>OX392543.1:31557384-32761698 GCA_947623455.1 Mimachlamys varia
TTACGGTAACCGAGAAACAAACATAGACTAACGGTAACCGCTGAACAAACATAGACTAACGGAAACCGAGAAACAAACATAGACTAACGGAAACCGCTGAACAAACATAGACTTACGGTAACCGCTGAACAAACATAGACTAACGGAAACCGCTGAACAAACATAGACTAACGGAAACCGTTGAACAAACATAGACTAACGGAAACCGAGAAACAAACATAGACTTACGGTAACCGAGAAACAAACATAGACTAACGGTAACCGCTGAAAAAACATAGACTAACGGAAACCGAGAAACAAATATAGACTAACGGTAACCGCTGAACAAACATAGACTAACGGAAACCGCTGAACAAACATAGACTAACGGAAACCGCTGAACCAACATAGACTAACGGTAACCGAGAAACAAACATAGACTAACGGTAACCGCTGAACAAACATAGACTAACGGTAACCGCTGAACAAACATAGACAAACGGAAACCGAGAAACAAACATAGACTAACGGAAACCGAGAAACAAACATAGACTAACGGTAACCGCTGAACAAACATAGACTAACGGAAACCGAGAAACAAACATAGACTAACGGAAACCGCTGAACAAACATAGACTTACGGTAACCGAGAAACAAACATAGACTAACGGAAACCGCTGAACAAACATAGACTAACGGAAACCGCTGAACAAACATAGACTAACGGAAACCGAGAAACAAACATAGACTTACGGTAACCGAGAAACAAACATAGACTAACGGTAACCGCTGAACAAACATAGACTAACGGAAACCGAGAAACAAACATAGACTAACGGTAACCGCTGAACAAACATAGACTAACGGAAACCGCTGAATAAACATAGACTAACGGAAACCGCTGAACCAACATAGACTAACGGTAACCGAGAAACAAACATAGACTAACGGTAACCGCTGAACAAACATAGACTAACGGTAACCGCTGAACAAACATAGACTAACGGAAACCGAGAAACAAACATAGACTAACGGAAACCGAGAAACAAACATAGACTAACGGTAACCGCTGAACAAACATAGACTAACGGAAACCGAGAAACAAACATAGACTAACGGAAACCGCTGAACAAACATAGACTTACGGTAACCGAGAAACAAACATAGACTAACGGAAACCGCTGAACAAACATAGACTAACGGAAACCGCTGAACAAACATAGACTAACGGTAACCGAGAAACAAACATAGACTTACGGTAACCGAGAAACAAACATAGACTAACGGTAACCGCTGAACAAACATAGACTAACGGAAACCGCTGAACAAACATAGACTAACGGTAACCGCTGAACAAACATAGACTAACGGTAACCGCTGAACAAACATAGACTAACGGAAACCGAGAAACAAACATAGACTAACGGAAACCGAGAAACAAACATAGACTAACGGTAACCGCTGAACAAACATAGACTTACGGTAACCGAGAAACAAACATACACTAACGGAAACCGAGAAACAAAAATAGACTAACGGAAACCGAGAAACAAACATAGACTAACAGAAACCGCTGAACAAACATAGACTAACGGTAACCGCTGAACAAACATATACTAACGGTAACCGCTGAACAAACATAGACTAACGGAAACCGAGAAACAAACATAGACTAACGGAAACCGCTGAACAAACATAGACTAACGGAAACCGAGGAACAAACATAGACTAACGGTAACCGAGAAACAAACATAGACTTACGGTAACCGCTTAACCAACATAGACTAACGGAAACCGAGAAACAAACATAGACTAACGGTAACCGAGAAACAAACATAGACTTACGGTAACCGCTGAACCAACATAGACTAACGGAAACCGAGAAACAAACATAGACTAACGGAAACCGAGAAACAAACATAGAATTACGGTTACCGCTGAACAAACATAGACTAACGTAAACCGCTGAACAAACATAGACTAACGGAAACCGCTGAAAAAACATAGACTTACGGTAACAGCTAAACAAACATAGACTAACGTAAACCGCTAAACAAACATAGACTAACGGTTACCGCTGAACAAACATAGACTAACGGTAACCGCTGAACAAACATAGACTAACGGTAACCGCTGAACAAACATAGACTAACGGAAACCGCTGAACCAACATAGACTTACGGTAACCGAGAAACAAACATAGACTAACGGAAACCGCTGAACAAACATAGACTAACGTAAACCGCTGAACAAAGATAGACTAACGGTAACCGCTGAACAAACATAGACTAACGGTAAGCGCTGAACAAACATATACTAACGGTAACCGCTGAACAAACATAGACTAACGGAAACCGAGAAACAAACATAGACTAACGGAAACCGCTGAACAAACATAGACTAACGGAAACCGCTGAACAAACATAGACTAACGTAAACCGCTGAACAAAGATAGACTAACGGTAACCGCTGAACAAACATAGACTAACGGTAAGCGCTGAACAAAAATATACTAACGGTAACCGCTGAACAAACATAGACTAACGGAAACCGAGAAACAAACATAGACTAACGGAAACCGCTGAACAAACATAGACTAACGGTAACTGCTGAACAAACATAGACTAACGGAAACCGAGAAACAAACATAGACTGACGGTAACCGCTGAACAAACATAGACTTACTGAAACCGAGGAACAAACATAGACTTACAGAAACCACTAACCAAACATGGACTTAAGAGGACTCGTACTCGTACTGTTTTAACCATTGCTACAGTTGTATTTGTAGAATTCTGATCAGATGTAAATAAGAAAAAAGAAATACCTACCTACACGTACCTACCTCACTACCTACCTACATGCATGTACCTACCTCGCTACCTACCTACACGTACCTACCTCGCTACCTACCCACACGTACCTACCTCGCTACCTACCTACACGTACCTACCTCGCTACCTACCTACACATACCTACCTCGCTACCTACCTACACGTACCTACCTCGCTACCTACCTACACGTACCTACCTACACGTACCTACCTCGCTACCTACCTACATGTACCTACCTCGCTACCTACCTACCTACACGTACCTACCTACCTACCTACCTACACGTACCTACCTACCTACACGTACCTACCTCGCTACCTACCTACATGTACCTACCTCGCTACCTCGCTACCTACCTACACGTACCTACCTACCTACACGTACCTACCTCGCTACCTACCTACACGTACCTACCTCGCTACCTAACTACACGTACCTACCTCGCTACCTACCTACACGTACCTACCTCGCTACCTACCTACACGTACCTACCTCGCTACCTACCAACACGTACCTACCTCGCTACCTACCTACATGTACCTACACGTACCTACCTAGCTACCTACATGTCATCTTTCCTTTCTGTCCATCTATCTATGACTTGTCATTAACAGGTACCTGTTTTGGATCGACTGGATCGGCACTTTGTATTCACCTTCCGCAAGTATAGAGCGCTACGACATCAGCGGAGCCCGTCATGACGTCATTTTTAACATCACAAAGGAGATCTTGCCAAATATGGGTCGATCTATCGGACTTACAACCGACCCTTCGAACAGACGCCTGTACTGGGTAGACGCTAAGTAGGTAACAGGTTATGTTGTCGATCGAAGACATTTATAATCTACGTTTATTCTGGTAATGTTAAATGCGTTCTCTAGTGATTGTCCTGAGTGACATGGTTCTGTAGTGAATGACCCGAGTGACATAGTTCTCGAGTGAATGTCCTGAGTGACATAGTCCTGTAGTGATTGTCCTGAGTGACATGATTCTCGAGTGAATGTCCCGAGTGACATAGTTCTCTAGTGAATGTCCCGAGTGACATAGTTCTGTAGTGAATGTCCCGAGTGACATAGTTCTGTAGTGAATGTCCCGAGTGACATAGTTCTCGAGTGAATGTCCCGAGTGACATAGTTCTCTAGTGAATGTCCCGAGTGACATAGTTCTCGAGTGAATGTCCTGAGTGACATATTCCTGTAGTGATTGTCCTGAGTGACATGGTTCTCGAGTGAATGTCCCGAGTGACATAGTTCTGTAGTGAATGTCCCGAGTGACATAGTTCTCTAGTGAATGTCCCGAGTGACATAGTTCTGTAGTGAATGTCCCGAGTGACATAGTTCTTTAGTGAATGTCCCGAGTGACTTAGTTCTCGAGTGATTGTCCTGAGTGACATAGTTCTCTAGTGAATGTCCCGAGTGACTTAGTTCTCGAGTGAATGTCCCGAGTAACTTAGTTCTCGAGTGAATGTCCTGAGTGACATAGTCCTGTAGTGATTGTCCTGAGTGACATGGTTCTCTAGTGAATGTCCCGAGTGACTTAGTTCTCGAGTGAATGTCCCGAGTAACTTAGTTCTCGAGTGAATGTCCTGAGTGACATAGTCCTGTAGTGATTGTCCTGAGTGACATGGTTCTCTAGTGAATGTCCCGAGTGACATAGTTCTCGAGTGAATGTCCCGAGTGACATAGTTCTGTAGTGATTGTCCTGAGTGACATGGTTCTCTAGTGAATGTCCCGAGTGACTTAGTTCTCGAGTGATTGTCCTGAGTGACATAGTTCTCTAGTGAATGTCCCGAGTGACATAGTTCTCGAGTGAATGTCCCGAGTAACTTAGTTCTCGAGTGAATGTCCTGAGTGACATAGTCCTGTAGTGATTGTCCTGAGTGACATGGTTCTCTAGTGAATGTCCCGAGTGACTTAGTTCTCGAGTGATTGTCCAGAGTGACATAGTTCTCTAGTGAATGTCCCGAGTGACATAGTTCTCGAGTGAATGTCCCGAGTAACTTAGTTCTCGAGTGAATGTCCTGAGTGACATAGTCCTGTAGTGATTGTCCTGAGTGACATGGTTCTCTAGTGAATGTCCCGAGTGACTTAGTTCTCGAGTGATTGTCCTGAGTGACATAGTTCTCTAGTGAATGTCCCGAGTGACATAGTCCTGTAGTGATTATCCTGAGTGACATGGTTCTACAGTGATTGTCCTGAGTGACATAGTTCTTAAGTGAATGTCCCGAGTGACATAGTCCTGTAGTGATTGTCCTGAGTGACATGGTTCTCTAGTGAATGTCCCGAGTGACTTAGTTCTCGAGTGATTGTCCTGAGTGACATGGTTCTCTAGTGAATGTCCCGAGTGACTTAGTTCTCGAGTGAATGTCCTGAGTGACATAGTTCTGTAGTGATTGTCCCGAGTGACATAGTTCTCTAGTGAATGTCCTGAGTGACATAGTTCTCTAGTGAACGTCCCGAGTGACTTAGTTCTCGAGTGAATGTCCCGAGTGACATAGTTCTGTAGTGATTGTCCCGAGTGACATAGTTCTCTAGTGAATTCCTGAGTGACATAGTTCTCGAGTGAATGTCCCGAGTGACATAGTTCTGTAGTGATTGTCCCGAGTGACATAGTTCTCTAGTGAATTCCTGAGTGACATAGTTCTCGAGTGATTGTCCCGAGTGACATAGTTCTGTAGTGATTGTCCCGAGTGACATAGTTCTCTAGTGAATTCCCGAGTGACTTAGTTCTCGAGTGATTGTCCCGAGTGACATAGTCCTGTAGTGATTGTCCTGAGTGACATGATTCTCGAGTGAATGTCCCGAGTGACATAGTTCTCTAGTGAATGTCCCGAGTGACATAGTTCTGTAGTGAATGTCCCGAGTGACATAGTTCTCTAGTGAATGTCCCGAGTGACATAGTTCTCGAGTGAATGTCCCGAGTGACATAGTTCTCTAGTGAATGTCCCGAGTGACATAGTTCTCGAGTGAATGTCCTGAGTGACATATTCCTGTAGTGATTGTCCTGAGTGACATGGTTCTCGAGTGAATGTCCCGAGTGACATAGTTCTGTAGTGAATGTCCCGAGTGACATAGTTCTCTAGTGAATGTCCCGAGTGACATAGTTCTGTAGTGAATGTCCCGAGTGACATAGTTCTTTAGTGAATGTCCCGAGTGACTTAGTTCTCGAGTGATTGTCCTGAGTGACATAGTTCTCTAGTGAATGTCCCGAGTGACTTAGTTCTCGAGTGAATGTCCCGAGTAACTTAGTTCTCGAGTGAATGTCCTGAGTGACATAGTCCTGTAGTGATTGTCCTGAGTGACATGGTTCTCTAGTGAATGTCCCGAGTGACTTAGTTCTCGAGTGAATGTCCCGAGTAACTTAGTTCTCGAGTGAATGTCCTGAGTGACATAGTCCTGTAGTGATTGTCCTGAGTGACATGGTTCTCTAGTGAATGTCCCGAGTGACATAGTTCTCGAGTGAATGTCCCGAGTAACTTAGTTCTCGAGTGAATGTCCTGAGTGACATAGTCCTGTAGTGATTGTCCTGAGTGACATGGTTCTCTAGTGAATGTCCCGAGTGACTTAGTTCTCGAGTGATTGTCCTGAGTGACATAGTTCTCTAGTGAATGTCCCGAGTGACATAGTTCTCGAGTGAATGTCCCGAGTAACTTAGTTCTCGAGTGAATGTCCTGAGTGACATAGTCCTGTAGTGATTGTCCTGAGTGACATGGTTCTCTAGTGAATGTCCCGAGTGACATAGTTCTCGAGTGAATGTCCTGAGTGACATAGTCCTGTAGTGATTGTCCTGAGTGACATGGTTCTCTAGTGAATGTCCCGAGTGACTTAGTTCTCGAGTGATTGTCCAGAGTGACATAGTTCTCTAGTGAATGTCCCGAGTGACATAGTTCTCGAGTGAATGTCCCGAGTAACTTAGTTCTCGAGTGAATGTCCTGAGTGACATATTCCTGTAGTGATTGTCCTGAGTGACATGGTTCTCTAGTGAATGTCCCGAGTGACTTAGTTCTCGAGTGATTGTCCTGAGTGACATAGTTCTCTAGTGAATGTCCCGAGTGACATAGTCCTGTAGTGATTGTCCTGAGTGACATAGTTCTTTAGTGAATGTCCCGAGTGACTTAGTTCTCGAGTGATTGTCCTGAGTGACATGGTTCTCTAGTGAATGTCCCGAGTGACTTAGTTCTCGAGTGAATGTCCTGAGTGACATAGTTCTGTAGTGATTGTCCCGAGTGACATAGTTCTCTAGTGAATGTCCTGAGTGACATAGTTCTCTAGTGAACGTCCCGAGTGACTTAGTTCTCGAGTGAATGTCCCGAGTGACATAGTTCTGTAGTGATTGTCCCGAGTGACATAGTTCTCTAGTGAATTCCTGAGTGACATAGATCTCGAGTGATTGTCCCGAGTGACATAGTCCTGTAGTGATTGTCCTGAGTGACATGGTTCTCTAGTGATTGTCCTGAGTGACATAGTTCTGTAGTCAAGTCCTGAGTGACATAGTTCTCTAGTGAATGTCCCGAGTGACATAGTTCTCGAGTGAATGTCCCGAGTGACTTAGTTCTCGGGTGAATGTCCTGAGTGACATAGTTCTCGAGTGAATGTCCTGAGTGACATAGTTCTATAGCGAATGTCCTGAGTGACATAGTTCTGTAGGCAAGTCCTGAGTGACATAGTTCTTTAGTGAATTCCTGAGTGACATAGATCTCGAGTGATTGTCCCGAGTTACATAGTCCTGTAGTGATTGTCCTGAGTGACATGGTTCTCTAGTGATTGTCCTGAGTGACATAGTATTGTAGTCAAGTCCTGAGTGACATTGTTCTCTAGTGAATGTCCCGAGTGACATAGTTCTGTAGTGATTGTCCTGAGTGACATAGTTCTGTAGTGAATGTCCCGAGTGACATAGTTCTCTAGTGAATTCCTGAGTGCCATAGTTCTCTAGTGAATGTCCCGAGTGACATAGTTCTGTAGTCAAGTCCTGAGTGACATAGTTCTTTAATGAATGTCCCGAGTGACATAGTTCTCTAGTGCATGCCTGAGTGCCATAGTTCTCTAGTGAATGTCCTGAGTGACATAGTTCTCCAGTGAATGTCCCGAGTGACATAGTTCTGTAGTCAAGTCCTGAGTGACATAGTCCTGTAGTGATTGTCCTGAGTGACATGGTTCTACAGTGATTGTCCTGAGTGACATTGTTCTTTAGTGAATGTCCTGAGTAACATAGTTCTGTAGTGATTGTCCTGAGTGACACTATAGAAGAAAGACCATTGTTACTGTAGAATACAGACAACTGTTACTGTAGAATTCAGAGTCTGGGATTACATCAATCGTACCTAAAGGTCCGAGTATGGGATTACATCTATTTTACCTACAGGTCAGGGTCTGTAATTACATCTATTGTACCTACAGGTCAGGGTCTGTAATTACATCTATTGTACCTACAGATCAGGGTCTGTGATTACATCTATTTTACCTACAGGTCAGAGTCTGTAATTACATCTATTGTACCTACAGGTCAGGGTCTGTAATTACATCGAGCGTACCTACAGGTCAGAGTCTGTAATAACATCAATGGTACCTACAGGTCAGGGTCTGTGATTACATCTATTGTACCTACAGGTCAGAGTCTGTAATTACATCTATTGTACCTACAGGTCAGAGTCTGTAATTACATCAATCGTACCTACAGGTCAGGGTCTGTAATTACATCGATCATACCTACAGGTCAGAGTCTGTAATTACATCAATCATACCTACAGGTCAGGGTCTGTAATTCCATCTATTGTACCTACAGGTCAGAGTCTGTAATTACATCTATTGTACCTACAGGTCAGGGTCTGTAATTACATCAATCGTACCTACAGGTCAGGGTCTGTAATTACGTCAATCGTACCTACAGGTCAGGGTCTGTAATTACATCAATCGTACCTATAGGTCAGGGTCTGTAATTACATCAATCGTACCTACAGGTCAGAGTCTGTAATCACATCAATCGTACCAACAGGTCAGGGTCTGTGATTACATCTATTGTACCTACAGGTCAGAGTCTGTGATTACATCAATCGTACCTACAGGTCAGAGTCTGTAATTACATCAATCGTACCTACAGGTCAGAGTCTGTAATTACATCAATCGTACCTACAGGTCAGGGTCTGTGATTACATCTATTGTACCTACAGGTCAGAGTCTGTGATTACATCAATCGTACCTACAGGTCAGAGTCTGTAATTACATCAATCGTACCTACAGGTCAGAGTCTGTAATTACATCAATCGTACCTGCGGGTCAGGGTCTGTGATTACATCTATTGTACCTACAGGTCAGAGTCTGTGATTACATCAATCGTACCTACAGGTCAGAGTCTGTGATTACATCAATCGTACCTACAGGTCAGAGTCTGTGATTATGTCAATAGTACCTACAGGTCAGAGTCTGTGATTACATCAATAGTACCTACAGGTCAGGGTCTGTAATTACATCAATAGTACCTACAGGTCAAGGTCTGTAATTACATCAATAGTTCCTACAGATCAAGGTATGTAATTACATCAATCGTACCTACAGATCAGGGTATGTAATTACATCAATCGTACCTACAGATCAGGGTCTGTAATTACATCAATCGTACCTACAGCTCAAGGTCTGTAATTACATCAATCGTACCTACAGGTCAAGGTATGTAATTACATCAATAGTTCCTACAGATCAAGGTATGTAATTACATCAATCGTACCTACAGATCAGGGTCTGTAATTACATCAATCGTACCTACAGCTCAAGGTCTGTAATTACATCAATCGTACCTACAGGTCAAGGTATGTAATAACATCAATCGTACCTACAGGTCAGAGTCTGTAATTACATCAATCATACCTACAGATCAGGGTCTGTGATTACATCAATCATACCTACAGATCAGGGTATGTGATTATATCTATTTACCTACAGATCAGGGTCTGTGATTACATCAATCGTACCTACAGGTCAGAGTCTGTGATTATGTCAATAGTACCTACAGGTCAAGGTCTGTAATTACATCAATTGTACCTACAGGTCAGAGTCTGTGCAATCAATCAGTTATGATGGAGCCAACTTTCGGTTAATGGTGAAGAGTAGACTCCGAAATGGACTACAGAAGCACAATTTTCTCTCGGAACCCCGGAGTGTAACAATTTTTGGGGAGTATGCCTTCTGGTCTGATCGTGCCACCCAGTCCATCGTCAAGGTTCGTATGACAATTACACTTACATAATAGGTACACTAACACTGACTAACCTTACCTACTCTGTACACTAATACTGACTAACCTTACCTACTCTGTACACTAACACTGACTAACCTTACCTACTCTGTACACTAACACTGACTAACCTTACCTACTCTGTACACTAACACTGACTAACCTTACCTACTCTGTACACTAACACTGACTAACCTTACCTACTCTGTACACTAACACTGACTAACCTTACCTACTCTGTACACTAACACTGACTAACCTTACCTACTCTATACACTAACACTGACTGACCTTACCTACTCTGTACACTAACACTGACTAACCTTACCTATTCTGTACACTAACACTGACTAACCTTACCTACTCTGTACATTAAGACTGACTAACCTTACCTACTCTGTACATTAAGACTGACTAACCTTACCTACTCTGTACATTAAGACTGACTAACCTTACCTACTCTGTACATTAAGACTGACTAACCTTACCTACTCTGTACATTAAGACTGACTAACCTTACCTACTCTGTACATTAAGACTGACTAACCTTACGTGCTCTATATTAACATTGACTAACCTTACGTACTCTTTATTAACACTGACTAACCTTACGTGCTATGTACATTAAGACTGACTAACCTTACGTACTCTATATTAACATTGACTAACCTTACGTACTCTATATTAACACTGACTAACCTTTCGTGCTATGTACACTAACACTGACTAACCTTACGTGCTATGTACACTAACACTGACTAACCTTACGTACTCTATATTATCATTGGCTAATCTAACGTACTCTATATTAACATTGGCTAATCTTACGTACTCTATATTAACACTGACTAACCTTACTTACTCTATATTAACACTGACTAACCTTACGTAATTTATATTAACATTGGCTAACCTTACGTACTCTATATTAACATTGGCTAATCTTACGTACTCTAAATTTACATTGGCTAATCTTACGTACTCTATATTAACATTGGCTAACCTTACGTACTCTATATTAACATTGGCTAATCTTACGTACTCTAGATTTACATTGGCTAATCTTACGTACTCTATATTATCATTGGCTAACCATACGTAATTTATACTAACACTGACTAACCTTACGTAATTTATATTAACATTGGCTAACCTTACGTACTCTATATTAACATTGGCTAACCATACGTACTCTATATTAACATTGGCTAATCTTACGTACTCTATATTAACACTGACTAACCTTACGTACTCTATATTAACATTGACTTACCTTACGTACTCTATATTAACACTGACTAACCTTACCTACTCTGTACATTAATATTTCTACAGGAGTAGTACTCAATCACCATAGGCCACCTGGTTTCTATAGGAGTAGTACTGTGTACTCGATCACCACAGGTCACATGGTTTCTACAGTAGTACTGTGTACTCAATCACCACAGGTCATATGGTTTCTACAGTTGTAGTACTGTGTACTCAATCACCACAGGTCATATGGTTTCTACAGTTGTAGTACTGTGTACTCGATCACCACAGGTCACATGGTTTCTACAGTAGTACTGTGTACTCGATCACCACAGGTCACATGGTTTCTACAGTAGTACTGTGTACTCGATCACCACAGGTCACATGGTTTCTACAGGAGTAGTACTGTGTACTCGATCACCACAGGTCACATGGTTTCTACAGTAGTAGTACTGTGTACTCGATCACCACAGTTCACATGGTTTCTACAGTAGTACTGTGTACTCGATCACCACAGGTCACATGGTTTCTACAGTAGTACTGTGAACTCGGTCACCACAGGTCACATGGTTTCTACAGTAGTACATGTACTCGATCACCACAGGTCACATGGTTTCTACAGTAGTACTGTGTACTCAATCACCACAGGTCACATGGTTTCTACAGTAGTACTGTGTACTCAATCACCACAGGTCACACGGTTTCTACAGTAGTAGTACTGTGTACTCGATCACCACAGGTCACATGGTTTCTACAGTAGTACTGTGTACTCGATCACCACAGGTCACATGGTTTCTACAGTAGTACTGTGTACTCGATCACCACAGGTCACATGGTTTCTACAGTAGTACTGTGTACTCGATCACCACAGGTCACATGGTTTCTACAGTAGTACTGTGTACTCGATCACCACAGTTCACATGGTTTCTACAGTAGTACTGTGTACTCGATCACCACAGGTCACATGGTTTCTACAGTAGTACTGTGTACTCGATCACCACAGGTCACATGGTTTCTACAGTAGTACTGTGTACTCGATCACCACAGGTCACATGGTTTCTACAGTAGTACTGTGTACTCGATCACCACAGGTCACATGGTTTCTACAGTAGTACTGTGTACTCGATCACCACAGGTCACATGGTTTCTACAGTAGTACTGTGTACTCGATCACCACAGGTCATATGGTTTCTACAGTAGTACTCAATCACTAGAGGCCACCTGGTTTCCAAACATTTACAAAGATAATTTAAGCCACATTTCTATCTATATTTACCATTGCCATGCAATCTTTTCAACTAACACATGCTCAAATTGGACACATCAACTTTGAAAATAGTCCCTTATTTTTAAAACATTTACTGCAACAGAAAAAGCTGAAATATTATGATATATAATTATATGTACATGTATGCTTTGTTTATGGTTTCAGACCAAAAAAGACGGCACTTCCAAGGTACAGTTGCTCAAGACACTGACGGCATCCCCTCCGTTAGACCTGAAAGTATTTCACGCCCTCATTCAACCTGCCGGTGAGTAAACCTTAAATAGCTTATCTCGCCTCGGTGATGTTTAACGCGCTCTGACAGGGTCCTGTCTACGACGGGTCAAAATTTTAATACGAGGACAGATTGATAAGTTGTCAACCTTGTAGGTTAAGCCGATATGGCCTATTCCGCCTTGCTATTCCCTGCTTATTTGAGATTGGGTACCCTAACACTGGTGTCATTAGGTCAGTTTATGCCGAAGAGGTAGAACTATCAATTAACAAAGCAAATGACTTTGGCAAACTGGACAAAATCGATGAAAGCATTGATTCAATATTTACATAAGAAAAGTCTAGCACCTAAGGATATCCATACTGATATTGCAGCAACACTAGGGAATTATGCCCCTCCATATGCTTCAGTGTAAAGACGGGGCAGCAAACCTAGAAATGATCAATAAAGTCCATATTGTTATGGCTGACAGACGTGTTGCATAGAGATGCCAGTACAATACAGTTGGATTTTACATAAAAGAGTACATTCCATTCTTAAGGAAGATCTTGTAATGAGAAAGCTCTCAGCCCGTTAGGTAACTAAGACTACTGACAGTTGACAGAAGCACATCAGGCGGACTTTGTCTGAACCTTTTAGAGGCACATTCTGCTAACTTTCTGAAGAGGTTTGTGGTTTTGGATGAAAAGTGTGTCGATAATTTCAACCCAGATGCCACATAACAGTCTAAACAATGGAAGCACCCTGATCCATTCCCGCAAAAGAAGGCAATGACTGTTCCCTCAGCTGGAAAGGTTATGACCTCGGTTTTCTGCGATGCCGATGGTATTCTGCTGGTATCTGCAAAGGGAAACACAATCAATGGCACATACTATGATTCACTTCTTAGGCGGCGGAAAACTCAGAAAAGGCGTGTTGTTCCACAATGCCCCCGTTCACAATTTTGTCTTTACTTTTGATGCTTTGAATTGATTGACAATCTGCAGAGCCGCAAGTCTGTGTATGGATACTTTTACCACTCACGAGTCTGTGTGTGGATACCTTTACCACTGTCAAGTCTGTGTGTGGATACCTTTACCACTCACAAGTCTGTGTGGATACCTTTACCACTCACAAGTCTGTGTGGATACCTTTACCACTCAAAAGTCTGTGTGTTGATACCTTTACCACTCACAAGTCTGCGTGTGGATACCTTTAACACTCACAAGGCTGTGTGTGGATACCTTTACCACTCACAAGTCTGTGTGTTGATACCTTTACCACTCACAAGTCTGTGTGTTGATACCTTTACCACTCACAAGTCTGTGTGTGGATACCTTTACCACTCACAAGTCTGTATGTGGATACCTTTACCACTCACAAGTCTGTGTGTGGATACCTTTACCACTCACAAGTCTGTGTGGATACCTTTACCACTGTCAAGTCTGTGTGTGGATACCTTTACCACTCACAAGTCTGTGTGTGGATACCTTTACCACTCACAAGTCTATGTGTGGATACCTTTACCACTCACAAGTCGCTACTAGTCAAAATTTAAGCATCTTTTAAAATATCTCGATAGAACTTAAACCACTCTAACTTCTTTTGATTACAGGTACTTATTTGTTTGAAGAAGGCATTTCGCATTTATTTAATAGAGTATTACTGTACTCAGGTAAACAAAGTACGAACCTGTTGGTTTTACTCTGTTTCTTATTCTGACCCCCCCCCCCCCTCCCGTATAATTGTTTCTGTACCTTTTCTAGGGAACTAAGTTGAATTCGAGAAGCAGGGATGTTACTATCAAGAAATGGAAAGTTCATGATCGGACAACTGAAATCGTCACGTTTATTGTATAGCTGAGTAATAAGCTCTCCTTGTTGGTCATAGTTTAAGTAAAGGATTTGTGCAACGAAAAATGAAAATTTTATATTTGGTAAAAGTAGTGTTGTAAAACCATAATAACATGCCCTGACGATCGCGCGGGGTCTGGTTTTCCTGCATTGACACGAAATTCGGGTCATACGCCTTGGACCTCTCAAGCGAAACTAGAGATAATGAGTTCGTTGGTCACGTGATCGCGTGACGTCATCTTAGTACAGAGACTCCTCAATCTTACCTTACCGGCTTACATTCTTGTATTAGGTCCGCTGATTACCGACCTAAAATACTGTAATTTGGGCAACATTCAGCATGCCAGATACATATAGTGATGTAGTTGGTAACATTAGAGTTTGCCTTGATATTTTATCCACATAATAAAACATGTTTATAGAGCTACATATTTATTTGTCGCTCTCAGAGACGGACAAGTAGACATACCAGAGAAAGCGACATCAGCACAGAAAACATTGTCACAACGCATATGTTACTTCGACTCGAAAACGGGAAATACAATCTAACTATCTAAAAATGCTATGGTAAATTCTACATGTATTCGGTTTAAATACCAACAAACGAAATCAGAACCCAATAAATATACATTATATATTACATCATGTTTATATTAACACGGTACAATTATATATTATGACAGGGAATTCACAACATGTATAATAAAATGTATCATGTCTTTTTACGGAATTAAATAACAAGGTTGGGATCACCGTAGGTAAACATTAATACGAAAGTATTTATTTTCATTTATTTTTTTATGGTATGGAACATTCCCATCTTAAATTTGCCTCAGAAAAACCGGACTTTCGATAGTATTCTCGTGTCGATCTCTGCGTGGGATAATTCGGGAATTTGAAGAAGGAAATATCGCTTCTTTATTAGGTTCCATGTCGGTGACAGTTTTTACCTATCCATCGCAGCGATCGCACTAGCGACGTTTTTTTCTTTTCTAATTCATATTTTTTCCAGTGAATACAAAATATATGTATAGTGGGCGAAATAATGTACATCGCAATGTACATTTAATTATTATCTGAGATAATTTGACAGGGTGTTAATCTATTGTATACCTTTCCTAATGTGTTAATTGACCAGATGTATAAGATATATTGATCGTCTTTTTTACTTCCAACGGCCACCGCGCATCCCTTTGATATCTCAGGTAAGTCATTTCACACCTGTGATGACCTCAGGGGATATTTGCATTAGGTAACTAGCATAGATGAAGCTGAAGAATTCATGTAATATCTAATATTAAGAAAATGTTTTTTATTGTAATTCGGATATAGACACCCTGGACGTTCCGATCGACCCCCCCCCCCCCCCCAACCACCACCACAAAAAAAAAAATAAATAAATAAAGAATTTCCTTTCACATATAAACATACAACCACGGACCTAGATAGCAAAATCTAATACAATTCCGTGATATATTTGAACACTAAATAAAACTAAATAAAATAATGTTGGATTTATATTTCATCCTATTTTCGGAATCTTCAGAATTTTCAATACACAGTACAAGTACAGTTAAGGCCCCGATTACATACTATTTTACACGTACCGTTAAATGCGAAAATAATTTGGAAATAAACATTAATTCTTGGTTTTTTCGTCAAATTGGTATAAATATAAAGTTGGTTGCCTAGTGTATGTGTGTATCGTTTTTATGACTCTGGTACGGGTTTCGTCGTCCTGACTGCTGTCAGTATATATAGCAGTATAAAGGTAAAATGTTACCATCTACCTGTCTTATCAAGGTGAATTCACTGACCAATCAACTAATTAGTGTCACGCTTGTGTTAGATCACTAATCCCCTGTGAATGGCACGCCCGTGATTTGTAATATTTCGACAGGGTGTCGATCTCTTGACTACCATATTCTTCGGGATGACGAACGAAATTAGCATTCAAATGTCCCACAAAACACCATTTTGGCCAATACAAGTTAAAAGTGTGCATGGACTTTCGTTTTAAAAAGTATATTGTACGTAATGTATGTATCAGTATGTAACTATCACAACAATATTTGCTGTTATACACGTTATACATACACAATATTTATGTAAACAAACAGTGTAATATTGCGATAGCTTGATTTTCCCGAACTAAGATGACGTCACAGGAGGAGTGGCCTCGTTCTGGGTCACAAAATATGCATAATTCAGAGGTCGGTGAAAATGACCTAATAATCGTGTCACAACAAAGTAACCAGGCCACGCTTGCAAGATTGAGTGTTTGAATATAGTTTTAAAACATGACTTTTACCAAATATAAATTTTTCATTTTTCGTTGCACAAATCCTGCTGATGTCGTTTATTCCAAGTTCAGAAAGGTATGTACGATCGACTACACCTTTGTAGGTCAGCAAACTTGCTCTTAGACAACACATTTTCGATACATCTGAAAGTGAAATTAGAATATTTGTCAAGGTTTTTGTTACCTGTCCTGATAAGCCCGTCCGTCCGCCATTTTTGGAAAAGAAAGCTCTCATAACTAGAGATCTAAACGTTCTTTCATATTTGTATGAGGCATAGTAGTGTACAGGGTGGAAAAATCAAATGTTTTGATCAAAAAAACATTTTTAGAACAATTTTCTTGTCACAATGTAGACAGTACATATCTTTAACAGATGTCTATAATCATAGATGTGTACAGTCTACACTGTGACATTGTAGATATAGAGATGTGTACACCCTACACTGTGACATTGTAGGTATAAAGATGTGTACAGTCTACACTGTGACATTGTAGGTATAGAGATGTGTACAGTCTACATTGTGACATTGTAAGTATAGAGATGTGTACAGTCTGCACTGTGACATTGTAGGTATAGAGATGTGTACAGTCTGCACTGTGACATTGTAGTTATAGAGATGTGTACAGTCTGCACTGTGACATTGTAGTTATAGAGATGTGTACACCCTACACTGTGACATTGTAGGTATAGAGATGTGTACAGTCTGCACTGTGACATTGTAGGTATAGAGATGTGTACAGTCTACATTGTGACATTGTAGTTATAGAGATGTGTAGTCTACACTGTGACATTGTAGTTATAGAGATGTGTACAGTCTGCACTGTGACATTGTAGTTATAGAGATGTGTACAGTCTGCACTGTGACATTGTAGTTATAGAGATGTGTACACCCTACACTGTGACATTGTAGGTATAGAGATGTGTACAGTCTGCACTGTGACATTGTAGGTATAGAGATGTGTACAGTCTACATTGTGACATTGTAGTTATAGAGATGTGTAGTCTACACTGTGACATTGTAGTTATAGAGATGTGTACAGTCTACACTGTGACATTGTAGTTATAGAGATATATACAGTCTACATTGTGACATTGTAGGTATAGAGATGTGTACAGTCTACACTGTGACATTGTAGGTATAGAGATGTGTACAGTCTACACTGTGACATTGTAGTTATAGAGATGTGTACAGTCTTCACTGTGACATTGTAGGTATAGAGATGTGTACAGTCTGCACTGTGACATTGTAGGTATAGATATGTGTACAGTCTACACTGTGACATTGTAGGTATAGAGACGTGTACAGTCTACATTGTGACATTGTAAGTATAGAGATGTGTACAGTCTGCACTGTGACATTGTAGGTATAGAGATGTGTACAGTCTGCACTGTGACATTGTAGATATAGAGATGTGTACAGTCTACACTGTGACATTGTAGTTATAGAGATGTGTACAGTCTACACTGTGACATTGTAGTTATAGAGATGTGTACAGTCTACGCTGTGACATTGTAGGTATAGAGATGTGTACAGTCTACACTGTGACATTGTAGTTATAGAGATGTGTACAGTCTACACTGTGACATTGTAGGTATAGAGATGTGTACAACCTACACTGTGATATTGTAGTTATAGAGATATATACAGTCTACACTGTGACATTGTAGGTATAGAGATGTGTACAGTCTGCACTGTGACATTGTAGGTATAGATATGTGTACAGTCTACACTGTGACATTGTAGTTATAGAGATGTGTACAGTCTGCACTGTGACATTGTAGTTATAGAGATGTGTACAGTCTGCACTGTGACATTGTAGTTATAGAGATGTGTACACCCTACACTGTGACATTGTAGGTATAGAGATGTGTACAGTCTGCACTGTGACATTGTAGGTATAGAGATGTGTACAGTCTACATTGTGACATTGTAGTTATAGAGATGTGTAGTCTACACTGTGACATTGTAGTTATAGAGATGTGTACAGTCTGCACTGTGACATTGTAGTTATAGAGATGTGTACAGTCTGCACTGTGACATTGTAGTTATAGAGATGTGTACACCCTACACTGTGACATTGTAGGTATAGAGATGTGTACAGTCTGCACTGTGACATTGTAGGTATAGAGATGTGTACAGTCTACATTGTGACATTGTAGTTATAGAGATGTGTAGTCTACACTGTGACATTGTAGTTATAGAGATGTGTACAGTCTACACTGTGACATTGTAGTTATAGAGATATATACAGTCTACATTGTGACATTGTAGGTATAGAGATGTGTACAGTCTACACTGTGACATTGTAGGTATAGAGATGTGTACAGTCTACACTGTGACATTGTAGTTATAGAGATGTGTACAGTCTTCACTGTGACATTGTAGGTATAGAGATGTGTACAGTCTGCACTGTGACATTGTAGGTATAGATATGTGTACAGTCTACACTGTGACATTGTAGGTATAGAGACGTGTACAGTCTACATTGTGACATTGTAAGTATAGAGATGTGTACAGTCTGCACTGTGACATTGTAGGTATAGAGATGTGTACAGTCTGCACTGTGACATTGTAGATATAGAGATGTGTACAGTCTACACTGTGACATTGTAGTTATAGAGATGTGTACAGTCTACACTGTGACATTGTAGTTATAGAGATGTGTACAGTCTACGCTGTGACATTGTAGGTATAGAGATGTGTACAGTCTACACTGTGACATTGTAGTTATAGAGATGTGTACAGTCTACACTGTGACATTGTAGGTATAGAGATGTGTACAACCTACACTGTGATATTGTAGTTATAGAGATATATACAGTCTACACTGTGACATTGTAGGTATAGAGATGTGTACAGTCTGCACTGTGACATTGTAGGTATAGATATGTGTACAGTCTACACTGTGACATTGTAGTTATAGAGATGTGTACAGTCTACATTGTGACATTGTAGGTATAGATATGTGTACAGTCTGCACTGTGACATTGTAGGTATAGAGATGTGTACAGTCTGCACTGTGACATTGTAGGTATAGAGATGTGTACAGTCCTCACTGTGACATTGTAGTTATAGAGATGTGTACAGTCTACACTGTGACATTGCAGTTATAGAGATGTGTACAGTCTACACTGTGACATTGTAGGTATAGATATGTGTACAGTCTACACTGTGACATTGTAGTTATAGAGATGTGTACAGTCTACATTGTGACATTGTAGGTATAGATATGTGTACAGTCTGCACTGTGACATTGTAGGTATAGAGATGTGTACAGTCTGCACTGTGACATTGTAGGTTTAGAGATGTGTACAGTCTACACTGTGACATTGTAGTTATAGAGATGTGTACAGTCTACACTGTGACATTGTAGTTATAGAGATGTGTACAGTCTACACTGTGACATTGTAGGTATAGAGATGTGTACAGTCTACACTGTGACATTGTAGTTATAGAGATGTGTACAGTCTACACTGTGACATTGTAGGTATAGAGATATATACAGTCTACACTGTGACATTGTAGTTATAGAGATATATACAGTCTACACTGTGACATTGTAGGTATAGAGATGTGTACACTCTACACTGTGACATTGTAGTTATAGAGATGTGTACAGTCTACACTGTGACATTGTAGGTATAGAGATGTGTAGTCTACACTGTGACATTGTAGGTATAGAGATATGTAGTCTACACTATGACATTGTAGGTATAGAGATGTGTACAGTCTACACTGTGACATTGTAGTTATAGAGATGTGTACAGTCTACACTGTGACATTGTAGTTATAGAGATATATACAGTCTGTACTGTGATATTGTAGGTATAGAGATGTGTACAGTCTACACAGTGATATTGTAGGTATAGAGATGTGTACAGTCTACATTGTGACATTGTAGGTATAGAGATGTGTACAGTATACACTGTGACATTGTAGGTATAGAGATGTGTACAGTCTACACTGTGACATTGTAGTTATAGAGATATATACAGTCTACACTGTGACATTGTAGGTATAGAGATGTGTACAGTCTACACTGTGACATTGTAGTTACATAGATGTGTACAGTCGTCATTGTGACATTGTAGTTATAGAGATATATACAGTCTACACTGTGATATTGTAGGTATAGAGATGTGTATAGTCTGCACTGTGACATTGTAGGTATAGAGATGTGTAGTCTACACTGTGACATTGTAGGTATAGAGATGTGTACAGTCTACACTGTGACATTGTAGTTATAGAGATTTGTACAGTCTACACTGTGACATTGTAGGTATAGAGATGTGTACACCCTACACTGTGACATTGTAGGTATAGAGATGTGTACAGTCTACATTGTGACATTGTAGTTATAGAGATTTGTACAGTCTACACTGTGACATTGTAGGTATAGAGATGTGTACACCCTACACTGTGACATTGTAGTTATAGAGATGTGTACAGTCTACACTGTGACATTGTAGTTATAGAGATATATACAGTCTACATTGTGACATTGTAGGTATAGAGATGTGTACAGTCTACACTGTGACATTGTAGGTATAGAGATGTGTACAGTCTACACTGTGACATTGTAGTTATAGAGATGTGTACAGTCTTCACTGTGACATTGTAGGTATAGAGATGTGTACAGTCTGCACTGTGACATTGTAGGTATAGATATGTGTACAGTCTACACTGTGACATTGTAGGTATAGAGACGTGTACAGTCTACATTGTGACATTGTAAGTATAGAGATGTGTACAGTCTGCACTATGACATTGTAGGTATAGAGATGTGTACAGTCTGCACTGTGACATTGTAGATATAGAGATGTGTACAGTCTACACTGTGACATTGTAGTTATAGAGATGTGTACAGTCTACACTGTGACATTGTAGTTATAGAGATGTGTACAGTCTACGCTGTGACATTGTAGGTATAGAGATGTGTACAGTCTACACTGTGACATTGTAGTTATAGAGATGTGTACAGTCTACACTGTGACATTGTAGGTATAGAGATGTGTACAACCTACACTGTGATATTGTAGTTATAGAGATATATACAGTCTACACTGTGACATTGTAGGTATAGAGATGTGTACAGTCTGCACTGTGACATTGTAGTTATAGATATGTGTACAGTCTACACTGTGACATTGTAGTTATAGAGATGTGTACAGTCTACATTGTGACATTGTAGGTATAGATATGTGTACAGTCTGCACTGTGACATTGTAGGTATAGAGATGTGTACAGTCTGCACTGTGACATTGTAGGTATAGAGATGTGTACAGTCTACACTGTGACATTGTAGTTATAGAGATGTGTACAGTCTACACTGTGACATTGTAGTTATAGAGATGTGTACAGTCTACACTGTGACATTGTAGGTATAGATATGTGTACAGTCTACACTGTGACATTGTAGTTATAGAGATGTGTACAGTCTACATTGTGACATTGTAGGTATAGATATGTGTACAGTCTGCACTGTGACATTGTAGGTATAGAGATGTGTACAGTCTGCACTGTGACATTGTAGGTTTAGAGATGTGTACAGTCTACACTGTGACATTGTAGTTATAGAGATGTGTACAGTCTACACTGTGACATTGTAGGTATAGAGATGTGTACAGTCTACACTGTGACATTGTAGTTATAGAGATGTGTACAGTCTACACTGTGACATTGTAGGTATAGAGATGTGTACAACCTACACTGTGACATTGTAGTTATAGAGATATATACAGTCTACACTGTGACATTGTAGGTATAGAGATGTGTACACTCTACACTGTGACATTGTAGTTATAGAGATGTGTACAGTCTACACTGTGACATTGTAGGTATAGAGATGTGTAGTCTACACTGTGACATTGTAGGTATAGAGATATGTAGTCTACACTATGACATTGTAGGTATAGAGATGTGTACAGTCTACACTGTGACATTGTAGTTATAGAGATGTGTACAGTCTACACTGTGACATTGTAGTTATAGAGATATATACAGTCTGTACTGTGATATTGTAGGTATAGAGATGTGTACAGTCTACACAGTGATATTGTAGGTATAGAGATGTGTACAGTCTACATTGTGACATTGTAGGTATAGAGATGTGTACAGTATACACTGTGACATTGTAGGTATAGAGATGTGTACAGTCTACACTGTGACATTGTAGTTATAGAGATATATACAGTCTACACTGTGACATTGTAGGTATAGAGATGTGTACAGTCTACACTGTGACATTGTAGTTACATAGATGTGTACAGTCGTCATTGTGACATTGTAGTTATAGAGATATATACAGTCTACACTGTGATATTGTAGGTATAGAGATGTGTATAGTCTGCACTGTGACATTGTAGGTATAGAGATGTGTAGTCTACACTGTGACATTGTAGGTATAGAGATGTGTACAGTCTACACTGTGACATTGTAGTTATAGAGATGTGTACAGTCTACACTGTGACATTGTAGGTATAGAGATGTGTACACCCTACACTGTGACATTGTAGGTATAGAGATGTGTACAGTCTACACTGTGACATTGTAGGTATAGAGATGTGTACAGTCTACACTGTGACATTGTAGGTATAGAGATGTGTACAGTCTACACTGTGACATTGTAGTTATAGATATGTGTACACCCTACACTGTGACATTGTAGCTATAGAGATGTGTACAGTCTACACTGTGACATTGTAGGTATAGAGATGTGTACAGTCTACACTGTGACATTGTAGGTATAGAGATGTGTACAGTCTACACTGTGACATTGTAGGTATAGATATGTGTACTGTCTACACTGTGACATTGTAGGTATAGAGATGTGTACAGTTTACACTGTGACATTGTAGGTATAGAGATGTGTACAGTCTACACTGTGACATTGTAGGTTTAGAGATGTGTACAGTCTACACTGTTACATTGTAGTAATAGAGATGTGTACACCCTACATTGTGACATTGTAGGTATAGAGATGTGTACAGTCTACACTGTGACATTGTAGGTATAGAGATGTGTACAGTCTACACTGTGACATTGTAGGTATAGATATGTGTACAGTCTACACTGTGACATTGTAGTTATAGAGATATATACAGTCTACATTGTGACATTGTAGGAATAGAGATGTGTACAGTCTACACTGTGACATTGTAGGTATAGAGATGTGTACAGTCTACACTGTGACATTGTAGTTATAGAGATGTGTACAGTCTTCACTGTGACATTGTAGGTATAGAGATGTGTACAGTCTGCACTGTGACATTGTAGGTATAGATATGTGTACAGTCTACACTGTGACATTGTAGGTATAGAGACGTGTACAGTCTACATTGTGACATTGTAAGTATAGAGATGTGTACAGTCTGCACTGTGACATTGTAGGTATAGAGATGTGTACAGTCTGCACTGTGACATTGTAGATATAGAGATGTGTACAGTCTACACTGTGACATTGTAGTTATAGAGATTTGTACAGTCTACACTGTGACATTGTAGGTATAGAGATGTGTACACCCTACACTGTGACATTGTAGGTATAGAGATGTGTACAGTCTACATTGTGACATTGTAGTTATAGAGATTTGTACAGTCTACACTGTGACATTGTAGGTATAGAGATGTGTACACCCTACACTGTGACATTGTAGTTATAGAGATGTGTACAGTCTACACTGTGACATTGTAGTTATAGAGATATATACAGTCTACATTGTGACATTGTAGGTATAGAGATGTGTACAGTCTACACTGTGACATTGTAGGTATAGAGATGTGTACAGTCTACACTGTGACATTGTAGTTATAGAGATGTGTACAGTCTTCACTGTGACATTGTAGGTATAGAGATGTGTACAGTCTGCACTGTGACATTGTAGGTATAGATATGTGTACAGTCTACACTGTGACATTGTAGGTATAGAGACGTGTACAGTCTACATTGTGACATTGTAAGTATAGAGATGTGTACAGTCTGCACTATGACATTGTAGGTATAGAGATGTGTACAGTCTGCACTGTGACATTGTAGATATAGAGATGTGTACAGTCTACACTGTGACATTGTAGTTATAGAGATGTGTACAGTCTACACTGTGACATTGTAGTTATAGAGATGTGTACAGTCTACGCTGTGACATTGTAGGTATAGAGATGTGTACAGTCTACACTGTGACATTGTAGTTATAGAGATGTGTACAGTCTACACTGTGACATTGTAGGTATAGAGATGTGTACAACCTACACTGTGATATTGTAGTTATAGAGATATATACAGTCTACACTGTGACATTGTAGGTATAGAGATGTGTACAGTCTGCACTGTGACATTGTAGGTATAGATATGTGTACAGTCTACACTGTGACATTGTAGTTATAGAGATGTGTACAGTCTACATTGTGACATTGTAGGTATAGATATGTGTACAGTCTGCACTGTGACATTGTAGGTATAGAGATGTGTACAGTCTGCACTGTGACATTGTAGGTATAGAGATGTGTACAGTCTACACTGTGACATTGTAGTTATAGAGATGTGTACAGTCTACACTGTGACATTGTAGTTATAGAGATGTGTACAGTCTACACTGTGACATTGTAGGTATAGATATGTGTACAGTCTACACTGTGACATTGTAGTTATAGAGATGTGTACAGTCTACATTGTGACATTGTAGGTATAGATATGTGTACAGTCTGCACTGTGACATTGTAGGTATAGAGATGTGTACAGTCTGCACTGTGACATTGTAGGTTTAGAGATGTGTACAGTCTACACTGTGACATTGTAGTTATAGAGATGTGTACAGTCTACACTGTGACATTGTAGGTATAGAGATGTGTACAGTCTACACTGTGACATTGTAGTTATAGAGATGTGTACAGTCTACACTGTGACATTGTAGGTATAGAGATGTGTACAACCTACACTGTGACATTGTAGTTATAGAGATATATACAGTCTACACTGTGACATTGTAGGTATAGAGATGTGTACACTCTACACTGTGACATTGTAGTTATAGAGATGTGTACAGTCTACACTGTGACATTGTAGGTATAGAGATGTGTAGTCTACACTGTGACATTGTAGGTATAGAGATATGTAGTCTACACTATGACATTGTAGGTATAGAGATGTGTACAGTCTACACTGTGACATTGTAGTTATAGAGATGTGTACAGTCTACACTGTGACATTGTAGTTATAGAGATATATACAGTCTGTACTGTGATATTGTAGGTATAGAGATGTGTACAGTCTACACAGTGATATTGTAGGTATAGAGATGTGTACAGTCTACATTGTGACATTGTAGGTATAGAGATGTGTACAGTATACACTGTGACATTGTAGGTATAGAGATGTGTACAGTCTACACTGTGACATTGTAGTTATAGAGATATATACAGTCTACACTGTGACATTGTAGGTATAGAGATGTGTACAGTCTACACTGTGACATTGTAGTTACATAGATGTGTACAGTCGTCATTGTGACATTGTAGTTATAGAGATATATACAGTCTACACTGTGATATTGTAGGTATAGAGATGTGTATAGTCTGCACTGTGACATTGTAGGTATAGAGATGTGTAGTCTACACTGTGACATTGTAGGTATAGAGATGTGTACAGTCTACACTGTGACATTGTAGTTATAGAGATGTGTACAGTCTACACTGTGACATTGTAGGTATAGAGATGTGTACACCCTACACTGTGACATTGTAGGTATAGAGATGTGTACAGTCTACACTGTGACATTGTAGGTATAGAGATGTGTACAGTCTACACTGTGACATTGTAGGTATAGAGATGTGTACAGTCTACACTGTGACATTGTAGTTATAGATATGTGTACACCCTACACTGTGACATTGTAGCTATAGAGATGTGTACAGTCTACACTGTGACATTGTAGGTATAGAGATGTGTACAGTCTACACTGTGACATTGTAGGTATAGAGATGTGTACAGTCTACACTGTGACATTGTAGGTATAGATATGTGTACTGTCTACACTGTGACATTGTAGGTATAGAGATGTGTACAGTTTACACTGTGACATTGTAGGTATAGAGATGTGTACAGTCTACACTGTGACATTGTAGGTTTAGAGATGTGTACAGTCTACACTGTTACATTGTAGTAATAGAGATGTGTACACCCTACATTGTGACATTGTAGGTATAGAGATGTGTACAGTCTACACTGTGACATTGTAGGTATAGAGATGTGTACAGTCTACACTGTGACATTGTAGGTATAGATATGTGTACAGTCTACACTGTGACATTGTAGTTATAGAGATATATACAGTCTACATTGTGACATTGTAGGAATAGAGATGTGTACAGTCTACACTGTGACATTGTAGGTATAGAGATGTGTACAGTCTACACTGTGACATTGTAGTTATAGAGATGTGTACAGTCTTCACTGTGACATTGTAGGTATAGAGATGTGTACAGTCTGCACTGTGACATTGTAGGTATAGATATGTGTACAGTCTACACTGTGACATTGTAGGTATAGAGACGTGTACAGTCTACATTGTGACATTGTAAGTATAGAGATGTGTACAGTCTGCACTGTGACATTGTAGGTATAGAGATGTGTACAGTCTGCACTGTGACATTGTAGATATAGAGATGTGTACAGTCTACACTGTGACATTGTAGTTATAGAGATGTGTACAGTCTACACTGTGACATTGTAGTTATAGAGATGTGTACAGTCTACACTGTGACATTGTAGGTATAGAGATGTGTACAACCTACACTGTGATATTGTAGTTATAGAGATATATACAGTCTACACTGTGACATTGTAGGTATAGAGATGTGTACAGTCTGCACTGTGACATTGTAGGTATAGATATGTGTACAGTCTACACTGTGACATTGTAGTTATAGAGATGTGTACAGTCTACATTGTGACATTGTAGGTATAGATATGTGTACAGTCTGCACTGTGACATTGTAGGTATAGAGATGTGTACAGTCTGCACTGTGACATTGTAGGTATAGAGATGTGTACAGTCTACACTGTGACATTGTAGTTATAGAGATGTGTACAGTCTACACTGTGACATTGTAGTTATAGAGATGTGTACAGTCTACACTGTGACATTGTAGGTATAGATATGTGTACAGTCTACACTGTGACATTGTAGGTATAGAGATGTGTACAGTCTACATTGTGACATTGTAGGTATAGATATGTGTACAGTCTGCACTGTGACATTGTAGGTATAGAGATGTGTACAGTCTGCACTGTGACATTGTAGGTTTAGAGATGTGTACAGTCTACACTGTGACATTGTAGTTATAGAGATGTGTACAGTCTACACTGTGACATTGTAGGTATAGAGATGTGTACAGTCTACACTGTGACATTGTAGTTATAGAGATGTGTACAGTCTACACTGTGACATTGTAGGTATAGAGATGTGTACAACCTACACTGTGACATTGTAGTTATAGAGATATATACAGTCTACACTGTGACATTGTAGGTATAGAGATGTGTACACTCTACACTGTGACATTGTAGTTATAGAGATGTGTACAGTCTACACTGTGACATTGTAGGTATAGAGATGTGTAGTCTACACTGTGACATTGTAGGTATAGAGATATGTAGTCTACACTATGACATTGTAGGTATAGAGATGTGTACAGTCTACACTGTGACATTGTAGTTATAGAGATGTGTACAGTCTACACTGTGACATTGTAGTTATAGAGATATATACAGTCTGTACTGTGATATTGTAGGTATAGAGATGTGTACAGTCTACACAGTGATATTGTAGGTATAGAGATGTGTACAGTCTACATTGTGACATTGTAGGTATAGAGATGTGTACAGTATACACTGTGACATTGTAGGTATAGAGATGTGTACAGTCTACACTGTGACATTGTAGTTATAGAGATATATACAGTCTACACTGTGACATTGTAGGTATAGAGATGTGTACAGTCTACACTGTGACATTGTAGTTACATAGATGTGTACAGTCGTCATTGTGACATTGTAGTTATAGAGATATATACAGTCTACACTGTGATATTGTAGGTATAGAGATGTGTACACCCTACACTGTGACATTGTAGCTATAGAGATGTGTACAGTCTACACTGTGACATTGTAGGTATAGAGATGTGTACAGTCTACACTGTGACATTGTAGGTATAGAGATGTGTACAGTCTACACTGTGACATTGTAGGTATAGATATGTGTACTGTCTACACTGTGACATTGTAGGTATAGAGATGTGTACAGTTTACACTGTGACATTGTAGGTATAGAGATGTGTACAGTCTACACTGTGACATTGTAGGTTTAGAGATGTGTACAGTCTACACTGTTACATTGTAGTAATAGAGATGTGTACACCCTACATTGTGACATTGTAGGTATAGAGATGTGTACAGTCTACACTGTGACATTGTAGGTATAGAGATGTGTACAGTCTACACTGTGACATTGTAGGTATAGATATGTGTACAGTCTACAATGTGACATTGTAGGTATAGAGATGTGTACAGTCTACACTGTGACATTGTAGGTATAGAGATGTGTACAGTCTACACTGTGACATTGTAGGTTTAGAGATGTGTACAGTCTACACTGTGACATTGTAGTTATAGAGATGTGTACACCCTACATTGTGACATTGTAGGTATGGAGATGTGTAAAGTCTACACTGTGACATTGTAGGTATAGAGATGTGTACAGTCTACACTGTGACATTGTAGGTATGGAGATGTGTACAGTCTACACTGTGACATTGTAGGTATAGAGATGTGTACAGTCTACACTGTGACATTGTAGGTATAGAGATGTGTACAGTCTACACTGTGACATTGTAGGTATAGAGATGTGTACACCCTACACAGTGACATTGTAGGTATAGAGATGTGTACAGTCTACACTGTGACATTGTAGGTTTAGAGATGTGTACAGTCTACACTGTGACATTGTAGTTATAGAGATGTGTACACCCTACATTGTGACATTGTAGGTATGGAGATGTGTACAGTCTGCACTGTGACATTGTAGGTATAGAGATGTGTACAGTCTACACTGTGACATTGTAGGTATGGAGATGTGTACAGTTTACACTGTGACATTGTAGGTATAGAGATGTGTACAGTCTACACTGTGACATTGTAGGTATAGAGATGTGTACAGCCTACACTGTGACATTGTAGTTATAGAGATGTGTACAGTTTACACTGTGACATTGTAGGTATAGAGATGTTTACACCCTACACGGTGACATTGTAGGTATAGAGATGTGTACAGTCTGCACTGTGACATTGTAGGTATAGAGATGTGTACAGTCTACACTGTGACATTGTAGGTATAGATATGTGTACAGTCTACACTGTGACATTGCAGGTATAGAGACGTGTACAGTCTACATTGTGACATTGTAGGTATAGAGATGTGTACAGTCTACACTGTGACATTGTAGGTATAGAGATGTGTACAGTCTACACTGTGACATTGTAGGTATAGAGATGTGTACAGTCTACACTGTGACATTGTAGTTATAGAGATGTGTACAGTTCACACTGTGACATTGTAGTTATAGAGATGTGTACAGTCTACACTGTGACATTGTAGGTATAGAGATGTGTACAACCTACACTGTGACATTGTAGTTATTGAGATATATACAGTCTACACTGTGACATTGTAGGTATAGAGATGTGTACACTCTACACTGTGACATTGTAGTTATAGAGATGTGTACAGTCTACACTGTGACATTGTAGGTATAGAGATGTGTAGTCTACACTGTGACATTGTAGGTATAGAGATATGTAGTCTACACTATGACATTGTAGGTATAGAGATGTGTACAGTCTACACTGTGACATTGTAGTTATAGAGATGTGTACAGTCTACACTGTGACATTGTAGTTATAGAGATATATACAGTCTGTACTGTGATATTGTAGGTATAGAGATGTGTACAGTCTACACAGTGATATTGTAGGTATAGAGATGTGTACAGTCTACATTGTGACATTGTAGGTATAGAGATGTGTACAGTATACACTGTGACATTGTAGGTATGGAGATGTGTACAGTTTACACTGTGACATTGTAGGTATAGAGATGTGTACAGTCTACACTGTGACATTGTAGGTATAGAGATGTGTACAGCCTACACTGTGACATTGTAGTTATAGAGATGTGTACAGTTTACACTGTGACATTGTAGGTATAGAGATGTTTACACCCTACACTGTGACATTGTAGGTATAGAGATGTGTACAGTCTGCACTGTGACATTGTAGGTATAGAGATGTGTACAGTCTACACTGTGACATTGTAGGTATAGATATGTGTACAGTCTACACTGTGACATTGCAGGTATAGAGACGTGTACAGTCTACATTGTGACATTGTAGGTATAGAGATGTGTACAGTCTACACTGTGACATTGTAGGTATAGAGATGTGTACAGTCTACACTGTGACATTGTAGGTATAGAGATGTGTACAGTCTACACTGTGACATTGTAGTTATAGAGATGTGTACAGTTCACACTGTGACATTGTAGTTATAGAGATGTGTACAGTCTACACTGTGACATTGTAGGTATAGAGATGTGTACAACCTACACTGTGACATTGTAGTTATTGAGATATATACAGTCTACACTGTGACATTGTAGGTATAGAGATGTGTACACTCTACACTGTGACATTGTAGTTATAGAGATGTGTACAGTCTACACTGTGACATTGTAGGTATAGAGATGTGTAGTCTACACTGTGACATTGTAGGTATAGAGATATGTAGTCTACACTATGACATTGTAGGTATAGAGATGTGTACAGTCTACACTGTGACATTGTAGTTATAGAGATGTGTACAGTCTACACTGTGACATTGTAGTTATAGAGATATATACAGTCTGTACTGTGATATTGTAGGTATAGAGATGTGTACAGTCTACACAGTGATATTGTAGGTATAGAGATGTGTACAGTCTACATTGTGACATTGTAGGTATAGAGATGTGTACAGTATACACTGTGACATTGTAGGTATAGAGATGTGTACAGTCTACACTGTGACATTGTAGTTATAGAGATATATACAGTCTACACTGTGACATTGTAGGTATAGAGATGTGTACAGTCTACACTGTGACATTGTAGTTACATAGATGTGTACAGTCGTCATTGTGACATTGTAGTTATAGAGATATATACAGTCTACACTGTGATATTGTAGGTATAGAGATGTGTACAGTCTGCACTATGACATTGTAGGTATAGAGATGTGTAGTCTACACTGTGACATTGTAGGTATAGAGATGTGTACAGTCTACACTGTGACATTGTAGTTATAGAGATTTGTACAGTCTACACTGTGACATTGTAGGTATAGAGATATATACAGTCTGTACTGTGATATTGTAGGTATAGAGATATATACAGTCTGTACTGTGATATTGTAGGTATAGAGATGTGTACAGTCTACACTGTGACATTGTAGGTATAGAGATGTGTACAGTCTGCACTGTGACATTGTAGGTATAGAGATGTGTACAGTCTGCACTGTGACATTGTAGGTATAGAGATGTGTACAGTCTACACTGTGACATTGTAGGTATAGATATGTGTACTGTCTACACTGTGACATTGTAGGTATAGAGATGTGTACAGTCTACACTGTGACATTGTAGTTATAGAGATGTGTACACCCTACATTGTGACATTGTAGGTATGGAGATGTGTACAGTCTACACTGTGACATTGTAGGTATAGAGATGTGTACAGTCTACACTGTGACATTGTAGGTATGGAGATGTGTACAGTCTACACTGTGACATTGTAGGTATAGAGATGTGTACAGTCTACACTGTGACATTGTAGGTATAGAGATGTGTACAGTCTACACTGTGACATTGTAGGTATAGAGATGTGTACAGTCTACGCTGTGACATTGTAGGTATAGAGATGTGTACAGTCTACACTGTGACATTGTAGGTTTAGAGATGTGTACAGTCTACACTGTGACATTGTAGTTATAGAGATGTGTACACCCTACATTGTGACATTGTAGGTATGGAGATGTGTACAGTCTGCACTGTGACATTGTAGGTATAGAGATGTGTACAGTCTACACTGTGACATTGTAGGTATGGAGATGTGTACAGTTTACACTGTGACATTGTAGGTATAGAGATGTGTACAGTCTACACTGTGACATTGTAGGTATAGAGATGTGTACAGTCTACACTGTGACATTGTAGTTATAGAGATGTGTACAGTTCACACTGTGACATTGTAGGTATAGAGATATGTACAGTCTACACTGTGACATTGTAGGTATAGAGATATGTATAGTCTACACTGTGACATTGTAGGTATAGAGATGTGTACAGTCTGCACTGTGACATTGTAGGTATAGAGATGTGTACAGTTCACACTGTGACATTGTAGGTATAGAGATGTGTACACCCTACACTGTGACATAGTAGGTATAGATATGTGTACAGTCTACACTGTGACATTGTAGGTATAGAGATGTGTACAGTCTACACTGTGACATTGTAGTTATAGATATGTGTACAGTCTACACTGTGACATTGTAGGTATAGAGATGTGTACAGTCTACACTGTGACATTGTAGGTATAGAGACGTGTACAGTCTACATTGTTACATTGTAGGTATAGAGATGTGTTCAGTCTACACTGTGACATTGTAGGTATAGAGATGTGTACAGTCTACACTGTGACATTGTAGGTATAGAGATGTGTACAGTCTACACTGTGACATTGTAGGTATAGAGACGTGTACAGTCTACATTGTGACATTGTAGATATAGAGATGTGTACAGTCTACACTGTGACATTGTAGGTATAGAGATGTGTACAGTCTACACTGTGACATTGTAGGTATAAAGATTGAGAATTAATATAAACGTATGTTATCAATGTATGATTACAGGTACACCAAGTTACAGGATCAGACTTCAAGCAGCCTCCTCTTCTAGTGACGTACACTGGACCAGTAACACCGTGATGGTTACCCTAGTGGTGATGTTGTTAACCTACTAGTGACGTACACTGGACCAGTAACACTGTGATGGTTACCCTAGTCGTGATGTTGTTAACCTACTAGTGACGTACACTGGACCAGTGACACTGTGATGGTTACCCTAGTCGTGATGTTGTTACCCTACTATTGACGTACACTGGACCAGTAACACCGTGATGGTTACCCTAGTCATGATGTTGTTACCCTACTAGTGACGTACACTGGACCAGTGACACCGTGATGGTTACCCTAGTCATGATGTTGTTACCCTACTAGTGACGTACACTGGACCAGTGACACTGTGATGGTTACCCTAGTCGTGATGTTGTTACCCTACTAGTGACGTACACTGGACCAGTAACACTGTGATGGTTACCCTAGTCGTGATGTTGTTACCCTACTAGTGACGTACACTGGACCAGTGACACCGTGATGGTTACCCTAGTCATGATGTTGTTAACCTACTAGTGACGTACACTGGACCAGTGACACCGTGATGGTTACCCTAGTCGTGATGTTGTTAACATACTAGTGACGTACACTGGACCAGTGACACCGTGATGGTTACCCTAGTCGTGATGTTGTTAACATACTAGTGACGTACACTGGACCAGTGACACCGTGATGGTTACCCTAGTCGTGATGTTGTTACCCTGCTAGTGACGTACACTGGACCAGTGACACTGTGATGGTTACCCTAGTCGTGATGTTGTTACCCTACTAGTGACGTACACTGGACCAGTAACACCGTGATGGTTACCCTAGTCGTGATGTTGTTAACCTACTAGTGACGTACACTGGACCAGTGACACCGTGATGGTTACCCTAGTCGTGATGTTGTTAACATACTAGTGACGTACACTGGACCAGTGACACCGTGATGGTTACCCTAGTCGTGATGTTGTTAACATACTAGTGACGTACACTGGACCAGTGACACCGTGATGGTTACCCTAATCGTGATGTTGTTACCCTGCTAGTGACGTACACTGGACCAGTGACACCGTGATGGTTACCCTAGTCGTGATGTTGTTACCCTACTAGTGACGTACACTGGACCAGTGACACTGTGATGGTTACCCTAGTCGTGATGTTGTTAACATACTAGTGACGTACACTGGACCAGTAACACCGTGATGGTTACCCTAGTCGTGATGTTGTTAACCTGCTAGTGACGTACACTGGACCAGTGACACTGTGATGGTTACCCTAGTCGTGATGTTGTTACCCTGCTAGTGACGTACACTGGACCAGTGACACTGTGATGGTTACCCTAGTCGTGATGTTGTTACCCTACTAGTGACGTACACTGGACCAGTAACACCGTGATGGTTACCCTAGTCGTGATGTTGTTAACCTACTAGTGACGTACACTGGACCAGTGACACCGTGATGGTTACCCTAGTCATGATGTTGTTACCCTGCTAGTGACGTACACTGGACCAGTGACACTGTGATGGTTACCCTAGTCGTGATGTTGTTACCCTACTAGTGACGTACACTGGACCAGTAACACCGTGATGGTTACCCTAATCGTGATGTTGTTAACCTACTAGTGACGTACACTGGACCAGTGACACCGTGATGGTTACCCTAGTCATGATGTTGTTAACATACTAGTGACGTACACTGGACCAGTAACACCGTGATGGTTACCCTAGTCGTGATGTTGTTAACATACTAGTGACGTACACTGGACCAGTAACACCGTGATGGTTACCCTAGTCGTGATGTTGTTAACCTGCTAGTGACGTACACTGGACCAGTGACACTGTGATGGTTACCCTAGTCGTGATGTTGTTACCCTGCTAGTGACGTACACTGGACCAGTGACACTGTGATGGTTACCCTAGTCGTGATGTTGTTACCCTACTAGTGACGTACACTGGACCAGTAACACCGTGATGGTTACCCTAGTCGTGATGTTGTTACCCTACTAGTGACGTACACTGGACCAGTGACACTGTGATGGTTACCCTAGTCGTGATGTTGTTACCCTACTAGTGACGTACACTGGACCAGTAACACCGTGATGGTTACCCTAGTCGTGATGTTGTTACCCTGCTAGTGACGTACACTGGACCAGTGACACTGTGATGGTTACCCTAGTCGTGATGTTGTTACCCTACTAGTGACGTACACTGGACCAGTAACACCGTGATGGTTACCCTAGTCGTGATGTTGTTAACCTACTAGTGACGTACACTGGACCAGTGACACCGTGATGGTTACCCTAGTCGTGATGTTGTTAACATACTAGTGACGTACACTGGACCAGTGACACCGTGATGGTTACCCTAGTCGTGATGTTGTTAACATACTAGTGACGTACACTGGACCAGTGACACCGTGATGGTTACCCTAATCGTGATGTTGTTACCCTGCTAGTGACGTACACTGGACCAGTGACACCGTGATGGTTACCCTAGTCGTGATGTTGTTACCCTGCTAGTGACGTACACTGGACCAGTGACACTGTGATGGTTACCCTAGTCGTGATGTTGTTAACATACTAGTGACGTACACTGGACCAGTAACACTGTGATGGTTACCCTAGTCGTGATGTTGTTAACCTACTAGTGACGTACACTGGACCAGTGACACCGTGATGGTTACCCTAGTCGTGATGTTGTTAACATACTAGTGACGTACACTGGACCAGTAACACTGTGATGGTTACCCTAGTCGTGATGTTGTTAACCTACTAGTGACGTACACTGGACCAGTGACACCGTGATGGTTACCCTAGTCGTGATGTTGTTACCCTACTAGTGACGTACACTGGACCAGTAACACCGTGATGGTTACCCTAGTCGTGATGTTGTTAACCTACTAGTGACGTACACTGGACCAGTGACACTGTGATGGTTACCCTAGTCGTGATGTTGTTAACCTACTAGTGACGTACACTGGACCAGTGACACCGTGATGGTTACCCTAGTCGTGATGTTGTTACCTTACTAGTGACGTACACTGGACCAGTAACACCGTGATGGTTACCCTAGTCGTGATGTTGTTACCCTGCTAGTGACGTACACTGGACCAGTGACACCGTGATGGTTACCCTAGTCGTGATGTTGTTAACCTACTAGTGACGTACACTGGACCAGTGACACCGTGATGGTTACCCTAGTCGTGATGTTGTTAACCTACTAGTGACGTACACTGGACCATTGACACTGTGATGGTTACCCTAGTCGTGATGTTGTTACTCTGCTAGTGACGTACACTGGACCAGTAACACCGTGATGGTTACCCTAGTCGTGATGTTGTTACCCTACTAGTGACGTACACTGGACCAGTAACACCGTGATGGTTACCCTAGTCGTGATGTTGTTACCCTACTAGTGACGTACACTGGACCAGTAACACCGTGATGGTTACCCTAGTCGTGATGTTGTTACCCTTCTAGTGACGTACACTGGACCAGTAACACCGTGATGGTTACCCTAGTCGTGATGTTGTTAACATACTTGTGACGTACACTGGACCAGTGACACCGTGATGGTTACCCTAGTCGTGATGTTGTTAACATACTAGTGACGTACACTGGACCAGTGACACTGTGATGGTTACCCTAGTCGTGATGTTGTTAACATACTAGTGACGTACACTGGACCAGTAACACCGTGATGGTTACCCTAGTCGTGATGTTGTTACCCTACTAGTGACGTACACTGGACCAGTGACACTGTGATGGTTACCCTAGTCGTGATGTTGTTAACCTACTAGTGACGTACACTGGACCAGTGACACTGTGATGGTTACCCTAGTCGTGATGTTGTTAACATACTAGTGACGTACACTGGACCAGTGACACCGTGATGGTTACCCTAGTCGTGATGTTGTTACCCTACTAGTGACGTACACTGGACCAGTGACACCGTGATGGTTACCCTAGTCGTGATGTTGTTACCCTACTAGTGACGTACACTGGACCATTGACACCGTGATGGTTACCCTAGTCGTGATGTTGTTAACCTACTAGTGACGTACACTGGACCAGTGACACCGTGATGGTTACCCTAGTCGTGATGTTGTTAACATACTAGTGACGTACACTGGACCAGTGACACTGTGATGGTTACCCTAGTCGTGATGTTGTTAACATACTAGTGACGTACACTGGACCATTGACACTGTGATGGTTACCCTAGTCGTGATGTTGTTAACATACTAGTGACGTACACTGGACCAGTGACACTGTGATGGTTACCCTAGTCGTGATGTTGTTAACATACTAGTGACGTACACTGGACCAGTGACACTGTGATGGTTACCCTAGTCGTGATGTTGTTACCCTACTAGTGACGTACACTGGACCAGTAACACCGTGATGGTTACCCTAGTCGTGATGTTGTTACCCTACTAGTGACGTACACTGGACCAGTGACACTGTGATGGTTACCCTAGTCGTGATGTTGTTAACATACTAGTGACGTACACTGGACCAGTGACACTGTGATGGTTACCCTAGTCGTGATGTTGTTAACATACTAGTGACGTACACTGGACCATTGACACTGTGATGGTTACCCTAGTCGTGATGTTGTTAACATACTAGTGACGTACACTGGACCAGTAACACCGTGATGGTTACCCTAGTCGTGATGTTGTTAACATACTAGTGACGTACACTGGACCAGTGACACCGTGATGGTTACCCTAGTCGTGATGTTGTTACCCTACTAGTGACGTACACTGGACCAGTGACACTGTGATGGTTACCCTAGTCGTGATGTTGTTACCCTACTAGTGACGTACACTGGACCAGTGACACTGTGATGGTTACCCTAGTCGTGATGTTGTTACCCTACTAGTGACGTACACTGGACCAGTAACACCGTGATGGTTACCCTAGTCATGATGTTGTTAACATACTAGTGACGTACACTGGACCAGTGACACCGTGATGGTTACCCTAGTCATGATGTTGTTAACCTACTAGTGACGTACACTGGACCAGTGACACTGTGATGGTTACCCTAGTCGTGATGTTGTTACCCTACTAGTGACGTACACTGGACCAGTGACACCGTGATGGTTACCCTAGTCATGATGTTGTTAACATACTAGTGACGTACACTGGACCAGTGACACCGTGATGGTTACCCTAGTCGTGATGTTGTTACCCTACTAGTGACGTACACTGGACCAGTAACACTGTGATGGTTACCCTAGTCGTGATGTTGTTAACCTACTAGTGACGTACACTGGACCAGTAACACCGTGATGGTTACCCTAATCGTGATGTTGTTACCCTACTAGTGACGTACACTGGACCAGTAACACTGTGATGGTTACCCTAGTCGTGATGTTGTTAACCTACTAGTGACGTACACTGGACCAGTGACACTGTGATGGTTACCCTAGTCGTGATGTTGTTACCCTGCTAGTGACGTACACTGGACCAGTAACACTGTGATGGTTACCCTAGTCGTGATGTTGTTACCCTGCTAGTGACGTACACTGGACCAGTAACACTGTGATGGTTACCCTAGTCGTGATGTTGTTAACCTACTAGTGACGTACACTGGACCAGTAACACCGTGATGGTTACCCTAGTCGTGATGTTGTTAACCTACTAGTGACGTACACTGGACCAGTGACACCCTGATGGTCCCGACTAACTGAGAATACTGGTCCTGGCTAAAACTCAATTATCTATACAAGAACACTGGCCCTAGCTAACTCAATTATCTTTACAAGAACACTGGCCCTAGCTAACTCAATTATCTATACAAGAATACTGGCCCTAGCTAACTCAATTATCTATACAAAAATACTGGCCCTAGCCAACTCAATTATCTATACAAAAATACTGCTCCTGGCTAAAACTCAATTATCTATACAAGAACACTGGCCCTAGCTAACTCAATTATCTCTACAAGAACACTGCTCCTAGCTAACTCAATTATCTATACAAGAACACTGCTCCTAGCTAACTCAATTATCTATACAAGAATACTGGCCCTAGCTAACTCAATTATCTCTACAAGAACACTGCTCCTAGCTAACTCAATTATCTATACAAGAACACTGGCCCTAGCTAACTCAATTATCTCTACAAGAACACTGCTCCTGGCTAACTCAATTATCTATACAAGAATACTGCTCCTGGCTAACTCAATTATCTCTACAAGAACACTGCTCCTGGCTAACTCAATTATCTCTACAAGAACACCGCTCCTGCCTAACTCAATTATCTATACAAGAATACTGCTCCTGGCTAACTCAATTATCTCTACAAGAATACTGGTCCTGGCTAACTCAATTATCTCTAAAAGAACACTGCTCCTGGCTAACTCAATTATCTCTAAAAGAACACTGCTCCTAGCTAACTCAATTATCTCTACAAGAACACTGGTCCTGGCTAAAACTCAATTATCTCTACAAGAACACTGGTCCTGGCTAAAACTCAATTATCTCTACAAGAACACTGCTCCTAGCTAACTCAATTATCTCTACAAGAACACTGCTCCTAGCTAACTCAATTATCTCTACAAGAACACTGGTCCTAGCTAACTCAATTATCTCTACAAGAACACTGCTCCTAGCTAACTCAATTATCTCTACAAGAACACTGGTCCTGGCTAACTCAATTATCTCTACAAGAATACTGGTCCTAGCTAACTCAATTATCTCTACAAGAACACTGGTCCTGGCTAAAACTCAATTATCTCTACAAGAATACTGGTCCTGGCTAAAACTCAATTATCTCTACAAGAATACTGGTCCTGGCTAAAACTCAATTATCTCTACAAGAACACTGGTCCTGGCTAAAACTCAATTATCTCTACAAGAACACTGGTCCTGGTTAAAACTCAATTATCTCTACAAGAATACTGGCCCTAGCTAACTCAATTATCTCTACAAGAACACTGCTCCTGGCTAAAACTCAATTATCTCTACAAGAATACTGCTCCTAGCTAACTCAATTATCTCTACAAGAATACTGGCCCTAGCTAACTCAATTATCTCTACAAGAACACTGGCCCTAGCTAAAACTCAATTATCTCTACAAGAACACTGGCCCTAGCTAACTCAATTATCTCTACAAGAATACTGCTCCTAGCTAACTCAATTATCTCTACAAGAACACTGCTCCTAGCTAAAACTCAATTATCTCTACAAGAACACTGGCCCTGGCTAACTCAATTATCTCTACAAGAACACTGCTCCTAGCTTACTCAATTATCTCTACAAGAACACTGCTCCTAGCTAAAACTCAATTATCTCTACAAGAATACTGCTCCTGGCTAAAACTCAATTATCTCTACAAGAATACTGCTCCTGGCTAAAACTCAATTATCTCTACAAGAACACTGCTCCTAGCTTACTCAATTATCTCTACAAGAACACTGCTCCTAGCTAAAACTCAATTATCTCTACAAGAACACTGCTCCTAGCTAACTCAATTATCTATACAAGAACACTGGCCCTAGCTAACTCAATTATCTCTACAAGAACACCGCTCCTGGCTAACTCAATTATCTATACAAGAATACTGCTCCTGGCTAACTCAATTATCTCTACAAGAACACTGCTCCTGGCTAACTCAATTATCTCTACAAGAACACCGCTCCTGCCTAACTCAATTATCTATACAAGAATACTGCTCCTGGCTAACTCAATTATCTCTACAAGAATACTGGTCCTGGCTAACTCAATTATCTCTAAAAGAACACTGCTCCTGGCTAACTCAATTATCTCTAAAAGAACACTGCTCCTAGCTAACTCAATTATCTCTACAAGAACACTGGTCCTGGCTAAAACTCAATTATCTCTACAAGAACACTGGTCCTGGCTAAAACTCAATTATCTCTACAAGAACACTGCTCCTAGCTAACTCAATTATCTCTACAAGAACACTGCTCCTAGCTAACTCAATTATCTCTACAAGAACACTGGTCCTAGCTAACTCAATTATCTCTACAAGAACACTGCTCCTAGCTAACTCAATTATCTCTACAAGAACACTGGTCCTGGCTAACTCAATTATCTCTACAAGAATACTGGTCCTAGCTAACTCAATTATCTCTACAAGAACACTGGTCCTGGCTAAAACTCAATTATCTCTACAAGAATACTGGTCCTGGCTAAAACTCAATTATCTCTACAAGAATACTGGTCCTGGCTAAAACTCAATTATCTCTACAAGAACACTGGTCCTGGCTAAAACTCAATTATCTCTACAAGAACACTGGTCCTGGTTAAAACTCAATTATCTCTACAAGAATACTGGCCCTAGCTAACTCAATTATCTCTACAAGAACACTGCTCCTGGCTAAAACTCAATTATCTCTACAAGAATACTGCTCCTAGCTAACTCAATTATCTCTACAAGAATACTGGCCCTAGCTAACTCAATTATCTCTACAAGAACACTGGCCCTAGCTAAAACTCAATTATCTCTACAAGAACACTGGCCCTAGCTAACTCAATTATCTCTACAAGAATACTGCTCCTAGCTAACTCAATTATCTCTACAAGAACACTGCTCCTAGCTAAAACTCAATTATCTCTACAAGAACACTGGCCCTGGCTAACTCAATTATCTATACAAGAACACTGGTCCTGGCTAAAACTCAATTATCTCTACAAGAACATTGCTCCTAGCTAACTCAATTATCTCTACAAGAACACTGCTCCTAGCTAACTCAATTATCTCTACAAGAACACTGGTCCTGGCTAAAACTCAATTATCTCTACAAGAACACTAGCCCTAGCTAACTCAATTATCTCTACAAGAACACTGCTCCTGGCTAACTCAATTATCTCTAAAAGAACACTGCTCCTAGCTAACTCAATTATCTCTAAAAGAACACTGGTCCTGGCTAAAACTCAATTATCTCTACAAGAATACTGCTCCTGGCTAACTCAATTATCTCTACAAGAACACTGCTCCTGGCTAACTCAATTATCTCTACAAGAACACCGCTCCTGCCTAACTCAATTATCTATACAAGAATACTGCTCCTGGCTAACTCAATTATCTCTACAAGAACACTGCTCCTGGCTAACTCAATTATCTCTAAAAGAACACTGCTCCTAGGTAACTCAATTATCTCTACAAGAACACTGCTCCTAGCTAACTCAATTATCTCTACAAGAACACTGGCCCTAGCTAAAACTCAATTATCTCTACAAGAACACTGGTCCTGGCTAAAACTCAATTATCTCTACAAGAACACTGGCCCTAGCTAACTCAATTATCTCTACAAGAACACTGGCCCTAGCTAAATCTCAATTATCTCTACAAGAACACTGGTCCTGGCTAAAACTCAATTATCTCTACAAGAATACTGGCCCTAGCTAACTCAATTATCTCTACAAGAATACTGCTCCTGGCTAAAACTCAATTATCTCTACAAGAACACCACTCCTGGCTAACTCAATTATCTCTACAAGAACACTGGCCCTAGCTAAAACTCAATTATCTCTACAAGAACACTGGTCCTGGCTAACTCAATTATCTATACAAGAATACTGCTCCTGGCTAACTCAATTATCTATACAAGAATACTGCTCCTGGCTAACTCAATTATCTCTACAAGAACACTGCTCCTGGCTAACTCAATTATCTATACAAGAATTCTGCTCATGCCTAACTCAATTATCTCTACAAGAACACTGCTCCTAGGTAACTCAATTATCTATACAAGAACACTGCTCCTAGCTAACTCAATTATCTCTACAAGAACACTGCTCCTGGCTAACTCAATTATCTCTACAAGAACACCGCTCCTGCCTAACTCAATTATCTCTACAAGAACACCGCTCCTGCCTAACTCAATTATCTATACAAGAATACTGGTCCCGGCTAAAACTCAATTATCTCTACCAGAACATTGGCCCTTGCTAACTCATTTATTTCGAGTAGTTATAAATCTTTGTTGTTGTCATATTTTTTTATCTGATGTTTATTAATATCGTGTTCATTTTTTCGTTCAATAAAAAGTATTTTAGGACTGAACCACTTTTGGTGTTTGTAAGAATTCGTCCTTCTCCTCTTGACATTGCCCTATCGTACCCTTGCCGACATTGCCCTATCCTATCCCTGTTGACATTACCCTATTCTATCCCTGTTGACATTGCCCTATCGTACCCCTGTTGACATGGCCCTATCGTACCCCTGTGGACATTGCCCTATCGTACTCCTCTTGACATTGCCCTATCGTACCCTTGCCGACATTGCCCTATCCTATCCCTGTTGACATTGCCCTATCCTATCCCTGTTGACATTGCCCTATCGTACCCCTGTTGACATGGCCCTATCGTACCCCTGTTGACATGGCCCTATCGTACCCCTGTTGACATTGCCCTATTGTACCCCTGTTAACATTGCCCTATCGTACCACTGTTGACATTGCCCTATCGTACCCCTGTTGACATTGCCCTATCGTACCCCTGTTGAGGTTGCCCTATCGTACCCCTTTTGACATTGCCCTATCGTACCCCTGTTGACATCGCCCTATCGTACCCATATTGACATTGCCCTATCCTTCCCCTGTTGACATCGCCCTATCGTACCCCTGTTGACATCGCCCTATCGTACCCCTGTTGACATGGCACTATCGTACCCCTGTTGACATCGCCCTATCGTACCCATGTTGACATTGCCCTATCGTACCCCTGTTGACATCGCCCTTTCGTACCCCTGTTGACATTGCCCTATCGTACCCCTGTTGACATCGCCCTATCGTACCCCTGTTGACATGGCCCTATCGTACCCCTGTTGACATGGCCCTATCGTACCCCTGTTGACATCGCCCTATCGTACCCCTGTTGACATCGCCCTATTGTACCCCTGTTGACATCGCCCTATCGTACCCCTGTTGACATGGCCCTATCATACCCCTGTTGACATGGCCCTATCATACCCCTGTTGACATGGCCCTATCGTACCCCTGTTGACATCGCCCTATCGTACCCCTGTTGACATCGCCCTATTGTACCCCTGTTGACATCGCCCTATCGTACCCCTGTTGACATGGCCCTATCATACCCCTGTTGACATGGCCCTATCGTACCCCTGTTGACATGGCCCTATTGTACCCCTGTTGACATGGCCCTATTGTACCCCTGTTGACATGGCCCTATCGTACCCCTGTTGACATCGCCCTATTGTACCCCTGTTGACATTGCCCTATCGTACCCCTGTTGACATCGCCCTATTGTACCCTTGTTGACATTGCCCTATCCTACCCCTGTTGACATGGCCCTACTGTACCCCTGTTGACATGGCCCTATCGTACCCCTGTTGACATGGCCCTATCGTACCCCTGTTGACATTGCCCTATCGTACCTCTGTTGACATCGCCCTATCGTACCCCTGTTGACATCGCCCTATTGTACCCCTGTGGACATTGCCCTATCGTACTCCTGTTGACATCGCCCGATCGTACCCCTGTTGACATTGCCCTATCGTACCCCTGTTGACATTGCCCTATCGTACCCCTGTTGACATTGCCCTTTCGTACCCTATTTTGGTAAATGAGTGTTATTTTGTTTCACCATTGTGTAACAGTACTGTACCGTTAAAACTACAGTTTAAATTCAGGGTTGACATGAACAGGGATGACTGTAACGTCGTACCATTATTAGAAGACCAAACTCTTCAGGAAAATACGAGAAAATGACTGAACTTACACTCTTTTCTGCAACGTTGGTGATCAAAACATCACCTCAATCGACTTTTAACATAATAGGCAAGGTATAGGACAGGACAGATGACCATGTTATCCGAAAACTTAAATCACAAGGTATGACCATGTGATGGTACGTCTCTAGTAACTAGGTATGACCATGTGACGGGGAGTCTCTAGTTACAAGGTATGACCATGTGACGGAGAGTCTCTAAATACAAGGTATGACCATGTGACGGGGAGTCTCTAGTTACTAGGTGTGACCATGTGACGGGGAGTCTCTAGTTACTAGGTGTGACCATGTGACGGGGAGTCTCTAGTTACTAGGTGTGACCATGTGACAGGGAGTCTCTAGTTACTAGGTGTGACCATGTGACAGGGAGTCTCTAGTTACTAGGTGTGACCATGTGACAGGGAGTCTCTAGTTACTAGGTGTGACCATGTGACATGGAGTCTCTAGATACTAGGTGTGACCATGTGACGGGAAGTCTCTAGTTACTAGGTGTGACCATGTGACGGGTAGTTTCTATTTACTATATAGGTTGGTGAAATGGATAGCGCACTTGCTTTTAACCAAGGCATTTTTTCTCCAGATACTTCGGTTTCCTCCCACAATAAAATTCAGGCGAACAAGAGTGATTAATATAAGTTGTTTCATAATTGTTGTAAAATAAATAAAGTTTATCTATATAGCCACTAGTGACCTTGTGATGGGGATCTCTAGACACTGTAGTGACCTTGTGATGGGGACCTCTAGTCACTGGAGTGACCTTGTGATGGGGACCTCTAATCACTGGAGTGACCTTGTGATGGGGACCTCTGGTCACTGTAGTGACCTTGTGATAGGGACCTCTGGTCACTGTAGTGACCTTGTGATGGGGACCTCTAATCACTGGGGTGACCTTGTGATGGGGACCTCTGGTTACTGTAGTGACCTTGTGATGGGGACCTTTAGTCACTGTAGTGACCTTGTGATGGGGACCTCTGGTCACTGTAGTGACCTTGTGATGGGGACCTCTGGTCACTGTAGTGACCTTGTGATGGGGACCTCTGGTCACTGTAGTGACCTTGTGATGGGGACCTCTGGTCACTGTAGTGACCTTGTTATGGGGACCGCTGGTCACTGTAGTGACCTTGTGATGGGGACCTCTGGTCACTGTAGTGACCTTGTGATGGGGACCTCTGGTCACTGTAGTGACCTTGTGATGGGGGCCTCTAATCACTGGGGTGACCTTGTGATGGGGACCTCTGGTCACTTTAGTGACCTTGTGATGGGGACCTCTGGTCACTGTAGTGACCTTGTGATTGGGACCTCTAATCACTGGGGTGACCTTGTGATGGGGACCTCTGGTCACTGTAGTGACCTTGTTATGGGGACCTCTGGTCACTGTAGTGACCTTGTGATGGGGACCTCTGCTCACTGTAGTGACCTTGTGATGGGGACCTCTGGTCACTGTAGTGACCTTGTGATGGGGACCTCTGGTCACTGTAGTGACCTTGTGATGGGGACCTCTGGTCACTGTAGTGACCTTGTGATGGGGACCTCTGGTCACTGTAGTGACCTTGTGATGGGGACCTCTAATCACTGTAGTGACCTTGTGATGGGGACCTCTAATCACTGTAGTGACCTTGTAATGGGGACCTCTAATCACTGTAGTGACCTTGTGATGGGGACCTCTAATCACTGTAGTGACCTTGTGATGGAGGAATTCTAGTACTTGATGCTGAACTGATTTTCCATTTGTATTTACAGTTACCTTGATCTCTGAACCTGAAAAGCAATCCCAAGTAAAAACTTTTGGTAAGGAAGCACTGCTTGAAATTTGAGCTCGATCGGTAAATTCAACTGATCATGTTATTGCATGGAAACTAGTTTTCTATTGATAGTAACAGTGACCTTGACCTTTGAACCTGAAAAGCAATACCAAGCAAGCAATTTTGTTAAGGCAGCACTACATATATTTTTAATTTGATTGGCCAAAGGGAACTCAACTTATAGCAAAACCAATTTTCTATTCATAGTAACAGTAACATTGACCTTTGACCTTTGAACCTGAAAAACAATCTTAGACAAGTACCTTTGTTATGGAAGCACTATATCAAGTTTGAGTTGGACTGGTCCAAGGGAACTGGAATTATTGCATGCAAATTGATTTTCTATTTATAGTAACAGTGACACTGATCTTTGAATGTGAAAAGCAATCCCAAGCAAGCACTTTTGGCAAGGAAACACTATAGAAATACTGCTGACATAGTGATACCTATTATTCCCCTTTCAACGCAACACAAAAATTAAATAGGGAACAAAATGCCATTAACATTCCAGTCATCTGTATGAAACTAGAACTGTCGCCAGAATGGCTGACTAATACCCCCGCAATCCACATGACAATTTAAATCTGTTCAAAGTGACCAGTTACCATGGCAACCAAAATAAAATCATGACCAGTTACCATGGCAACAAAAATTTGGGAATTCAATAGCTGCATGCACATCTACATATGTTCCCTAACATACCTGTGAAGATTTGTGAAAATCGGTCGCAAGTAGAGGAGTTGTGCAAACAAGATGTGTCTACAGACAGGCAGACGGACGGATAGATGCACAGATGGACAGACAACCTGATTCCAGTTTATCCCCTTAACGTATAATTGCGGGGGTATAATAATTGCCTAATCATCCTGGGATGTGACAAACTCTTTGGGTGAGTTAGTTACCTTAAATTGTAATTGCCAAACTCAAATGAAATTACCCACCAAATTTATTTCAAACAAGATTTATGGGGAGTACCATTTTAGAGCAAATTTACACTTTTAATTGGGGCGAAATGACACATTTAACAAAAATGTACACACAAGCATGTGACATTTCACAGAGCATTACAATTGACATCAAAGGGAGTTTTTTATGAGTCATTGAAAAGTGGTGTCTGTTGAGAAAGCTCCGGCGAGGTGAAACTCGTGGCCTTCCATAATGTTGCAATAGAGTCTGTGAGGGAGAGATTTGGAGTAGGCAGCCGGCCGAGGACAGAATGTCCGAAGGATATACTCCCGCCCAACAGGTCGTGGGAAAGCAGATACGCTGCTCAACCGGTTGTCTTCTTCTGTTTCTTCACTATCATCCACAACCATGTTAATTTCCTGAAAAAAAAATTAATTCAGTACTGAAATGCTAGAACCTTTGTGAGAAAGAGAAATATGTTGATACAATTGTGGTCGGCTCGGTTATATCATAGGTAATGGTAGCTCAATTTCACTTTCAAGATGTGATGTGGACAAACAAAACAAGAGAGAATCTTTGCGCCCACCATTTTGTTCTTTGAAAGTTGGATCTTTCAGTTCTTTTTTTCTTCCATTTCTGTATTCTGTTCTGTATTAATGGCGTTGTTTGACAGCAATGTGAAGGTCAATCACTGTTATTCAAAAGCTTGTTGCTTGGCTTTTATACCTTCATCGACATCAAACACCCAAACGATCATCACTTGAGATTACTACTCACAAATCCCCACAAGTAAGTACATTGTACTAATCTGTCTATCCCTTAACAGACACAACTGAATAGAACTCACAAATTAATAAACTATAGAACCAGGCTGTATCATCTACTTTTATTTTTTATGTGTGTCATTCATAAATCTAACAGATAATGATAGAAGGAAATGCAGAACAGCATGGTCAGTAGGTACATGTACTTCTTTGTCATAAATTTTATCAGAGACATGTCACTTATTTCATTAAATCTTGAAATATTTTTAACTAATTAATTCAGTTTTGTGATAATTTTTTACAGTGACCTATCTCTTGTTTGTGACCGATCTCTTGTGTGTACAGAGTGACCGATCTCTTGTGTGTACAGAGTGACCCATCTCTTGTGTGTACAGAGTGACATGTCTCTTGTGTGTACAGAGTGACCCATCTCTAGTGTGTACAGAGTGACCCATCTCTTGTGTGTACAGAGTGACCCATTTCTTGTGTGTACAGAGTGACCCATCTCTTGTGTGTACAGTGTGACCTATCTCTTGTGTGTACAGAGTGACCTATCCCTTGTGTGTAAAGAGTGACCAATCTCTTGTGTGTACAGTGTGACCTATCTCTTGTGTGTACAGAGTGACCTATCTCTTGGGTGTACAGAATGACCAATCTCTTGTGTGTACAAAGTGACCGATCTCTTGTGTGTACAGAGTGACCCATTTCTTGTGTGTACAGAGTGACCGATCTCTTGTGTGTACAGAGTGACCCATTTCTTGTGTGTACAGAGTGACCCATCTCTTGTGTGTACAGAGTGACCGATCTCTTGTGTGTACAGAGTGACCCATCTCTTGTGTGTACAGAGTAACCTATCTCTTGTGTGTACAGAGTGACCCATCTCTTGTGTGTAAAGAGTAACCTATCTCTTGTGTGTACAGAGTGACCAATCTCTTGTGTGTACAGAGTGACCGATCTCTTGTGTGTACAGAGTGACCGATCTATTGTGTGTACAGAGTGACCTATTTCTTGTGTGTACCGAATTTCAATTTCAATTTTCAATTTCAAAATATTTTATTATTGATACATTAAACAAATTAACAAGAAAAACAAAAGAATTAGTAAACATCTGTATCAATAACTGGATTAGACAACAGGCTAAGCCTATATTATAACCGGTATCCTAATATATATATATACATGAACAAAATATTGTAATTAGTTGTTAAGTAGGAAAGAAGCAGTATGTTTTTTTAATCAATTCAAGACCACATTCTCACTCACTCTCACAAGTTAGAGGTGTGTACAGAATGACGTAGGTTTCGAGTTTACATTCAATACTGACCTTCTGCTTGTCAAGACTATGTAAACAGAATACGCCCTCTGTTTTGAGCAGTGGTACTCACTTTTTGAGCAGCTATAAATAAGTTGTGTATAAAGGATCCAGCAGGGCCATACGGTCCCCCTCGGCAGGGGTACTCACCTTTTGAGCAGCTATAAATAAGTTGTGTATACAGGATCCAGCAGGGCCATACGGTCCCCCTCGGCAGTGGTACTCACCTTTTGAGCAGCTATAAATAAGTTGTGTATACAGGATCCAGCAGGGCCATACGGTCCCCCTCGGCAGTGGTACTCACCTTTTGAGCAGCGATAATTAAGTTGTGTATACAGGATCCAGCAGGGCCATACGGTCCCCCTCGGCAGTGGTACTCACCTTTTGAGCAGCTATAAATAAGTTGTGTATACAGGATCCAGCAGGGCCATACGGTCCCCCTCGGCAGTGGTACTCACCTTTTGAGCAGCGATAAATAAGTTGTTTATACAGGATCCAGCAGGGCCATACGGTCCCCCTCGGCAGTGGTACTCACCTTTTGAGCAGCTATAAATAAGTTGTGTATACAGGATCCAGCAGGGCCATACGGTCCCCCTCGGCAGTGGTACTCACCTTTTGAGCAGCTATAAATAAGTTGTGTATACAGGATCCAGCAGGGCCATACGGTCCCCCTCGGACAGCCACTTCCTGGTGGTGTAGCAACTCGCTCACAAACTGTTCCATTTCCTGTTCAGCATTTTTGTGGTCCAGAAGATCCTTTGTGAACTTTGACTTGAGAGACTTGGCTCTGGCTATCATTGTCTCTGCAAGGTTGATGTACCTCACCAAGTCCTGAAGCAGTTTCAGACACAACAATTGTAAATAATTGTAAAGACCAACTTCATAAACATCAACTAAACAAGGGAATCAGATAGTCTGCATTGCTCACCTGGATATAGTTCAGTAATCATGACATACAATCCTTAATGAAAAAAGCATGGCAAAACGGTCTTAATAATTGAGCACAATATCACCTGGGCCAATCTTGCAAGAGTGTATTAAAACAAATGTTGTTTCCAAAGATAAGAGGCCTGATGTCTTAGTGATCACCAGAGTAATGTTATAGGAATGGTAGGGCCTTAGTGGTCACCTGAGTAATGTTATAGGTATGGTAGGGCCTTAGTGGTCACCTGAGTAAAGTTATAGGTATGGTAGGGCCTTAGTGGTCACCAGAGTAATGTTATAGGTATGGTAGGGCCTTAGTGGTCACCTGAGTAAAGTTATAGGTATGGTAGGGCCTTAGTGGTCACCAGAGTAATGTTATAGGTATGGTAGGGCCTTAGTGGTCACCTGAGTAAAGTTATAGGTATGGTAGGGCCTTAGTGGTCACCTGAGGTATGTTATAGGTATGGTAGGGCCTTAGTGGTCACTAGAGTAAAGTTATAGGTATGGTAGGGCCTTAGTGGTCACCTGAGTAATGTTATAGGTATGGTAGGGCCTTAGTGGTCACCTGAGTAATGTTATAGGTATGGTAGGGCCTTAGTGGTCACCAGAGTAATGTTATAGGTATGGTAGGGCCTTAGTGGTCACCTGAGGTATGTTATAGGTATGGTAGGGCCTTAGTGGTCACCTGAGTAATGTTATAGGTATGGTAGGGCCTTAGTGGTCACCTGAGGTATGTTATAGGTATGGTAGGGCCTTAGTGGTCACCTGAGGTATGTTATAGGTATGGTAGGGCCTTAGTGGTCACCTGAGGTATGTTATAGGTATGGTAGGGCCTTAGTGGTCACCTGAGTAATGTTATAGGTATGGTAGGGCCTTAGTGGTCACCTGAGGTATGTTATAGGTATGGTAGGGCCTTAGTGGTCACCTGAGTAATGTTATAGGTATGGTAGGGCCTTAGTGGTCACCTGAGTAATGTTATAGGTATGGTAGGGCCTTAGTGGTCACCAGAGTAATGTTATAGGTATGGTAGGGCCTTAGTGGTCATCAGAGTAATGTTATAGGTATGGTAGGGCCTTAGTGGTCACCTGAGTAAAGTTATAGGTATGGTAGGGCCTTAGTGGTCACTAGAGTAATGTTAAAGGTATGGTAGGGCCTTAGTGATCACCTGAGTAATGTTTTAGGTATGGTAGGGCCTTAGTGGTCACCTGAGGTATGTTATAGGTATGGTAGGGCCTTAGTGGTCACCTGAGTAATGTTATAGGTATGGTAGGGCCTTAGTGGTCACCAGAGTAATGTTATAGGTATGGTAGGGCCTTAGTGGTCACCTGAGTAATGTTTTAGGTATGGTAGGGCCTTAGTGGTCACCTGAGGTATGTTATAGGTATGGTAGGGCCTTAGTGGTCACCTGAGGTATGTTATAGGTATGGTTGGGCCTTAGTGGTCACCCGAGGTATGTTATAGGTATGGTAGGGCCTTAGTGGTCATCGGAGTAATGTTATAGGTATGGTAGGGCCTTAGTGGTGACCTGGCTAATGTTATAGGTATGGTAGGGCCTTAGTGGTCACTAGAGTAATGTTAAAGGTATGGTAGGGCCTTAGTGGTCACCTGAGGTATGTTTTAGGTATGGTAGGGCCTTAGTGGTCACCTGAGGTATGTTTTAGGTATGGTAGGGCCTTAGTGGTCACCTGAGGTATGTTATAGGTATGGTAGGGCCTTAGTGGTCACCTGAGGTATGTTTTAGGTATGGTAGGGCCTTAGTGGTCACCTGAGGTATGTTATAGGTATGGTAGGGCCTTAGTGGTCACCTGAGTAATGTTATAGGTATGGTAGGGCCTTAGTGATCACCTGAGTAATGTTATAGGTATGGTAGGGCCTTAGTGGTCACCTGAGTAATGTTATAGGTATGGTAGGGCCTTAGTGGTCACCTGAGTAATGTTATAGGTATGGTAGGGCCTTAGTGGTCACCTGAGGTATGTTATAGGTATGGTAGGGCCTTAGTGGTCACCTGAGGTATGTTATAGGTATGGTAGGGCCTTAGTGGTCACCTGAGGTATGTTATAGGTATGGTAGGGCCTTAGTGGTCACCTGAGGTATGTTATAGGTATGGTAGGGCCTTAGTGGTCACCTGAGTAATGTTATAGGTATGGTAGGGCCTTAGTGGTCACCTGAGTAATGTTATAGGTATGGTAGGGCCTTAGTGGTCACCAGAGTAATGTTATAGGTATGGTAGGGCCTTAGTGGTCATCGGAGTAATGTTATAGGTATGGTAGGGCCTTAGTGGTCACCTGAGTAAAGTTATAGGTATGGTAGGGCCTTAGTGGTCACTAGAGTAATGTTAAAGGTATGGTAGGGCCTTAGTGATCACCTGAGTAATGTTTTAGGTATGGTAGGGCCTTAGTGGTCACCTGAGGTATGTTATAGGTATGGTAGGGCCTTAGTGGTCACCTGAGTAATGTTATAGGTATGGTAGGGCCTTAGTGGTCACCAGAGTAATGTTATAGGTATGGTAGGGCCTTAGTGGTCACCTGAGTAATGGTTTAGGTATGGTAGGGCCTTAGTGGTCACCTGAGGTATGTTATAGGTATGGTAGGGCCTTAGTGGTCACCTGAGGTATGTTATAGGTATGGTTGGGCCTTAGTGGTCACCCGAGGTATGTTATAGGTATGGTAGGGCCTTAGTGGTCACCTGAGTAATGTTATAGGTATGGTAGGGCCTTAGTGGTCACCTGAGTAATGTTATAGGTATGGTAGGGCCTTAGTGGTCACTAGAGTAATGTTAAAGGTATGGTAGGGCCTTAGTGGTCACCTGAGGTATGTTTTAGGTATGGTAGGGCCTTAGTGGTCACCTGAGGTATGTTTTAGGTATGGTAGGGCCTTAGTGGTCACCTGAGTAATGTTATAGGTATGGTAGGGCCTTAGTGGTCACCTGAGTAATGTTATAGGTATGGTAGGGCCTTAGTGGTCACCTGAGGTATGTTATAGGTATGGTAGGGCCTTAGTGGTCACCTGAGGTATGTTATAGGTATGGTAGGGCCTTAGTGGTCACCTGAGGTATGTTATAGGTATGGTAGGGCCTTAGTGGTCACCTGAGGTATGTTATAGGTATGGTAGGGCCTTAGTGGTCACCTGAGTAATGTTATAGGTATGGTAGGGCCTTAGTGGTCACCTGAGTAATGTTATAGGTATGGTAGGGCCTTAGTGGTCACCAGAGTAATGTTATAGGTATGGTAGGGCCTTAGTGGTCATCGGAGTAATGTTATAGGTATGGTAGGGCCTTAGTGGTCACCTGAGTAAAGTTATAGGTATGGTAGGGCCTTAGTGGTCACTAGAGTAATGTTAAAGGTATGGTAGGGCCTTAGTGATCACCTGAGTAATGTTTTAGGTATGGTAGGGCCTTAGTGGTCACCTGAGGTATGTTATAGGTATGGTAGGGCCTTAGTGGTCACCTGAGTAATGTTATAGGTATGGTAGGGCCTTAGTGGTCACCAGAGTAATGTTATAGGTATGGTAGGGCCTTAGTGGTCACCTGAGTAATGGTTTAGGTATGGTAGGGCCTTAGTGGTCACCTGAGGTATGTTATAGGTATGGTAGGGCCTTAGTGGTCACCTGAGGTATGTTATAGGTATGGTTGGGCCTTAGTGGTCACCCGAGGTATGTTATAGGTATGGTAGGGCCTTAGTGGTCACCTGAGTAATGTTATAGGTATGGTAGGGCCTTAGTGGTCACCTGAGTAATGTTATAGGTATGGTAGGGCCTTAGTGGTCACTAGAGTAATGTTAAAGGTATGGTAGGGCCTTAGTGGTCACCTGAGGTATGTTTTAGGTATGGTAGGGCCTTAGTGGTCACCTGAGGTATGTTTTAGGTATGGTAGGGCCTTAGTGGTCACCTGAGGTATGTTATAGGTATGGTAGGGCCTTAGTGGTCACCTGAGGTATGTTATAGGTATGGTAGGGCCTTAGTGGTCACCTGAGGTATGTTATAGGTATGGTAGGGCCTTAGTGGTCACCTGAGTAATGTTATAGGTATGGTAGGGCCTTAGTGGTCACCTGAGTAATGTTATAGGTATGGTAGGGCCTTAGTGGTCACCTGAGTAATGTTATAGGTATGGTAGGGCCTTAGTGGTCACCTGAGTAATGTTATAGGTATGGTAGGGCCTTAGTGGTCACCTGAGGTATGTTATAGGTATGGTAGGGCCTTAGTGGTCACCTGAGTAATGTTATAGGTATGGTAGGGCCTTAGTGGTCACCTGAGGTATGTTATAGGTATGGTAGGGCCTTAGTGGTCACCTGAGTAATGTTATAGGTATGGTAGGGCCTTAGTGGTCACCTGAGGTATGTTATAGGTATGGTAGGGCCTTAGTGGTCACCTGAGGTATGTTATAGGTATGGTAGGGCCTTAGTGGTCACCTGAGGTATGTTATAGGTATGGTAGGGCCTTAGTGGTCACCTGAGTAATGTTACAGGTATGGTAGGGCCTTAGTGGTCACCAGAGTAATGTTATAGGTATGGTAGGGCCTTAGTGGTCACCTGAGTAATGTTATGGTATGGTAGGGCCTTAGTGGTCACCTGAGTAATGTTATAGGTATGGTAGGGCCTTAGTGGTCACCTGAGTAATGTTATAGGTATGGTAGGGCCTTAGTGGTCACCTGAGTAATGTTATGGTATGGTAGGGCCTTAGTGGTCACCTGAGTAATGTTATAGGTATGGTAGGGCCTTAGTGGTCACCTGAGTAATGTTATAGGTATGGTAGGGCCTTAGTGGTCACCAGAGTAAAGTTACAGGTATGGTAGGGCCTTAGTGGTCACCTGAGTAATGTTATAGGTATGGTAGGGCCTTAGTGGTCACCTGAGTAATGTTATAGGTATGGTAGGGCCTTAGTGGTCACCAGAGTAATGTTATAGGTATGGTAGGGCCTTAGTGGTGACCTGAGTAATGTTATATGTATGGTAGGGCCTTAGTGGTGACCTAAGTAATGTTATAGGTATGGTAGGGCCTTAGTGGTGACCTGAGGTATGTTATAGGTATGGTAGGGCCTTAGTGGTGACCTGAGGTATGTTATAGGTATGGTAGGGCCTTAGTGGTGACCTAAGTAATGTTATAGGTATGGTAGGGCCTTAGTGGTCACCTGAGTAATGTTACAGGTATGGTAGGGCCTTAGTGGTCACCAGAGTAATGTTATAGGTATGGTAGGGCCTTAGTGGTCACCTGAGTAATGTTATGGTATGGTAGGGCCTTAGTGGTCATCGGAGTAATGTTATAGGTATGGTAGGGCCTTAGTGGTCACCTGAGTAATGTTATAGGTATGGTAGGGCCTTAGTGGTCACCAGAGTAAAGTTATAGGTATGGTAGGGCCTTAGTGGTCACCTGAGTAATGTTATAGGTATGGTAGGGCCTTAGTGGTCACCTGAGTAATGTTATAGGTATGGTAGGGCCTTAGTGGTCACCTGAGTAATGTTATAGGTATGGTAGGGCCTTAGTGGTCACCTGAGGTATGTTATAGGTATGGTAGGGCCTTAGTGGTCACCTGAGTAATGTTATAGGTATGGTAGGGCCTTAGTGGTCACCTGAGGTATGTTATAGGTATGGTAGGGCCTTAGTGGTCACCTGAGTAATGTTATAGGTATGGTAGGGCCTTAGTGGTCACCTGAGGTATGTTATAGGTATGGTAGGGCCTTAGTGGTGACCTGAGGTATGTTATAGGTATGGTAGGGCCTTAGTGGTGACCTGAGGTATGTTATAGGTATGGTAGGGCCTTAGTGGTGACCTGAGTAATGTTATAGGTATGGTAGGGCCTTAGTGGTCACCTGAGGTATGTTATAGGTATGGTAGGGCCTTAGTGGTCACCTGAGTAATGTTACAGGTATGGTAAGGCCTTAGTGGTCACCAGAGTAATGTTATAGGTATGGTAGGGCCATAGTGGTCACCTGAGTAATGTTATATGTATGGTAGGGCCTTAGTGGTCACCTGAGGTATGTTATAGGTATGGTAGGGCCTTAGTGGTCACCTGAGTAATGTTACAGGTATGGTAAGGCCTTAATGGTCACCAGAGTAATGTTATAGGTATGGTAGGGCCATAGTGGTCACCTGAGTAATGTTATAGGTATGGTAGGGCCTTAGTGGTCACCTGAGGTATGTTATAGGTATGGTAGGGCCTTAGTGGTCACCTGAGTAATGTTATAGGTATGGTAGGGCCTTAGTGGTCACCTGAGGTATGTTATAGGTATGGTAGGGCCTTAGTGGTCACCTGAGTAATGTTATAGGTATGGTAGGGCCTTAGTGGTCACCTGAGGTATGTTATAGTTATGGTAGGGCCTTAGTGGTCACCTGAGGTATGTTATAGGTATGGTAGGGCCTTAGTGGTCACCTGAGGTATGTTATAGGTATGGTAGGGCCTTAGTGGTCACCTGAGGTATGTTAAAGGTATGGTAGGGCCTTAGTGGTCACCTGAGTAATGTTATAGGTATGGTAGGGCCTTAGTGGTGACCTGAGTAATGTTAAAGGTACGGTAGGGCCTTAGTGGTCACCTGAGTAATATGATGATTCCCATAGAGGACAGCTTTACTTGATAATTTGTATAACCAAAAAGAGTGTTTCCTTAATTAGGAGATGGAACCAGCTTCCTAGACTACCACTCTATCAATTGAGCTGTAGCTTATATAGGGATCCACTGGTTAACTGTATTTTACTGTCTATAACATATTAAAACATTTTCAAAATTGAAAGAAACATTAAATCAAAGTACTGAAAGTACTGGAAGCTAAGGCGAAAAAACAGTATTAATATGATGTTTTGGATGGAGTACACAGAATACATATGTAATAGAAATTAAATGGTATTCAAGATTAGCAAAAGTGGACTTTTCATCGACCCCAATGGAAAAGTAGAGAGTTGTCGATAAAAGTCAGCATGGTCGGTCAAAACTCAGTGTTCATTGAAAAGTCAGTGCTCCCAAAGAAATTAAAAGAGTTTTATAGTTGCCAGTTTCACGGCATTATAAATCAAACAATCAGAAATTACCAAAAGAGAATATGATAGTTCACATAACAAATTCATTTGTGCAGCTAGTCAATGTAAGGTTTGTATGAATCTTCATGTTGGTGATACAGGGCTCACCCGGATAATATTGAACTTTAAAAAAAAACAAGAGATCCCAGCGGGATCTTGGTGCCCGTCATCAATGATTTTTTATTCATTTTTTAGAAAGATGGATCTAAAATCATATTTGTGATTGTCTCTTTATGCTCAACGATCGTATATATCGAAGAGCTCCCACCGATGGAGTTAAAGCGCTAAGTAATGTGTCCGTGTCATTTTTTTATTTTTACATATATATATAGTTTTGGGGTGTGAATCTTATCCGTTTAAAAGTTATGACTAAAGAGTCAAGTCTGCAAGGGTGTTGCAGACCATGGGTTCAAATCTAAAATCATATTTGAGACCTTCTCTTAATGCTCAGCAATTGTATATATAACAAGGCATCAAGGGGAACCTACAAATGAAATTAGAGAAAGATCCATCCAGTTGTCAGAAATAACAAACTATTACTCTCGACAAATCGAAAATGACCACCTGGCGACCATATTGTTTATCAGATTTGTTCGTAAATGAAATATGCAAAATGAAGCATCAATGGGAACCAACAAATGAAATTTGAGAATGATCCATCCAGTACTTCTCAAGAAATAGTGATACAAACTTTTACTCACAAATACAAGATGGCCACCTGGCGGCCATATTGTTTATCGTATTTGTCCAAAAATGGAATATACAAAACAAGGCAGCAAGGGGAACCAACAAATGAAATTTGAGAATGATCCATCCAGTACTTTCCCAAAAATAGCGATAACAAGAATTGTTGAAGGACGGACGAAGGACGCAGCATGATTTGATAAGCCCACCATCTGATGATGGTGGGCTAAAAAAAGCCAAGTGTGATTTTCAGTAGCCACTTATTTTTATCAGTAGATTTCTTTTCACAGCCACCAGTCAACCCCGGCTCGTCATTCCTCCAAATGCTATCAAGTCTGAATTGCAACATTCAACAGCAAATAGTTATATTTTTCATATCATTATTTTTAATTAAGACGTATATTGACCAAGTTTTAGAATTAATATTTTCTGATGAATGGCTATTACTTTCAAGAAACAAACAACATGTATCAATACATGATGAACAATACACTTTATTTTCAAATTCAGCAATAAATACCATCAATACAACAATTATACTAACCGTAAAAATTACAACTTTCTTTCCAGGTAAAAATCTGTCAATTTCTCAAGATCATCTCAAGAATGCTGGTCACTTTCATTATCTGTTAATTTGTTTTAGTATGAATTTGGCACATTATTTAACACTTTCCAGGATTGAAAGTATAGTAGAATTTTATATCATAAAATTTGTTAAAAGATTTATACACCGTTGTGGATTTTTTAAACTGTCCATTTAGCATTTCTTTATTACATTTTGTTGCAGCTCTCTTTCTTAATGTAGTTCCATGGCTGGTTGTGGATTTTTTAAACTGCCCATTAAGCATTTCTGTATACATTTTGTTGTCGCTCCTTCTCAATGTAGTTCCATGGCTGTTGTCACCTGTAAATTAAATGATTTTGATTTAATATCATGTATATTTACTGGTTAGTAATATAACGATGGTTTACATCATGCGACATAACTGTCACACAATCTTGGATGATGTAATTTCCTTATTGACTTTAAAACAAGAAATTAAACATTTCAAAAACTTAAAACTTCTTCAGTATTAGGCTACATGATTTGGTTACAAACTTAATAACTCTCTAGCTCTAGCTTGTGATAGTGCTGACAGACTTCAGTGGACAGACAACGAGGAAATTATAGTCCCCACACGTTTCACAAACAATGTGAGTGAGCAATCTTACATAAAAAAAGTGGGATTTGTTCTATCCTAAAGTGCAAGAAACATGTAATTTTTAAATTGACATATTTTGTGTATGACAACTTTTTATATTGTGCTTGGTGCCAAAATACACATGAAAAAACAGTATATTTCCATCTTGATGTAATTGAAATGAAAGAGACCGTACTTCTTACAAATATAGTAAAATCAAATTGATGTGAAAGGAAACATCATAAGAAAGAGTCTAATTTACATGGCACTAATTGTTTATGTGATCAGTACAAAGCTTTTAACACAAAGAGGTAAGGATATAATGGGACTTAGCATTTGGTCATGCAAAAATCATTATTTTACAAATTGACAGGTTCACACACCCCTCCCCCTCAGTCTAAGGGGTGGGGACAAAATAATGCTTACAGAATTTAGTTCCAATCCCCACCCTTAAACATATACCATTGATAATCAAATTATACCCAAATTACACAATTGTCTGATATCATGTGATGTATCTTTGTTAGAAAGCATTTGAGTATCTTGATATAGGATTCATATTTAATTTAATTGAGCTAGTGAGACCACATTTCAATATTCCTTGCAAACCTAAAGCCATCAATCTCAATGAGAATATGCACAGAGCAACATATGTAGCTACAACCTGGCTTTCATGATCTGTCAGGCTTTCATGATCTGTCATATATGGAATATGAATATGTACCAATAAGTTGGTGATAATGAAGGCATATTTGGGAAAAATGTCAATAAAGATGTGTTTGCACTCCATTTCGGTGACGAAAGTCGTGGCGTAATTTTGAAAAAATGAATTTAAAATATTTCTGGATAACATACACCCTCGACCTTATGCATATACCCCAATGTAATGATAAAGAATGCATATTTAGGTCCATTCTCTTAAAATAAAACCCTTTTCAAATTTCAAGCCAATTCTCCTACTTTTTGGTAATTCAATTATTGAAGTCCATTCCGGTAAATACCCCAACCTAGCTGCGATAATGTAGCTCTTCACGACGAGACGATTTTTATATATTCGCCGGGGCAGAGCCATAGGAGGCCGGTATTAATATAAGTACTAACCCCAACCGGGCTTAATCCCAATCTTTATTAAATTCATTCCCGTACTTGGTGTTAATTGACACCCTCGTTCTTCCCAATCTTTATTGAAATTTCATGCACACGTTCTCGCATCTTCATCATATAAACGAATACTTAAACAATCAATTATGGCAATTATTTAATTTACTCGATCTGTATATTGACGTTACGGGATGTTGATTCAACATCAAAACAAATAATGAAAACCACTGTTTTGTCAAAATGCAAGGCAAAGAATCATAACAATGGACAAACAATGATAGATGAAACATTCTAGAAACGCATACTTACACTTGTTATTGCCGATGGTATTAACTAGACAAGATGATAATGGATATGTTGGAGGCTTTCGAGGAAACAGCAATCAATCAGTAATGGCGATGAATGTAAACATCCGGTTGCATCATGGGTATTTTTAGAAGTCGGAGAATCACGAAATTCACCGAATGTTTGAATAAAAGTTTTCAACTGCCTATTTCATAAAAAGACATTAAAAAGCTACTTCGCAAATTAATTTTATAATTCGACAAAAATTACGTAAGGGTCTTTCATTTCTCATTATCCAATACGTGAATTTTATATTGGCACCTCAACCGGAAGTTGCGCGACTGGTATGCAAGTTAGCATGGATACAACGATTTTTATGGTTTTGTAGATAAACGGTACACATTAAAATAAACCAACATGGAAAGGAAGGTTTATGATAGATAGGTTTAGCTCACACAACGGATTAATGTGTGCACCTAGTTGTTGTCAGGTTTGTATGGATTACGATATTATAATAGATTTCATGTCAGATTAAAGCCAATAACGTCCGCCAGAGGTCATCGTAGGCGGAAAGGAAAAAAGTGTTTCCGGTTTCTGACTGGCGACAATACGCTGTAGGCGTATACGCCTTAGCGTAAAAAACAAGAAGCCCAATGGGCCTGCATCGCTCACCTGGTATCAATCTCTGACCTATATTATAGTGTAACTGTAAAGTCGGCTAAAATCTTTTACTTTAAGACATTCAAAAAAACATGTTAAGATTTAAACACATTTTACCCCCGTGAGTTAATTTGCAAACTTTGTTTGGCTTCATCCAAGGAAGCTAACCAGCCAAATATCATGTCTCTAGGCCTTTGGGTTTATCAAAAGAAGCCGCTCAAAGGTTTTAACAGATTTGACTTGTGTGACCTTGAGACCTTGAATATAGGTCAAGGTCATTTCTTTTTGCAAGCTTTGTCGGGCCTCATCCAAGGAACCTTTCAGTCAAAATCATGCATCTAGGGCTTTTGGTATTGCAGGAGAAGTCGTTTGAAGGTTTTAACAGATTTAACCCTTGTGACCTTGAAATTAGGTCAAGGTCATTTCTTTTTGCAAACTTTGTCATGCTTCATTCAAGGAACCTTTCAGCCGAATATAATGTCTCTAGGCCTTTTGGTTAATCAGAAGAAGCCACTTAGATTTTTTTACAGATTCGACCCTTGTGATCTTGAATTTAGGTCAAGGTCATTTCTTTTCGCAAACTTTGTCAGGCCTCAACCACGGAACTTTTCAGCCAAATATCATACTTCTAGGGGTTTTGGTTTATACGAAGAAGTTTTTAAAGGTTATAATAGATTTGACCCCTTTGACCTTGAATATGGGTCGTCGTTTATTTTCGCACACTTTATTTGGCTTCATCCAAGGAAGCTACCAGTCAAATATGAGGTCTCTATGCCTGACAGTATTTAAGAAGAAGATGTTTGAAGGTTTCAACATTTTTGACCTCTGTGACCTTGAAAGTAGGTCAAAGTGATTTTTTTCACAAACTCTGTTCAGCTCCTTCCAAGAAAGCTACCAGCCAAATTTCATGTCACTAGGCCTTTCGATATTTAAGAGGATATTGTTTTAAGGAAAAAGTTGACGGAGCAGGTGGGATGGGCGGACGCCACACAATCACACTAAGCTCACTTGGCCCTTCGGAATAGGAATATAAAGGAATTTAAGAAAGCATTTAGGGCTTTTTAGGAATTCCCTTTGGTTTTTTCACAATTATTGGAATTGTAGCCAAACTGAAAAAAATTGTGATTTTTTTAGAAATTTTAGGGATGCTGGAGAGCCTGCAAATTTCTTTTAAATTGGACAAAGTCTAAATTTCGACCAGTTAGAAGCCTTTATTAATGGCAGCCATTTTAAATCATTATGCCATATTTTTTTTATTAAAAATGAGTGCCGTCACATTATCATCCCTCCAACCAAATTTCATCATATTCCGAAAAGTAAAAGAACAGTCATTAAATGATATAGGCCAATCAGAGGCTGTGGCGGCCATCTTGAATGCCTCCCATTTTGTTTTTTTCACAAAATGAATACTGTCATTGCTTTTGTATTGCCAGATGACACAATTATATAAATACAAAATTGGACAATATTTAAATTTTGACCAATCAGAAGCCTTTATTAGGCAGCCATCTTGTATCGTAATGACATGGTTTTTTCATCTTGGATGCTTGATACGGAAAAAAGAGCAAGGTGCACAACAAAATATCATGCTTATTAATATGTATGTCAAGTTTGATGGCAATTGCATAAGTAGTTATTTAAATATACTGGTTACATTACAATGGGGCAGGACGCGACAGGGACGGGATGGACCCTGGGCCTCCTGATTATCAAGAAAATATATTGAGGGTTTTAATATTGAGGTCATATATTTTTTATGAAAGTTCATAGCATATCATCCCAAGTTGCAACAGGTTAAAACACACACTGACCTCAAAGTTACAACAGGAAAAACACACACTGACCTCAAAGTTACAACAGGTTAAAACACACACTGACCTCATAGTTACAACAGGTTAAAACACACACTGACCTCAAAGTTACAACAGGTTAAACACACACTGACCTCAAAGTTACAAAAGGTTAAAACACACACTGACCTCAAAGTTACAACAGGTTAAAACAAACACTGACCTCAAAGTTACAACAGGTTAAAACACACACTGACCTCAAAGTTACAACAGGTTAAAACACACACTGACCTCATAGTTACAACAGGTTAAAACACACACTGACCTCAAAGTTACAACAGGTTAAAACACACTGACCTCAAAGTTACTACAGGTTAAAACACACACTGACCTCAAAGTTACAAGAGGTTAAAACACACACTGACATCAAAGTTACAACAGGTTAAACACACACTGACCTCATATTTCTTGATATCCTGGTGTGCAGCACGGGTCACTTTTGATGCACGATTAATAAGATTGTCCAAGACATCTTTCAGTTTGGGAATGTCAGAATCCTCTGTAAGGAAAGTTAGGACTGCATGGTTCAATCATCTCTACACTACTGACTTCGCACAGTTCTTTGATTGACTCAAACCTTGCAAGTATCTTATTATAATGAGAACAAAAATCAAGTGAAGATATAAGAGAGTACTCAAGTATTTATGGCTATGATTACTGTGTTAGTCTTCTGTCTAGTATAAAGTATACCGTGTTGGTCTCCTGTCTAGTATAAAGTATACCGTGTTGGTCTCCTGTCTAGTATAAAGTATACTGTGTGTCTCCTGTCTAGTATAAAGTATACCGTGTTGGTCTCCTGTCTAGTATAAAGTATACCGTGTTGGTCTCCTGTCTAGTATAAAGTATACCGTGTTGGTATCCTGTCTAGTATAAAGTATACCCTGTTGGTCTCCTGTCTAGTATAAAGTATACCGTGTTGGTCTCCTGTCTAGTATAAAGTATACCGTGTTGGTCTCCTGTCTAGTATAAAGTATACCCTGTTGGTCTTCTGTCTAGTATAAAGTATACCGTGTTGGTCTCCTGTCTAGTATAAAGTATACCGTGTTGGTATCCTGTCTAGTATAAAGTATACCGTGTTGGTATCCTGTCTAGTATAAAGTATACCGTGTTGGTCTCCTGTCTAGTATAAAGTATACCGTGTTGGTCTCCTGTCTAGTATAAAGTATACCGTGTGTCTCCTGTCTAGTATAAAGTATACCGTGTTGGTCTCCTGTCTAGTATAAAGTATACCGTGTTGGTCTCCTGTCTAGTATAAAGTATACCGTGTTGGTCTCCTGTCTAGTATAAAGTATACCGTGTTGGTCTCCTGTCTAGTATAAAGTATACCCTGTTAGTCTCCTGTCTAGTATAAAGTATACCGTGTTGGTCTCCTGTCTAGTATAAAGTATACCGTGTTGGTCTCCTGTCTAGTATAAAGTATACCCTGTTGGTCTCCTGTCTAGTATAAAGTATACCGTGTTGGTCTCCTGTCTAGTATAAAGTATACCGTGTTGGTCTCCTGTCTAGTATAAAGTATACCCTGTTGGTCTCCTGTCTAGTATAAAGTATACCGTGTTGGTCTCCTGTCTAGTATAAAGTATACCGTGTTGGTCTCCTGTCTAGTATAAAGTATACCATGTTGGTCTCCTGTCTAGTATAAAGTATACCGTGTTGGTCTCCTGTCTAGTATAAAGTATACCGTGTTGGTCTCCTGTCTAGTATAAAGTATACCCTGTTGGTCTCCTGTCTAGTATAAAGTATACCGTGTTGGTCCCTTGTCTAGTATAAAGTATACCGTGTTGGTCCCCTGTCTAGTATAAAGTATACCCTGTTGGTCTCCTGTCTAGTATAAAGTATACTGTGTTAGTCTCCTGTCTAGTATAAAGTATACCCTGTTGGTCTCCTGTCTAGTATAAAGTATACCCTGTTAGTCTCCTGTCTAGTATAAAGTATACCGTGTTGGTCTCCTGTCTAGTATAAAGTATACCCTGTTGGTCTCCTGTCTAGTATAAAGTATACTATGTTGGTCTCCTGTCTAGTATAAAGTATACCCTGTTGGTCTCCTGTCTAGTATAAAGTATACCATGTTGGTCTCCTGTCTAGTATAAAGTATACCTTGTGTCTCCTGTCTAGTATAAAGTATACCGTGTTGGTCTCCTGTCTAGTATAAAGTATACCCTGTTGGTCTCCTGTCTAGTATAAAGTATACCCTGTTGGTCTCCTGTCTAGTATAAAGTATACCCTGTTGGTCTCCTGTCTAGTATAAAGTATACTGTGTTGGTCTCCTGTCTAGTATAAAGTATACCCTGTTGGTCTCCTGTCTAGTATAAAGTATACCATGTTGGTCTCCTGTCTAGTATAAAGTATACCGTGTGTCTCCTGTCTAGTATAAAGTATACCGTGTTGGTCTCCTGTCTAGTATAAAGTATACCCTGTTGGTCTCCTGTCTAGTATAAAGTATACCATGTTGGTCTCCTGTCTAGTATAAAGTATACCATGTTGGTCTCCTGTCTAGTATAAAGTATACCATGTTGGTCTCCTGTCTAGTATAAAGTATACCATGTTGGTCTCCTGTCTAGTATAAAGTATACCATGTTGGTCTCCTGTCTAGTATAAAGTATACCATGTTGGTCTCCTGTCTAGTATAAAGTATACCGTGTTGGTCTCCTGTCTAGTATAAAGTATACCATGTTGGTCTCCTGTCTAGTATAAAGTATACCGTGTTGGTCTCCTGTCTAGTATAAAGTATACCGTGTTGGTCTCCTGTCTAGTATAAAGTATACCGTGTTGGTCTCCTGTCTAGTATAAAGTATACCGTGTTGGTCTCCTGTCTAGTATAAAGTATACCGTGTGTCTCCTGTCTAGTATAAAGTATACGGTGTTGGTCTCCTGTCTAGTATAAAGTATACCGTGTGTCTCCTGTCTAGTATAAAGTATACCGTGTGTCTCCTGTCTAGTATAAAGTATACCGTGTTGGTCTCCTGTCTAGTATAAAGTATACCGTGTTGGTCTCCTGTCTAGTATAAAGTATACCGTGTGTCTCCTGTCTAGTATAAAGTATACTGTGTTGGTCTCCTGTCTAGTATAAAGTATACCGTGTGTCTCCTGTCTAGTATAAAGTATACCGTGTTGGTCTCCTGTCTAGTATAAAGTATACCGTGTTGGTCTCCTGTCTAGTATAAAGTATACCGTGTTGGTCTCCTGTCTAGTATAAAGTATAACGTGTTGGTCTCCTGTCTAGTATAAAGTATACCGTGTTGGTCTCCTGTCTAGTATAAAGTATACCCTGTTGGTCTCCTGTCTAGTATAAAGTATACCCTGTTGGTCTCCTGTCTAGTATAAAGTATACCGTGTTGGTCTCCTGTCTAGTATAAAGTATACCGTGTTGGTCTCCTGTCTAGTATAAAGTATACCATGTTGGTCTCCTGTCTAGTATAAAGTATACCGTGTTGGTCTCCTGTCTAGTATAAAGTATACCGTGTTGGTCTCCTGTCTAGTATAAAGTATACCCTGTTGGTCTCCTGTCTAGTATAAAGTATACCGTGTTGGTCCCTTGTCTAGTATAAAGTATACCGTGTTGGTCCCCTGTCTAGTATAAAGTATACCCTGTTGGTCTCCTGTCTAGTATAAAGTATACTGTGTTAGTCTCCTGTCTAGTATAAAGTATACCCTGTTGGTCTCCTGTCTAGTATAAAGTATACCCTGTTAGTCTCCTGTCTAGTATAAAGTATACCGTGTTGGTCTCCTGTCTAGTATAAAGTATACCCTGTTGGTCTCCTGTCTAGTATAAAGTATACTATGTTGGTCTCCTGTCTAGTATAAAGTATACCCTGTTGGTCTCCTGTCTAGTATAAAGTATACCATGTTGGTCTCCTGTCTAGTATAAAGTATACCGTGTGTCTCCTGTCTAGTATAAAGTATACCGTGTTGGTCTCCTGTCTAGTATAAAGTATACCCTGTTGGTCTCCTGTCTAGTATAAAGTATACCCTGTTGGTCTCCTGTCTAGTATAAAGTATACCCTGTTGGTCTCCTGTCTAGTATAAAGTATACTGTGTTGGTCTCCTGTCTAGTATAAAGTATACCCTGTTGGTCTCCTGTCTAGTATAAAGTATACCATGTTGGTCTCCTGTCTAGTATAAAGTATACCGTGTGTCTCCTGTCTAGTATAAAGTATACCGTGTTGGTCTCCTGTCTAGTATAAAGTATACCCTGTTGGTCTCCTGTCTAGTATAAAGTATACCATGTTGGTCTCCTGTCTAGTATAAAGTATACCATGTTGGTCTCCTGTCTAGTATAAAGTATACCATGTTGGTCTCCTGTCTAGTATAAAGTATACCATGTTGGTCTCCTGTCTAGTATAAAGTATACCATGTTGGTCTCCTGTCTAGTATAAAGTATACCATGTTGGTCTCCTGTCTAGTATAAAGTATACCGTGTTGGTCTCCTGTCTAGTATAAAGTATACCATGTTGGTCTCCTGTCTAGTATAAAGTATACCGTGTTGGTCTCCTGTCTAGTATAAAGTATACCGTGTTGGTCTCCTGTCTAGTATAAAGTATACCGTGTTGGTCTCCTGTCTAGTATAAAGTATACCGTGTTGGTCTCCTGTCTAGTATAAAGTATACCGTGTGTCTCCTGTCTAGTATAAAGTATACGGTGTTGGTCTCCTGTCTAGTATAAAGTATACCGTGTGTCTCCTGTCTAGTATAAAGTATACCGTGTGTCTCCTGTCTAGTATAAAGTATACCGTGTTGGTCTCCTGTCTAGTATAAAGTATACCGTGTTGGTCTCCTGTCTAGTATAAAGTATACCGTGTGTCTCCTGTCTAGTATAAAGTATACTGTGTTGGTCTCCTGTCTAGTATAAAGTATACCGTGTGTCTCCTGTCTAGTATAAAGTATACCGTGTTGGTCTCCTGTCTAGTATAAAGTATACCGTGTTGGTCTCCTGTCTAGTATAAAGTATACCGTGTTGGTCTCCTGTCTAGTATAAAGTATAACGTGTTGGTCTCCTGTCTAGTATAAAGTATACCGTGTTGGTCTCCTGTCTAGTATAAAGTATACCGTGTTGGTCTCCTGTCTAGTATAAAGTATACCGTGTTGGTCTCCTGTCTAGTATAAAGTATACCGTGTTGGTCTCCTGTCTAGTATAAAGTATACTGTGTTGGTATCCTGTCTAGTATAAAGTATACTGTGTTGGTCTCCTGTCTAGTATAAAGTATACTGTGTTGGTCTCCTGTCTAGTATAAAGTATACCGTGTTGGTCTCCTTTCTAGTATAAAGTATACTATGTTGGTCTCCTGTCTAGTATAAAGTATACGGTGTTGGTCTCCTGTCTAGTATAAAGTATACGGTGTTGGTATCCTGTCTAGTATAAAGTATATCGTGTTGGTCTCCTGTCTAGTATAAAGTATACCGTGTTGGCCTCCTGTCTAGTATAAAGTATACCCTGTTGGTCCCCTGTCTAGTATAAAGTATATCGTGTTGGTATCCTGTCTAGTATAAAGTATATCGTGTTGGTCTCCTGTCTAGTATAAAGTATACCGTGTTGGTCTCCTGTCTAGTATAAAGTATACTGTGTTGGTATCCTGTCTAGGAAACCAACACAGTATACCAGACATGTTAACCTCTGATAGGAAACCAACACAGCTAGTATACCAGACATGTTAACCTCTGATAGGAAACCAACACAGCTAGTATACCAGACATGTTAACCTCTGATAGGAAACCAACACAGCTAGTATACCAGACATGTTAACCTCTGATAGGAAACCAACACAGTATACCAGACATGTTAACCTCTGATAGGAAACCAACACAGCTAGTATACCAGACATGTTAACCTCTGATAGGAAACCAACACAGTATACCAGACATGTTAACCTCTGATAGGAAACCAACACAGCTAGTATACCAGACATGTTAACCTCTGATAGGAAACCAACACAGTATACCAGACATGTTAACCTCTGATAGGAAACCAACACAGCTAGTATACCAGACATGTTAACCTCTGATAGGAAACCAACACAGTATACCAGACATGTTAACCTCTGATAGGAAACCAACACAGTATACCAGACATGTTAACCTCTGATAGGAAACCAACACAGCTAGTATACCAGACATGTTAACCTCTGATAGGAAACCAACACAGCTAGTATACCAGACATGTTAACCTCTGATAGGAAACCAACACAGCTAGTATACCAGACATGTTAACCTCTGATAGGAAACCAACACAGCTAGTATACCAGACATGTTAACCTCTGATAGGAAACCAACACAGCTAGTATACCAGACATGTTAACCTCTGATAGGAAACCAACACAGCTAGTATACCAGACATGTTAACCTCTGATAGGAAACCAACACAGCTAGTATACCAGACATGTTAACCTCTGATAGGAAACCAACACAGTTTACCAGACATGTTAACCTCTGATAGGAAACCAACACAGCTAGTATACCAGACATGTTAACCTCTGATAGGAAACCAACACAGTATACCAGACATGTTAACCTCTGATAGGAAACCAACACAGTATACCAGACATGTTAACCTCTGATAGGAAACCAACACAGCTAGTATACCAGACATGTTAACCTCTGATAGGAAACCAACACAGCTAGTATACCAGACATGTTAACCTCTGATAGGAAACCAACACAGTATACCAGACATGTTAACCTCTGATAGGAAACCAACACAGTATACCAGACATGTTAACCTCTGATAGGAAACCAACACAGTATACCAGACATGTTAACCTCTGATAGGAAACCAACACAGTATACCAGACATGTTAACCTCTGATAGGAAACCAACACAGCTAGTATACCAGACATGTTGACAGAAAACCCACACGGTATAACACTATATAAAGCTTTATCAATTGACATTAAAACACTTAAGTTTTATTAAAAGACATTTGATCACAATATATTAATAGCTTATTTACTGACATTTTAACAGTCCAGCTTTAGATGAAGAAATTTTAAGGATGCCTTACCATTCTGAATGACCTTGATAATGGCCGAGTGAATGAGTACAGGCAGGAGGCTGACAACAAGACTGGCTGGCTTCATTGAGGACAAAAAATGCAGCACCTGTTCAAATCAGAACATTTACAAGTAGACTTCAAAAAATTATCTGGAAAATATCAGAAAAGAATCTCTAAACAAGAGGCCCATAGGCCATAACGGTCACCTGACTTTTGAAGTAAGTACCAATAACTGCATATCTGGGTATGGAGAAGAAGATTGTTGACATTTTAGCCAATTTAACCCTTTTGAGGCCCTTCTCACTGCCCCGGGGGATGGGCCAGTGTCAAAATTCTTCCAAAGTCAAACAATTATCTCCTGGTAATTATTCCAACCAAGGTTCAATTATCTCCAACTGAAAATGAACAAAATATATCCAAAAGTGTCATTTTCCTATATAAACCACAGTAAACTTCAACCCCTCCCCAGTGGGGTAAAATATTATGTGAGGTCCGGGGGGGGGGGCCCTGAAATTCACAATTTTGAGAAAGCACCTTAAGACCTTTCCATTTGTGAATAGTATTTGATTACAGCATATCCGGGTCTGGGGAAGAAGATTGCTGAAATTTTAGCCAATTTCAAACTTTTGACCACTCCCCACTGCCTTGGGGGTAGGCCGGAGTCAAAATCAAACCATCATGTCCTGATTATTACTCCAACCAAATTTCAATTATTTCGTATTGAAAATGAACAAAATATATCCAAAAGTGTTATTTTCCAATATGAATTATAGTAAATTTCACCCCTCCCCAGAGGAAAATGTGGAGTCCGGGGGACATGAAATTCATATTTTGATAAAGCACCTTAAGACCTTTCAATTTAAGAAGAGTATTTGATTCCATCATATTTGGGTCTGGAGAAGAAGATTTTTTTTTTAATTTCAACTATTTTGAACCCTTTTGGCCCTTTCCTCAGGCCCCTAGGAGGCTAGGACCATATAATTCACACTTTTAGTGCACCTTCATCCTGGGGAAGTTTCCTATCAAATTTCATTCAAATTGGTTCAGGCTTTTTTGAAAAAAAAAAATTGAAAATGTAAATTGTATATGGACGGACGAAAGATGATTAGAAAAGGTCACAAAGTCTCAGGTGACCTAAAAACTAGAACTATAAGCCAATGGCTAACTTATGCCCCTTGCCCCCTACTTTTGCAATAAAAACTTTTTATTCATAAGGCAATGTTGATGACGAACAATTTTTTTATCTGCAGATATATTAACACAATTATTTGTCCCAGCATATGACTGACCAAACATCAATGACCAATGTGTTTTGGTTGCTGAAGAGTTGTTTAACCTTTGACCTTCATTATGAGTGAAGGTAGTTTATTAGCCCTTCAGCCTAGCAATGTTTGCTATATGGGCAGTTGGACAGATAAACACAGTCTACAGAGTGTAAGAACACCTCTCTAGTAACGAGGGCATCATGCAAGCTGTATTGCTCATCTTGAAATTTGTGCAATTATGGGAAAATATTTATAATTCAGCAATAAAAGTACCTTGCAAATATTTCAATATATTAAGCCCTACCAGGCCCTACTACTTGTCCTTTACCACCTGGCTAATATCTCCCTATGTGTGTGTATGTATGCGTGTGCTGGAGAGGAATTGTGTTCTGTTTGTAGTGGGACCGTGTTTCCAATGGCATCTTTTGCTACAGCACACTTCAGATACTGTAACACCCACCCAAGACAATTTTATACTCCACCTTGGTTGTTGGAGTTGTGTGGGCAGGAGAAAAACACTTTCTCTGATTATTCACGCCCTACTGGTATTGCAGCACTACATGTAGTTGATAAAAGATACATAAATATCTGATCATATAGTGACCTTGAAAGTGGGTCAAGGTACTGACAAATATCTGTGTCATATGTTACAATGTCCCAGATACTGACAAATATCTGTGTTTTATGTAACTATGCCCCAGGTACTGACAAATATCTGTGTCTTATGTTACTATGTCCAAGGTACTGACCAAATATCTGTGTCTTATGTTACAATGTCCCAGGTACTGACAAATATCTGTGTCTTATGTTACAATATCCCAGGCACTGACCAAATATCTGTGTCTTGTGTTACTATGTCCCAGGTACTGACCAAATATCTGTGTGTTATGTTACAATGTCCCAGGTACTGACAAATATCTGTGTGTTATGTTACAATGTCCCAGGTACTGACAAATATCTGTGTGTTATGTTACAATGTCCCAGGTACTGACAAATATCTGTGTCTTATGTTACAATATCCCAGGCACTGACCAAATATCTGTGTCTTGTGTTACTATGTCCCAGTTACTGACCAAATATCTGTGTCTTATGTTACAATATCCCAGATACTGACCAAATATCTGTGTCTTATGTTACTATGTCCTAGGTACTGACAAATATCTGTGTCTTATGTTACTATGTCCCAGGTACTGACAAATATCTGTGTTTTATGATACTATATCCCAGTTACTGACAAATATCTGTGTGTTATGTTACAATGTCCCAGATACTGACAAATATCTGTGTCATATGTTACAATGTCCCAGATACTGACAAATATCTGTGTCTTATGTTACTATGTCCCAGGTACTGACAAATATCTGTCTTATGTTACTATGTCCCAGGTACTGACAAATATCTGTGTCATATGTTACAATGTCCCAGATACTGACAAATATATGTGTCTTATGTTACTATGTTCCAGATACTGACAAATATCTGTGTCATATGTTACAATGTCCCAGATACTGACAAATATCTGTGTCTTATGTTACTATGTCCCAGATACTGACAAATATCTGTGTCTTATGTTACAATGTCCCAGATACTGACAAATATCTGTGTCTTATGTTACTATGTCCCAGATACTGACAAATATCTGTGTCTTATGTTACAATGTCCCAGATACTGACAAATATCTGTGTCTTATGTTACTATGTCCCAGGTACTGACAAATATCTGTGTTTTATGTTACAATGTACCAGGTACTGACCAAATATCTGTGTCTTATGTTACTATGTCCCAGGTACTGACAAATATCTGTGTGTTATGTTACAATGTCCCAGGTACTGACAAATATCTGTGTCTTATGTTACAATGTCCCAGATACTGACAAATATCTGTGTCTTATGTTACTATGTCCCAGGTACTGACAAATATCTGTGTTTTATGTTACAATGTACCAGGTACTGACCAAATATCTGTGTCTTATGTTACTATGTCCCAGGTACTGACAAATATCTGTGTGTTATGTTACAATGTCCCAGGTACTGACAAATATCTGTGTCTTATGTTACTATATCCCAGATACTGACAAATATCTGTGTCCTTATGTTACAATGTCCCAGGTACTGACCAAATATCTGTGTTTTATGTTACTATGTCCTAGGTACTGACAAATATCTGTGTCTTATGTTACAATGTCCCAGGTACTGACAAATATCTGTGTCTTATGTTACAATGTCCCAGGTACTGACCAAATATCTTTGTCTTATGTTACTATGTCCTAGGTACTGACCAAATATCTGTGTCTTATGTTACAATGTCCCAGGTACTGACAAATATCTGTGTCTTATGTTACAATGTCCCAGGTACTGACCAAATATCTGTGTGTTATGTTACAATGTCCCAAGTACTGACAAATATCTGTGTGTTATGTTACAATGTCCGAGGTACTGACAAATATCTGTGTTTTATGTTACTATGTCCGAGGTACTGACAAATATCTGTGTCTTATGTTACAATGTCCCAGGTACTGACAAATATCTGTGTTTTATGTCCCTATATCCCAGGTACTGACAAATATCTGTGTTTTATGTTACTATATCCCCAGGTACTGACAAATATCTGTGTCATACGTACAATGTCCCAGATACTGACAAATATCTGTGTCTTATGTTACAATGTCCCAGGTACTGACAAATATCTGTGTCTTATGTTACAATGTCCCAGGTTCTGACAAATATCTGTGTTATGTTACAATGTCCCAGGTACTGACAAATATCTGTGTGTTATGTTACAATGTCCCAGGTACTGACAAATATCTGTGTGTTATGTTACAATGTCCCAGGTACTGACAAATACCTGTGTTTTATGTTACAATGTCCCAGGTACTGACAAATACCTGTGTTTTATGTTACAATGTCCCAGGTACTGACAAATATCTGTGTCTTATGTTACAATGTCCCAGGTACTGACAAATATCTGTGTTTTATGTTACAATGTCCCAGGTACTGACAAATATCTGTGTCTTATGTTACAATGTCCCAGGTACTGACAAATATCTGTGTTTTATGTTACAATGTCCCAGGTACTGACAAATATCTGTGTTTTATGTTACAATGTCCCAGGTACTGACAAATATCTGTCTTATGTTACAATGTCCCAGGTACTGACAAATATCTGTGTTTTATGTTACAATGTCCCAGGTACTGACAAATATCTGTGTTTTATGTTACAATGTCCCAGGTACTGACAAATATCTGTGTTTTATGTTACAATGTCCCAGGTACTGACAAATATCTGTGTCTTATGTTACAATGTCCCAGGTACTGACAAATATCTGTGTCTTATGTTACTATGTCCTAGGTACTGACAAATATCTGTGTCTTATGTTACTATGTCCTAGGTACTGACAAATATCTGTGTTTTATGTTACTATGTCCCAGGTACTGACAAATATCTGTGTCGTATGTTACTATGTCCTAGGTACTGACAAATATCTGTGTTTTATGTTACTATGTCCCAGGTACTGACAAATATCTGTGTCTTATGTTACTATGTCCTAGGTACTGACAAATATCTGTGTCTTATGTTACAATGTCCCAGGTACTGACAAATATCTGTGTGTTATGTTACAATGTCCCAGGTACTGACAAATATCTGTGTTTTATGTTACAATGTCCCAGGTACTGACAAATACCTGTGTTTTATGTTACAATGTCCCAGGTACTGACAAATATCTGTGTCTTATGTTACTATGTCCCAGGTACTGACAAATATCTGTGTTTTATGTTACTATGTCCCAGGTACTGACAAATATCTGTGTCTTATGTTACTACGTCCTAGGTACTGACAAATATCTGTGTGTTATGTTACAATGTCCCAGGTACTGACAAATATCTGTGTGTTATGTTACAATGTCCCAGGTACTGACAAATATCTGTGTTTTATGTTACAATGTCCCAGGTACTGACAAATATCTGTGTTTTATGTTACTATGTCCCAGGTACTCACAAATATCAGTGTTTTATATTACTAAGTCCCAGGTACTGACAAATATCTGTGTTTTATGTTACTATGTCCCAGGTACTCACAAATATCAGTGTTTTATATTACTAAGTCCCAGGTACTGACAAATATCTGTGTTTTATGTTACTAAGTCCCAGGTACTGACCAAATATCTGTGTCTTATATTACTAAGTCCCAGGTACTGACAAATATCTGTGTTTTATGTTACTATATCCCAGGTACTGACAAATATCTGTGTTTTATGTTACTATGTCCCAGGTACTCACAAATATCAGTGTTTTATATTACTAAGTCCCAGGTACTGACCAAATATCTGTGTCTTATATTACTAAGTCCCAGGTACTGACAAATATCTGTGTTTTATGTTACTATATCCCAGGTACTGACAAATATCTGTGTCTTATGTTACTATGTCCGAGGTACTGACAAATATCTGTGTCTTATGTTACTAAGTCGCAGGTACTGACCAAATATCTTTGTCTTATGTTACTAAGTCCCAGGTACTGACAAATATATGTGTCTTATGTTACTAAGTCGCAGGTACTGACCAAATATCTTTGTCTTATGTTATTTAAAAGAAGATTTTCAAGGGTTTTAAATATACAGTACTTCAATATGAAACCAAACCTTTTCTGCCTCTTTTGTGTCATCAAAAAGGCGTTTTTGTCGTCTAGCTGGAGTTGCCCTACTCGACTCCCAAGCCTCCTTCCAGATGTTACCTGGGATCATCATCCTTGGGCTCAAGTGACCTGTTTCAGGTAACAAAATAAATTTAAGAAATGCATGCCCTTTGTTCATGCATTAAGCATAATAAAACAACAGGTCCAATGGGCCTACATCACTCACCTGGTATTAATCTCACATTTGTAACCTTAAGGTGGTCTAAAACGTATGATGAAGTTGTTCTAAAGAACACAATTATTTAAAGTAAGCATATTTGATCCCTGTGACATTGCAGGTATATGTTCAGGTAGTTTACTCATAGTGGGCCAGCGTGTGCTCAGTATCTTGTCCGTCTATGCACCTCAAAGTGGTCTCAGTGATACACAGAAAGATCAGTTTTACGACCAACTACGTGCTGTGACTGTCAAGATCCCTGCTTCGAACATCTTGTTTCCGTGTGGAGATTGGAACGGCCATGTTGGAAGTACTTGTACTGGGTACAGAGAAGTACATGGCGCTCTAGGCTATGGTAGACCAGAGCCTGACACAGAGGGTGAGAGGATTCTAGAGTATGCCCTAGCATTTGACCTTCTCGTCGGCAACACCTGGTTCAAGAAACGTGACAGCCACCTAGCAACATACAAATCCGGAGGTGCAGTTACTCAGATTGACTTCATCCTGGTTCGTAAGAACATGCAAAACCTTGTCACAGATGTGAAGGTGATCCCTGGTGAGGAAGTTGCTCTACAGCATCAGCTCCTAGTTTGTGACTTGAAGATAGACCAGCCTCCAAAGGCCAGGCGTAAATTCACTCCCGACTGAAAGTCTGGAAACTCAAGGACCCAGCAATTTGCAAACACTTCGAAGAAGCTTTTGCTTCTCACATGTCTGCCTCAGCAAGGGGAGCTGATACCACTACCGAGGAAATGTGGGCTAATTTCAAGACATGCTTACTAGAGACAACAGAGAAGGTGTGTGGCCTCACACGACCCCATAGATGGCGTAGAGAGACTTGGTGGTGGACAGATCAGGTTGAACAGACTATCGTAGCTAAACGCTTAGCTTTTAAGGCCTGGAAATCTGGAAAGGGCACAAGAGCAGAGTACGACACAGCCAAGCGTGCATCAAGACAAGCAGTCCATCATGCTCGCCAAGAGGCAGACAAGCAGTTCTACAAAGTAGTAGATCCCAACTCTACTGAAGTATACCGCCTTGCAAACCAGATGCGAAGGGAGAATAGGGATGTTGTTGGTGACAAGCCAGTAAGGAATGATGCAGGAGAGTTATCAACAAGCCATGAAGCATTAGAGAAAGCCTGGCTAGAGCATTATGAAAGACTCCTTAATGTGGAATTTGATTGGGATCCTGATCACCTAAGCGATGAACCACCACTGCAAGGGCCACCAGTCCCAATCACGATTGATATGGTGAAGAAGGCCATTTCTAAGATGAAGTCTGGTAAAGCAGCCGGGCCATCAGGTATTGTAGTGGAGATGATCCGAGCCGCTGGTGATACAGGTGCGTCCATGCTCTGTGACCTTGCATCCTCAATAGTCAATGATGGCAAGGTTCCCACAGACTGGGAAGAAAGTTTCATTGTCTGTCTCTACAAGGGTAAGGGAGATGCTCTGGACAGGGGCAATTACCGAGGTCTCAAGCTGACGGAGCAGGTCATGAAAATCATTGAGAGAATCGTTGACAGTCAGATTAGACAGTCTGTGTCAATCGATATCTCCCAATTTGGCTTCGTCCCTGGCAGAGGTACTACTGACGCAATACTCGTTGTCCGGCAGTTGCAGGAGAAATTCCTTGCAGTAAACAAACGCCTCTATATGGCGTTTGTGCACCTTGAGAAAGCGTTTGATCGTGTTCCCAGGAAGGTGATCTGGTGGGCACTACGGAAACTTGGTGTTGAAGAGTGGATTGTGCGCTTGGTGCAGGGGATGTATGCTAATGCTTGCATTCGCTTCCGTGTTGGTAACAGCCAGTGATGAGTTTGCTGTGAAGGTTGGTGTCCATCAGGGATCGGTACTCAGTCCCCTCCTCTTCATTATCGTGCTTGAAGCTCTGTTACGCGAGTTTCGCATCGGTGTTCCCTGGGAGGATCTCTATGCTGACGACCTGGTTATCATTGCTGACACTCAGGATGAATGCATCAAGAGGTTCCTGACATGGAAAGAAGCTATGGAAAGGAAAGGGTTGAGAGTAAATGCTGCCAAAACAAAGATCATGATCTGCGGTACGGGCCTCGACCAACTTCAGGATTCAGGCAACTTCCCATGTGCTGTTTGTCGCACAGGTGTGGGCAGCAACAGTATTGTATGCAGTGGCTGCAAACACTGGGTGCACAAGAAGTGCAGTGGACTCAAGCGCCTGACCGAGGACTCTAGTTTTAGGTGCTCTAGATGCCGGGAAACTGCTCGCCCACTTGACGGTCGTCCACAAAGCGAGGTTCAAGTTGGTCAGGACAAGTTGGAAGTAGTTGGTTCTTTCTGCTACCTGGGAGATATGCTTTCAGCAGGTGGCGGCTGCGCCTTGCAACCATGACACGCGTGAAGACTGTTTGGAAGAAGTTCAAGGAGTTGCTACCAGTTCTCACGTCACGCCATCTGTCACACAGGACCTGTGGTCAAGTGTATAGCACTTGTGTGCGGAGCGCTATGCTCCATGCCAGTGAAACCTGGGCACTGACAAAGCCAAACCTCCAACGTCTACAGCGCAATGACAGGGCAATAATCAGACGGATTTGTAACATCAAGCCAGAAGATACTTCCACCGTACTGACAAGTGAGTTGCTGGGGAAACTTGGTCTTGCAGACCTCGATCCCATCGTGAAGAAGAGAAGACTCCTTTGGTATGCGCACTTAACCTACAAGTTTCAGGTTGGCCGTCCAAAGTTGTCATGGGAAAGAACTGACAGAGAGAGACCGCAGAGACTGGAAGCTCCTAAAAGCTGACCCTTAGGATCGACAAAAGTGGAGATCTGGGGTGAACACTGCCATGCGTGCAGCTAGCCAGCTGTCTGGAAGGGGGACCACTGGTGTGGACATTGCCCCCAATCCTGCACGATAATCAAAAGAGACCGATGATGACGATGATGAGTTTCTGATCAGTTTGTTTATTCAAAAAAGGTTTAAAGCTAAACAAGAGGCCCATTGGTCTTAACAGTCACCTGAGTTTTGATGTATACGTACTAGTACCAATAACTTTTGATGTGTGCTTACTTTGAAATGATCATTTACCTAAACCAAGCTAGAACATTGACAAGTAAGCAAGGGCCATGTTTATGTCTATATATCTCCCAAAATAATCAATCCTTGAGCTTTGAACCCAATGATCAAACTTTGCAACTTTCATCTTTGTTCAATTGACTTCTCAAAAAAGGAAGATACAAACGGTTTTCTTGACCACTGAATCAGTGACCTTGACCTCTTTTACTCTGTGACCTTGATTTTTGGTCAGTTGACTCCTTGTTTTAATTCTGATAAGCTTTCTTCACAATGTCATATTAAACAAAGTGTTCATAAGTGAAACAAGATGTCCATGGGCCTTGACTGTCATCTGACAATCTATATAATTTTTTGTTAGTAATTGTTTAAAGATATTACCATATTTGTCCACTGTTACCTAAGTCAATGAACAAACGTGTTATTCATTCATCACAGTAATAGTGATACTACCAGCAAAATAGATTTATCCTGGGACCTTTAGTACATGAGAAGAAGTGTTATTTTTAGACATTTGACCCCTAAGACCTTGAAAGCAGATCAAGGTAATTCATTTGAACAAAATTGGTAGCCCTTCATCCAAGCAAGCTACAGGCCAAATATCAGTACCTTGGTCCTTTTGGTTATTGAGAAGAAGTTTTTTTTAAAGATTTCAACATATTTGACCCCTGGAAAATACCCTGAAAGTAGGGTATTGTGAGCTGGTTACCATGGCAACCAAATTCTGCAGAATATATACTACGTGCACAATTACACATGGTCCCTAACAATCCCTTGTAGTTTCAGTAGAGTCGGTTCACAGGTTTATCAGGAGTTGTTTGGACAAAATTTCCCCCAAAATCAAAGTAATGCAATTACTGAAAATGAACATTTTTGTGCATATCACATAATTTTCAAAGATTAAAGATATAACAGATTTTCATCTAAAGTTAACTTTCACCTAAAGTCTTTACCTGCCAAGTCTCCCGCACTGGACGGGAGACTCCCGAATATTTAAGACAGAAATCAAAATCTCTAGTTTGAAATGAATGACCCGCGCGGGTCCCAAATTTGATTAAATTCTCCAGTTTTCTCCCGCTTGCGGAAGCCCAAGCTATCCGCCATGATCCTGTGTAAAGTTTTGGAACTCTTCAAGTTTGAAACAACAACAAGAGGCCAAGAGGGCCTGTATCGCTCACCTGGATACATTGGTATCTAGGTAATAATGGTAAAATATTTTCCAAAAAGATCCCACGGACAGGGACAGACCTGAAGACAAATCCTTGAGGCATATCTGTACAAATTAAAGTTTGGTTAATGGGCGAGTTTCTCAACAGTTTTCAAGTTCAACTTAGAAACTGGGTCCCCAAGGGCTGTGATCAGACCCTGACATCAATGCTAATATCATGGCATTTGTCTCTTTATGCCCAGCAATTGTATAGTATTTGGTTGGGAAGTCTACAATGGCATGGTAGATCCTGGGATCAAATCTATATCAGGATTGTGATCGTCTCTTAATGCCCAGCAATTGTATATATAGTTTTGGGGTGGGGATCTCAACCGTTTAAAAGTTATGATTCAGAAATTGATTCTGCAAGGGCGGGGCTCATCCCGGGACCAATCATAATATCATCACTGTGTTAGTCTCTTTATGCCAAGCAATGGTATATATTGTTATAGGGTGGGGATCACAACCAAAACCAAGTTAAACAAGCAGCTATTTAAAAGGCTTTTCCAGTATTTTCCCTATTGAGCCTCCCCCCGCCCCCCTCCCCCCGCCACTCAGGCCCCAGGGGGTCAGAAGCACCATTTATACAAAATCTCTTCCCCTTCCCTAAAAGATGTTTCTGACCAAATGTTGTTCAAAACCATTCAGTACTTTATGACTGGTAGGGATTTAAAATCCTTTTCCTCCATTTCCTCTATTCGGCCCCACCCCTCAGGCCCCAGGGGGATCAGACTAATCGTTTATACAAAATTGAAGTCCCTTTACTCAAGGTTACTTTAGACCAAATTTGGACAATATCCTGTCATTCCTTAAGAAGAAGAAGGATTTTAAAGAATTTACTATATTTTCCCTATTGGGCCCTGCTCCTCAGGCCCGACAGGGGTCAGACAAACCATTTATACAAAATTCAATCCCCTTTACTCAAGGTTACTTCAGACCAAATTTGGACAATATCCTGTTATTCCTAAAGAAGAAGAAGGATTTTAAAGAATTTACTATATTTTCCCTACTGGGCCCCGCCCATCATGCCCCAGGGGGGTCAGACCAAAATTGTATCCCCTTCACCCAGGGACGTTTCTGGCCAAATTTGGTCAAATTCTGTTGTGTGATTCGGGACTAGTAGGGATTTATAGGAAAAGTTGACAGACGGACGATGGCCAGGTGAGCTACAAATTGAATTTTTCCCTTCTTGTTTTAACTTTTATTTATGTACTTAATCTTAGTTCTATGAATTTCCTTGAAAATTAATAATCGTTGATAGAAGGTCTATTGTTTTGTTTTGTTTTTATGATCAATTTCAAATTCCTAATCCATCTTGAAGTTCTTAAAAAATAACCATGATATACTTTTGTAGTCAACATACAAGATGGCCCTCTGGCGGACATATTTTTCCCCTGGAGCAGTCCAAAAATTCGACCATGCACAACTAGGGACCGAACAGAACCTGCTTATGAAATTTGAGAGGGATCCCTCAGTTTAAGTTCTTCTCAAGAAATAGTGATGACAAACTATCACTGTCAAAATCAAAGATGACTGCCTGTCAGCCATATTGTTTATTCGATCTGTTCAAAAATGCACCATGCACAACTAAGCACCAAGGGGAACGTAACTATGAAATTTGAGAATGATCCAACTAGTACTTCTCAAGAAATAGTGATCACAAACTATTTCTAACAAATCCAATATGGCCGCCTGTCAGCCATCTTGTTTATCGGATCTGTCCGAAAATGCACAACTAGGCACCAAGGGGAACTTACATATGAAATTTGAGAATGATCCATCCAGTTCTTGTATTTCAAAGTCTGTGGTTTGAAGCAAATGTTAATACATCAGCCATATTGGATGTGATTTTCACTCACCAGAGGGCGTAATGGTAACTACATGTTATAACTAAAGGCTATTGTTGCTAGTTAATTTATAGGAATTGTGTAGATTAACATTGTGATGATTTGCCTACATTTCTTGTTAGCTTGTCCATCATCATTTAATACCTCCTCTTCAATCCAGTCTCGAGGTGAGTACCAACGCACAAAGTCAATCAATGTACATCCTGGATTGGCAGCCTAAAAATATAAGATGCAATTACAAATTTCAACATATTGTTCTGTGTAAAGAAAGAAATGAAATGAAATATTTTCATGCAGTTTCTTTATTGGAAAGCTCTCTATTTCAACAAAATATAAAGGGCTGCAAAACAGGTTTTTACACAGTGTCCTGTGTATAAATATAACAAGAGGCCCATAACGGTCATCTGACAATCTATATAATTTCTTATTAATATAATTGTTTAATTATTATTAATTATTATTTGACAGCTATTACCTTGTAAGTAGGTCAATAAACAAACTTGTTATTCCTTCATCGCGGCATAGTGATACTACCAGCAAAATAGCCTTAACCTGGGACCTTTAGTTACTAAGAAGAAGTGTTTGAAACATTTTAAGACATTTGACCCCTATGACCTTGAAAGCAGATCAAGGTCATTCATTTGAACAAACTTTGTAGCCCTTCATCCCAGCATGCTAAATGGAGAAGTTACTTGAAGATTTAAAATAAATATGACCCCTGTGACCTTGAGAGTAGGTCAAGGTCAATTATATGAACTAACTTGGTAGCTCTTCATCCAAGCAGGATATAGGCCAAATATCACTTCACTGGGCCTTTAAGTTATTGAGAAGAAGTTCTTTAAAGACTTTTTTAACACATTTGACCCCTGTGACCTTGAACATTGGTCAAGTCATTCATTTGAACAAAATTGGTAGCCCTTTTTTCAAGCATGCTACAGGCCAAATATCAGTACTCTGGGCTTTTAGGTTATTAAGAAGCAGGTTCTTAAAGATTTTAACACATTTGACCCCAGTGACCTTGAAAGTAGTTCAAGGTCATTCATTTTAACAAACTTGGAAGCCCTTAATCCTAGCATGCTACATGCATAATATCATCACATAGACATTTTAGTTACTGCGAAGTTGTTTGAAAGAATTTTACTACATTTTACCCCTGTGACTTTAAAAGTAGGTCAAGGTAATTTATTTGAACAAACTTGATAGCGAACTTGGCGACTATAAAATGTGGTCTATTTGTCTGTCAGCTATTGACACTGTTTATATTAACGGTGGTCTATTTGTCTGTCAGCTATTGACACTGTTTATATTAACGGTGGTCTATTTGTCTGTCAGCTATTGGTACAGTTTATATTAACTGTGGTCTATTTGTCTGTCAGCTATTGTTACTGTTTATATTAACTGTGGTCTATTTGTCTGTCAGCTATTGGTACTGTTTATATTAACTGTGGACTATTTCTCTGTCAGCTATTGGTACAGTTTATATTAACTGTGGTCTATTTGTCTGTCAGCTATTGGTACTGTTTATATTAACTGTGGACTATTTCTCTGTCAGCTATTGGTACTGTTTATAATAACTGTGGACTATTTGTGTGTCAGCTATTGGTACTGTTTATATTAACTGTGGTCTATTTGTCTGTCAGCTATTGGTACTGTTTATATTAACTGTGGTCTATTTGTCTGTCAGTTCTTGGTACTGTTTATATTAACTGTGGTCTATTTCTCTGTCAGCTATTGTTATTGTTTATATTAACTGTGGTCTATTTCTCTGTCAGCTATTGGTACTGTTTATATTAACTGTGGTCTATTTCTCTGTCAGCTATTGGTACTGTTTATATTAACTGTGGACTATTTCTCTGTCAGCTATTGGGACTGTTTATATTAACTGTGGACTATTTCTCTGTATGCTATTGTTACTGTTTATATTAACTGTGGATTATTTCTCTGAATGCTATTGTTACTGTTTATATTAACTGTGGACTATTTCTCTGTCAGCTATTAGTACAGTTTATATTAACTGTGGTCTATTTCTCTGTCAGCTATTGTTACTGTTTATATTAACTGTGGACTATATCTCTGTCAGCTATTGGTACTGTTTATATTAACTGTGGTCTATTTTTCTGTCAGCTATTGGTACTGTTTATATTAACTGTGGACTATTTCTCTGTATGCTATTGTTACTGTTTATATTAACTGTGGACTATTTGTGTGTCAGCTATTGTTACTGTTTATATTAACTGTGGACTATTTCTCTGTCAGCTATTGGTACAGTTTATATTAACTGTGGTCTATTTGTCTGTCAGCTATTGGTACTGTTTATATTAACTGTGGACTATTTCTCTGTCAGCTATTGTTACTGTTTATATTAACTGTGGTCTATTTCTCTGTCAGCTATTGGTACAGTTTATATTAACTGTGGACTATTTCTCTGTTAGCTATTGGTACTGTTTATATTAACTGTGGACCATTTCTCTGTCAGCTATTGGTACTGTTTATATTAACTGTGGTTTATTTGTCTGTCAGCTATTGGTACTGTTTATATTAACTGTGGACTATTTGTCTGTCAGCTATTGGTACTGTTTATATTAACTGTAGTCTATTTGTCTGTCAGCTATTGGTACTGTTTATATTAACTGTGGACTATTTCTCTGTCAGCTATTGGTACTGTTTATATTAACTGTGGTCTATTTCTCTGTCAGCTATTGTTACTGTTTATATTAACTGTGGTCTATTTCTCTGTCAGCTATTGGTACTGTTTATATTAACTGTGGACTATTTGTCTGTCAGCTATTGGTACTGTTTATATTAACTGTAGTCTATTTGTCTGTCAGCTATTGGTACTGTTTATATTAACTGTGGTCTATTTCTCTGTCAGCTATTGGTACTGTTTATATTAACTGTGGTCTATTTCTCTGTCAGCTATTGGTACTGTTTATATTAACTGTGGACTATTTCTCTGTCAGCTATTGGTACTGTTTATATTAACTGTGGTCTATTTCTCTGTCAGCTATTGTTACTGTTTATATTAACTGTGGACTATTTCTCTGAATGCTATTGTTACTGTTTATATTAACTGTGGTCTATTTGTCTGTCAGCTATTGGTACTGTTCATATTAACTGTGGTCTATTTCTCTGTCAGCTATTGTTACTGTTTATATTAACTGTGGACTATATCTCTGTCAGCTATTGTTACTGTTTATATTAACTGTGGTCTATTTCTCTGTCAGCTATTGGTACTGTTTATATTAACTGTAGTCTATTTCTCCGTCAGCTATTGGTACTGTTTATATTAACTGTGGTCTATTTGTCTGTCAGCTATTGGTACAGTTTATATTAACTGTGGTCTATTTCTCTGTCAGCTATTGGTACTGTTTATATTAACTGTAGTCTATTTCTCCGTCAGCTATTGGTACTGTTTATATTTACTGTGGACTATTTCTCTGTCAGCTATTGTTACAGTTTATATTAACTGTGGACTATTTCTCTGTCAGCTATTGGTACTGTTTATATTTACTGTGGACTATTTCTCTGTCAGCTATTGGTACAGTTTATATTAACTGTGGTCTATTTCTCTGTCAGCTATTGTTACTGTTTATATAAACTGTTGACTATTTCTCCGTCAGCTATTGTTACTGTTTATATTAACTGTAGTCTATTTCTCCATCAGCTATTGTTACTGTTTATATTAACTGTGGTCTATTTCTCTGTCAGCTATTGGTACTGTTTATATTAACTGTGGACTATTTCTCTGTCAGCTATTGGTACAGTTTATGTTAACTGTGGACTATTTGTCTGTCAGCTATTGGTACTGTTTTTATTAACTGTGGACTATTTGTCTGTCAGCTATTGGTACTGTTTATATTAACTGTAGTCTATTTGTGTGTCAGCTATTGGTACTGTTTATATTAACTGTAGTCTATTTGTGTGTCAGCTATTGGTACAGTTTATATTAACTGTAGTCTATTTGTGTGTCAGCTATTGGTACAGTTTATATTAACTGTGGTCTATTTGTCTGTCAGCTATTGGTACAGTTTATATTAACTGTGGTCTATTTCTCTGTCAGCTATTGGTACTGTTTATATTAACTGTGGTCTATTTGTGTGTCAGCTATTGGTACTGTTTATATTAACTGTGGACTATTTCTCTGTCAGCTATTGGTACTGTTTATATTAACTGTAGTCTATTTGTGTGTCAGCTATTGGTACTGTTTATATTAACTGTGGTCTATTTGTGTGTCAGCTATTGGTACAGTTTATATTAACTGTGGTCTATTTGTGTGTCAGCTATTGGTACTGTTTATATTAACTGTGGTCTATTTGTGTGTCAGCTATTGGTACAGTTTATATTAACTGTGGACTATTTGTGTGTCAGCTATTGGTACAGTTTATATTAACTGTGGTCTATTTGTCTGTCAGCTATTGGTACAGTTTATATTAACTGTGGACTATTTGTGTGTCAGCTATTGGTACAGTTTATATTAACTGTGGACTATTTGTGTGTCAGCTATTGGTACTGTTTATATTAACTGTGGACTATTTGTGTGTCAGCTATTGGTACTGTTTATATTAACTGTGGTCTATTTGTGTGTCAGCTATTGGTACAGTTTATATTAACTGTGGTCTATTTCTCTGTCAGCTATTGGTACTGTTTATATTAACTGTGGTCTATTTCTCTGTCAGCTATTGGTACTGTTTATATTAACTGTGGTCTATTTCTCTGTCAGCTATTGGTACTGTTTATATTAACTGTGGTCTATTTGTGTGTCAGCTATTGGTACTGTTTATATTAACTGTGGTCTATTTCTCTGTCAGCTATTGGTACTGTTTATATTAACTGTGGTCTATTTGTGTGTCAGCTATTGGTACTGTTTATATTAACTGTGGTCTATTTCTCTGTCAGCTATTGGTACTGTTTATATTAACTGTGGACTATTTGTGTGTCAGCTATTGGTACTGTTTATATTAACTGTGGTCTATAAGTCTGTCAGCTATTGGTACAGTTTATATTAACTGTGGACTATTTGTGTGTCAGCTATTGGTACAGTTTATATTAACTGTGGTCTATTTCTCTGTTAGCTATTGGTACTGTTTATATTAACTGTGGTCTATTTGTGTGTCAGCTATTGGTACTGTTTATATTAACTGTGGACTATTTCTCTGTCAGCTATTGGTACAGTTTATATTAACTGTGGTCTATTTGTCTGTCAGCTATTGGTACTGTTTATATTAACTGTGGTCTATTTCTCTGTCAGCTATTGGTACTGTTTATATTAACTGTGGTCTATTTCTCTGTCAGCTATTGGTACTGTTTATATTAACTGTGGTCTATTTCTCTGTCAGCTATTGGTACTGTTTATATTAACTGTGGTCTATTTGTGTGTCAGCTATTGGTACTGTTTATATTAACTGTGGTCTATTTGTGTGTCAGCTATTGGTACTGTTTATATTAACTGTGGTCTATTTGTGTGTCAGCTATTGGTACTGTTTATATTAACTGTGGTCTATTTGTGTGTCAGCTATTGGTACTGTTTATATTAACTGTGGACTATTTCTCTGTCAGCTATTGGTACAGTTTATATTAACTGTGGTCTATTTGTCTGTCAGCTATTGGTACTGTTTATATTAACTGTGGTCTATTTCTCTGTCAGCTATTGGTACTGTTTATATTAACTGTGGTCTATTTCTCTGTCAGCTATTGGTACTGTTTATATTAACTGTGGTCTATTTCTCTGTCAGCTATTGGTACTGTTTATATTAACTGTGGTCTATTTCTCTGTCAGCTATTGGTACAGTTTATATTTACTGTGGACTATTTCTCTGTCAGCTATTGGTACAGTTTATATTAACTGTGGACTATTTCTCTGTCAGCTATTAGTACAGTTTATATTTACTGTGGACTATTTCTCTGTCAGCTATTGGTACTGTTTATATTAACTGTGGTCTATTTCTCTGTCAGCTATTGGTACTGTTTATATTAACTGTGGTCTATTTCTCTGTCAGCTATTGGTACTGTTTATATTAACTGTGGTCTATTTCTCTGTCAGCTATTGGTACTGTTTATATTAACTGTGGTCTATTTCTCTGTCAGCTATTGGTACAGTTTATATTTACTGTGGACTATTTCTCTGTCAGCTATTGGTACAGTTTATATTAACTGTGGACTATTTCTCTGTCAGCTATTAGTACAGTTTATATTTACTGTGGACTATTTCTCTGTCAGCTATTGGTACTGTTTATATTAACTGTGGTCTATTTCTCTGTCAGCTATTGGTACTGTTTATATTAACTGTGGTCTATTTCTCTGTCAGCTATTGGTACTGTTTATATTAACTGTGGACTATTTGTGTGTCAGCTATTGGTACAGTTTATATTAACTGTGGACTATTTCTCTGTCAGCTATTGGTACAGTTTATATTTACTGTGGACTATTTCTCTGTCAGCTATTGGTACAGTTTATATTAACTGTGGTCTATTTCTCTGTCAGCTATTGGTACAGTTTATATTAACTGTGGACTATTTCTCTGTCAGCTATTGGTACAGTTTATATTAACTGTGGACTATTTCTCTGTCAGCTATTGGTACAGTTTATATTTACTGTGGTCTATTTCTCTGTCAGCTATTGGTACAGTTTATATTAACTGTGGACTATTTCTCTGTCAGCTATTGGTACAGTTTATATTAACTGTGGACTATTTCTCTGTCAGCTATTGGTACAGTTTATATTAACTGTGGACTATTTCTCTGTCAGCTATTGGTACAGTTTATATTTACTGTGGACTATTTCTCTGTCAGCTATTGGTACAGTTTATATTAACTGTGGACTATTTCTCTGTCAGCTATTGGTACAGTTTATATTAACTGTGGACTATTTCTCTGTCAGCTATTGGTACAGTTTATATTAACTGTGGTCTATTTCTCTGTCAGCTATTGGTACAGTTTATATTAACTGTGGACTATTTCTCTGTCAGCTATTGGTACAGTTTATATTAACTGTGGACTATTTCTCTGTCAGCTATTGGTACAGTTTATATTTACTGTGGACTATTTCTCTGTCAGCTATTGGTACAGTTTATATTAACTGTGGACTATTTCTCTGTCAGCTATTGGTACAGTTTATATTAACTGTGGACTATTTCTCTGTCAGCTATTGGTACAGTTTATATTTACTGTGGACTATTTCTCTGTCAGCTATTGGTACAGTTTATATTAACTGTGGTCTATTTCTCTGTCAGCTATTGGTACTGTTTATATTAACTGTGGTCTATTTGTGTGTCAGCTATTGGTACTGTTTATATTAACTGTGGTCTATTTCTCTGTCAGCTATTGGTACTGTTTATATTAACTGTGGTCTATTTCTCTGTCAGCTATTGGTACAGTTTATATTAACTGTGGTCTATTTCTCTGTCAGCTATTGGTACTGTTTATATTAACTGTGGACTATTTCTCTGTCAGCTATTGGTACTGTTTATATTAACTGTGGACTATTTCTCTGTCAGCTATTGGTACTGTTTATATTAACTGTGGACTATTTCTCTGTCAGCTATTGGTACTGTTTATATTAACTGTGGTCTATTTCTCTGTCAGCTATTGGTACTGTTTATATTAACTGTGGTCTATTTCTCTGTCAGCTATTGGTACAGTTTATATTAACTGTGGTCTATTTCTCTGTCAGCTATTGGTACAGTTTATATTAACTGTGGACTATTTCTCTGTCAGCTATTGGTACTGTTTATATTAACTGTGGACTATTTCTCTGTCAGCTATTGGTACTGTTTATATTAACTGTGGACTATTTCTCTGTCAGCTATTGGTACTGTTTATATTAACTGTGGACTATTTCTCTGTCAGCTATTGGTACTGTTTATATTAACTGTGGACTATTTCTCTGTCAGCTATTGGTACTGTTTATATTAACTGTGGACTATTTCTCTGTCAGCTATTGGTACTGTTTATATTAACTGTGGTCTATTTGTGTGTCAGCTATTGGTACTGTTTATATTAACTGTGGACTATTTCTCTGTCAGCTATTGGTACTGTTTATATTAACTGTGGACTATTTCTCTGTCAGCTATTGGTACTGTTTATATTAACTGTGGACTATTTCTCTGTCAGCTATTGGTACTGTTTATATTAACTGTGGACTATTTCTCTGTCAGCTATTGGTACTGTTTATATTAACTGTGGACTATTTCTCTGTCAGCTATTGGTACAGTTTATATTAACTGTGGACTATTTCTCTGTCAGCTATTGGTACTGTTTATATTAACTGTGGACTATTTGTGTGTCAGCTATTGGTACTGTTTATATTAACTGTGGACTATTTGTGTGTCAGCTACTGGTACTGTTTATATTAACTGTGGTCTATTTGTATTTAAATGTAAATTTCTATTAATGATTCAGCACTTATATCAGAGAGTCATTTCAAAGTATATCAACATATGCATTTAAAAATCTTTACCTTAAAAGACTCCATGTCCGACATCAGACAGGCACTCTGCATCCTAGCCCGCAGCTGTGCTCCCTCAGAGGATGTTCCTAACCTGAATCATCCATTTATGTAAATACACAACCAATTGAAACTATAGTGATACTAGAAATCACTATGTGAAGTCAAAGACTTCAGACTGTGCAAGATATTTATCACAACTACTGCTGGAATATCTACCTATCTACTACTGAAACATCTACCTGTCTACTTCTGAAACATCTACCTGTCTACTACTGAAACATCTACCTGTCTACAACTGAAACATCTACCTGTCTACTACTGAAACATCTACCTGTCTACTATTGAAACATCTACCTATCTACTACTGAAACATCTACCTGTCTACTATTGAAACATCTACCAGTCTACTATTGAGACATCTACCTGTCTACTACTGAAACATCTACCTGTCTACAACTGAAACATCTACCTGTCTACTATTGAAACATCTACCTGTCTACTACTGAAACATCTACCTGTCTACTACTGAAACATCTACCTGTCTACTACTGAAACATCTACCTGTCTACAACTGAAACATCTACCTGTCTACTACTGAAACATCTACCTGTCTACTATTGAAACATCTACCTGTCTACTACTGAAACATCTACCTGTCTACTACTGAAACATCTACCTGTCTACTACTGAAACATCTACCTGTCTACTACTGAAACATCTACCTGTCTACTACTGAAACATCTACCTATCTACTACTGAAACATCTACCTATCTACTACTGAAACATCTACCTGTCTACTACTGAAACATCTACCTGTCTACTATTGAAACATCTACCTGTCTACTACTGAAACATCTACCTATCTACTACTGAAACATCTACCTGTCTACTACTGAAACATCTACCTGTCTACTACTGAAACATCTACCTATCTACTACTGGAACATCTACCTGTCTACTACTGAAACATCTACCTGTCTACTACTGAAACATCTACTTGTCTACTACTGAAACATCTACCTATCTACTACTGAAACATCTACCTATCTACTACTGAAACATCTACCTGTCTACTACTGAAACATCTACCTGTCTACTATTGAAACATCTACCTGTCTACTACTGAAACATCTACCTATCTTCTACTGAAACATCTACCTGTCTACTACTGAAACATCTACCTGTCTACTACTGAAACATCTACCTGTCTATTACTGAAATATCTACCTGTCTACTACTGAAACATGTACCATCTACATGAACGACTGGTATATTATGGTCCCTTTATCAATCACCACATTGGTTTGCCTGATGAGTGTTTACCTTGCCAGAATCTCTGCGTGTTCCTCCAACATGTCCTCTGTCATAGGTGCAGGCTCCTGTGTAACAGGGATGTACATCTGCTCGCTCGATTCAATTAACTTTAGGTCTCCAAACGGGGCCAGGCGCCCGACAGGCCCGTCACTATAACTATCCTTGAAGGCAGTATCATTGTTAGAATCCATACTATCACCACTGCCAGGTTCCCCCTGGCTGTTGTCACTATCACACTCGTCTGCCTCCTTATCGGGATCGCTCACCCGCCTTTTCCAGTATTGCTGGGCCTCCCCTTTGTCTCCCATCTCAAGACTTTCCTTACGAGAAGTAGCTTCATCACATTCAAAAAACTCATCCTCGCTTGAACTTTGCACATCCATGTGAGAAAGCTTAGTGGCTTTGTCATTAGAGTATGATTTATCATCACCAGGTCTTCCTTCCGACTGAGTGAGCTGGTCACCTTGTTTTCCTGCCCCGGTGTCGTTGTTAGCGTCTTCATTAGCAGACACACTGGTATTTTCCAAGTCACCTTCATAGCCTTTGAATAGTTGTTCTCTCTTCATTTTTCGCTCAATGCAACAGTTAAGCATCTACAGCAAAAAAAAGGTAAACTTCATTGAATATTCCAAAATACAATGCATCCAAAGTTATGAGACCATGAGTTTTTATACACAAAACAGTAGAAATCAGTACTGTTGTGCTTTAACTCTATCCTGTATATACTAATCAATCAACCTGTGAATTATACAACAATGCGAGTATGAATATTATTATTAAAAATCCTTGTTAACCACCCAACCCCACACACACACTTTATATACTAATCACAATGTCTGTCCCTCCTTGTTATACCCCCCACTTTATATGCTAATCACAGTGTCTGTCCCTCCTTGTTATACCCCCCATTTTATATGCTAATCACAGTGTCTGTCCCTCCTTGTTATACCCCCTACTTTATATACTAATCACAGTGTCTGTCCCCCCTTGTTATACCCCCCCCCCATTTATATACTAATCACAGTGTCTGTCCCTCCTTGTTATACCTCCAACTTTATATACTAATCACAGTGTTTGTCCCTCCTTGTTATACCTCCAACTTTATATACTAATCACAGTGTCTGTCCCTCCTTGTTATAACCCCCACTTTATATACTAATCACAGTGTCTGTCCCTCCTTGTTATACCCCCCACTTTATATACTAATCACAGTGTCTGTCCCTCCTTGTTATACCCCCCACTTTATATACTAATCACAGTGTCTGTCCCTCCTTGTTATACCCCCAACTTTATATACTAATCACAGTGTCTGTCCCTCCTTGTTATACCTCCAACTTTATATGCTAATCACAGTGTCTGTCCCTCCTTGTTATACCCCCCACTTTATATACTAATCACAGTGTCTGTCCCTCCTTGTTATACCCTCACTTTATATACTAATCACAGTGTCTGCCCCTCCTTGTTATACCCCCCACTTTATATACTATTCACAGTGTCTGTCCCTCCTTGTTATACCCCCCACTTTATATACTAATCACAGTGTCTGTCCCTCCTTGTTATACCCTCACTTTATATACTAATCACAGTGTCTGTCCCTCCTTCTTATACCTCCAACTTTATATACTAATCACAGTGTCTGTCCCTCCTTGTTATACCCCCAACTTTATATACTAATCACAGTGTCTGTCCCTCCTTGTTATACCCCCCACTTTATATACTAATCACAGTGTCTGTCCCTCCTTGTTATACCCCCCACTTTATATACTAATCACAGTGTCTGTCCCTCCTTGTTATACCCCCCACTTTATATACTAATCACAGTGTCTGTCCCTCCTTGTTATACCCCCCACTTTATATACTAATCACAGTGTCTGTCCCTCCTTGTTATACCCCCCACTTTATATACTAATCACAGTGTCTGTCCCTCCTTGTTATACCCCCACTTTATATACTAATCACAGTGTCTGTCCCTCCTTGTTATACCCCCCAACTTTATATGCTAATCACAGTGTCTGTCCCTCCTTGTTATACCCTCACTTTATATACTAATCACAGTGTCTGTCCCTCCTTGTTATACCCTCACTTTATATACTAATCACAGTGTGTGTCCCTCCTTGTTATACCCCCCAACTTTATATGCTAATCACAGTGTCTGTCCCTCCTTGTTATACCTCCAACTTTATATACTAATCAGTGTCTGCCCCTCCTTGTTATACCCCCAACTTTATATACTAATCACAGTGTCTGTCCCTCCTTGTTATACCCCCCACTTTATATACTAATCACAGTGTCTGTCCCTCCTTGTTATACCCTCACTTTATATACTAATCACAGTGTCTGTTCCTCCTTGTTATACCCCCCACTTTATGTACTACCCCCAACTTTATATACTAATCACAGTGTCTGTCCCTCCTTGTTATACCCCCCCCCCACTTTATATACTAATCATAGTGTCTGTCCCTCCTTGTTATACCCCCCCCCCATTTATATACTAATCACAGTGTCTGTCCCTCCTTGTTATACCCCCCACTTTATATACTAATCACAGTGTCTGTCCCTCCTTGTTATACCTCCCACTTTATATACTAATCACTGTGTCTGTCCCTCCTTGTTATACCCCCAACTTTATATACTAATCACAGTGTCTGTCCCTCCTTGTTATACCCCCCACTTTATATACTAATCACAGTGTCTGTCCCTCCTTGTTATACCCCCCACTTTATATACTAATCACAGTGTCTGTCCCTCCTTGTTATACCCCCCACTTTATATACTAATCACAGTGTCTGTCCCTCCTTGTTATACCCCCCAACTTTATATGCTAATCACAGTGTCTGTCCCTCCTTGTTATACCCTCACTTTATATACTAATCACAGTGTCTGTCCCTCCTTGTTATACCCTCACTTTATATACTAATCACAGTGTCTGTCCCTCCTTGTTATACCCCCCAACTTTATATGCTAATCACAGTGTCTGTCCCTCCTTGTTATACCCTCACTTTATATACTAATCACAGTGTCTGTCCCTCCTTGTTATACCCCCCACTTTATATACTAATCACAGTGTCTGTCCCTCCTTGTTATACCCCCCACTTTATATACTAATCACAGTGTCTGTCCCTCCTTGTTATACCCCCCACTTTATATACTAATCACAGTGTCTGTCCCTCCTTGTTATACCCCCCACTTTATATACTAATCACAGTGTCTGTCCCTCCTTGTTATACCTCCAACTTTATATACTAATCACAGTGTCTGTCCCTCCTTGTTATACCTCCAACTTTATATACTAATCACAGTGTCTATCCCTCCTTGTTATACCCCCAACTTTATATACTAATCACAGTGTCTGTCCCTCCTTGTTATACCCCCCACTTTATATACTAATCACAGTGTCTGTCCCTCCTTGTTATACCCCCCACTTTATATACTAATCACAGTGTCTGTCCCTCCTTGTTATACCCCCCACTTTATATACTAATCACAGTGTCTGTCCCTCCTTGTTATACCCCCCACTTTATATACTAATCACAGTGTCTGTCCCTCCTTGTTATACCCCCACTTTATATACTAATCACAGTGTCTGTCCCTCCTTGTTATACCTCCCACTTTATATACTAATCACAGTGTCTGTCCCTCCTTGTTATACCCCCCACTTTATATACTAATCACAGTGTCTGTCCCTCCTTGTTATACCTCCAACTTTATATACTAATCACAGTGTGTGTCCCTCCTTGTTATACCCCCCACTTTATATACTAATCACAGTGACTGTCCCTCCTTGTTATACCCCCCACTTTATATACTAATCACAGTGTCTGTCCCTCCTTGTTATACCCCCCACTTTATATACTAATCACAGTGTCTGTCCCTCCTTGTTATACCTCCAACTTTATATACTAATCACAGTGTCTGTCCCTCCTTGTTATACCTCCAACTTTATATACTAATCACAGTGTCTGTCCCTCCTTGTTATACCCCCCACTTTATATACTAATCACAGTGACTGTCCCTCCTTGTTATACCTCCAACTTTATATACTAATCACAGTGTCTGTCCCTCCTTGTTATACCCCCCACTTTATATACTAATCACAGTGTGTGTCCCTCCTTGTTATACCCCCCACTTTATATACTAATCACAGTGTCTGTCCCTCCTTGTTATACCTCCAACTTTATATACTAATCACAGTGTCTGTCCCTCCTTGTTATACCTCCAACTTTATATACTAATCACAGTGTCTGTCCCTCCTTGTTATACCCCCCACTTTATATACTAATCACAGTGTCTGTCCCTCCTTGTTATACCCCCCACTTTATATACTAATCACAGTGTCTGTCCCTCCTTGTTATACCCCCCACTTTATATACTAATCACAGTGTCTGTCCCTCCTTGTTATACCCCCCACTTTATATACTAATCACAGTGACTGTCCCTCCTTGTTATACCCCCCACTTTATATACTAATCACAGTGACTGTCCCTCCTTGTTATACCCCCCACTTTATATACTAATCACAGTATGTGTCCCTCCTTGTTATACCTCCAACTTTATATACTAATCACAGTGTGTGTCCCTCCTTGTTATACCCCCACTTTATATACTAATCACAGTGTGTGTCCCTCCTTGTTATACCCCCCACTTTATATACTAATCACAGTGACTGTCCCTCCTTGTTATACCCCCCACTTTATATACTAATCACAGTGTCTGTCCCTCCTTGTTATACCCCCCACTTTATATACTAATCACAGTGTCTGTCCCTCCTTGTTATACCCCCCACTTTATATACTAATCACAGCGTCTGTCCCTCCTTGTTATATCCCCCACTTTATATACTAATCACAGCGTCTGTCCCTCCTTGTTATACCCCCCACTTTATATACTAATCACAGTGTCTGTCCCTCCTTGTTATACCTCCAACTTTATATACTAATCACAGTGTCTGTCCATCCTTGTTATACCCCCCACTTTATATACTAATCACAGTGTCTGTCCCTCCTTGTTATACCCCCCACTTTATATACTAATCACAGTGTCTGTCCCTCCTTGTTATACCTCCAACTTTATATACTAATCACAGTGTCTGTCCATCCTTGTTATACCCCCAACTTTATATACTAATCACAGTGTCTGTCCCTCCTTGTTATACCCCCAACTTTATATACTAATCACAGTGTCTGTCCCTCCTTGTTATACCCCCCACTTTATATACTAATCACAGTGTCTGTCCCTTCTTGTTATACCTCCAACTTTATATACTAATCACAGTGTCTGTCCCTCCTTGTTATAACCCCAACTTTATATACTAATCACAGTGTCTGTCCATCCTTGTTATACCCCCCACTTTATATACTAATCACAGTGTCTGTCCCTCCTTGTTATACCTCCAACTTTATATACTAATCACAGTGTCAGTCCCTCCTTGTTATACCCCCCACTTTATATACTAATCACAGTGTCTGTCCCTCCTTGTTATACCTCCAACTTTATATACTAATCACAGTTTCTGTCCCTCCTTGTTATACCCCCCACTTTATATACTAATCACAGTGACTGTCCCTCCTTGTTATACCTCCAACTTTATATACTAATCACAGTGTCTGTCCCTCCTTGTTATACCCCCCACTTTATATACTAATCACAGTGTCTGTCCCTCCTTGTTATACCCCCCACTTTATATACTAATCACAGCGTCTGTCCCTCCTTGTTATACCCCCCACTTTATATACTAATCACAGCGTCTGTCCCTCCTTGTTATACCCCCCACTTTATATACTAATCACAGCGTCTGTCCCTCCTTGTTATCCCAGCATGCTACAGGCCAAATATCAGTACCCTGGGCCTTTTGGTTATTGAAAAGAAGCTGCCGACAGATTTTAACATATTTGACCCATGTGACCTTGAAAGTAGGTCAAGTTCATTCAATTTAACAAACTTGGTAGTCCTTCATCCAAGCATGCTACATGCATAATATCAGCACCCTGGGCTTTTCGGTTATTGAGAAGAAGTGGCTTAAAGGGAAAGTGTATGCTCGGAGGACGACAGATGGTGCACATGATTCCGACAACTATGAGGACCAATAAGAACTTACATATGAGTGATCCATCGAGTACTTCTCCAGCTTATAGGGATAACATAAACTTTAAATGTCAAAATTCAAGATGGTTGTCTGTCAGCCATTTTTTTTCTGGTAAATCCCAAAATTAAAAGGGAACAACTATGTGTCAAGTGGAACCTAAATATAAAATTTGGGAAATATCCATCAAGTACTTCTCAAGATATTATAGTAACACATTTTCATTATCAAAATCCAAGATGGCCGTTTCCCAGCCATTTTTTAACCGATTATTCCCAAATTCGTTACAGCAAATCTACAGACCAATGGGAACCTTCATCTAAAATTTTAGAATGATCCATGCAGCACTTTTCAAGATAATGGTAACAAGAATTGTCTAAGGCAGACCGCGGATACCAGGCGATTTGAAAAGCCACTCATCATCAAGCTGGATCATCCCCAAATCAAGCTGGATCGTCCCCAAATCAAGCTGGATCGTCCCCAAATCACGCTGGATCGTCCCCAAATCAAGCTGGATCGTCCTCAAATCAAGCTGGATCGTCCTCAAATCAAGCTGGATCGTCCTCAAATCAAGCTGGATCATCCCCAAATCAAGCTGGATCATCCCCAAATCAAGCTGGATCATCCCCAAATCAAGCTGGATCGTCCTCAAATCAAGCTGGATCATCCCCAAATCAAGCTGGATCGTCCCCAAATCAAGCTGGATCGTCCTCAAATCAAGCTGGATCATCCCCAAATCAAGCTGGATCGTCCCCAAATCAAGCTGGATCGTCCTCAAATCAAGCTGGATCATCCCCAAATCAAGCTAGATCATCCCCAAATCAAGCTGGATCGTCCCCAAATCAAGCTGGATCGTCCTCAAACCAAGCTGGATTGTCCCCAAATCAGAATCAACCTGTATCTTAGAATCATACAACTACGTAACAAATTACACCTCCTCGAAATGATGTGGCCATCACTTCATGCCCGACTTTTCATGGCAGGATTTACAAATATCATTCAAAGGTAATCAAATGGGGAGAGGAAACATACCTGTAACTTTTGGTAGATTAGACAGGATCCTAAGTTTGGTGCCCCTGGTTCAATACTGTAAAACAATAACATTTTAATATCATCATGTTATAACAAGTAGTGACATGATTGTACTGTAAAACAGAACTCACTGATAAAAGTTTAATGCACCTGAATTATCATATAAATCTTATTTACTACGATATATCCAATATAGCAAAAGACATAGAGGATATCTTACAGTGTCTTCAGTAATACAACATTTATTTCACAAGGGTGGCTAATATTTTAATATTTTTCATGAGTGCGTGGCACGAGTGAAATATATTTCGTATTACTGAAGATACTGTTAGATATTATGTTTATTACATTTTTATTGCAAAACAACACATCAAGTTGACAATACTTGGTGTAGATACTTTTGACACTAGCAAGTCTAGATACTTTGGTGGGATAAAATATAGTCCTCTCTGTAAATATTTCAATAAAATGTGAAAACTTCATGATTTTAATGAAGATTGTGTTTGTCTTCATATTTTAAATAAATTTGTCATATTACTGTAACAAGAGGCCCAATGAACCTGTATCGCTCACCTGGTATCAATCTCTGATTTGTAACTATAAAGTCGCCTAAAATCTATTCCTGTAAAACATTCAGAACAACATGTTAAGATATTTTACCCCTGTAAGATAATTTCATTTTCATTTGCAAATTTTGTTTGGCTTCGTTCAAGGAAGCTACCAGCCAAATATCATGTCTCTAGGCCTTTTGGTTAATCAGAAGAAGTTGTTTATAGGTTTTAACAGATTTGATCCCTGTGGCTTTGGAAATGGGTCAAGGTAATTTTTTTTGCAAAAACTTTGTCAAGCTTTATCCAAGGGACATTTCAGCTGAATATTATGCTTCTAAGCCTTTAGGTATTTCAGAAGACGTCGCTTAAAGGTCTTTAGCTTGCAAGGAAAAAGGTTCTTACCAAGGAAGAGTCTACGAGGAAATACAGGATGGAATTAAAAGGAGAAGTCCTGTATCGTGTATATACAAACAAGAGGAGACATAGCTGAGGAGGTGAGGCAAATAGCTGTACCGGAGCCTTACAGAAAACAGGTCATGGCTTTAGCTCACGAGTCTATAGTAAGAGGCCATCTTGGAATTCAGAAGACTATAGATCGGATCTCGTCAAGTTTTCATTGGTCAGGGATAACAGGAAATGTCACACGATATTGCCAATCATGTGATTTTTGTCAAAAGACCATACCTAGAGGGAGGATAACTGGGGTACCACCAGGGCAGACCTTATAGAACCAATATATCCTAGCTCAGAGGGGAACAACCAATATTTACTGTAATCGATTACACTACAAGATACCCCGAAGCAGTAGCACTCCTGATGATTTAGACCAAGAGAATAGCCGAAGCTTTGCTTGGAATTTTCTGTCAAGTTGGATTTCTGGAAAAAAAATCAGCGATAGAGGCTCACAGTTTACATCGGAACTGTTAGAAGAACTGTGTAGGCTGGTATCTTTGAAGCAGCAATTTAAGACACCTTATAACCCCAAATGCAACAGTTGGTGCGAGCGCATGAATGGCGTATTAAAAGCATGCTGATGAAGATGTGCCAGGAAAGACCGAAGGCCTGGGACAGGTTACTGTAACTTGCAAGCTGTACTCTTCGCATATAAAGAAGTGCCACAGGCCAGCACATGATTTGCGCCTTATGAATTACTCTATGGAAGGATGGTTCGAGGTCCAATGCAAGCATTGAAAGAAATTTGGACAAAGGAGTTGGATGGAACCTCAGAGGTGAAAACAACATACCAACACGTGCTTGACCTGAGGAACAAACTTGAAGAAACATGCAAGATTGCGAGCTTGAATTCTGCGCAAGAGACGTATAAGCTTCATTACGACAAGAAGGCGAGAAACAGATATTTAGAGGTCGGACAGAAAGTACATGTACTTGTTTTGTTAGCAACAGACCATTAACAAGTTGCTACTACAATGGAAGGGTCCATACGATGTAGTAGAGGTGGTCAACAAGATGGACTACAAATTGAATGTTGGTGGGAAAGTAAAGGTCTACCACATTAACATGTTAAAGCTGTACCATTAGAGAGAACTAGATGTAATCGGAGCTGAAGAGCGAGGAGACGAACGTCCACAAAAGAATGCTGGGATAGCAGTCATAGAAGCAGACGACTCGGAGGAGTAGAAGACAAACATCTACTTGAGTTCCGATATTTATCTGGAGTTGAGACATACAAGGACATAGTTGTATTAGTGAGGAGTTGACCAAGGATCAGCGAAACCAAGTTGACAATTTACTGAAGGAGTTCCAGGATATATTACGGCCACGTCGGGTACAACTCACTTGAAAGAACATCAAATAGAAACAACTCCCCCAATCACGTATCCAATACCCATAGGCATCTCCAATTCCATACTAGAAATGTCTGTGAGACTTAAATGACCCCCTGCCCCCATATGAAAGCAGTTCTGCAAAATTTCATGGAACTTGGACAATATTTGGATTTTGACCAATCAGACGCCATGAAATGTCTCCTATTTTAAAACAAGAAGCCCAGAGGGCCCGTATCGCTCACCTTGATACATTGGTATCTAGGTTATCGTGGTAAAATATTTTCCAAAAAGATCCCAGGGACAGACCCAAAGACCAATCACTGAAGCATATTTGTATAAATCAAGGTTTGGTTCATGGGTGGGTATCTCAACAGTTTTCAAGTTCAACTGAGAAATCCTAGGAATATGGCTAGACCCTGACATCAATGCTAATACCATGATTGTTGATTGTGTTTGTCTCTTTATGCCTAGCAACTATATTGTTTTGGGGTAGGAAGTCTGCAAGGGTGTGACAGATCCTGGGATCAATCAAATCTATATCAAGATTTTGATCCTCTCTTTATACCCAGCAATTGTATATATAGTTTTAGGCGGGGGATCTCAACTCAACCCAGGGGGTCAGAGTTACCATTTATACAAAATCTGTTCCAATCCTTCAAAGGATGTTTCTCACCAAATATAATTCAAATCCATTCAGTACTTGATGACTAGTAGTGATTTAAAAGACTTTTCCTCTATTTCCCCTATTGGACCTTGCCCCTCAGGCCCCCGGGGTGTCAGAGTCACCATTTATGCAAATATATTCCCCTTCCCCAAAGAATGTTTCTGACCAAATGGGGTTAAAATCCATTCAAAGGCTTTACTTGATCTACTTCCCCTATTGGGCCCCACCCTTCTGGCCCCAGGAAAGGGGGGGGGGGGGGGTCAGAGTCACAAGTAAAACAAGATAATTCAACGAATTACAGTCCCCCACCGGGTTGTTATCTCGAGATCCAATAGCATTGAGTGTGAATCTGGAGATGCAATAAGGTCATGTATTTTCTTCAATGTATTGAAAGGTGAAGATGTAGTTTACAGAGACCCGCTTCTATACAGGAACCATCCCATTCTCACTAAATACATGTACACTGTAGGTATACTCTATAAATGATCTCTATATAAAGGACACAAGTCTATGAAGGGCACCTTTAGTTTTTCTATTGGGTATCCTTTATAGACAGGTTTTACTGCAATAGACATGAAATTGTAATAATAATAACAAGATGTAGTTTGTTATGCTTACATTGAATTCAACAGTACTGTATATTGATTAAATGGTGATCTGAGAAGAACACAGGTTTGTTTGTCACTGGGAATAATTTGGATGAGAAGACCAAGTCAAGAATTCCTCCAAGGCAATGGGTAGGCGTGGTCAGTAGTTGGTGAAGTTTACAAGATTTTTGAAGGCTGTATTAAGTTCTAGTGCTTTATAGTGTAGGAGATAGAGCCCGGACAAACTTTTACTTTAATGTAGGTCAGAGGTCAAAATATAGTAAAATAAAGGTCACAGTGACCCAGTTTTGGTATGCGACACACCGCCTTCCCACAGGGAACTATACTACCAAGTATAAAGTTCTAATCCTTAATAGTGTAGGAGATAGAACCTGGACAAATTTTTCTTTCTTTAATGTAGGTCAGAGGTCAAAATATAGGTCACAGTGACCCGGTTTTGGTACGCGACACACCGCCTTCCCACGGGGAACCATACTACCAAGTATTAAGTTCTAGTGCTTTATAGTGTAGGAGATAGAGCCCGGACAAGCTTTTTCTTTAATGTAGGTCAGAGGTCAAAATATAGGTCACAGTGACCCGGTTTTTGTACGCGACACACCGCCTTCCCACAAGGAACCATACTACCAAGTATTAAGTTCTAGTCCTTTATAGTGTAGGAGATAGAGCCCGGACAAACTTTTACTTTAATGTAGGTCAGAGGTCAAAATATAGCAAAATAAAGGTCACAGTGACCCAGTTTTGGTACGCGACACACCGCCTTCCCACAAGGAACCATACTACCAAGTATTAAGTTCTAGTCCTTTATAGTGTAGGAGATAGAGCCCGGACAAGCTTTTTCTTTAATGTAGGTCAGAGGTCAAAATATAGGTCACAGTGACCCGGTTTTTGTATGCGACACACCGCCTTCCCACAGGGAACCCACACACTTAGTATGAAGTTCCAGTGTCTTATAGTATGGGAGATAGAGCCCGGACAAATAGTGTGCGGAAGGACGGACGGACGGACGGACGGACACAACGCAAACCTATAGTCCCCCCCGGATTCCGGTGGGGGACTAATGACTAGTAGAGATTGAAAAGAATTACCTCTATTTCTCCTATTGGGCCCTGCCCTCCTGGTCCCTTAGGGGCCAGAGTCACCATTTATGCAAAACCTTTTCCCCTTCCCCCAAGGATGTTTCTGACCAAATTTAAGCCAAATCCATTCATAACTTTATGAACAAGAAGAGATTTCAAGAATTACCTTTATTTCCCCTATTTGGCCCTGCCCCTCTTTATCACCATTTATGCAAAATCTGTTCCCCCAAGGATGTTTCTGACATAAGCTCACTTCGCCCTTCAGGTCAGGTGAGCTAAAAAATTACGCACATGGGCGACAACAACAGACTGTAATCAGAATAGGTCTTTTGAATAAAACTCAGGTGACTTAAAAAAGTCATAAGATAATGCTGCTTAACCTGACATGACTTACCCTTTGATCAAACATTTATTCTCCCATCTGTACCTCATCTCCAGCACAAACTCCTGCCACAGCTGGGCCAACCCTCGCAGTCCCCCATTACTTGTGTTGATAATACATAGACACACAGCAAGGCTGTGCACCAGTGTGTCCTTAGGACAAGACTTCAACTGCTTAGAAAGGTTCTGAAAAATTGTTAATGTTCAAAATAAATCCAATCTATCATCAGTCTATCAGATTGTCAGTAAATCAAATATGTCAGTGTATTATACAGGTACTGTATCCTGGGGACATCTGTACCTGTTGTCAGTATATAATACAGGTACTGTACCCTGAGGACATCTGTACCTGTTGTCAGTGTATTATACAGGTACTGTATCCTGGGGACATCTGTACTTGTTGTCAGTATATAATACAGGTACTGTACCCTGAGGACATCTGTACCTGTTGTCAGTATATAATACAGGTACTGTACCATGGGGACATCTGTACCTGTTGTCAGTATATAATACAGGTAATGTACCATGAGGACATCTGTACCTGTTGTCAGTATATAATACAGGTACTGTACCCTGGGGACATCTGTACCTGTTGTCAGTATATAATACAGGTACTGTACCATGGGGACATCTGTACCTGTTGTCAGTATTTAATACAGGTACTGTTCCATGAGGACATCTGTATCTGTTGTCAGTATATAATACAGGTACTGTACCCTGGGGACATCTGTAACTGTTGTCAGTATATAAAACAGGTACTGTACCCTGGGGACATCTGTAACTGTTGTCAGTATATAAAACAGGTACTGTACCCTGGGGACATCTGTACCTGTTGTTAGTGTATAATACAGGTACTGTACCATGAGGACATCTGTACCTGTTGTCAGTATATAATACAGGTACTGTACCCTGGGGATATCTGTACCTGTTGTCAGTATATAATACAGGTACTGTACCATGGGGACATCTGTACCTGTTGTTAGTGTATAATACAGGTACTGTACCATGAGGACATCTGTACCTGTTGTCAGTATATAATACAGGTACTGTACCCTGGGGATATATGTACCTGTTGTCAGTATATAATACAGGTACTGTACCATGAGGACATCTGTACCTGTTGTCAGTATATAATACAGGTACTGTACCCTGGGGACATCTGTACCTGTTGTCAGTATATAGTTCAGGTACTGTACCCAGGGGACATCTGTACCTGTTGTCAGTATATAATACAGGTACTGTACCCTGGGGACATCTGTACCTGTTGTCAGTATATAATACAGGTACTGTACCATGAGGACATCTGTATCTGTTGTCAGTGTATAATACAGGTACTGTACCCTGGGGACATCTGTACCTGTTGTCAGTATATAATACAGGTACTGTACCCTGAGGACATCTGTACCTGTTGTCAGTATATAATACAGGTACTGTACCATGAGGACATCTGTAACTGTTGTCAGTATATTATACAGGTACTGTACCCTGGGGACATCTGTAACTGTTGTCAGTATATAATACAGGTACTGTACCATGGGGACATCTGTACCTGTTGTCAGTATATAATACAGGTACTGTACCATGGGGACATCTGTACCTGTTGTCAGTATATAATACAGATACTGTACCATGGGGACATCTGTACCTGTTGTCAGTATATAATACAGGTAATGTACCATGAGGACATCTGTACCTGTTGTCATTATATAATACAGGTACTGTACCCTGGGGACATATGTACCTGTTGTCAGTATATAATATAGGTAATGTACCATGAGGACATATGTACCTTTTGTTAGTATATAATACAGGTACTGTACCATGGGGACATATGTACCTTTTGTTAGTATATAATACAGGTACTGTACCATGGGGACATCTGTACCTGTTGTCAGTATATAATACAGGTACTGTACCATGGGGACATCTGTATCTGTTGTCAGTATATAATACAGGTACTGTTCCATGAGGACATCTGTATCTGTTGTCAGTATATAATACAGGTACTGTTCCATGAGGACATCTGTATCTGTTGTCAGTATATAATACAGGTACTGTTCCATGAGGACATCTGTACCTGTTGTCAGTGTATAATACAGGTACTGTACCCTGGGGACATCTGTACCTGTTGTCAGTGTATAATACAGGTACTGTACCCTGGGACATCTGTACCTGTTGTCAGTATATAATACAGGTACTGTATCCTGGGGACATCTGTACCTGTTGTCAGTATATAATACAGGTACTGTTCCATGAGGACATCTGTACCTGTTGTCAGTATATAATACAGGTACTGTACCATGGGGACATCTGTACTTTTTGTCAGTATTTAATACAGGTACTGTACCATGAGGACATCTGTACCTGTTGTCAGTGTATAATACAGGTACTGTACCCTGGGGACATCTGTACCTGTTGTCAGTATATAATACAGGTAATGTACCATGAGGACATCTGTACCTGTTGTCAGTATATAATACAGGTACTGTACCCTGGGGACATCTGTACCTGTTGTCAGTATATAATACAGGTACTGTACCATGAAGACATCTGTACCTGTTGTCAGTATATAATACAGGTACTGTACCATGAGGACATCTGTACCTGTTGTCAGTATATAATACAGGTACTGTACCCTGGGGACATCTGTACCTGTTGTCAGTATATAATACAGGTACTGTACCCTGGGGACATCTGTTACTGTTGTCAGTATATAATACAGGTACTGTATCATGGGGACATCTGTATCTGTTGTCAGTATATAATACAGGTACTGTACCCTGGGGACATCTGTACCTGTTGTCAGTATATAATATAGGTTATGTACCATGAGGACATATGTACCTTTTGTTAGTATATAATACAGGTACTGTACCATGGGGACATATGTACCTTTTGTTAGTATATAATACAGGTACTGTACCATGGGGACATCTGTACCTGTTGTCAGTATATAATACAGGTACTGTACCCTGGGGACATCTGTACCTGTTGTCAGTATATAATACAGGTACTGTACCCTGGGGACATCTGTACCTGTTGTCAGTATATAATACAGGTACTGTACCATGAGGACATCTGTACCTGTTGTCAGTATATAATACAGGTACTGTACCCTGGGGACATCTGTACCTGTTGTCAGTATATAATACAGGTACTGTATCCTGGGGACATCTGTACCTGTTGTCAGTATATAATACAGGTACTGTACCATGAGGACATCTGTACCTGTTGTCAGTATATAATACAGGTACTGTACCATGGGGACATCTGTATCTGTTGTCAGTATATAATACAGGTACTGTACCATGGGGACATCTGTACCTGTTGTCAGTATATAATACAGATACTGTACCATGGGGACATCTGTACCTGTTGTCAGTATATAATACAGGTACTGTACCATGGGGACATCTGTACCTGTTGTCAGTATATAATACAGGTACTGTACCCTGGGGACATCTGTACCTGTTGTCAGTATATAATACAGGTAATGTACCATGAGGACATCTGTACCTGTTGTCAGTATATAATACAGGTACTGTACCCTGGGGACATCTGTACCTGTTGTCAGTATATAATACAGGTACTGTACCATGAGGACATCTGTACCTGTTGTCAGTATATAATACAGGTACTGTTCCATGAGGACATCTGTACCTGTTGTCAGTATATAATACAGGTACTGTACCCTGGGGACATCTGTACCTGTTGTCAGTATATAATACAGGTACTGTACCCTGGGGACATCTGTACCTGTTGTCAGTATATAATATAGGTAATGTACCATGAGGACATATGTACCTTTTGTTAGTATATAATACAGGTACTGTACCATGGGGACATATGTACCTTTTGTTAGTGTATAATACAGGTACTGTACCATGAGGACATCTGTACCTGTTGTCAGTGTATAATACAGGTACTGTACCCTGGGGACATCTGTACCTGTTGTCAGTATATAATACAGGTACTGTACCATGGGACATCTGTACCTGTTGTCAGTATATAATACAGGTACTGTATCCTGGGGACATCTGTACCTGTTGTCAGTATATAATACAGGTACTGTACCATGGGGACATCTGTACTTGTTGTCAGTATCTAATACAGGTACTGTACCATGAGGACATCTGTACCTGTTGTCAGTGTATAATACAGGTACTGTACCATGGGGACATCTGTACCTGTTGTCAGTATATAATACAGGTAATGTACCATGAGGACATCTGTACCTGTTGTCAGTATATAATACAGGTACTGTACCCTGGGGACATCTGTACCTGTTGTCAGTATATAATACAGGTACTGTACCATGAGGACATCTGTACCTGTTGTCAGTATATAATACAGGTACTGTACCATGAGGACATCTGTACCTGTTGTCAGTATATAATACAGGTACTGTACCCTGGGGACATCTGTACCTGTTGTCAGTATATAATACAGGTACTGTACCCTGGGGACATCTGTACCTGTTGTCATTATATAATACAGGTACTGTACCCTGAGGACATCTGTACCTGTTGTCAGTGTATAATACAGGTACTGTACCCTGAGGACATCTGTACCTGTTGTCAGTATATAATACAGGTACTGTACCATGGGGACATCTGTACCTGTTGTCAGTATATAATACAGGTACTGTACCATGGGGACATCTGTACCTGTTGTCAGTATATAATACAGGTACTGTACCATGGGGACATCTGTACCTGTTGTCAGTATATAATACAGGTACTGTACCATGGGGACATCTGTACCTGTTGTCAGTATATAATACAGGTACTGTACCATGGGGACATCTGTACCTGTTGTCAGTATATAATACAGGTACCGTACCATGAGGACATCTGTACCTGTTGTCAGTGTATAATACAGGTACCGTACCCTGAGGACATCTGTACCTGTTGTCAGTGTATAATACAGGTACTGTATCCTGAGGACATCTGTACCTGTTGTCAGTGTATAATACAGGTACTGTACCATGAGGACATCTGTACCTGTTGTCAGTATATAATACAGGTACTGTACCATGGGGGCATCTGTACCTGTTGTCAGTATTTAATACAGGTAATGTACCATGAGGACATCTGTACCTGTTGTTAGTATATAATACAGGTACTGTACCATGAGGACATCTGTACCTGTTGTCAGTATATAATACAGGTACTGTACCCTGGGGACATCTGTACCTGTTGTCAGTATATAATACAGGTACTGTACCCTGGGGACATCTGTACCTGTTGTCATTATATAATACAGGTACTGTACCCTGAGGACATCTTTACCTGTTGTCAGTGTATAATACAGGTACTGTACCCTGAGGACATCTGTACCTGTTGTCAGTATATAATACAGGTACTGTACCATGGGGACATCTGTACCTGTTGTCAGTATATAATACAGGTACTGTACCATGGGGACATCTGTACCTGTTGTCAGTATATAATACAGGTACTGTACCATGGGGACATCTGTACCTGTTGTCAGTATATAATACAGGTACTGTACCATGGGGACATCTGTACCTGTTGTCAGTATATAATACAGGTACCGTACCATGAGGACATCTGTACCTGTTGTCAGTGTATAATACAGGTACCGTACCCTGAGGACATCTGTACCTGTTGTCAGTGTATAATACAGGTACCGTATCCTGAGGACATCTGTACCTGTTGTCAGTGTATAATACAGGTACTGTACCATGAGGACATCTGTACCTGTTGTCAGTATATAATACAGGTACTGTACCATGGGGGCATCTGTACCTGTTGTCAGTATATAATACAGGTAATGTACCATGAGGACATCTGTACCTGTTGTTAGTATATAATACAGGTACTGTACCATGAGGACATCTGTACCTGTTGTCAGTATATAATACAGGTACTGTACCATGGGGAAATCTGTACCTGTTGTCAGTATATAATACAGGTACTGTACCATGGGGGACATCTGTACCTGTTGTCAGTGTATAATACAGGTACTGTACCATGAGGACATCTGTACCTGTTGTCAGTATTTAATACAGGTACTGTACCATGGGGACATCTGTACCTGTTGTCAGTGTATAATACAGGTACTGTACCATGAGGACATCTGTACCTGTTGTCAGTATATAATTATACAGGTACTGTACCATGAGGACATCTGTACTTGTTGTCAGTGTATAATTATACAGGTACTGTACCTTTAGGACATATGTACATGTCGTCAGTATATAATACAGGTACTGTACCATGAGGACATCTGTACCTGTTGTCAGTATATAATACAGGTACTGTACCCTGGGGACATCTGTACCTGTTGTCAGTATATAATACAGGTACTGTACCATGAAGACATCTGTACCTGTTGTCAGTATATAATACAGGTACTGTACCATGAGGACATCTGTACCTGTTGTCAGTATATAATACAGGTACTGTACCCTGGGGACATCTGTACCTGTTGTCAGTATATAATACAGGTACTGTACCCTGGGGACATCTGTTACTGTTGTCAGTATATAATACAGGTACTGTACCATGGGGACATCTGTATCTGTTGTCAGTATATAATACAGGTACTGTACCCTGGGGACATCTGTACCTGTTGTCAGTATATAATATAGGTTATGTACCATGAGGACATATGTACCTTTTGTTAGTATATAATACAGGTACTGTACCATGGGGACATATGTACCTTTTGTTAGTATATAATACAGGTACTGTACCATGGGGACATCTGTACCTGTTGTCAGTATATAATACAGGTACTGTACCCTGGGGACATCTGTACCTGTTGTCAGTATATAATACAGGTACTGTACCCTGCGGACATCTGTACCTGTTGTCAGTATATAATACAGGTACTGTACCATGAGGACATCTGTACCTGTTGTCAGTATATAATACAGGTACTGTACCCTGGGGACATCTGTACCTGTTGTCAGTATATAATACAGGTACTGTATCCTGGGGACATCTGTACCTGTTGTCAGTATATAATACAGGTACTGTACCATGAGGACATCTGTACCTGTTGTCAGTATATAATACAGGTACTGTACCATGGGGACATCTGTATCTGTTGTCAGTATATAATACAGGTACTGTACCATGGGGACATCTGTACCTGTTGTCAGTATATAATACAGGTACTGTACCATGGGGACATCTGTACCTGTTGTCAGTATATAATACAGGTACTGTACCATGGGGACATCTGTACCTGTTGTCAGTATATAATACAGGTACTGTACCATGGGGACATCTGTACCTGTTGTCAGTATATAATACAGGTACTGTACCATGGGGACATCTGTACCTGTTGTCAGTATATAATACAGGTACTGTACCATGGGGACATCTGTACCTGTTGTCAGTATATAATACAGGTACTGTATCCTGAGGACATCTGTACCTGTTGTCAGTATATAATACAGGTACCGTACCCTGAGGACATCTGTACCTGTTGTCAGTGTATAATACAGGTACTGTATCCTGAGGACATCTGTACCTGTTGTCAGTGTATAATACAGGTACTGTACCATGAGGACATCTGTACCTGTTGTCAGTATATAATACAGGTACTGTACCATGGGGGCATCTGTACCTGTTGTCAGTATATAATACAGGTAATGTACCATGAGGACATCTGTACCTGTTGTTAGTATATAATACAGGTACTGTACCATGAAGACATCTGTACCTGTTGTCAGTATATAATACAGGTACTGTACCATGGGGAAATCTGTACCTGTTGTCAGTATATAATACAGGTACTGTACCATGGGGGACATCTGTACCTGTTGTCAGTGTATAATACAGGTACTGTACCATGAGGACATCTGTACCTGTTGTCAGTATTTAATACAGGTACTGTATCATGGGGACATCTGTACCTGTTGTCAGTGTATAATACAGGTACTGTACCATGAGGACATCTGTACCTGTTGTCAGTATATAATTATACAGGTACTGTACCATGAGGACATCTGTACTTGTTGTCAGTGTATAATTATACAGGTACTGTACCTTTAGGACATATGTACATGTCGTCAGTATATAATACAGGTACTGTACCATGAGGACATCTGTACCTGTTGTCAGTATATAATACAGGTACTGTACCATGAGGACATCTGTACCTGTTGTCAGTATATAATACAGGTACTGTACCCTGGGGACATCTGTACCTGTTGTCAGTATATAATACAGGTACTGTACCCTGGGGACATCTGTACCTGTTGTCATTATATAATACAGGTACTGTACCCTGAGGACATCTGTACCTGTTGTCAGTGTATAATACAGGTACTGTACCCTGAGGACATCTGTACCTGTTGTCAGTATATAATACAGGTACTGTACCATGGGGACATCTGTACCTGTTGTCAGTATATAATACAGGTACTGTACCATGGGGACATCTGTACCTGTTGTCAGTATATAATACAGGTACTGTACCATGGGGACATCTGTACCTGTTGTCAGTATATAATACAGGTACTGTACCATGGGGACATCTGTACCTGTTGTCAGTATATAATACAGGTACTGTACCATGGGGACATCTGTACCTGTTGTCAGTATATAATACAGGTACTGTACCATGGGGACATCTGTACCTGTTGTCAGTATATAATACAGGTACTGTACCATGGGGACATCTGTACCTGTTGTCAGTATATAATACAGGTACTGTACCATGGGGACATCTGTAACTGTTGTCAGTATATAATACAGGTACTGTATCCTGAGGACATCTGTACCTGTTGTCAGTATATAATACAGGTACCGTACCCTGAGGACATCTGTACCTGTTGTCAGTGTATAATACAGGTACTGTATCCTGAGGACATCTGTACCTGTTGTCAGTGTATAATACAGGTACTGTACCATGAGGACATCTGTACCTGTTGTCAGTATATAATACAGGTACTGTACCATGGGGGCATCTGTACCTGTTGTCAGTATATAATACAGGTAATGTACCATGAGGACATCTGTACCTGTTGTTAGTATATAATACAGGTACTGTACCATGAGGACATCTGTACCTGTTGTCAGTATATAATACAGGTACTGTACCATGGGGAAATCTGTACCTGTTGTCAGTATATAATACAGGTACTGTACCATGGGGGACATCTGTACCTGTTGTCAGTGTATAATACAGGTACTGTACCATGAGGACATCTGTACCTGTTGTCAGTATTTAATACAGGTACTGTACCATGGGGACATCTGTACCTGTTGTCAGTGTATAATACAGGTACTGTACCATGAGGACATCTGTACCTGTTGTCAGTATATAATTATACAGGTACTGTACCATGAGGACATCTGTACTTGTTGTCAGTGTATAATTATACAGGTACTGTACCTTTAGGACATATGTACATGTCGTCAGTATATAATACAGGTACTGTACCATGAGGACATCTGTACCTGTTGTCAGTATATAATACAGGTACTGTACCCTGGGGACATCTGTACTTGTTGTCAGTATATAATACAGGTACTGTACCATGAGGACATCTGTACTTGTTGTCAGTATATAATACAGGTACTGTACCCTGGGGACATCTGTACCTGTTGTCAGTATATAATACAGGTACTGTACCATGAAGACATCTGTACCTGTTGTCAGTATATAATACAGGTACTGTACCATGAGGACATCTGTACCTGTTGTCAGTATATAATACAGGTACTGTACCCTGGGGACATCTGTACCTGTTGTCAGTATATAATACAGGTACTGTACCATGAGGACATCTGTACCTGTTGTCAGTATATAATACAGGTACTGTACCATGGGGGCATCTGTACCTGTTGTCAGTATATAATACAGGTAATGTACCATGAGGACATCTGTACCTGTTGTTAGTATATAATACAGGTACTGTACCATGAGGACATCTGTACCTGTTGTCAGTATATAATACAGGTACTGTACCATGGGGAAATCTGTACCTGTTGTCAGTATATAATACAGGTACTGTACCATGGGGGACATCTGTACCTGTTGTCAGTGTATAATACAGGTACTGTACCATGAGGACATCTGTACCTGTTGTCAGTATTTAATACAGGTACTGTACCATGGGGACATCTGTACCTGTTGTCAGTGTATAATACAGGTACTGTACCATGAGGACATCTGTACCTGTTGTCAGTATATAATTATACAGGTACTGTACCATGAGGACATCTGTACTTGTTGTCAGTGTATAATTATACAGGTACTGTACCTTTAGGACATATGTACATGTCGTCAGTATATAATACAGGCACTGTACCATGAGGACATCTGTACCTGTTGTCAGTATATAATACAGGTACTGTACCCTGGGGACATCTGTACTTGTTGTCAGTATATAATACAGGTACTGTACCATGAGGACATCTGTACTTGTTGTCAGTATATAATACAGGTACTGTACCCTGGGGACATCTGTACCTGTTGTCAGTATATAATACAGGTACTGTACCATGAAGACATCTGTACCTGTTGTCAGTATATAATACAGGTACTGTACCATGAGGACATCTGTACCTGTTGTCAGTATATAATACAGGTACTGTACCCTGGGGACATCTGTACCTGTTGTCAGTATATAATACAGGTACTGTACCCTGGGGACATCTGTTACTGTTGTCAGTATATAATACAGGTACTGTACCATGGGGACATCTGTATCTGTTGTCAGTATATAATACAGGTACTGTACCCTGGGGACATCTGTACCTGTTGTCAGTATATAATATAGGTTATGTACCATGAGGACATATGTACCTTTTGTTAGTATATAATACAGGTACTGTACCATGGGGACATATGTACCTTTTGTTAGTATATAATACAGGTACTGTACCATGGGGACATCTGTACCTGTTGTCAGTATATAATACAGGTACTGTACCCTGGGGACATCTGTACCTGTTGTCAGTATATAATACAGGTACTGTACCCTGGGGACATCTGTACCTGTTGTCAGTATATAATACAGGTACTGTACCATGAGGACATCTGTACCTGTTGTCAGTATATAATACAGGTACTGTACCCTGGGGACATCTGTACCTGTTGTCAGTATATAATACAGGTACTGTATCCTGGGGACATCTGTACCTGTTGTCAGTATATAATACAGGTACTGTACCATGAGGACATCTGTACCTGTTGTCAGTATATAATACAGGTACTGTACCATGGGGACATCTGTATCTGTTGTCAGTATATAATACAGGTACTGTACCATGGGGACATCTGTACCTGTTGTCAGTATATAATACAGATACTGTACCATGGGGACATCTGTACCTGTTGTCAGTATATAATACAGGTACTGTACCATGGGGACATCTGTACCTGTTGTCAGTATATAATACAGGTACTGTACCATGGGGACATCTGTACCTGTTGTCAGTATATAATACAGGTACTGTACCATGGGGACATCTGTACCTGTTGTCAGTATATAATACAGGTACTGTACCATGGGGACATCTGTACCTGTTGTCAGTATATAATACAGGTACTGTACCATGGGGACATCTGTACCTGTTGTCAGTATATAATACAGGTACTGTATCCTGAGGACATCTGTACCTGTTGTCAGTATATAATACAGGTACCGTACCCTGAGGACATCTGTACCTGTTGTCAGTGTATAATACAGGTACTGTATCCTGAGGACATCTGTACCTGTTGTCAGTGTATAATACAGGTACTGTACCATGAGGACATCTGTACCTGTTGTCAGTATATAATACAGGTACTGTACCATGGGGGCATCTGTACCTGTTGTCAGTATATAATACAGGTAATGTACCATGAGGACATCTGTACCTGTTGTTAGTATATAATACAGGTACTGTACCATGAGGACATCTGTACCTGTTGTCAGTATATAATACAGGTACTGTACCATGGGGAAATCTGTACCTGTTGTCAGTATATAATACAGGTACTGTACCATGGGGGACATCTGTACCTGTTGTCAGTGTATAATACAGGTACTGTACCATGAGGACATCTGTACCTGTTGTCAGTATTTAATACAGGTACTGTACCATGGGGACATCTGTACCTGTTGTCAGTGTATAATACAGGTACTGTACCATGAGGACATCTGTACCTGTTGTCAGTATATAATTATACAGGTACTGTACCATGAGGACATCTGTACTTGTTGTCAGTGTATAATTATACAGGTACTGTACCTTTAGGACATATGTACATGTCGTCAGTATATAATACAGGTACTGTACCATGAGGACATCTGTACCTGTTGTCAGTATATAATACAGGTACTGTACCATGAGGACATCTGTACCTGTTGTCAGTATATAATACAGGTACTGTACCCTGGGGACATCTGTACCTGTTGTCAGTATATAATACAGGTACTGTACCCTGGGGACATCTGTACCTGTTGTCAGTATATAATACAGGTACTGTACCCTGAGGACATCTGTACCTGTTGTCAGTGTATAATACAGGTACTGTACCCTGAGGACATCTGTACCTGTTGTCAGTATATAATACAGGTACTGTACCATGGGGACATCTGTACCTGTTGTCAGTATATAATACAGGTACTGTACCATGGGGACATCTGTACCTGTTGTCAGTATATAATACAGGTACTGTACCATGGGGACATCTGTACCTGTTGTCAGTATATAATACAGGTACTGTACCATGGGGACATCTGTACCTGTTGTCAGTATATAATACAGGTACTGTACCATGGGGACATCTGTACCTGTTGTCAGTATATAATACAGGTACTGTACCATGGGGACATCTGTACCTGTTGTCAGTATATAATACAGGTACTGTACCATGGGGACATCTGTACCTGTTGTCAGTATATAATACAGGTACTGTACCATGGGGACATCTGTACCTGTTGTCAGTATATAATACAGGTACTGTATCCTGAGGACATCTGTACCTGTTGTCAGTATATAATACAGGTACCGTACCCTGAGGACATCTGTACCTGTTGTCAGTGTATAATACAGGTACTGTATCCTGAGGACATCTGTACCTGTTGTCAGTGTATAATACAGGTACTGTACCATGAGGACATCTGTACCTGTTGTCAGTATATAATACAGGTACTGTACCATGGGGGCATCTGTACCTGTTGTCAGTATATAATACAGGTAATGTACCATGAGGACATCTGTACCTGTTGTTAGTATATAATACAGGTACTGTACCATGAGGACATCTGTACCTGTTGTCAGTATATAATACAGGTACTGTACCATGGGGAAATCTGTACCTGTTGTCAGTATATAATACAGGTACTGTACCATGGGGGACATCTGTACCTGTTGTCAGTGTATAATACAGGTACTGTACCATGAGGACATCTGTACCTGTTGTCAGTATTTAATACAGGTACTGTACCATGGGGACATCTGTACCTGTTGTCAGTGTATAATACAGGTACTGTACCATGAGGACATCTGTACCTGTTGTCAGTATATAATTATACAGGTACTGTACCATGAGGACATCTGTACTTGTTGTCAGTGTATAATTATACAGGTACTGTACCTTTAGGACATATGTACATGTCGTCAGTATATAATACAGGTACTGTACCATGAGGACATCTGTACCTGTTGTCAGTATATAATACAGGTACTGTACCCTGGGGACATCTGTACTTGTTGTCAGTATATAATACAGGTACTGTACCATGAGGACATCTGTACTTGTTGTCAGTATATAATACAGGTACTGTACCCTGGGGACATATGTACCAGTTGTCAGTATATAATACAGGTACTGTACCATGAGGACATCTGTATAACGGTTGTCTGATTCTGGAGGATTAGTTTCTGTAGCATCCATCTCCTTCTCCTCTTCATCATCTTCTTTTTGCTTCTCAAAAGAGTCCTTTGCATCCGGGAACAAAAGCTACCAATGAACATAATGACCATCTGGTAAACTATGTACTCTGCCTTACTTAAACATTGTCAAGTATTTCAAGGAGACTCTTTGTCAAACATCAAGTTATTCAATATATTTTTGTAAACTAGTATCCATAGATTTTGTTGTAGTATCCTTACAATGAAAATACTGTGAATCCCAACCACGTTTGAATTATATAAATAGCTATAGGTAATCATGGTAAAAAAAATTCCAAAAGATCCCATATACAGGAACAATTCTCAAAGCATATCTGTATCAAATTAAAAGGTTGGTTGGGGGTGATATCTTGTTCAACTTAGAAAGGTCCCGAGGGATGTGGCTAGACCCCGACACCAATGCCAAAATCACGATTGTGTTCCTCTCTTTATGCCAAGCAATTGTATAAATAATATAAATTAAAGTTATAACACAGGGTTTAAGTCTAGAAGGGGACTAACAGACCCTGCATAAGTAAGAAGCCCAGTGGGCCTGTATCACTCACCTGGATACATTGATTATCTACTAGAGGTAATCATGGTATTATATTTTCCAAAAAGATCCCACGGACAGGGACAGACCCTAAGACAAATCATTGAAGCATATCTTTACAAGAGGCCCAGAGGGCCTGTATTGCTCCCCTGCATACAATTGTTTAAAAGCAGTCATGGAAAAATCTTTAGGAGAAAGGATTTAAAGGTATTTACTGAATTACCCATATTGGGCCCCACCTGGGAGAATGGATGGCGAATTAGTTCCACTGATACAAAATTGAACCCCCATCACCAAAGGATTGTGAACAACAAATTTATCCTATCATTCATACACAAGAAGAAAGAATTCACATTTTGGGCCCCGCCCCACAGTCCCTAGGGGTTTCCTACCAACAATTTAAACAAAAATGACTCCTTTTCATCAAAGGATGCATCAGATCAAATCTGATCAGGCTGTTATTCTTTAAGACTAAGGAATTTTAAATACTTAAAATAAATTTCCCTTATTGGGCCCAGGCTTCCTAAAGAAAAGAAAGATTTCAAAGAATTTACTATATTTTTTACATTTTGGGCCCTGCCTCTCAGGCCCCAAGGGGAGTCAGACAAACCGTTTATACAAAATTGAATCCCCTTCACCCAAGGATGTTTCTGGCCAAATTTTGTCAAATTCTGCTGTGTGGTTCATGACTATTAGGGATTTATAGAAAAAGTTGACGGACGGACGACAAACGACAGACGCTGCACCATGGCATAAGCAGCTGATAACAACACGGCCCTCACAACATTTCATGTCATACTATTCCTTTAAGAGCACTTTAGCATTTATTATAGACTGCTACATTATTAATTGCAGTATCAGCTCTTTGTGATGAGTTTCTAATTACCTCGAGAATTTCGTTGAGAAGATCGGCAGATATTGGTGCAACCCCTGTCTTCACAGTCATGCGACTACTGGCCCGACTGACCACGTTAGATATTGAGGGGATGCTGTAGCCTACATTGGGCTCGGTCAGCTTTTGGAGGGCTTGGCTGATGTCTCCAGTCTGGTCTACAAACCATCACACACATCTTTTCCAGTTGAAATCTTTTTTTTTGTATACCAATTACACAATGATATCACAGACATGCGCAATATGAATACTACACACTCCATTTACCTATCATAAATATACATAAAGACCCAGGTCAAATCTACATCCAACCTTTTATGAGATTTAGCAATAACAAACTTTAACTTTTGAAATCCAAGTCATTGCAATGACCTGGCAGCCTGTATACATTATACTCCTACCTGTCTCCTCCTCTGTGATCACCATATTCCAGAGAAGTTCCTCTGTCGTCTCCTGGCGGTAGCCATGCTTCACAAAGTTCTGTAGGTAATGGCCTACAGCATATCAAACACTATAGTTATTAATAATTTGGCTAACTAGCATATCAAACACTATATTTATTGATAATTTGGCTAACTAGCATATCAAACACTATAGTTATCAATAATTTGGCTAACTAACATATCAAACACTATAGTTATCAATAATTTGGCTAACTAACATATCAAACACTATATTTATTAATAATTTGGCAAACACATTTTTATTAAAAGATTTCTTTTGTCTAACAAAAAATCTTCTGGCCTAGGGAAAAAGTTCACCAGGCTGGTCCCAACACCTCAGGAAAACAGTTTTGACTGTTGACTTAAAGTACATTAATTAATTGACTGTCACTATGTAGTGAACTGTTACTGTGTCATTATGTAGTGAACTGTTATTGTGTCACTATGTAGTGAACTGTTACTGTGTCACTATGTAGTGAACTGTTACTGTGTCACTATGTAAACTGTGACTGTGTCACTATGTAGTGAACTGTTACCGTGTCACTGTGAAGTGAACTGTCACTGTGTCACTATGTAGTGAACTGTTACTGTGTTTCTATGTTGTTAACTGTTACTGTGTCACTATGTAGTGAACTGTTACTGTGTCACTATGTAGTGAACTGTTACTGTGTCACTATGTAGTGAACTGTTTCTGTGTCACTATGTTGTTAACTGTGACGTGACTGTGTCTCTATGTAGTGAACTGTTACTGTGTCACTATGTAGTGAACTGTTACTGTGTCACTATGTGGTGAACTGTTACTGTGTCACTATGTGGTGAACTGTTACTGTGTCACTATGTTGTGAACTGTTACTGTGTCACTATGTAGTGAACTGTTACTGTGTCACTTTGTAGTGAACTGTTACTGTGTCACTATGTAGTGAACTGTTACTGTGTCACTATGTAGTGAACTGCAATGCTGTGTCACTATGTAGTGAACTGTTACTGTGTCACTATTTGGTGAACTGTTACTGTGTCACTATGTTGTGAACTGTTACTGTGTCACTTTGTAGTGAACTGTTACTGTGTCACTATGTTGTGAACTGTTACTGTGTCACTATGTTGTGAACTGTTACTGTGTCACTTTGTAGTGAACTGTTACTGTGTCACTATGTGGTGAACTGTTACTGTGTCACTATGTAGTGAACTGTTGCTGTGTCATTATGTAGTGAACTGTTACTGTGTCACTATGTGGTGAACTGTTACTGTGTCACTATGTAGTGAACTGTTACTGTGTCACTATGTACTGAACTGCAATGCTGTGTCACTATGTAGTGAACTGTTACTGTGTCACTATTTGGTGAACTGTTACTGTGTCACTATGTTGTGAACTGTTACTGTGTCACTTTGTAGTGAACTGTTACTGTGTCACTATGTTGTGAACTGTTACTGTGTCACTATGTTGTGAACTGTTACTGTGTCACTTTGTAGTGAACTGTCACTGTGTCACTATGTGGTGAACTGTTACTGTGTCACTTTGTAGTGAACTGTTACTGTGTCACTATGTGGTGAACTGTTACTATGTCATTATGTAGTGAACTGTTACTGTGTCACTATGTAGTGAACTGTTACAGTGTCATTATGTGGTGAACTGTTACTGTGTCACTTTGTAGTGAACTGTTACTGTGTCACTATGTAGTGAACTGTTATTGTGTCACTATGTGGTGAACTTTTATTGTGTCACTATGTGGTGAACTGTTATTGTGTCACTATGTAGTGAACTGTTACTGTGTCATTATGTGGTGAACTGTTACTGTGTCATTATGTGGTGAACTGTTACTGTGTCACTTTGTAGTGAACTGTTACTGTGTCTCTATGTAGCTAACTGTTCCTGTGTCACTATGTAGTGAACTGTTACTGTGTCTCTATGTAGTGAACTGTTATTGTGTCACTATGTGGTGAACTGTTACTGTGTCACTATGTAGTGAACTGTTACTGTGTCACTATGTAGTGAACTGTTACTGTGTCTCTATGTAGTGAACTGTTACTGTGTCACTATGTACTGAACTGTTACTGTGTCACTATGTAGTGAACTGTTACTGTGTCACTATGTGGTGAACTGTTACTGTGTCACTATGTAGTGAACTGTTCCTGTGTCACTATGTAGTGAACTTTTGCTGTGTCACTATGTAGTGAACTGTTACTGTGTCACTATGTTGTGAACTGTTACTGTGTCACTATGTAGTGAACTGCAATGCTGTGTCATTATGTGGTGAACTGTTACTGTGTCACTATGTAGTGAACTGTTACCGTGTCACTATGTAGTGAACTGTTACCGTGTCACTATGTAGTGAACAGTCACTGTGTCACTATGTAGTGAACAGTCACTGTGTCACTATGTTGTGAACTGTTGCTGTGTCACTATGTAGTGAACTGTTGCTGTCACTATGTTGTGAACTGTTGCTATCACCATGTTGTGAACTGTTGCTATGCAGTTCACTCTTACATACCTAGTAAGCAGTTAGGGTCATCAGACATGCCAATTTTAACTGACCACTGTGGAGCCTGAAGGGGGTCAAGGTCACTGAAAAAGAATTTAGAGTGAAAATTAATCATAACAAAAGTTAAACATTTACAGTCTACACTGACATTCACTCGGTAACCATTGTACTATATTTACAGTCTACACTGACATTCACTCGGTAACCATTGTACTCAGTCTACACCGACATTCACTCGGTAACCATTGTACACAGTCTACACTGACATTCACTGGGTAACCATTGTACACAATCTACACTGACATTCACTGGGTAACCATTGTACTATATTTACAGTCTACACTGACATTCACTCGGTAACCATTGTTCTATATTTACAGTCTACACTGACATTCACTCGGTAACCATTGTACTATATTTACAGTCTACACTGACATTCACTCGGTAACCATTGTACTCAGTCTACACTGACATTCACTCGGTAACCATTGTACTCAGTCTACACTGACATTCACTCGGTAACCATTGTACTCAGTCTACACTGACATTCACTCGGTAACCATTGTACTATATTTACAGTCTACACTGACATTCACTCGGTAACCATTGTACTCAGTCTACACTGACATTCACTCGGTAACCATTGTACTCAGTCTACACTGACATTCACTTGGTAACCATTGTACTATATTTACAGTCTACACTGACATTCACTCGGTAACCATTGTACTCAGTCTACACTGACATTCACTCGGTAACCATTGTACTCAGTCTACACTGACATTCACTCGGTAACCATTGTACTCAGTCTACACTGACATTCACTCGGTAACCATTGTACTCAGTCTACACTGACATTCACTCGGTAACCATTGTACTATATTTACAGTCTACACTGACATTCACTCGGTAACCATTGTACTCAGTCTACACTGACATTCACTCGGTAACCATTGTACTCAATCTACACTGACATTCACTCGGTAACCATTGTATTCAGTCTACACTGACATTCACTCGGTAACCATTGTACTATATTTACAGTCTACACTGACATTCACTCGGTAACCATTGTACTCAGTCTACACTGACATTCACTCGGTAACCATTGTACTCAGTCTACACTGACATTCACTCGGTAACCATTGTACTATATTTACAGTCTACACTGACATTCACTCGGTAACCATTGTACTGCAAACTAGAGTTATTTTCCAATATTTACAGTCTACACTGACATTCACTCGGTAACCATTGTACTGCAAACTAGAGTTATTTTCCAATATTTACAGTCTACACTGACATTCACTCGGTAACCATTGTACTGCAAACTAGAGTTATTTTCCAATATTTACAGTCTACACTGACATTCACTCGGTAACCATTGTACTGCAAACTAGAGTTATTTTCCAATATTTTACAGTCTACACTGACATTCACTCGGTAACCATTGTACTGCAAACTAGAGTTATTTTCCAATATTTACAGTCTACACTGACACTCACTCGGTAACCATTGTACTGCAAACTAGAGTTATTTTCCAATATTTACAGTCTACACTGACATTCACTCGGTAACCATTGTACTGCAAACTAGAGTTATTTTCCAATAATTATACTTGAGAACGTGCCAAAATTCTATGACATTGACACAGTACATGTGGGCGGAGCTATGCAAATTATCCCGTTTGAATCACAATTGTACAACGTCATTAACAGTTGACATGGTCGGAACTAGCTACAGCTTATGCAAACTTGATGCTGTGACATTTATTAAACCGTTTTCATATTAAGTTTGAAATTAAATATGTTCGCAGATGGGGCTAAATTGAACAGAAGAGTTATGAACCATTTACAGAAAAATACAGTAAATATAAGAATTAACTTTTGATTTTGCTTGAGATCATAAATTGAATGGAGCAGTCTGTAAATTTAATGTAAACACAAAGTGTTTACATAATTTACTTTGTGCTCCATTGGATTTATGATCTCATAAACTAAACAAAAAAAAAGGTGATTTGTGACATCGTTGCTGACCACCAAAATGAGAATGCAGAGCTTGCAACATGCATCACTTTTAGTGGGATCGCTTTGGGGATAATCCAGGAAAAAAATTATTGCCATTCTTTCTTAAAATACAGTCATATTGTCGTTTTTTAATTTTGTGTCAACCCTTGAAAAATTGCAAGTCATGATCAGTTTTGTTTCCTCACTCTGGACTGCCTCTTTCCAAAGCTAACCTCAGAATGACTACGATAGAAGGTGTGATACAGGTTAATTACCTTGTTGTTCAGCTATTGAACTATGATTAGTATTCCAGAAAGAACTGTCACGAACATAGAGTCTGGTATCAGTAACGAGTGACGCGGAAGTGTACCCAATTCCAATCACAGTTAAATCATTTTATAACGCTTGCATGAACCGGCAATAGAAACAAGCGTCTGACTGTCTCTAGTACTTTTGTTGTTTCAAGCTTGAAGCGTTCCAAATATTTACAAAGTGTTATGGCGACTATTAATATCAGTTCTATTGGTCAGTTTGATAAACCCCTGATAATACTTAATAGTACTAGTCCTATTGGTCAGTTTGCTATGTCCCTGACACTATACACCGTAAGATCAGTTCTATTGGTCAGTTTGCTATGTCCCTGACACTATACACCGTAAGATCAGTCCTATTGGTCAGTTTGATATGTCCCTGACACTATACACCGTAAGATCAGTTCTATTGGTCAGTTTGATATGTCCCTGACAACACTATAATATCAGTTCTATTGGTCAGTTTGCTATTTCCCTGACAACACTATAATATCAGTTCTATTGGTCAGTTTGCTATGTCCCTGACATTATACACTGTAAGATCAGTTCTATTGGTCAGTTTGCTATGTCCCTGACACTATACACTGTAAGATCAGTTCTATTGGTCAGTTTGATATGTCCCGACACTATACACCGTAAGATCAGTTCTATTGGTCAGTTTGCTATGTCCCTGACACAATACACCGTAGGATCAGTTCTGTTAGTCAGTTTGATATGTCCCTGACACAATACACAACGTAAGATCAGTTCTATTGGTCAGTGTGATATGTCTCTGACACTATACACCATAAGATCAGTTCTATTGGTCAGTTTGATATGTCCCTGACACTATACACTGTAAGATCAGTTCTATTGGTCAGTTTGATATCTCCCTGACAACACTATAATAACAGTTCGATTGGTCAGTTTGCTATTTCCCTGACAACACTATAATATCAGTTCGATTGGTCAGTAGATAGCACAACTAAGCACCATGGGGAACCTGCATATGAAATTTGGGAAAGATCTGTATAGAACTTCTCAACAGTAACAAAACATCATTTTCAAAATGCAAGATGGCCGCCATTCAGCCATTTTGTTCTTCAGAACAGTCCTAAAATCCAAAGGGCACAAGTAAGCACCAAAGAGAATATACATAATATTATGAAATTTGATAAAGATCCATGCAGTATTTCTCAAGAAACAGCTATAACAAGCTTTCAAAAACAAAATCAAAGATGGCCACTTTTCAGCCATTTTGTTTTTCTGATCAGTACCAATATCAAAAGGGCACAACTAGGCACCAAGGATAACCTACATATGAAATTTGAATAAGATCGTTTCAGTACTTCTGAAGAAATAGCGCTAACAAACTTTCATTTCAAAATCCAAGAAGTCCACCTTTCGGCCATTTTGTTTTTCCGATCAGTCAGAAAACCAAAAGGGCACAACTATAGGCACCAAAGGGGAACCTACATATGCAATTTGAGAAGATCCATTCAGTACTTCTCAAGAAATAGAGGATATCTAACAGTGTCTTCAGGAATACCAAACATATTTCAGGAGTGATAAATATCTAATATTTTGATATTTTTTTACGAGTGCGCAGCGCGAGTGAAAAATATCAAAATATTAGCCAAACGAGTGAAATATGTTTGGTATTCCTGAAGACACTGTTAGATATTCTGTTTAATACATTTTATTATGAAAATCTACAGTGGCAGCTTCTGATTTTCCCAAACGTCGTTTGTAAGCAGCATTCTGATTGGTCAAATAAGACAAGAGGCCCAGGGGCCTCAACGGTCATCTGACTATAAAGATCTGTTATGTAAAAGTTAATTTTTAAAAGATTTGACCTCCTTGAAAGTAGGTCAAGGTCATTTATATGAGACAACTTTATAGCACTCCCTCCCAGGTATGCACTGGCCAAATATTGGACCCTGGGGCTTATGGAACTTAATAGATAAGAAGATTCTTAAAGCTTTTACCCATTATAACCCATGTTAACCTTTGACCCTGTCCAGTGCTCAAAGTTGACCTTTGACCTAAACACAATATATTAGAAAAAAATTTGCAATGTTGGTCTACAAAACATACCCAAGTATCAACGCTCTAGATCAAACGACTGTTTAGATAATGTTGTGGTGATTTTTTAACATATTTGACCCCTGTGACCTTGAAAGTAGGTCAAGGTCATTTATATGAGGAAACTTTATAGCACTCCTTCCCAGGTACCCACTGGTCAAATATCAGGACTCTGGGCCTTATGGAACTTAAGAAGAAGCTTCTTAAAGCTTTTTACCTATTATAACCCATGTTAACCTTTGACCCCGTCCAGCACTCAAAGTTGACCTTTGACCTAAACACAATATATTAGAAAAAGATTCGCATTGCTGGTCTACATATCATACAAAAATATCATTGCTCTAGATCATTTAGTTCTTTAGAAAATGTTGTGTAGATTTTTTAACATATTTGACCCCTGTGACCTTGAAAGTAGGTCAAGGTCATTTATATGAGGAAACTTTAGAACACTCTATCCCAGGTTCCTACTGGCCAAATATCAGAACCCTGGGCCTTGTGGAACTTGAGAAGAAGATTCTTAAAGCTTTTTACCTATTATAACCCATGTTAACCTTTGACCCCGTCCAGCACTCAAAGTTGACCTTTGACCTAAACACAATATATTAGAAAAAGATTCGCATTGCTGGTCTACATATCATACAAAAATATCATTGCTCTAGATCATTTAGTTCTTTAGATAATGTTGTGTAGATTTTTTAACATATTTGACCCCTGTGACCTTGAAAGTAGGTCAAGGTCATTTATATGAGGAAACTTTAGAACACTCTATCCCAGGTACCTACTGGCCAAATATGATCACCCATGGCCTATTGGTTAGTGAGGAAAAGATTGTCAAACGCTTTTTTACATATTTGACCCCTGTGACCTTGAAAGTTAGTCAAGGTCATCGATATGAGGAAACTTTGTAGCACTCTATCCCAGGTGCCTACTGGCCAAATATCATTACCCTAGACCTTTTGGTTACTGAGAAGAAGATTGTTAAAGGTTTTTACATATTTGACCCCTGTGACCTTGAAAACAGGTCAAGGTCATTGAAATGAGGAAACTTTGTAGCACTCAATCCCAGGTGCCTACTGGCCAAATATCAGCACCTAGAGCCTTTTGGTTACTAAGAAGAAGATTGTTAAAGGAAAAGTTTACGGACGGCGGACGGCGGACGGCGGACGGCGGACGGCGGACGGCGCACGACGACGGACGAAGCATGATGGCAATAGGTCATCTTGACCCTTCGGGTCAGATGACCTAAAAAAGTGATATTTCTCGTTGTGAAAAATATAACTTTTAAAGAATAATTTTTTTTTTTGATATTTCACTGGTAAAAATGTAATAAATAGTGATAACAATAATTGTTTAACTCTTTTCATGCTAAGCAATGGAGTCAGATCATCAGAAGGTGGGCTAAAAAAAGATGGACGATGGACGGACCACAGACCACAAACTACAGACGGAGGTTGAGTTGAATTGCCCACCATACTTCATGCATGACACATAACAGACAACGCACGACAGATGACGAAGGACGGAAAGTGATTGGAAAAGGTCACTTGAGGTGACCAAAAAAGATAGCAAAACGACCAGATATTATCAGCCTTACTTACCTGTAATTCTGGTTCTCTACGATCATATCCTCCGACAGGCTAGGCCAGGTGCAGGCAAGTCGAAGTTCACTGGATAAACATAAAATGTGACATAACTGGATCACAGACAGATCAGTAAGGGACCTACACAGTACCATGTCTCAAACTGTTAACCTCCAACAGTCCTATCTTTGTGCCTAACTGTTAACCTCCAACACTCCTATCTTTGTGCCTAACTGTTAACCTCAAACACTCCTATCTTTGTGCCTAACTATTAACCTCCAACACTCCTATCTTTATGCCTAATTGTTAACCTCCAACACTCTTCTTTTAGTTAACATGACCTTGATATAAACAAGAGGCCTAATGGGCCTGCATCCCTCACCTGGTATCAACCTCTGACTTATATGATGTGTAACTCTAAAGTCGCCTTAAATCTTTTACTGTAAGACATTCAGAAAAACATGTTAAGACTTAAACATATTTTACCAATGTCATTGTCATTTGCAATTTTTTTTACTATCTGTATTCTGAGGTGAGATCAAAGTTTTAAGTAACACGACCTTCACCTAATTAAAAACCTTTCAATTTTGATTTGGACATTGGACGAGATAAAGGGCACCTGCATCAGGACTGAGATGGAGAGCAGACGTTAATGTGACGCTGGCAGGCATGTTCACAAAAGCATTCAACATCACAGTAACCTCACCAGATCTTACCGAGGGGTACACAACCGATTATAACATCACTGAATGTTAAATATGTACAGGTAAAGCCTGTCTATAAAGTAGGGGTATCCAAGGAACGATACAGACCTTTGTCATTTACATTGTATATAGAGGTCAATTATACGTGATTGCACTGAAGAGTCTATCTTTTATAGACAAGTGTCCCTTATATAAAGGTGTCCTTTTTAACAGGTTTCACAGTAATGATTGAGCATACTAACCTCACAGGATCTTCACTTGCTCCGAACGGCAGGGAACTGAACGATGTACACCCTATCTCATCCTCCATTAGAGAAGATAAATCTACAGTAGGACACATATACCACATATCAGACAATTGTACATAATGTAATACAGACAATTGTACATTATATAATACAGAAAAGTCTACATCACGCATACAGACAAGTGTACATTATGTAATACAGACAAGTGTACATTATATAATACAGAAAAGTCTACATCACGCATACAGACAAGTGTACATTATGTAATACAGACAAGTGTACATTACATAATACAGAAAAGTCTACATCATGTCATACAGACAAGTGTACATCATCGTAATACAGACAAGTGTACATCATATCATACAGAAAGGTCTACATCATGTCATACAGACAAGTGTACATTGTATAATACAGAAAAGTCTACATAATATAATACAGAAAAGTCTACATCATGTCATACAGACAAGTGTACATTATGTAATACAAACAATTGTACATTATGAAATACAGACAAGTGTACATTATGTAATACAGACAAGTGTACATTATGTAATACAGACAAGTGTACATTATGTAATACAAACAATTGTACATAATGTAATACAGACAAGTGTACATTATGTAATACAGACAAGTGTACATTATGTAATACAGACAAGTGTACATTATGTAATACAGACAAGTGTACATTATGTAATACTGACAAAAGTACATTATGTAATACAGACAAGTGCTATTATATAATACAGACAAGTGTACATTATATAATACAGAAAAGTCTACATCATGTCATACAGACAAGTGTACATTATTGTAATACAGACAGGTGTACATTATTGTAATACAGACAAGTGTACATTATTGTAATACAGACAAGTGTACATCATATCATACAGAAAGGTCTACATCATGTCATACAGACAAGTGTACATTATATCATACAGAAAAGTCTACATCATATCATAGAGACAAGTGTACATTATGTAATACAGACAAGTGTACATTATGTAATACAGACAAATGTACATTATGTAATACAAACAATTGTACATTATGTAATACAGACAAGTGTACATTATGTAATACAGACAAGTGTACATTATGTAATACAGACAAGTGTACATTATGTAATACAGACAAGTGTACATTATGTAATACAGACAATTGTACATTATGTAATACAGACAAGTGTACATTATGTAATACAGACAAGTGTACATTATGTAATACAGACAAGTGTACATTATGTAATACAGACAAGTGTACATTATGTAATACAGACACTTGTACATTATGTAATACAGACAAGTGTACATTATGTAATACAGACAAGTGTACATTATGTAATACAGACAAGTGTACATTATGTAATACAGACAAGTGTACATTATGTAATACAGACAAGTGTACATTATATAATACAGACAAGTGTACATTATGTAATACAGACAAGTGTACATTATGTAATACAGACAAGTGTACATTATATGATACAGACAAGTGTACATTATATAATACAGAAAAGTCTACATCATGTCATACAGACAAGTGTACATTATCGTAATACAGAAAAGTGTACATCATATCATACAGAAAGGTCTACATCATGTCATACAGACAAGTGTACATTATATTATACAGAAAAGTCTACATAATATAATACAGAAAAGTCTACATCATGTCATAGAGACAAGTGTACATTATGTAATACAAACAATTGTACATTATGTAATAAAGACAAGTGTACATTATGTAATACAAACAAGTGTACATTATGTAATACAGACAAGTGTACATTATGTAATACAGACAAGTGTACATTATGTAATACAGACAAGTGTACATTATATAATACAGACAAGTGTGCATTATATAATACAGAAAAGTCTACATCATGTCATACAGACAAGTGTACATTATTGTAATACAGACAAGTGTACATTATTGTAATACAGACAAGTGTACATCATATCATACAGAAAGGTCTACATCATGTCATACAGACAAGTGAACATTATATAATACAGAAAAGTCTACATAATATAATACAGAAAAGTCTACATCATGTCATACAGACAAGTGTACATTATGTAAAACAAACAAGTGTACATTATGTAATACAGACAAGTGTACATTATGTAATACAGACAAGTGTACATTATGTAATACAGACAGGTGTACATTATATAATACAAACAATTGTACATTATGTAATACAAACAAGTGTACATTATGTAATACAGACAAGTGTACATTATGTAATACAGACAAGTGTACATTATGTAATACAGACAAGTGTACATTATGTACTACAGACAAGTGTACATTATGTAATACAGACAAGTGTACATTATGTAATACAGACAAGTGTACATTATGTAATACAGACAATTGTACATTATGTAATACAGACAAGTGTACATTATGTAATACAGACAAGTGTACATTATGTAATACAGACAAGTGTACATTATGTAATACAGACAAGTGTACATTATGTAATACAGACACTTGTACATTATGTAATACAGACAAGTGTACATTATGTAATACAGACAAGTGTACATTATGTAATACAGACAAGTGTACATTATGTAATACAGACAAGTGTACATTATGTAATACAGACAAGTGTACATTATATAATACAGACAAGTGTACATTATGTAATACAGACAAGTGTACATTATGTAATACAGACAAGTGTACATTATATGATACAGACAAGTGTACATTATATAATACAGAAAAGTCTACATCATGTCATACAGACAAGTGTACATTATCGTAATACAGAAAAGTGTACATCATATCATACAGAAAGGTCTACATCATGTCATACAGACAAGTGTACATTATATTATACAGAAAAGTCTACATAATATAATACAGAAAAGTCTACATCATGTCATAGAGACAAGTGTACATTATGTAATACAAACAATTGTACATTATGTAATAAAGACAAGTGTACATTATGTAATACAAACAAGTGTACATTATGTAATACAGACAAGTGTACATTATGTAATACAGACAAGTGTACATTATGTAATACAGACAAGTGTACATTATATAATACAGACAAGTGTGCATTATATAATACAGAAAAGTCTACATCATGTCATACAGACAAGTGTACATTATTGTAATACAGACAAGTGTACATTATTGTAATACAGACAAGTGTACATCATATCATACAGAAAGGTCTACATCATGTCATACAGACAAGTGAACATTATATAATACAGAAAAGTCTACATAATATAATACAGAAAAGTCTACATCATGTCATACAGACAAGTGTACATTATGTAAAACAAACAAGTGTACATTATGTAATACAGACAAGTGTACATTATGTAATACAGACAAGTGTACATTATGTAATACAGACAGGTGTACATTATATAATACAAACAATTGTACATTATGTAATACAAACAAGTGTACATTATGTAATACAGACAAGTGTACATTATGTAATACAGACAAGTGTACATTATGTAATACAGACAAGTGTACATTATGTACTACAGACAAGTGTACATTATGTAATACAGACAAGTGTACATTATGTAATACAGACAAGTGTACATTATGTAATACAGACAAGTGTACATTATGTAATACAGACAAGTTTACATTATGTAATAAAGACAAGTGTACATTATGTAATACAGACAAGTGTACATTATGTAATACAGACAAGTGTACATTATGTTATACAGATAGGTGTACATTATGTAATACAGACAGGTATACATTATGTAATACAAACAATTGTACATTATGTAATACAGACAAGTGTAATTATGTAATACAGACAAGTGTACATTATGTAATACAGACAAGTGTACATTATGTAATACAGACAAGTGTACATTATGTAATACAGACAAGTGTACATTATGTAATACATACAAGTGTACATTTCAAAACAAGGCACTACCTGCCGCAATGTATTGTATCCTATAAAGCAATTCTATATTTCTAAACCTGCTACACCATGGGAAAACTCCAAGATTAGCTAGGTCCAATGTTAAGGGTGAAGTTTGACCCAGAACAAAGAAATATTTGAATCAAACTCAGTCTTTGAGTTACCAGTATACAAGTGTGGTATAGGTGGATTTTTGTTATCAGCGATTTGGACAGTTCATTCGATTTCATACAGAATTTGTAGTGATATATGAATCTGTAGTGGGTTTGGCTCTTTCCAGGTGTATGTTGAGAGATAGTAGTACTATGGGATAGTACAGCCTTGGATTTGTGGCGGGAAATTCTGTATGGTCTGACAAATGTCTGCCCAGGTATTTTAGGTATATTTGTTATGACCGCCATCTTACAGTTTGTGTAATGTGCTGTCATTGGTCGAGACTGCAGTGGTGGAGCCAGTCATGGAGTTTCTTAGATTACGAGTATTTACACTAGGGGTCAAGGTCAGGGCTATAAAAATCCTAGACGGGAAGCCATTCTTGCCAAACTTTGAAAACAAAAGGCCCAATAGGCCTGCATTGCTCACTTGGTATCAATACAGATCAAGGTCATTTCTTTTCACAAAATTTGTAGGGCTTAATGCAAGGAACCTTTCAGCCAAATATCATGCTTCTAGGCATTTTGGTTAATCAGGAGATATCGTTTAAAAGATTTGAACCCCGTGACCTTGAATATAAGTCAAGGTCATTTCTTTTTCAAACTTTGTCGGGTTTCATCCAAGGAATATTTCAGCCAAATATCATGCTTTTAGACCTTTTGGTTAATCAAAAGAAGTTGTTTAAAGGTTTTGAAAGATTTGACCTCTCAAGGTCATTTCTCTTCACAAAATTTGTAGCGCTTAATACAAGGAATCTTTCAGCCAAATATCATGCATCTAGGCATTATGGTTAATCAGGAGAAGTTGTTTCAAGGTTTGAACAGATTTGACCCCAGGAGTGTGACCTTGAATATGAGTCAAGGTCATTTATTTTTCAAACTTTGTTCGGCATTATCCAAAGACGCTACCAGTCAATTATAAGGTTTTTATGCCTGATGGTATTTAAGAAGAAGTAGTTTGAAGGTTTCAACATATTTGACCCCTGTGACCTTGAGGGATCTTTGTGTCCACCATCGATGATTTTGCATTCATTCTTAGAAAGATGGATCTTTTCCCTTCTTATTTTTTCTTTCATTGATGCATTTTATCCTAGTGCTATGAACTTTAAAATTTCTTGTTAAAATTAATAATAGGTGTCTTATCAGAAGTTTTATTTTTCTGACAAGCACCAAAATCCAAAACTTTAAGAGAGGTCCATCTTGTATTTAATGACAAGGGAAACCTGCATATGGAATTCAGGAAAGATCCATCAAATACCTCAAAAGAGATAATGATAACGGATTTTCATTGTCAAAATCCAAGAAAGCCGTCTGTCAACCATTTAATTTTCCCTATCACTCCCAAAATCAATACACCTAACTAAGAACCAAGGGTAACCTTCATATGCAATTGGGGAAAGATCCATTCATTACCACACAAGATATAACAAAAGCAAATTTTCATCATCAAAATCCAAGATGGCCATCTTTCTGCCATTTTATTTTTTCTATTAGTCCCAAAATCAATACAGCAAAACTACGTAGGGACAAAGGGGAACTTACATATGTAATTTGAGAATGATCCATCCACTATTAAGAAATAGTGATATGAAACTTTCACTCACAAATCCAAGATGGCCCCCAGTTGGCCATATCGTTTATCGGATTTGTCTTAAAATGGATTAGGCAAAACTAGGCATCAAGGTGAACCTACAAATGAAATTTGAGAATGATCAATCAAGTAATTCTTCAGAAATAGTGATAACAAACTATTACTCACAAATCCAAGATGGCCGCCTGTCGGCCATATTGTTTATCAGAATTGTCCAAAAATAAACTATGCAAAACAAGGCATCGAAGAGAACCTACAAATGAAATTTGAGAATGATCAGTCCAGTACTTCTCCAGAAATAGTGATAACAAGAATTGTTTAAGGACTGTCACAACAGACAACTGACGACCGACCACAGACGAAGGGTGATTCGATAAGCCCATCATCTGTTGATGGTGGGCTAAAAATATCCAGATTTCTAGAATTCAGTTTTACAGGGGTGGTAGAGCTAAAATCCACAGAAAAATTAAAGAAAATGAAGCAATGATTTGTTTGAGTAAAACTCATGTTGGCTGAAGTTTATGGTTAGAACACACATCAATAAGTACACAAAAGCATCATATCTAAAACACAGAAAGGTCAGTTATTGTACATTATTATGAGGTGGTTTCAGTAACATTGCTATGGTTTAGTATGAAGCACCTCACTCCTTACAATCCACACACAAGTGAGGTTTAACAGGTATCAAGACTTTGTGTCTGTTTGTGATGCAGTTAATTATCAGATCAATACACATGCACAAACAAATATCACTGTCTACATCAGCACAGACACGTTCTTACTGACACATGGAAACCACAACAGTAGTAAAAACGGGAAAGTAGACAAATAAAATGGTCTCTCTAAGAGTCCAAGGCAATCCTGAGTCAGTGGTAAATATACTGCCGTCGCTGGGGCAAAAACCTGTGGCCATTTGTCTCAAGCCTGATGCTAAGACTACTGCTGAGCTAAAGGGAATTTGTCCCAGCAATGGCACTACATTTGTATCTTCATCTCCTAGTCCTACTGACACACTTTTCTGACCCAGTAGATGTAGTGTGTCTAGTGTAAGTACAAATTAACTTTAGTACATCACATGCATCATAATTATGCAAGAGAAAGGAAATGCTTACATACCACTTCCACCATAGTCACCCACTACTGAAGGGAGACAACCCAGAATAAAGAAAAGGATTACATATAACTTGGTATGATTTAGGATCTATCCATGGCATAAGTTCTGCAATCAAATTGTGTGTTCAAACTATCCGAAACATGTGGTAGGGATGGTTCAGACTATCAAGAGTAAATAATAATTTTTTTATAGCTCAAAAAGATTGTTTGAACTATCCACCTATCTAACTAACCTAAGGTTTACCATATTCCCTTATAATGCCTAGTTATACACTGACCCAAGGTTAACCATATTCCCTTATAATGCCTAGTTATACACTGACCTAAGGTTTACCATATTCCCTTATAATGCCTAGTTATACACTGACCTAAGGTTTACCGTATTCCCTACGCCTAGTTATACACTGACCCAAGGTTTACCGTATTCCCTACGCCTAGTTATACACTGACCCAAGGTTTACCGTATTCCCTACGCCTAGTTATACACTGACCCAAGGTTTACCGTGTTCCCTACGCCTAGTTATACACTGACCCAAGGTTTACCGTGTTCCCTACCCCTAGTTATACACTGACCCAAGGTTTACCGTATTCCCAATGCCCAGTTATACACTGACCCAAGGTTTACCGTATTCCCTATGCCTAGTTATACACTGACCCAAGGTTAACTGTATTCCCTACGCCTAGTTATACACTGACCCAAGGTTTACCGTGTTCCCTACCCCTAGTTATACACTGACCCAAGGTTTACTGTATTCCCTACACCTAGTTATACACTGACCCAAGGTTTACGGTATTCCCTACGCATAGTTATACACTGACCCAAGGTTTACCGTATTCCCAATGCCTAGTTATACACTGACCCAAGGTTTACCGTATTCCCTATCCCTATCCCTATACACTGACCCAAGGTTAACTGTAATCCCTACGCCTAGTTATACACTGACCCAAGGTTTACTGTATTCCCTACGCCTAGTTATACACTGACCCAAGGTTTACTGTATTCCCTACGCCTAGTTATACACTGACCCAAGGTTTACCGTATTCCCTACGCCTAGTTATACACTGACCCAAGGTTTACCGTATTCCCTACGCCTAGTTATACACTGACCCAAGGTTTATGGTATTCCCTACGCCTAGTTATACACTGACCCAAGGTTTACCGTATTCCCTACGCCTAGTTATACACTGACCCAAGGTTTACCGTATTCCCTACGCCTAGTTATACACTGACCCAAGGTTTATGGTATTCCCTACGCCTAGTTATACACTGAAATGAGTATAATTACCTGGTGGCACTGAAATGAGTTAAGTTACCTGGTGGCACTGAAATGAGTATAATTACCTGGTGGCACTGAAATGAGTATAATTACCTGGTGGCACTGAAATGAGTATAATTACCTGGTGGCTCTGAAATGAGTATAATTACCTGGTGGCACTGAAATGAGTATAATTACCTGGTGGCACTGAAATGAGTATAATTACCTGGTGGCACTGAAATGAGTTAAGTTACCTGGTGGCACTGAAATGAGTATAATTACCTGGTGGCTCTGAAATGAGTATAATTACCTGGTGGCACTGAAATGAGTATAATTACCTGGTGGTTCTGAAATGAGTATAATTACCTGGTGGCTCTGAAATGAGTATAATTACCTGGTGGTTCTTGCGGCCATGGGGAATTGACCCATTCCTGGAGGAAGTAGGTAAACCTGACTGCCACGGTGACCTTAGGTCTGGGACTTATCTGTGTCGCCTACCATAACAATGTAAGTATAACATCGTTAAAATACATACACCTTAGGTCTGGGACTTATCTGTGTCGCCTACCGTAACAATGTAAGTATAACATGGTTATAATACATACACTTTAGGTCTGGGACTTATCTGTGTCGCCTACCGTAACAATGTAAGTATAACATGGTTATAATACATACACCTTAGGTCTGGGACTTATCTGTGTCGCCTACCGTAACAATGTAAGTATAACATCGTTATAATGATAACTATAAATAAATTTCTGGCACACATTTAATTTGCTGTTTCTGAGATACAACTTTCTGAAATAAATGTCATGTGATTTGGCAGTCACGCGGTACATTCAAGGGTGCATGTATACTTCCAGTATAATGGGAAATCGGTAGTTAACCAACTTTGATGGCGTAAAACGCTGGTAAATTACACCTCTGTGGGACAAACATTACTGAATAGGATGCTCTAACAAATCTAACAAAGTTATTTCTACTGAACACTACCATGTAGATAAACATGACGTTTGGAAACTCCCCCCCCCCCCCCCCCTATCATGTGGGTCGAATCTGGAGAGGAAAAGTATCTCGGAAACAATGGATTTCAGATCAATTTTTAAAGACATACAATTATAGATTTGGATAAAAAATTGTTGACTTCTTTAATATTCGTTAAAACAAGAGATCCCAAAGGGATCTTGGGCCCACTATTGATGATTTTTCATTCATTCTTAGAAAGATGGATCTTTTCTCCTCCTCTTTTAACTTTCATTATGTATTTAATCTTAGTCCTATTTTTTTCTTTATTAAATTAAATGTATTTTATCTTAGTGCAATGAACTTTGAAATTTCTTCTGAAAATTAGTACAGTGGACTCCACTGTTTCTCTCATGGTCACATTCCTGTTAATACAGTTGAGGGATCGCACAACATTAAACAATGTATAAGGATTATTGCCACCAACCAAGTTTCGTTGAAATCTGCTCAGTAGTTTTGGAGGAGTAGCTGGTACATCGCTGTGTCTACAGATGGACAGCAATGACAGACGGACGGACGGAAGGACAAACAACTTGATTCCAGTATACACCCCCCCCCTAACTAACTTCGTTGCGGGGGGTACAATATCTCCACAATAGCCCCTTTGGTAAATAAGTCCTGCATAAATTAGGTCTGAGTCTGATATTCCCATGAGAACTTGAGTTAATATGTGGAAACCCAATTTCCTATTTATATCATCACCAATGATGACCTTTAATACAAATTGACCTGAGCAACAACACAAAGAAATCACTTGTGGGAAGTTCTTAACGAAGTGCAAGTGTCTGGGACAGACGGACACACTGATGTCTGGACAGACAGATGCCCGGCCGGAGTATCCCCTTCCAATCACAGATCTGGGAGATAATTAACCAAATCTGTCGTGACCTTACAAAATTAATATAATCCAAGAAGCTTCTTTGATTTAAAATTCATTATTATGCAACTTAATCACCACAAAATCAATCATCATATATATTGAATTAAGAAGCGATATTTTAAGAAAAAGCTTACAAGCTTTGCTTTAAACACGTCCAGCAGACCGGCCAAATGGTTGTACTGGGGAGGAACTCTTTGAAACTGAATGACATCAAAGTTGATTGTTGTCCCCGACATCAGGCTAATCCCAGAATACATCTGTCTCCAAAACTGCTGGATTTGTACAAACACTGGCACAGGACTGTAACACAGATATAAAATGTATACAAACACTGGCACAGGACTGAAACACAGATATAAAATGTACAAACACTGGCACAGGACTGAAACACAGATATCAAATGTACAAACACTGGCACAGGACTGAAACACAGATATCAAATGTACAAACACTGGCACAGGACTGAAACACAGATATCAAATGTACAAACACTGGCACAGGACTGAAACACAGATATAAAATGTACAAACACTGGCACAGGACTGTAACACAGATATCAAATGTACAAACACTGGCACAGGACTGTAACACAGATATATAATGTACAAACACTGGCACAGGACTGAAACACAGATATAAAATATACAAACACTGGCACAGGACTGAAACACAGATATATAATGTACAAACACTGGCACAGGACTGTAACACAGATATATAATGTACAAACACTGACACAGGACTGAAACACAAATATAAAATGTACAAACACTGGCACAGGACTGAAACACAAACATAAAATGTACAAACACTGGCACAGGACTGAAACACAGATATAAAACGTACAAACACTGGCACAGGACTGAAACACAGATATAAAATGTACAAACACTGACACAGGACTGAAACACAGATATAAAATGTATACAAACACTGGCACAGGACTGAAACACAGATATCAAATGTACAAACACTGGCACAGGACTGAAACACAAATATAAAATGTACAAACACTGGCACAAGACTGAATACAAATCAAAAGTCAGAAAGAATCAAAACATTAAATGTAGCTCCAAAAAGCTCCCAACTGCAATGTTGAATCGAGAGAACAGCCTGTAACACATGCTTATTATTGAGGGACAGAAATTGTTCACATGCTTTCTCCTGGAACGAAGACTTTGAAATATACATGTAGTCTGAGGAAAACAGCCAACTTAAAAAGGATTTTATTATGAAATAGTTGAAACCTTTTCTTTACTTTGGACTATTCCTGTACTTATGACATCATACTGCAAAGGTATATTCGCTGAATTTGAAAGCTGAGTAATGTGACGTGGTCCGCCATGGAAAAAAGTTGTCAGCGTCATGTTGCTTGTTGCTTGTGATATAGCTGATATATAATAATGTGATACATAAGAACCAAAAAAGAACAAAAGGATGCATGCTATTTTGGCTGACTATGCTGATGAAAGGAATACAAATCGTCTTTCTACATATATATATGTATGCTGTGTCAGATTGGTGATAATGAACATTATTCGAGCAATAGGCCTTCTGCACTTTGCCAGAAACAGGGAGAGGGGCCTCTTCATAATTGACAGCGAGCTTATACTTGTGTTGATGCTTCTTTTTCAATTATTTAAATAGGTTTATTCAATTTTATCTATTAGGCGATTAAATGGAATATTTTAAGCCAAAAAGTTGTATGTAATTTATTTGTCGTCAAAACTAGAGTTCGGTGTGATATGCATTGTTTTTAACATCCATCTCACAATCGTATTCATACTCGTTTCGAGTTATAGGCCTATGAACTGAAATAGAACTTACTTGGTTTATATAGTGACACTACAGCGCAAATGTAAATATATGTCTATATATCTCCCAAAATTATCAATCCTTAAGCTTTGATCCCAATGATCAAACTCAGTGACTTTGATTTTTGTTCAAATGACTTCTCAAAAAAGAAAGTTACAAATGGTTTCCTTGACTTTTGAATTAGTAACCTTGACTTCTTTGAATCTGTGACTTTGACTTTTGGTCAGGTGAATCATTGTTTTAATTCTTATCAATTTTCTTCACAATGTCAAAAAATGTCAATAAAGAGCTATCGAATTTGACCTTGAAATTTGAGCTGCTGACCTTGGCTTTTGGTCTTTGTTTAATTCCAAATAAATTTGCTTCATAATATCGTTAGAAATATTCATCAGTGAAAAAATATATAATTTGACCTTGACCTTTGACCTGTTGACCTTGACATTTTGATCAGCTAACTCCTTGTTTTATTCCAACCAACTTTGCTTCATTTAAGAAATGATATTTATTTTTTCAACATTCATGAGGTCATAACTACATAATGGGTTCTGGTGAGGCCTGAAATTCTCAATTTTGATAAAGCACCTTAAGACCTTTCCATTGGTGAATAGTATTTGATTCCAGCATATCTGGGTTTAGAGAAGAAGATTGTTGAAATTTTAGCTAATTTGACCCTTTTGAGCCCTTCCCCACTGCCCCAGGAGAGGCCAGAGTCAAAATTTGCCCAATATCAAAAAATCACGTCCTGGTGATTATTCCAACCAACCCCATTTGGTCCCTCCCTTAGGTCCCTGGGGGTTAGGACCATACAATTCACAATGTTGGTGCATCTTTAGTCAGGGAAGGTTCCGGTCAAATTTCATTCAAATTGGTTCTGGGGTTTTTGAGAAGTTGAAAATGTAAATTGTTTACGGACAACGCCCAAAAATTGACAAAAGATGATTAGAAAAAGTCACTTGAAACTTTGTCTCAGGTGACCTAATAAACTTGATATTGGAATGTTTTGATGTTTACCAGTCACATCAAGTTCTATGTGTAGAACTAATGACACTGACTTACCATCCAGCATTACTCAGCGCTATAGACACGGAACTCAGAAGTAGTTTGATTCGACTTTCACTATCAACAGCATCCGACTTACTGGAAGGTGCGATCACCACAAACTCCTGTAAACCATATCTGTAATGATAAAGCATAGCTGTAATGATAAAGCATACCTGTAATGGTAAACCATACCTGTAATGGTAAACCATACCTGTAATGGTAAACCATACCTGTAATGATAGAGCATACCTGTAGTGGTAAACCATAACTGTAATGGTAAACCATACCTGTAATGATAGAGCATACCTGTAATGGTAAACCATACCTGTAATGATAGAGCATACCTGTAATGGTAAACCATACCTGTAATGATAAACCATACCTGTAATGGTAAACCATACCTGTAATGGTAAACCATACCTGTAATGATAGAGCATACCTGTAATGATAAACCATACCTGTAATGGTAAACCATACCTGTAATGGTAAACCATACCTGTAATGATAAAGCATACCTGTAATGATAAACCATACCTGTAATGATAAACCATACCTGTAATGGTAAACCATACCTGTAATGATAAACCATACCTGTAATGGTAAACCATACCTGTAATGATAGAGCATACCTGTAATGATAAACCATACCTGTAATGGTAAACCATGCCTGTAATGATAAACCATACCTGTAATGATAAACCATACCTGTAATGGTAAACCATACCTGTAATGGTAAACCATACCTGTAATGATAAACCATACCTGTAATGATAAACCATACCTGTAATGATAGAGCATACCTGTAATGATAAACCATACCTGTAATGGTAAATCATACCTGTAATGATAAACCATACCTGTAATGGTAAACCATACCTGTAATGATAGAGCATACCTGTAATGGTAAACAATACCTGTAATGGTAAACCATACCTGTAAGGTAAACCATACCTGTAATGATAAACCATACCTGTAATGATAAACAATACCTGTAATGATAAACCATACCTGTAATGATAGAGCATACCTGTAATGATAAACCATACCTGTAATGGTAAACCATACCTGTAATGATAAACCATACCTGTAATGATAAACAATACCTGTAATGGTAAACCATACCTGTAATGATAAACCATACCTGTAATGATAAACCATACCTGTAATGGTAAACCATACCTGTAATGATAAACCATACATGTAATGATAAACCATACCTGTAATGATAGAGCATACCTGTAATGGTAAACCATACCTGTAATGGTAAACCATACCTGTAATGATAAACCATACCTGTAATGGTAAACCATACCTGTAATGATAGAGCATACCTGTAATGGTAAACAATACCTGTAATGGTAAACCATACCTGTAAGGTAAACCATACCTGTAATGATAAACCATACCTGTAATGATAAACAATACCTGTAATGGTAAACCATACCTATAATGATAGAGCATACCTGTAATGATAAACCATACCTGTAATGGTAAACCATACCTGTAATGATAAACCATACCTGTAATGATAAACCATACATGTAATGGTAAACCATACCTGTAATGGTAAACCATACCTGTAATGGTAAACCATACCTGTAATGGTAAACCATACCTGTAATGATAGAGCATACCTGTAATGGTAAACCATACCTGTAATGATAGAGCATACCTGTAATGGTAAACCATACCTGTAATGATAAACCATACCTGTAATGGTAAACCATACCTGTAATGGTAAACCATACCTGTAATGGTAAACCATACTTTCAACTGTTTCCCTAACCAAAAAAGTCTTATTTTAAACATTCATAAATTTCACAATAAAATGTCCTTTCATTGGATGTCTATGTTTGGTTATTTGCAGTAAATTTCAATCCCAGCATATGTAAATATGCTACAATACATGTAAACGCACATGCAAAGAATTAAGAATGAAAATTACTATATAATGCGATTGGCAAGTTGTCCCCAATAGTTGAGTGAACAGTGTAGGGGAGGTAATTCAAATCTTGATCACCTTTGCGCTTTCCACAAACGATTAGTAAGCAAGCAATTTAAAGAGTTTGTAGACAACACCATGATGATGTCACACAATTCTAAATACTATCAAAGAAAATTAACAAAAAAGTCTGCAGTGGGATTAGCAAAGATCACAACTATTTTCAAGCCAAAAGTGAAGGAATCCAAATACAAATGGCTATAATTCACTACCACAAATATGACATATTGTGTAAACTGTGTGAATTATTTTCACCTCAATCTTTAACTTTTCCATTTGCATGCAAGGGAGTCCCGACCTCTGGGGGGACCCATCGAATAATTCACAAAGTTTACACAATATGTTGTGTTTGTGGTCGTGAATTAAAGCCATTTGTATTTGGATTCCTATTTGATTTGGACCAACTTCCACTGGTCTACCTTAGTCAAATCTCAACCCGACAGTTTAATATTCGGTCCTTTTTCGACAAGATTTTCAAATCACTATTACCTGCTAATATTTATGACTACTAATCTAACACTAACACTACAGACAATGACTAGTTACCCTGTCTATCACCCTGTTCCTTCACTACAGACAATAACTAGTTACCCTGTCTATCACCCTGTTCCTTCACTACAGACAATAACTAGTTACCCTGTCTATCACCCTGTTCCTTCACTACAGACAATAACTAGTTACCCTGTCTATCACCCTGTTCCTTCACTACAGACAATAACTAGTTACCCTGTCTATCACCCTGTTCCTTCACTACAGACAATGACTAGTTACCCTGTCTATCACCCTGTTCCTTCACTACAGACAATAACTAGTTACCCTGTCTATCACCCTGTTCCTTCACTACAGACAATAACTAGTTACCCTGTCTATCACCCTGTTCCTTCACTACAGACAATAACTAGTTACCCTGTCTATCACCCTGTTCCTTCACTACAGACAATAACTAGTTACCCTGTCTATCACCCTGTTCCTTCACTACAGACAATAACTAGTTACCCTGTCTATCACCCTGTTCCTTCACTACAGACAAGGACTAGTTACCCTGTCTATCACCCTGTTCCTTCACTACAGACAATGACTAGTTACCCTGTCTATCACCCTGTTCCTTCACTACAGACAATAACTAGTTACCCTGTCTATCACCCTGTTCCTTCACTACAGACAATGACTAGTTACCCTGTCTATCACCCTGTTCCTTCACTAAAGACAATGACTAGTTACCCTGTCTATCACCCTGTTCCTTCACTACAGACAAGGACTAGTTACCCTGTCTATCACCCTGTTCCTTCACTACAGACAGTGACTAGTTACCCTGTCTATCACCCTGTTCCTTCACTACAGACAAGGACTAGTTACCCTGTCTATCACCCTGTTCCTTCACTACAGACAATGACTAGTTACCCTGTCTATCACCCTGTTCCTTCACTACAGACAATGACTAGTTACCCTGTCTATCACCCTGTTCCTACTATAGACAATAACTAGTTACCCTGTCTATCACCCTGTTCCTTCACTACAGACAATAACTAGTTACCCTGTCTATCACCCTGTTCCTTCACTACAGACAATGACTAGTTACCCTGTCTATCACCCTGTTCCTTCACTACAGACAATGACTAGTTACCCTGTCTATCACCCTGTTCCTTCACTACAGACAATGACTAGTTACCCTGTCTATCACCCTGTTCCTTCACTACAGACAATAACTAGTTACCCTGTCTATCACCCTGTTCCTTCACTACAGACAATGACTAGTTACCCTGTCTATCACCCTGTTCCTTCACTACAGACAATGACTAGTTACCCTGTCTATCACCCTGTTCCTTCACTACAGACAATAACTAGTTACCCTGTCTATCACCCTGTTCCTTCACTACAGACAAGGACTAGTTACCCTGTCTATCACCATGTTCCTTCACTACAGACAATAACTAGTTACCCTGTCTATCACCCTGTTCCTTCACTACAGACAATAACTAGTTACCCTGTCTATCACCCTGTTCCTTCACTACAGACAATAACTAGTTACCCTGTCTATCACCCTGTTCCTTCACTACAGACAAGGACTAGTTACCCTGTCTATCACCCTGTTCCTTCACTACAGACAATGACTAGTTACCCTGTCTATCACCCTGTTCCTTCACTACAGACAATGACTAGTTACCCTGTCTATCACCCTGTTCCTTCACTACAGACAAGGACTAGTTACCCTGTCTATCACCCTGTTCCTACTACAGACAATAACTAGTTACCCTGTCTATCACCCTGTTCCTTCACTACAGACAATGACTAGTTACCCTGTCTATCACCCTGTTCCTTCACTACAGACAAGGACTAGTTACCCTGTCTATCACCCTGTTCCTACTACAGACAATAACTAGTTACCCTGTCTATCACCCTGTTCCTTCACTACAGACAATAACTAGTTACCCTGTCTATCACCCTGTTCCTTCACTACAGACAGTGACTAGTTACCCTGTCTATCACCCTGTTCCATCACTACAGACAATAACTAGTTACCCTGTCTATCACCCTGTTCCTTCACTACAGACAAGGACTAGTTACCCTGTCTATCACCCTGTTCCATCACTACAGACAATGACTAGTTACCCTGTCTATCACCCTGTTCCTTCACTACAGACAATGACTAGTAACCCTGTCTATCACCCTGTTCCTTCACTACAGACAATAACTAGTTACCCTGTCTATCACCCTGTTCCTACTACAGACAATAACTAGTTACCCTGTCTATCACCCTGTTCCTTCACTACAGACAATAACTAGTTACCCTGTCTATCACCCTGTTCCTTCACTACAGACAATGACTAGTTACCCTGTCTATCACCCTGTTCCTTCACTACAGACAATGACTAGTTACCCTGCCTATCACCCTGTTCCTTCACTACAGACAAGGACTAGTTACCCTGTCTATCACCCTGTTCCTTCACTACAGACAGTGACTAGTTACCCTGTCTATCACCCTGTTCCTTCACTACAGACAAGGACTAGTTACCCTGTCTATCACCCTGTTCCTTCACTACAGACAATGACTAGTTACCCTGTCTATCACCCTGTTCCTTCACTACAGACAATGACTAGTTACCCTGTCTATCACCCTGTTCCTACTATAGACAATAACTAGTTACCCTGTCTATCACCCTGTTCCTTCACTACAGACAATAACTAGTTACCCTGTCTATCACCCTGTTCCTTCACTACAGACAATGACTAGTTACCCTGTCTATCACCCTGTTCCTTCACTACAGACAATGACTAGTTACCCTGTCTATCACCCTGTTCCTTCACTACAGACAATGACTAGTTACCCTGTCTATCACCCTGTTCCTTCACTACAGACAATAACTAGTTACCCTGTCTATCACCCTGTTCCTTCACTACAGACAATGACTAGTTACCCTGTCTATCACCCTGTTCCTTCACTACAGACAATGACTAGTTACCCTGTCTATCACCCTGTTCCTTCACTACAGACAATAACTAGTTACCCTGTCTATCACCCTGTTCCTTCACTACAGACAAGGACTAGTTACCCTGTCTATCACCATGTTCCTTCACTACAGACAATAACTAGTTACCCTGTCTATCACCCTGTTCCTTCACTACAGACAATAACTAGTTACCCTGTCTATCACCCTGTTCCTTCACTACAGACAATAACTAGTTACCCTGTCTATCACCCTGTTCCTTCACTACAGACAAGGACTAGTTACCCTGTCTATCACCCTGTTCCTTCACTACAGACAATGACTAGTTACCCTGTCTATCACCCTGTTCCTTCACTACAGACAATGACTAGTTACCCTGTCTATCACCCTGTTCCTTCACTACAGACAAGGACTAGTTACCCTGTCTATCACCCTGTTCCTACTACAGACAATAACTAGTTACCCTGTCTATCACCCTGTTCCTTCACTACAGACAATGACTAGTTACCCTGTCTATCACCCTGTTCCTTCACTACAGACAAGGACTAGTTACCCTGTCTATCACCCTGTTCCTACTACAGACAATAACTAGTTACCCTGTCTATCACCCTGTTCCTTCACTACAGACAATAACTAGTTACCCTGTCTATCACCCTGTTCCTTCACTACAGACAGTGACTAGTTACCCTGTCTATCACCCTGTTCCATCACTACAGACAATAACTAGTTACCCTGTCTATCACCCTGTTCCTTCACTACAGACAAGGACTAGTTACCCTGTCTATCACCCTGTTCCATCACTACAGACAATGACTAGTTACCCTGTCTATCACCCTGTTCCTTCACTACAGACAATGACTAGTAACCCTGTCTATCACCCTGTTCCTTCACTACAGACAATAACTAGTTACCCTGTCTATCACCCTGTTCCTACTACAGACAATAACTAGTTACCCTGTCTATCACCCTGTTCCTTCACTACAGACAATAACTAGTTACCCTGTCTATCACCCTGTTCCTTCACTACAGACAATGACTAGTTACCCTGTCTATCACCCTGTTCCTTCACTACAGACAATGACTAGTTACCCTGCCTATCACCCTGTTCCTTCACTACAGACAAGGACTAGTTACCCTGTCTATCACCCTGTTCCTACTACAGACAATAACTAGTTACCCTGTCTATCACCCTGTTCCTTCACTACAGACAATAACTAGTTACCCTGTCTATCACCCTGTTCCTTCACTACAGACAGTGACTATAGTTACCCTGTCTATCACCCTGTTCCATCACTACAGACAAGGACTAGTTACCCTGTCTATCACCCTGTTCCATTACTACAGACAATGACTAGTTACCCTGTCTATCACCCTGTTCCTTCACTACAGACAATGACTAGTTACCCTGTCTATCACCCTGTTCATTCACTACAGACAAGGACTAGTTACCCTGTCTATCACCCTGTTCCTACTACAGACAATAACTAGTTACCCTGTCTATCACCCTGTTCCTTCACTACAGACAATAACTAGTTACCCTGTCTATCACCCTGTTCCTTCACTACAGACAGTGACTAGTTACCCTGTCTATCACCCTGTTCCTTCACTACAGACAATAACTAGTTACCCTGTCTATCACCCTGTTCCTTCACTACAGACAAGGACTAGTTACCCTGTGTCTATCACCCTGTTCCATCACTACAGACAATGACTAGTTACCCTGTCTATCACCCTGTTCCTTCACTACAGACAAGGACTAGTTACCCTGTCTATCACCCTGTTCCTTCACTACAGACAAGGACTAGTTACCCTGTCTATCACCCTGTTCCTTCACTACAGACAATGACTAGTTACCCTGTCTATCACCTGTTCCTTCACTACATACAATAACTAGTTACCCTGTCTATCACCCTGTTCCTTCACTACAGACAATGACTAGTTACCCTGTCTATCACCCTGTTCCTTCACTACAGACAATGACTAGTTACCCTGTCTATCACCCTGTTCCTTCACTACAGACAATAACTAGTTACCCTGTCTATCACCCTGTTCCTTCATTACAGACAAGGACTAGTTACCCTGTCTATCACCCTGTTCCTTCACTACAGACAATGACTAGTTACCCTGTCTATCACCCTGTTCCTTCACTACAGACAATAACTAGTTACCCTGTCTATCACCCTGTTCCTTCACTACAGACAATGACTAGTTACCCTGTCTATCACCCTGTTCCTTCACTACAGACAAGGACTAGTTACCCTGTCTATCACCCTGTTCCTTCACTACAGACAATAACTAGTTACCCTGTCTATCACCCTGTTCCTTCACTACAGACAATAACTAGTTACCCTGTCTATCACCCTGCTCCTTCACTACAGACAATGACTAGTTACCCTGTCTATCACCCTGTTCCTTCACTACAGACAATGACTAGTTACCCTGTCTATCACCCTGTTCCTTCACTACAGACAATAACTAGTTACCCTGTCTATCACCCTGTTCCTTCACTACAGACAAGCACTAGTTACCCTGTCTATCACCCTGTTCCTTCACTACAGACAATAACTTGTTACCCTGTCTATCACCCTGTTCCTTCACTACAGACAAGGACTAGTTACCCTGTCTATCACCCTGTTCCTTCACTACAGACACTAACTAGTTACCCTGTCTATCACCCTGTTCCTTCACTACAGACAATAACTTGTTACCCTGTCTATCACCCTGTTCCTGTGCTTTAGATGAACAAGATATACTTACAACCTAGACAGGAAGTGTGCTTTAGATGAACAAGATATACTTACAACCTAGACAGGAAGTGTGCTTTAGATGAACAAGATATACTTACAACCTAGACAGGAAGTGTGCTTTAGAAGGGAAGTCATTCTCTGTGTTCATCATATCCATCATTACTGTAGGTATCATGTCTGTAACAAAATAACAATGCTAAGGTTTCAATGCTCACCTCACATTCGGGGTATTATTGTCAGCTTACTGTGGGTGGTGTAACTAATAACCCTTTGTATACGGGGTATTATGTCAGATAACGGTGGGTGGTGTAACTAATAACCCTTTGTATACAGGGTATTATTGTCAGCTAACTGTGGATGGTGTAACTAATAACCCTTTGTATACGGGGTATTATTGTCAGCTAACAGTGGATGGTGTAACTAATAACCCTTTGTATACGGGGTATTATTGTCAGCTAACTGTGGGTGGTGTAACTAATAACCCTTTGTATACAGGGTATTATTGTCAGCTAACAGTGGGCGGTGTAACTAATAACCCTTTCTATTCGGGGTATTATGTCAGATAACTGTGGGCGGTGTAACTAATAACCCTTTGTATACGGGGTATTATGTCAGATAACTGTGGGTGGTGTAACTAATAACCCTTTGTATACGGGGTATTATGTCAGATAACAGTGGGCGGTGTAACTAATAACCCTTTGTATACGGGGTATTATGTCAGATAACTGTGGGCGGTGTAACTAATAACCCTTTGTATACGGGGTATTATGTCAGATAACTGTGGGCGGTGTAACTAATAACCCTTTGTATACGGGGTATTATTGTCAGCTAACAGTGGGCGGTGTAACTAATAACCCTTTGTATACGGGGTATTATTGTCAGCTAACAGTGGGTGGTGTAACTAATAACCCTTTGTATACGGGGTATTATTGTCAGCTAACAGTGGGCGGTGTAACTAATAACCCTTTGTATACGGGGTATTATTGTCAGCTAACAGTGGGTGGTGTAACTAATAACCCTTTGTATACGGGGTATTATTGTCAGCTAACAGTGGGCGGTGTAACTAATAACCCTTTGTATACGGGGTATTATTGTCAGCTAACAGTGGGTGGTGTAACTAATAACCCTTTGTATACCGGGTATTATTGTCAGCTAACAGTGGGCAGTGTAACTAGTAACCCTTTGTATACGGGGTATTATGTCAGATAACTGTGGGTGGTGTAACGTACTAATAACACTTTCTATCCATTCAGTGCAGCTTAAAGGTCTCACTGATCTTTATTAAATATTGAACACCCTAGATCTAAACCGGTGGTTAGGAGTAATAGTTAGGAAGTTACAGTGCTCCTGAATATAGAGATTATATTGCAGTTAAGGTAATGTTTCTGTTGTGGTATAATAACCGGTTCCACTCCCCCCACCCCACCCCCTACATCAGGTATGTATAATTACCTTTTTTTTCCTCTACCTCCTCGATCTCGTTGTATAATTACCCTCTTTTTCCTCTACCTCCTCGATCTCTTTGTATAATTACCCTCTTTTTCCTCTACCTCCTCGATCTCGTTGTATAATTACCCTCTTTTTCCTCTATCTTCTCAATCTCGTTGTATAATTACCCTCTTTGTCCTCTACCTCCTCGATCTCGTTGTATATTTACCCTCTTTTTCCTCTACCTCCTCGATCTCGTTGTATAATTACCGTCTTTTTCCTCCACTTCCTCGATCTCGTTGTATAATTTCGTCTTTTTCCTCTACCTCCTCGATCTCGTTGTATAATTACCGTCTTTTTCCTCTACCTCCTCGATCTCGTTGTATAATTACCCTCTTTTTCCTCTACCTCCTTGATCTCGTTGTATAATTACCCTTTTTTTCCTCTACCTCCTTGATCTCTTTGTATATTTACCCTCTTTTTCCTCTACCTCCTCGATCTCGTTGTATAATTACCCTTTTTTTCCTCTACCTCCTCGATCTCGTTGTATATTTACCCTCTTTTTCCTCTACCTCCTTGATCTCTTTGTATAATTACCCTTTTTTCCTCTACCTCCTCGATCTCGTTGTATATTTACCCTCTTTCTCCTCTTCCTCCTCGATCTCGTTGTATAATTACCCTCTTTCTCCTCTACCTCCTCGATCTCGTTGTATAATTACCGTCTTTTTCCTCCACTTCCTCGATCTCGTTGTATAATTACCATCTTTTTCCTCTACCTCCTCGATCTCGTTGTATAATTACCGTCTTTTTCCTCTACCTCCTCGATCTCGTTGTATAATTACCCTCTTTTTCCTCTACCTCCTTGATCTCGTTGTATAATTACCCTTTTTTTCCTCTACCTCCTTGATCTCTTTGTATATTTACCCTCTTTTTCCTCTACCTCCTCGATCTCGTTGTATAATTACCCTTTTTTTCCTCTACCTCCTCGATCTCGTTGTATATTTACCCTCTTTTTCCTCTACCTCCTTGATCTCTTTGTATAATTACCCTTTTTTCCTCTACCTCCTCGATCTCGTTGTATATTTACCCTCTTTTTCCTCTACCTCCTCGATCTCGTTGTATAATTAACCTCTTTTTCCTCTACCTCCTTGATCTCTTTGTATATTTACCCTCTTTTTCCTCTACCTCCTCGATCTCGTTGTATAATTACCCTCTTTTTCCTCTACCTCCTCGATCTCGTTGTATATTTACCCTCTTTGTCCTCTACCTCCTTGATCTCGTTGTATAATTACCCTCTTTTTCCTCTACCTCCTCGATCTCGTTGTATATTTACCCTCTTTCTCCTCTTCCTCCTCGATCTCGTTGTATAATTACCCTCTTTCTCCTCTACCTCCTCGATCTCGTTGTATAATTACCCTCTTTCTCCTCTACCTCCTCGATCTCGTTGTATAATTACCCTCTTTATCCTCTTCCTCCTCGATCTCGTTGCCCTCCTCGTCTGGACTTTGCGTCATGTCTGGTGTTTGGTCGGGGGAGGAAGCAGCAGGTTTCAGATAGTGGTGAGAAGCTATAAACTTGAAGTCAGCAAACATGATCTCCTCCGTTCTCTCTATCCACGTTCCATTATTCTGATCAGCCTGAAAGGACAGGTTGAATTAGAATAACTTCATTAGAGCTGGCTCTGACACATATTCTCACTAATTATAGATCTGTTACCTTGGTGACAGGATGTCGCGGCTCAACACTGACTAGTTTCCATTCATGAAGAATCTCTTCCAGTCTTGCCACAAATCTAAGAAACAAAATAAGACATTGCAATATAATCAAAATTAAGACAAAACAGTTTCATCTGCAAACAAACTTTCACTTAATAGTTTTATGGTCCTACATGGTTCACCTTGTGTTAATATAATCTAACTTTTGTCATAATTGACCCCTGTGATCCTGAATTTTTGTTGAAAAATCCATTCAAAACTTTATGACAAGTAGCGATTTAAACTTTAAGGAATTTCCTCTATTTCCCCTATTGTGCCTGGCCACTCTGGCCCCTTAGGGGTCAGAGTCACAATTTATGCAAAATCTGTTTCCTTTCCCCAGGGATGTTTCTGACCAAATTGGTCAAAATCCAATCAGGACTTTTTGACTAGTAGGGATTTGAAGCAAATGTTGACGGACAACGGATGGACAGACGGACGTGATAGACACCGCGCCAGTAGTAGCCCACCAGTATTTCAGATGAAGTCACTTGAAAGTTTTGATATATTTGTCTCCTGTGACCTTGAAAGTACATCAAGGTTATTTTTATTTATTAACTTTGCTCAGCTCCTTCCAAGGAAGCTTACAGCCAAATGCTGTGTCTCTAGGCCCTTCAGTATTTCAAAAGTTGTTTTAAAGTTTTTACATTATTGCCATCTGTGACCTTGTCAAGGTCAATTTTGTTCGCAAACTTTGTTGGGCTCCTTCCAAGGACGCTACCAGCAAGATATCATGAGTCCAGGGCCCGTATTCATGAAACTGTTCTCATGCTCAAGCATGGATTTTGTGCTCAAGTCAGCTTTCTTGAAACTCACTTAAATCGTGTCAAACGATCAAAAAGTAAATTTAAACATAGAAAACAGCATTTGGATCTCACTTTCTCCAAATTATTTCCAAATATTTGGCAAAATATAATTTCATTCTTTATTTATATCTGGAAAAAAGAAATTTGGCTTGAGCACAGAATCCGGTCTTGAGCATGAGAACGGTTTCATGAATACGGGCCCAGGTCTTTCAGTATTTCAGTCATTTGAATGTTTTGACATGTTTGACCCCTCTGTATGTCAAGGTAATTTCTATTAGCAAACTTTGTTTGGTTCCTTGCTTGGGAGTAACCACTACCGAAGGTCATGTCACTTAAGGTCTTTTGGTATTTCAGAAGATTGATAAAGGCTAATGAGTATAAATGTAATTATCGCAGGGTTAATTATACAAGAGGCCCAGAGGGCCTGTATTGCTCACCTGGATACATTGGTATCTAGGTAATTGTGGTAAAATATTATCCAAAAAGGTCCGAAGGACAGGGACAGACTAAAAGACCAATCCTTGAAGCATATCTGTATAAATTAAAAAGTTTAGTAAATGGGTGAGTATTGCAACTGTTTTCAAGTTCAACTAAGAAATTAGGTCCCTAGGGGTGTGACCAGACCCTGACATTAATGCTAATATATAACGACTGTGTTTGTCTCTTTATGCCTAGCAATATGCAATATATAGTTTTGGGGTGGGGATCTCAAGCATTGGAAAGTTGTGACACATGGGTTTAGTCTGAATGGGTGTGGCAGACCCTGGGATCAAATCTAAAATCATGATTATAATCGTCTCTTCATGCCCAGCAATTGTACATAGTTTAAAAGTTACGTCTCAGGTGTTAATTCAGTTAAAAAAAGTTTATCTCGGAAGTAGCAAAGCTCATGTCGAGCAGTTATTGGAACTTAACGCAAGAACCATGCTGATAGAAATTCAGAATGGTAACAGTTATCGTATTACCGGAAGCGGGCGTTTAATTAAAAAAGACATAGCGGACGAACAGACAAATGAATAGGGACACTCCCGGCCCAATGATGAACAGTCACTTATAGCTATCTCATATTGGCACAATGTTGGTGGATGGACAAACGCAAATAAAGATTTACGTGTGGCTATTTTGAATTGTGTCAATGCCAACATTATTTGTTTGAATGAAACTCATTTGAAAGGCACTCTGTCGCCCTCTGTTGAGGGGTTAATATCACATAATTATGACCAACTGTTATTTGCGGCCATAACTGTAACGTTGTGTCTTTAACCGAGACACACAATGATTTTTCACTCATTTGTTAGGACAGATTTATGTTAACTATGAAAGCAATGGTATTTATTTGAGCGGTGATTTCAGCTGCAGAGCTGGATCAGCACAGGATCAACCAAATGTTAGACGACGTGCCTGCCAACACATGCATAGAAGACAAAACGAATCAACTCGGACAAACGTTCATCAAATTTCTGAATGACGTTAAATTTTGTACATTGAACGGCCGTTTCGGAGAAACCTCAAATATGTTTACGTCCATTTCAAAAAGAGGAAAGGCAGTTGTAGACTACATGTGTGTACCACACGACTGTTTAAATTAAAGCATTTCATTTAAGATTATACCGTGTAATGATATAGTGGGAAAAAATAGCCTACAAACGTTGCTTGGGGAAAGGAGTGAAATACCTGATCACAGTGTTATGTTATGTCAGTTAAGTGTCAGCGTAGTTCTAGCAAAACAGAGTAACCAAGAGAAGGAGTCTTGTAGATGTGACATACACTCGATAGAATTCTGGTAGATTTTATGACTTCAGAAATTTCTAAACTGGCGCTGATGGATATATAATATGACAAATTGAAATTTCGTGGGAAACACAGGCGGATGTCGATACTCATTATGACAATCTAAGTAGAGTAATTTTCAAGGAAATGGAAGAAAAAATACCTAAATGTACAAAATGTACAACTGAAAGAAAAACCAAGGAAAGGTTTCCGTCCACATATATATAAACCGTTTTGAAATGAAAACTTAACCATGATTTGGGCAGCCATGGACGAAAAGGAACAGATTAACAGTAAATTTCTGGGAAATAAAGAAAAACTCTGAACTATAAAATTAATTTAGATACGCACAAACGATATTCCACAAGGCTTTAAGGAGGGAGGATCGATTGTATAAACAAAATTTGGCATTTGATATCGAGCAAGCGATTACAAGGGACTCGATATAGTTCTGGGACAGTCTTAAAAAGCTTGGACCTCCAAGTCAAGAGGCCCATGGGCCTCAACAGTCATCTGACAATCTATATAATTTTCTGTTGGTAGCTGTTTAAAGATATTACCATATTTGACCCTGTTACCTGAGAGAGTCAATGAACAAACTTGTTATTCCTTCATCACGGCATAGTGATAATACCCGCAGATTAACTTTTTGTTACTGAGAAGAAGTGTTTGAAACATTTTAAGACATTTGACCCCTATGACCTTGAAAGCAGATCAAGGTCATTCATTTGAACAAACTTGGTAGCCCTTAATCCCAGCATGCTACAGGCCAAATATCGGTACCCTAGACCTTTCTGTGATGGAGAAGAAGTTACTTGAAGAATTCAAATATTTTTTACCTCTGTGACCTTGAAAGTAGGTAAAGGTCAATCATATGCACAAACTTGGTAGTCCTTCATCATAGCATGCTACATGCCAAATATCAGTACCCTGAGCCTTTCGGTTATTGAGAAGAAGTTTCTTAAAGAATTTTACATATGTGACCCCTGTGACCTTGAAAGTAGGTCAAGAACATTGATATGAAGAAATTATGTAGCCCTTAATTCCAGCATGCTATAGGCATAATATTATCACCCTAGAGCTAATAGTTACTGAGGAGAAGTTGTTTGAAAGAATTTTGCTACATTTGACCCCTGTGACCTTGAAAGTAGGTCAAGGTCATCGATATGAGAAAATTTTGTAGCACTCTATCCCAGATACTTACTGGTCAAATATCAGCATCCTGGGCCTTTTGGTTATTGAGAAGAAGATTCTTAAAGATTTTTTACATATTTGACTCCTGTGACCTAATGAGAAAAAGTCAAAGTCATTGATATGAGGAAACTTTGTAGCACTTTATCCCAGGTACCTACAGGATAAATATTGGCATCCTGGGCCTTTTGGTTATGAGAAGAAGATTGTAAGGGTAAAGTTTACGCACGGCGCACGGGGGACGACGATGGACGAAGCACGATGGCAATAGGTCATCCTAACCCTTTGGAAGTCTATGGTGACGATGGCAATATTGAGAAAAATAGGGAAGAAGTCATGTCTCAGTGGAAGGAGGAATTTGCAGGGTTATTGAATAAAAAAACAATTTCGAATGACATTAGTGATGCTTTTTTCAATAATACGCTACAACAAAAACAATTTCAAGAAGACAATATGCTCAAGCCATTGTGTGACTCAAATGCTACGTTAAACCAAGTAATACAAATCAAAGAAATTGAGAAAGTTATAAACAACATAAAAACTGGAAAATCAATGGGTTATGATCCATCAATTTGGAGGAACGCCATTCCAAAAGACAGAACATTGGATCCGCGTATTCCGTATATATATAATTATTTCATTTAAAAATAATTATCTTTGTTATTTTCTTTAAGCTATTCAAGTATATATTATGAGGATGTTTCAATCTATAGACATCATTATATATATACACTGAATAGCTTACTTTTAGTTAAGGAGAAAAGTTGCTAGATTTATTGGAAAAACACTTTCTTTTAATGTCACATTCCTGGTAATGTCATGTTTTTGTATTAAAAATACAACATGATATAATGAGGAATGCAATGTATCTGTATACCAAATTTTAGTTCAATATGTGAACACTTTGCAGAGATAATTAATGGAAACCCCATAAAGGTGACAGACAGACAGACGACAGGTAAACTAATAGTCCCCTCCAGGGATATACTGCATGATAGTGCAAAAGATAACTGAGAGGTAGGAACTACATAATGATCATATTTGCATATATATGTAGCAAATCTAGAGCGGGTCGATCGTCTGCGACCAGATAGCTCAGTTGGTTGAGTGTCCATTTAGTTCAGAGGCTATAGTAGCTAGCAGGTTTGAACCCCGGTTGGGCTGTGCATTTTACCTCTCCAGTGACGATATATGTACCTTTCCCATTCCGAGGCAGTTGTAAAATCTGTGATTTCAAAAACATCTGCATCCTGAAATATATGAAATATAATTGTTCTTTAAGTTTAACTGTTAACAATACATTTTTCAATCAAAGTTGCAAAAAAAATGTCATTGGTTGTGGAAGGTAAAAGCAGAAAGATGGTGTTCTCCCGACAGTGTTCCTGGTCATTACTGATGTGTGTATACTGCCAGCAGTATTATGATATATATACTGATGAGTGTATACTTCCAGCAGTATTATGATATACTGAGGAGTGTATACTGCCAGCAGTATGATATACTGATTCCCCAAATTTCCTCTTTAAAATTCCCAATTAAGACACTTGAAAAACATTTGGTGGTTTTACATGCTTGAGCAGCTTCTTGTGACATTAATTTTAATTCTGACTATTGTATGTTATATACCACTAGTGGAATATGACCTTCCAGACTTTTGATTAGTTGAGAAGTTGAACTTTCACCGGAAATGTGGATTGTTGACGATGTCATCAATTGTTGACGTCGTCACAACTTGGCGGGAATGTATTCGAGATGATGTGATTTCCCACAAATCAGCGATTCACTCCAGAAAACAACACTGCAACTGCCGACTAAATATCATTGTGTAAGAAACAGGTCACACGACTCGTGGTTATTGGATATGGAGTTCATTTCACTCTCGTTAATTATTTTTTAAAAGTTACAAAAGACATTCGCTAAAGCTTGTGTCTTTTGTAACTTTTAAAAAATAATAAACTCGGAGTGAAATAAACTCCATATCCAACAACTACTCATTGTGTAATCTGTATATATATTGGACTACACTATAAATGTTGAAAGGGCCAAAATTCAATGATGAAATACAAAGAAATTAATGAGGAATGAGTTTTTAGATGAACCTTTCATTTCACTGACTCACGTTTGGTCAGCACTTGTATCGATGTACACAAGATAATTACGAACATTACTGGTGTGTTTGTTTACATTGGCCATATATAAACTGTAACTTATAGTAGCAATGCTGTACATAAGGGGAGATAAGTCTGTTTCAGATTTCCCAAAATGCTGATGATGCTTACACGGGAACACCCCGTTTTCCCCATCTTTTATTTTTAGTAAGATGACGTTCTATATATATGACCATATATGGTATTCAATCAATTCCAGAACCACCTTGATATGATGTGATACGCAAAGAAGGCAAAAAAGGTCGGAAGGGTAAGAAATCAGAACTGCTTGAAATGTTTTTGGCCATTTCCCGGACGGCTACATGTGTACCTTGGTATAACATATATCAGTTTGCAGATTAAACATTTCTCTGTCATTTGCATTTCACATCTTAAGGGTAGTGTAAATGTTCTGGGATTTCTTGAAAAACATCAGAAATTGAGATGCCCCCCTCTCGTTTGGCTTTGCCACAGCTGTCAAAATCCAATATGGCGGCATATGTTACCAACACATGGGAGGAGATGTCTGAGATGACAATATAGTGAATGCGGCATGTTATCGTTTTTGATTGTCATCAATAGTTGCAATTATTATGGAAAAAGTCTGTTAAACTAATTGCCACAAATGACAATTGATATTGAGCAAAGAAAACTGATTATTTCCTGACCAAGCTGAAGCATGTTTTTTTCACCATTATTTTATCTCCCAAAACACCAGTCAGATCAGCTGTTTATTTTACATAAAATCTTTTTTTGCAATGTTTGAATAATGTTTTAAACAAAATAAGATATTTTATTTGAAATAGAAATGTCCTTTGTAGTTAAAAATATTTTTTTTTTTATGAATTTGTTAGGGAGGTGTACTGTAACTTTTTTTTTTTAATTTTCGTTATTTTTATTTGAAGGTCCCTAATAACATTTTTCTTTTTAATAAATGGTGTGCATTTAAGTTTTTCAATGTGTTTTTCTAATTCTGAAAAAAAGATAACATCCCCTTAAGCTTACATTTAAAATAAAAAATTACTCTGAAAAAGTGTTTAAAAAATGGCTTATAATCATGCATATTTGACTACATAGGCCAAATCTGTCTATATGGCCCGATTAGGCGGTGATCCAGTACCTGATGTACAGGGCTTGTCTGGTTCTGGAGTCAGTTGTGTGTAAGATCGTGGGTATATTACAACGTACGCGTTTTGGTGAAGGATTTTTTTTTTTTTGAATAAAATCTTCTTGTTTATAATTAATTATAATGTCTCTAAAAATGTCTTGAACTGAACTTGTGTTTAGTGGTATCTGTTTTGACGTCAAGACGGCAATGTTTTTTCCTGCAATTCCTGCCGATATTGAACATGTTTCTGGTTACCATTACGTAATATATTTCACGATTTTTAAAGGGGTTTGTACATACGACGACGTTTCAAGTTTCACTATACTGTAACGTTACTGTAGTCTATACTGTACTGTAAGCTTAGCTGTCTTTGTAAACGCTACTCGTGTGTCAGGTATCAGTTATGTAGGTCTTCTAGATCTGTGCATATTCTTGATAGTATCAATTAATCAATTATGTTTATGAAAGGACGACTTATTATGCCACTATAAGAGTTAATTAAGTAAATATTTTCTATCACGTAAACTTACCTCATCAGCAGCCATCGCGGAACCTTTCGAGTAATTTGTTTGAACGTTCGGATTACCTCGGGTGTTTTCAAAACTGTGAATGCGGAAAACGGCACTACGGAACTAGGCCTAGACCTATTCCATTATCGGAACACAGGCACTAGCCTCGTCTGTCAAACACCTATAATGTTAATATTATAGGTGTTTGACAGACGAGGCTAGTGCCTGTGATCCAAACATCTTTAAAGTTACCCGAAATTGCGATGGCTTCATTTCAGAATTAATAATTATATCTTAACCACAAATTCATATTTATTCAAGACTGGAATATTGCATATCATCCTTTCTGTTTTCATTGTAAAACTGAAGTTGAAAAACAGGCATAGTTCATACATTATGGGAATGTGAAAAAGTACAAATATTCTTAGCATATCTCTATTAGATTTGCTGTTAATCCCGTTTGCTTCTAATGAAGAATGTTTTATCTTTGGGTTCTATAATGAAAAAAAAACCAATATAGACAATCTTGTAATTCTGATTATAAAGCTATATATATATAAAGCTAGATGTCAGCAGACTAGCCTATCAGTTCCAGCATTGAAAAAAAAATAGGGAAATGAATGATACTCAAAAGTATATCGCTACAGGTAATTTAAAGGTGAACGTCATACTTGTCTGAATAACTTTAATACTGACTGGAAAAAATGGGATAGATTATTGTATTGTTTAAACATATTTTTATTACTTCAAAACAAGCACGAGGATTGGCCACAAGTTATATACAACTTATAAAAGCTCTCTCCTCCAAATTTTATTACAACAATGTGACAACAACAATCGGGATATTTACATATGTTAGAAAATGGGAGACTATGATAGGAAAGTGAAGGTAATACAGAGAAATCATCCAACAATTAGTTTATGTATAACAAAACTGTTTACTGTACAAACAATAACATCATTTCTGCCTGGTACAAACTAACGACACACTCGGGCGCGACGGATTACCCAAATCTACCCAAATCTTACCCAAATCTACCCAAATTTTACCCAAATTGTACAAATACACCACAATTATAAGAAAACCAATAGCTTTATTAATTAATTATTCGCAAATGTTGATGATGGATATCGTTTTCAGTAAGGGTTATCTCCCATGTATCATGCATGACAAAGAATATTGCCTACATATCTGTATCGTACTTAATCATAATAGAAACAATATAAATGCAATAATCAATAGAAAATTGGCGTCCTCGAAAAACTTATATTTCATAATATAAAAATCACATTACCCAAATCTACTAAAATCTTACCCAAATCTACCCAAATCTTACCCAAATCTACCTAAATCTTACCCAAATCTTACCCAAATCTACCTAAATCTTACCCAAATCTACCCAAATCTTACACAAATCTATCCGAATCTTACCCAAATCTACCTAAATCTACCTAAATTTTACCAAAATCTCACAAATAACCTGTTACCAGAGTGTATATAATACGTTTCTAAAAATTATACAATCAACATTTCAACAACGAATGATTTCACTGACAGACAATTATACATTTTACAAAGAGTGGAATCAGGTGAAACTCTACGTAATTATGAACATACGTGTTAATTTACAGGTAAAGCATGACCAAACTGAATAACCAATAACTGGGAAATTATCCAGCTATCATAAGATATAATACATTCCGTAATAATGTATATACCTACTTGACGTCAAAGATTTTTTTCAGTATATGTTTATTCGTGTATGTGTGTGTTTAAATGTATACTATCCGTTTTGTTAAAACACAAGTTTCTGGTATTATTAAGTGTAAACCATATCCAAAGTGTGCTAATTACGATTAGCTAGACATGTGCCGTTACAATCCAGGTTACGGGTTAGCATGTAAATAACATCGTAATGGCCACAAACTCCTAGAGGCGACAATTATCTATAGGACACTGGCATTACCAGTCATCAATATGTATTGTATATGTAGTTGCATTGATATTTACACGTAAGCTTTCTAATACTCATCCCACTCTTTACTTTAATAACCATACTATAACGCAGCATGACTGCCACAAACATTTAGGACTAACATTAATAAAAAAAAAAAGGTACCTGGTCCAATCATATTGATAACATTTACGATCAAGCTTCATCGAGATTGAATATACTGAGAATTCTGAAATATATAGTTGACACAAATACATTTAAAACAATATATATATCATACATTAGACCAATACTAAAATATTCCATCATAGTTTGGGAAAATTGCACTAAAAATGAATATGATTTACTTGTATCTATCCAAACTGAAGCTATGAAAATAATAACTGGATAAAGGACATTTATGTTTAAAATCATCAATGACTATTCTCTTACATATCTCTATAACATCATACAACCATTCCTTAATACAAATACCTCTTATTCGTTTAGAAATGAAAGAATATTTAAAGGCCCAATATACGTAACTTCAGGAAATTTCTACTGATTCTGAAAAATTCTGGAAAAAAATCCAGTTGATAACCATGGAAAAATAAGTCTAAAACGAAGAAACTCTTGACAAAAAAATCCAAAAGAATTGAAAATAATTCAGATGGGGCCCACTTCAACAACTAACCGAAGGTAGAACACGGTTCAAAATGGACGCGTGTTTACAAATACCGAGTTTCAACTACTGCTGTACCAGTAACCGCATAAGAATTCACCTTGAATATTGCTGATATCAGCTAATCTTAACTAAGTCTATAAATTTAATAAGTTATTAGGCTTGATTTTCGCTTCAAGTTTTGCAGAAAGATACGTATATTGGACCTTTAATTAATAAGAATGGTGTGTGAGTGAGTGTGTTTGACTTTGTGTTAACGTACGAATCAGTAATTTGACATTTTATCAAAATATACATGTGAAGTTCTTATAAAAACGTACACAAAACGTCACGTTATGATATTTTTTTTATTTTTCTTCTCTTATACAATACCTTTTAATATCATCCTCCAAAATCCCTATAATATAACATCAAAATAAAAATGGGACTAAATAGAAATTATTGTGACTTGGAATGGATTCCATCAATTTTGATTTATATCAGAGACCAGGGACGTATAAAGGCTTTATGCGTCTCTGTTTATATACATCCCGTTATCCTAAGCGAAATATTCCAATTAATCCGTAAACCAGAAAATTATTTGATCAATTTTGATATCTATACGTCCTTCTTTTGTAACTGGCGTATTATTCACCCCGTGAGTTATTTAAAACTAATGATATAATTATAAATATACGCAGGGACGTATATCTCACATATGTATACGTCCCTGTATCTAGCGATTTATTCAAATTGCAAGTCCCATTTTATATTTCGTAACAAATTGATCGATATACGTCCCTTCGTACTTAGCGAATTATTTATTATATATATATGTTGTTAGATGTTTATTGACACTTAACATGGACTAATTGATTGACATAGGTCTCTTTTGTTCACGTTCGTTATCAGTATCTGAGTTCCTCGTATATTGTAGTAGCCCCCAGGACACGACCAAGTATATTGGCCCCAGTCCACAATGAAGCTGGACTCCAGATAACAGACTTGTGTTATTTCCTAATTAGTGTCACAACATCAATTGGGTTATATGAAAGAGACGAAGATATCGTAAAAATATAATACAAACTGCAGAAAATTTGAAAATATATACGTAATTTCGAAAAATATATAATTGTCCGTCATAGATTTTAACAAGCATGTTTGAAATAAATTGAACTTAAACGATCATTATCATGCATGTCCCATTATACTTTTCAAATGAATAAAAACGATCGTTTTAAACATGTCCCGTTATACTTATAAAATGAATAAAACGATCGTTTTATACATGTCTCGTTATATTTATAAAATGAATAAAACGATCGTTTCATATATGCCCCGTTATACTTATCAAATGAATAAAAACGATAGTTTTATACATGTCCTGTTTCTATTATCAAATTGAATTAAAACGATCGTTTTATACATGTCCCGTTATACTTATCAAATGAATAAAACGATCGTTTTATACATGTCCCGTTATATTTATAAAATGAATAAAACGATCGTTTCATATATGCCCCGTTATACTTATCAAATGAATAAAAACGATAGTTTTATACATGTCCTGTTTCTATTATCAAATTGAATTAAAACGATCGTTTTATACATGTCCCGTTTCTATTATCAAATGAATAAAAACGATCGTTTTATATATGCCCCGTTATATTTATAAAATGAATAAAAACGATCGCTTTATACATGTCCCGTTTCTATTATCAAATGAATAAAAACGATCGTTTTATACATTCCCCGTTTCTATTATCAAATGAATAAAAACGATCGTTTTATACATGTCCCGTTGTACTTATCAAAGGAATTATTATATAGAACGATTATTTTATGCATGTCACGTTATACCTATCAATTAAGTTAAACTTAATATTGGGCAAGATTTGGGTAGATTTGGGCACGGACTTAGATTAGATTGCTATCTAAGTCCGTGATTTGGGTAAGACTTAGGTAAGGTTTAAGTAGATTTGGGTGATGTGATGTTTATATAACGTCTATTGATTATTGCATTTCTATTGTTTCTTTATCTTTATTCTTTAACAAATTGATATTATAATAGGCCTAAAGCACAATACAGATATGTAACGTTTGTAATTTCTTTGCCATGCGTGATACAGGGGAAATAAACCTTACTCATGTTTGGTTTACTAAAACCTGGAGAAAACGCGTCGACCATCAAAAATTTGCATATAATTTATTAATAATGCTATTGGTCTTCTTATAAGTGTGGTACAAGATACAAGATACAAGAAGCTTTATTTTACGTCGAATGTAGTAATGGGTAACATAAGCTCTCAAGAGCTTGTATTTCGACAAAACATGACAATAAAATGTACAGACAAAACGTAACAAATATATAAAGCATAAAACATGATAGCAAAGCACATGCACATGGAAGATACGTTTAAGAACAGAAAGCACTATTAATTTAAAATAAATGGCTATGAAACTATAAATTATAATAGACGAGAGATTAAGGTATCACAGATTAATTGTTAGGAAATGATAGTTAAGAATGAACACTTGCATAACTCGGATACAGTGTTGCTAAAGGTAAAGTTAAAACACTATCAGGGCTAAGTGTAATTTACATATATGCTAATATAGCAAAAAGTAAAAATTTCCAGGATATACACTAATATAGTGTAACTTAAAAGAAAACTTTCTGGAGAAATAAGAAAAGGATTAAACAAAGCAAATATAGCAAAATAAAAATAGTACCAGATGTCGGGGTATTTTGTTTTAGTGTATAAATAAAATCATAATACCAGAATTTGTCCCGAAAAAAGCTCAGGGTGAGAGAAACATAAGAGTGGTTGGGCCAGTCCCTACCGACAAATTATGTCTCTCCCACCCCATGCCTGCTGATTAAAATTTCATGGTACATCTTTATGGACATGCAATTGATTGATATTAAAGTATAAAAAATAAAAATAGAAAAGCATGTATAAACAGCGTACCAAGCAGCATAGCAACAAACATAAAAAAGCACAGCAATCCTGAGGGTTTACAAAGTCAAAAATTTGTACCAAGCAGCAAAAACATGAAGCAAAAACAGATCACGCAGATACACACATTGAGCACTTACAGTCGAGGCCATCCCACACACGGAGCCGCCTGCGGAATTCCCCGTAGTTCTACACCTTGCGCAGGTCGTTCGACAGGCAGTTCCATATGCGGGACGCCTCGTACCTGAAAGATTTGTGGCCATACCTGGTGGTGCTTACCCTCGGTATCTGTGCTTGTCCTTCTGCCCTGTAAGAATACACATATTCTTTTTTAGTTATAAGGCTACGAATGTAATCTGGGGCAATATTGTTGAAAATTTTAAAAACTTCACATGCCATTAGCTTCATTCTATGTATATGTAGGAATGAGGTATTGGACTGTGATAAAAGTTCTTTGATATCAGAGTTAAAATCATTAAGAACAAAGCGCAAGCCTCTCTCTTGAATTTTCTCTATTTTCCTGGTGGCTGATTGGCTACAAAAATGCCATACCAGAGGACAATAGTCAAAATTTGAGAGTACAAAAGATTTATATATTAACATTTTTGTACCCTTCGGTAACATATGACCAATTCTTTTTAAAACTGCTAACTGTTGAGAGGCTTTTCTACATATTTGTGATACATGTTTGTCAAATTTCAATAAAAAATCTATTTCAACACCTAAAAGTTTGACACTTTCTTCACACTTTATTTCTGAGTTTGCAATGTTGAAATGATCGAGGCCTTTCTTACCAAAACATATTGCCTGGAATTTATCTGGGTTTGCTTGCATACCATTAACGTTAAACCATTCAATTAAAAGTGTTGCCTCTCTTTCTAAAACATCTTTCAAAGTATGTAAGTTTTTGTTAAAATAACCCAGAGTATTATCATCAGCGTAATTATAAAGTTTTGACTCTTGAATACAGTAAAAAATGTCATTGATGAAAATATTAAAAATCAGCGGACCGAGAATCGATCCCTGGGGTACCCCTTTATCGAGACGTGTCCACTCACTGGTATTATCACCAAGTCTCACCCGCTGCTTCCTGTTCCCCAGATAGCTGCTCAGGAGACTTACAGCCTCTGTTGACACACCATATGATGAGAGCTTTCTGAGGAACAGGTCATGTGGAAGACAGTCGAAGGCCTTGGAGAGATCCATTAAGATGGCCCCAACATGATTGTGACCATCCAAGGCCTGTCGCCAATCCTCCAACATGCGCAGCAAGGTGGTCTGGCACCCGAAACCGGTCCTGTACGCTGCCAAAAAAGGATTAAAAACATTGTTAAAAAATTTTGACAACTGGTCATGTAGAATTCTTTCAAAAATCTTTGAAATGCTAGGAAGTATGCTTACTGGTCTATAATTACATTTATCTAGAGGATCATTTTTTTTATGAATTGGTGTTACTTGTGCATACTTCAGGCGATCTGGAAAAATACATTCATTGATTGAAAAATTTAGTAGGTTTGTGAGAACTGGGCTAATTGTGTCGGTACATGACTTCAAAATTCGAGCGGAGATTCCGTCGACACCTGTGGCTTTCTTTTTTTGAAGTTTTTTTACTACCTTTTCTACATCACTATAACCAACAGGTGAGAAAGAAAAATTTACAGAATTATCTAAATGGTTTTCAATGTTAATGATACTACTATGAGTGTCAAGATTCAAATTATTAAGGTTTTGACCAATGTTGTCAGCTACATTGCTAAAATGAGTGTTAAAAGTTTTACACACTTCTTCCTGATCAGCCACAACTCTACCATTTTCACAAAGTAAAATATCACAATCACCTTTGGCTGATTTCTTGGACAAAAAAGGTTTGATGGTGGGCCAAAAGTCTTTTGCCTTGGGACCATCACTACATCTTTCATTAAAATATTCTGTCATAGACATTTTCTTCATTTTATTTACAAAATTTCTTTGTTTCCTATAGTTTTCCCAGTTTTCATTGGTTTTATATTTACAATATTTGTTAAAAAACATGCGTTTTCTGTAAATTGCACGCCTTAAATTTCCATTCATATATACTTGTGTACTTGTACGATTTGGGTAGATTTGGGTAAGATTTGGGTAAGATTTGGGTAGATTTGGGTAATTCGTCAAATTACCCAAATCTACCCAAATCTACCCAAATCTTATAATTGTGGTGTACTTGTACGATTTGGGTAGATTTGGGTAGATTTGGGTAAGATTTGTCATGCCGACACACTCAGGCTCCTTCGTTGTCATGCCGACACACTCAGGCTCCTTCGTTGTCATGCCGACACACTCAGGCTCCTTCGTTGTCATGCCGACACACTCAGGCTCCTTCGTTGTCATGCCGACACACTCAGGCTCCTTCGTTGTCATGCCGACACACTCAGGCTCCTTCGTCTATTCAGATTGTTCATGTATACGCTCTTTAATTTTCAGTTAATCGTTCTCTTTGTTCATTCATGCTCCTTCTAGGTATCGTTTCATTGTGCCAGACAGGAAAAATAGTTACATATCAAGTTAATATATTTCGTGTATAGATATATTCTATACATAAACAACAGTTTATAAGGTTCCAGAAATGGTAGCGGTAGGAATGGGTATAGACTGAATATAACGACAGGGATTGAAGACTACATTATAAGTAGGGGATGGAATACTAAGGGAAACTGAAAATATACTATTAGTAAGTAATTAAAAAATTCAAAATAATATTCACAATCCTCATAGTCCCACAAAATTATACTTAAAGGCCCAATATACGTAACTTCAGGGAAATTTTCGTGATTCTGAAAAAATTCTGAAATAAAATCCAGTTGATAAACATGCAAAAAAAAACCAAAACGAAGTAAACCTGAGCGGTAACTAACAAGAATTGAAAATAATTCAGGTGGGGCCCACTTCAACAACAACCCGAAGGTAGAAGACGGCTCGAAATGGACGCGTGTTTACAAATACCGTGTTTCAACTGCTGCTGTACCGGTAACAGCGAAATAATTCATCTTGAATATTGCTGATATCAGTTAATCTTAGCTAAATCTATAAATATAATAAATTATTAGGCTTGATTTTTCCTTCAAGTTTTGCCGAAAGTTACGTATATTGGGCCTTTAAAGTATGTTACTTGTATGAATAAATTTTGGACAATTTCAAAAACAGTTTTATTTTCTGAGGGATTTAAATAGGGATTTCCATACAGAAGGGTTTCAGTTGTAATGGTTGGTGCTGACGCAACTTGATAAACATATAATTCCTTATGTTGTTAAACACTGGGCATTCCAACAAAAATGGTACGAGTTTTCACATGGATAACCAAAGGAACATGATGGCTAATAAGTTAAATTTACACGATAAAGATAATCATTAAATGGACTGCAATTACGTCTTAATTTAGAAAGAAGAATATTCAGATAACGAGGTCCATGGTTAAGATATAAAAGGGGAGTTTCGTTACCTGTAAGTTTATGCTTTTTTAAAAGTATTCAGAGATGGTTGGTTTCTGACTGTTTCTGAGAGGCTGTTCCAAAGTTTAGTAGTGGTATCTGGTATAAAAGATAATCGAGTGTTTGTTCCTGGTAACAAATAATTAATTATATAGTTTTTTCCACATATAATTCATATTACACATAGATTCAATGTATGTTGTCATAAGACACCATATCCCTCTTCCTTTCTTCTCCTGATTTTCATATTTCTCTATATCTCTTTCTTCTCTTCTGCTAAAAACAGTACATAAAATGGAATTTAATATGTACATGTAGAAATGCTATTTAAAATAAAATGTTTCGTCGTGCTTTAAAATTCAAATAAAGGCAGAGTATAAATGTTTGAAAGAAGATATGAGTGTGTCGAGTTGTGTATGCATGGAACAGAACTGTACTCAGATTAATATTGTGTGACCCAAGTCAAGTTGAAAAATGTTTTGTGTTATTTTTTCATTAGTACTTTAGGCAGAGACGTATAAAGCCATAGATATGGTGGCTGATTTCTGCCATCTCGCCTTTTCGAGTAATTTTTTACGCGAAAAGGCGAGAAAATGAACACGAAAAGGTGCCGTTTGTTCTTGAAAAATTCTCGCCTTTTCGTGTTATTTTTCTCGCCTTTTCGTCTTTTCGCGTAGCTTATAATGTTATACAATTTTGCGAAAACCCGTCGAACGGCGGGTTGTCGTCTTGTGAAAAATTAAATTTTATAATATTATAAGCTACACGAAAAGACGAAAAGGCGAGAAAAATAACACGAAAAGGCGAGATTTTTTCAAGAACAAACGGCGTCTTTTCGTGTTCATTTTCTCGACTTTTTGCGTAAAATTTATATATAATATATATAATATAATTTTCTTTTTTTTTAGTTTTTTCATTTTTAAGATTCCACAACTTTTGATTTATACCACATAGAGCTACATATTTGGGCTTAATATTTGCAGTAGACATGAATCATCATATGTATTTAAGCAAACACAATATTCTTTTATTTAAAGAATATTTTGATAATTTAGTGACCCCTACCCCATATCCCGTAATTGGGACCTTAATTATGTCATAACGTGGGCCCCTGGGGCCTTTTGAATTGAATTGGCTTACTGTTAATACAAAATGGTTCCCTCTACCACAGGATGCTTCAAACCAAGTTGTTGGTCATTAATTACTGGTAGGGATTTTAGTAAACATTGATGGATGGACGAAAGCACAGAGGATGGATGCAATAGCATATATAAGCTTGCCTTCAGGCAGGGGATCGAGCTAAATAGAGAATACTTGGTTATTATCTTACAATAAAAGGTTTATATTTTGTCGAGGGTTTTTCTTCCCAGCCAAAATAAACCTTGTATTGTAAGATATTTACCGTTTATCTGTTTATCATGCAACACATTAAACACAGATATGCAACTAAACAAAGCAAAACGCCCTTTGTTTCCCATTTTTTCCCTGAAGCCATGCGCCGGCTATGTTGCGTAGGGAAATATCCATTTAGGCCTATTCTTTTTAAGTCTACAGAGAGTAACTTCACACGTGTATGAAAATATTACACAAATACATGAACAATTAATATCCGATAACCAGCCGTTTAATACTATGATAAAATTCATAAGTCAATCAAGAAATACTTTTACATTTCGCAGTCCCGTCAGAACCGGGAAAGTTCACATGCATCATATTGACAAATAAAGCATTCGGTATTTAGGGGATAGTACGTTATTTTGGTGTCTATACTGGCGATTAGAACATGAAATTTGGTTTGAACTCGAGACCTTACCAAATACACACATTTTCTAACCTTAAAAATATACACACATTTTCAGCTTTTCCAACTCAATAGACAATCCACCTTTGCACAAATATAACAAATGTCTTCAAATTGAGCGACACTGTACAAACGTACCTGTGGTCAGTGTTTTTGCTATTTTAGTGCAAATAAAACAGATCACTTCAAATTAAATTGATTGTCATTGTACAATTATCAAGGTATAATTCTCTGGTTTTACACGTACCTGTGATTCGCGTTTCAGCTTTAGTTTCATTTGTATCAATTAAGGCGTGTGTTTTCCTTTAAATTCATAAAGTCCTGTATATTCAAGTAGATCTATATTCCGAATTAACAGGCGATCCGAACCGTGATTTGTGTTTTTCGTGGGTTCCGGTCTTTCTTCGGGTAATTCCACGTTGAAACTTTGGGAAACAGAGTACTCTAGAACTTGTGGAACAGTGAATTCGTCCAAGTCATCAATGTTTTTCAGGAAGTCTTAAAGTTCTTTACAAAATCGGACACTTTGAAATAGCATGCTTGGCAATAAAGTGAGCGTGGGTGGCTTGTCTAATTAATAAAAACAAGAGGCCCAGAGGGCCTGTATCGCTCACCTGGATACATTGGTATCTAGGTAATCATGATAAAATATTTTCTTTTTGGCTCGCCCCTCAGCCCCCTAGGGGGTCAGTCCCACCATGAGTACAATTTTGAATCCTGAGCACCCAGGGATACTTTCTGCCAAATAAGGCTGATTTCAAATCAGTGGTTATGGAGAAGAAGTCGCTTAAACCGATATAGCTAAATAACCCCTTTTGGCCCCAACCCTTAGCCCCCTAGGGGGTCAGTCCCACCATGAGTACAATTTTGAATCCTGGGCACCCAAGGATGCTTCCTGCCAAATTAGGTTGATTTCCTATCAGTGGTTATGGAGAAGAAGTCGTTTAAAGAAATTGTTGACGGACGACGGACGCCACGGTATGGCATAAGCTCACCTCAGTCCTTTGGACCAGGTGAGCTCACAATAATAAATCCAAAACCAAAATATTCCCAGGAATGATTTAGAAATAACCAATCATATTTAAAAAGGCGTGCCTATGTGTATTATCAACTCTGGATTGACAGAATCAATAGCCAATCAAATTGAAGAAAGCATCATCAACTCAGGATTGACAGAATCAGTCCAGTGATTTCCACGCCTACCACAGTTCAGTGTACATTTTAACATTGTAGGTAAATGAACATTGTTCTCGATGAAAGAAATATGTCACATCTATGATACAAGTAGGTTACACAATAGTTTACTCGTTCTTCAGGTATAACCCACGCGGCACTTCGTGCCTTGTGGGTTCTATATCCTGATCATGAAGAACTCGTAAACTATGGTGTAACCAATACTTAGAACATGGTCCATATCCAATCAAAACGCGTATTACAAACGTATCGTGTTAGAATGACGGATAAAGCAAAGGTTTATCCGGCAGTAGAAAATATAGTTATCAGTCGATATCTGTGGTGGTTGTAGGAAATAACCATGGGAAGGATTTGATATTTGACCCCTGTGACCTTGAAAGTAGGTCAAAGTAATTTTCTTTCCAAACTTTTCTCGGCTCCTTCCAAATATCTATATAAAGGGACAAACTTGAAAGCAAACTATAAACACATCTTCATGCTACTACACAATATAACAAGAGGCCTTTTGGTATTTTAGAAGTTGTTTGAAGGTTTTCACATAATTGACCCATGGCCTTGAAAATTCGTCTAAGATTTAGTTTTTGCACATTTTTTTTGCTCCCCAAAGGAAGCTACCAGAAAAATATCATATCTCTAGGCCTTTGGGCAGGTGAGCTAACAAAAGGACCAATGGGCCTGAATCCCTACCTGGTATTAATATCAAAGTTTACATATTTAAAAGTTGATAAAGTTTATTTATTTAAGAGGACTTTATAACACTATGACCCAGACATCTACCTACCAAATGTCACCCCCAGGGCCTTCTGGTTGTTGGGAAGAAGTCGTTAAAATTTAATGCGAGACAAATGATGGACAACGGACAGACAAATGATGGGCGATTTTAGCCCACCACCATCAGATGGTGTGCTGAATTATTCAAATCACCCTGCGTTCGTAGTCTGTCCCATCCTTAAACAATTGTTGTGATCGCCATTTCTTGAAAAGTACTGGATGGATCCTTCTCAAGTTCCCATTGGTCCCTAGTTGTGCATTGTCAATTTTTTAAGCCGATCCGGAAAACAATATGGCTGGCAGGCAGGCAGGCAGGCAGGCAGGCAGGCAGGCAGGCAGGCGGCCATCTTGGATTTTACATTTATAGTTTGTGATCGCTATTTCTTGAAAAGTACTGGATGGATCCTTATCAAGTTCCCATTGGTTCCATGTTGTGCATTTGTCAAACTGTTAAGCCAATATGAAAAACAATATGGCCGACACGTCGCCATCTTGGATTTTGCAGTAATAGTTTGTGATCGCTATTTCTTGAGAAGTACTGGATAGATCCTTCTCCAATTCATATGCAGATTCTCCCCCTTGGTCCCTAACTGTGCATTGTCCAGATTATTTGCTGATTACAAATAAATTTTGACTGACAAGCGGCCATCCTGGATTTTGACAGTTACAGATTGTGATCATTATTACTTGAGAAATACTGTATGCTTAGTTATGCCCTCTTGATTTGGACTGATAAGAAAAACAAAAAGGCAAGCCATCTTGGATTTCCTAGAGAAATACTGAAGGGATTTTCTCAAATTTCATATTCAGGATCCCCTTTAGTTGGTGCCTTGTTGTGCCCTTTTGATTTTGGGACTGATCAAAAAACAAAATGCCATCTTGGATTTTGACAATGAAAGTTTCTTTTATTTCATGTGTGTTCCTCTTGGTCCTTATACTTGTTGCTAATTTGCTTTTGGGACTGATCAAAAGGAATAATAGGCTGTAAGTAAAAGAAGCGTTAACAGACTATTATTTTTCAATTAGTATTGCCTTTTCTTTAGAGGTACTCCAAAATTTCAAATAACTAAAATTAAATACATGTAAGAGAATAGAAGTGAAAGAACGGAAACGATCCAACTTTTTAAGAACAAATAAAGATTGTCTATGATGAGCGATAAGATCCCTCTGGGATCTCTTGTTTTATTTCTTTTACATTATATTACAAATGCTATCCTCTTACAGGAGGAGATCAACTCGCCATAAATACATACATATAGTCTCACATACATATATATACGTACAGTCTTACAAACACACATACATACAGTCTGATATACACGCATATACATACAGTCTTACATACACACACACATACAGTCTTACATACACACACATATACAGTCTTACATACATATACATAGTCTTACATATACATATACCTACAGTCTTATATACACACATATACATACAGTCTTACATACACACATACATACAGTCTTATATACACACATATACATACAGTCTTACATACACACATACATACAGTCTTACATACACACATATACATAGTCTTACATATACATATACCTACAGTCTTATATACACACATATACCTACAGTCTTATATACACACATATACATACAGTCTTATATACACACATATACCTACAGTCTTATATACACACATATACATACAGTCTTATATACACACATATACCTACAGTCTTATATACACACATATACATACAGTCTTACATACACACACATATACAGTCTTACATACACACATACATACAGTCTTACATATACATATACCTACAGTCTTATATACACACATATACATACAGTCTTACATAAACACATACATACAGTCTTACATACACATATACCTACAGTCTTACATACACATAAACATACGGTCCTACATACACACATATATACAGTCCTACATACACATATATACATACAGTGATACATACACACACATACAGTCCTACATACACACATATATACAGTCCTACATACACATATATACATACAGTGATACATACACACACATACGGTCCTACATATATATATACAGTCTTACATATATATACAGTCTTACATACACATTTACATAGTCTTACATACACATATCTATGTATGTGTGTATGTCTTACATACACACATACATAGACATAATTGTCTAGGGCAATTAGTCAGAATTGGAGATAGATATCAGACATTAAAAATCCTCAGCTGCCCCCAGACTTTAGTTCCAGTAGTTTTCAGACATTTGATCTTCCTTCACTGTAAAACTTCTGCAGTGGGACGTGTATCCTTTCTACCAGGCTGCATAAGTTAGGTTCTGTAAACAAAGACAAACTTTAGACTTGGGGTGTTATCTATGTTGGAAGCATACAATTCACATATTTTTATATAGTTCAAATGTGTGCTTTCTCATACATAAACATATCAAACAGGTTCCCATATGTAAGGTCATAATTATCATACCACCATTGTCTGTTGTTACAAGGTCATACTGTACCACCATTGTCTGTTGTTACAAGGTCATACTGTACCACCATTGTTTGTTGTTACAAGGTCATACTGTTACACCATTGTCTGTTGTTACAAGGTCATACTTTACCACCATTGTCTGTTGTTACAAGGTCATACTGTACCACCATTTTCTGTTGTTACAAGGTCATGCTGTATCGCCATTGTCTGTTGTTACACAGTAATACTGTACCACCATTGTCTGTTGTTACAAGGTCATACTGTACCACCATTGTCTGTTGTTACACAGTAATACTGTACCACCATTTTCTGTTGTTACACAGTAATACTGTATCACCATTGTCTGTTGTTACAAGGTCATACTGTACCACCATTGTCTGTTGTTACAAGGTCATACTGTACCACCATTGTCTGTTGTAACAAGGTCATACTGTACCACCATTGTATGTTGTTACACAGTAATACTGTACCACCATTGTCTGTTGTTACACAGTAATACTGTACCACCATTGTCTGTTGTTACAAGGTCATACTGTACCACCATTGTCTGTTGTTACAAGGTCATACTGTACCACCATTGTCTGTTGTTACAAGGTCATACTGTACCACCATTGTCTGTTGTTACAAGGTCATACTGTACCACCATTGTCTGTTGTTACAAGGTCATACTGTACCACCATTGTCTGTTGTTACAAAGTCATACTGTATCACCATTGTCTTTTGTTACAAGGTCATACTGTACCACCATTGTCTGTTGTAACAAGGTCATACTGTACCACCATTGTCTGTTGTTACAAAGTCATACTGTATCACCATTGTCTTTTGTTACACAATAATACTGTACCACCATTGTCTGTTGTTACACAGTGATACTGTACCACCTTTGTCTGTTGTTACAAGGTCATACTGTACCACCATTGTCTGTTGTTACAAAGTCATACTGTATCACCATTGTCTTTTGTTACACAATAATACTGTACCACCATTGTCTGTTGTTACACAGTGATACTGTACCACCATTGTCTGTTGTTACAAAGTCATACTGTATCACCATTTTCTGTTGTTACACAGTGATACTGTACCACCATTGTCTGTTGTTACACAATAATACTGTACCACCATTGTCTGTTGTTACAAGGTCATACTGTACCACCATTGTCTGTTGTTACAAGGTCACACTGTACCACCATTGTCTGTTGTTACAAGGTCATACTGTACCACCATTGTCTGTTGTTACACAGTGATACTGTACCACCATTGTCTGTTGTTACACAGTAATACTGTACCACCATTGTCTGTTGTAACAAGGTCATACTGTACCACCATTGTCTGTTGTTACAAGGTCATACTGTATCACCATTGTCTGTTGTTACACAGTCATACTGTACCACCATTGTCTGTTGTTACAAGGTCATACTGTACCACCATTGTCTGTTGTTACAAGGTCATACTGTACCACCATTGTCTGCTGTTACAAGGTCATACTGCTACACCATTGTCTGTTGTAACAAGGTCATACTGTACCACCATTGTCTGTTGTTACAAGGTCATACTGTACCACCATTGTCTGTTGTTACACAGTAATACTGTACCACCATTGTTTGTTGTTACAAGGTCATACTGTACCACCATTGTCTGTTGTAACAAGGTCATACTGTACCACCATTGTCTGTTGTTACAAGGTCATACTGTACCACCATTGTCTGTTGTTACACAGTAATACTGTACCACTATTGTCTGTTGTTACACAGTAATACTGTACCACCATTGTCTGTTGTTACAAGGTCATACTGTACCACCATTGTCTGTTGTTACCAGGTCATACTGTATCACCATTGTCTGTTGTTACAAGGTCACACTGTACCACCATTGTCTGTTGTTACAAGGTCATACTGTACCACCATTGTCTGTTGTTACACAGTCATACTGTACCACCATTGTCTGTTGTTACACAGTAATACTGTACCACCATTGTCTGTTGTAACAAGGTCATACTGTACCACCATTGTCTGTTGTTACAAGGTCATACTGTATCACCATTGTCTGTTGTTACACAGTCATACTGTACCACCATTGTCTGTTGTTACAAGGTCATACTGTACCACCATTGTCTGTTGTAACAAGGTCATACTGTACCACCATTGTCTGCTGTTACAAGGTCATACTGCTACACCATTGTCTGTTGTAACAAGGTCATACTGTACCACCATTGTCTGTTGTTACAAGGTCATACTGTACCACCATTGTATGTTGTTACACAGTAATACTGTACCACCATTGTTTGTTGTTACACAGTAATACTGTACCACTATTGTCTGTTGTTACACAATAATACTGTACCACCATTGTCTGTTGTTACAAGGTCATACTGTACCACCATTGTCTGTTGTTACAAGGTCATACTGTACCACCATTGTCTGTTGTTACACAGTAATACTGTACCACCATTGTCTGTTGTTACACAGTGATACTGTACCACCATTGTCTGTTGTTACAAGGTCATACTGTACCACCATTGTCTGTTGTTACACAGTAATACTGTACCACCATTGTCTGTTGGTAACAGCTTTTGTTATGTTGTGATCAGATGACCCTACCATTGTCCGTTGTGAGGATGCCATGGCGAATCATGAAGTCTACTATGACTAAGGCACTGTTGGGCTTGAACTCCTCACCAATTATCATCTCTTTTATCTGTAAAGATAACAAAGCATAACAGATTTACATTAATCAGAGGTTTCTGCATGTGACATGTCAAAAGGCCCAAGGGGCTTTAATCGCTGACTTGCTTTTAATCTCAGACTTTTCATATTAAAACTAAACTCAATACAGATACAGGTAAAATATTAGTGTATAAGATATAACGAATCCATTTTAAGAGATCCCAGAGGAAATTGGCGCCCTCCATAGATAATCTGTATTTGTTCTTAAATTGTTCGTTCTTTTTTCCCTTCTTTTGGCTTCTTTTAAAACTCTTACATATACAGTAAAACTTGGGTATAACAAATTCCATTGGACCTGGAGAAATAATTCATTATAACTGAAATTTGTTTCTGAGGGTAAACATCCTAGATAATGTTTAATACGTCATATTCCACATTCAGTCTAGACTAGGCATTAGCCACAAAACAAATACACAGTGAATGTTACAAACATTTATTTCATGAACAAAGATTGTTAATTTTCTGATTCATTTACTTCTTAATTTACATTTATAAATCTTTTTAAATTTTACTGTAAATTAATAACAGTTGAAATAAGGTGTCTAATCAGAAGTTTTGTCTTTCTAAAATGTTAGTTCCAGAATCCAAATTCAAGAGAGATCCATCTTGTATTTACTAACAAGAGTTATGGATAAATTAGTATATAAATAATCATGTTAAAAATATTTCCAAAAAGATGCAATGGGCAGGGGCAGGGGCAGCCCCAAAGAATTATCCTTGAAGTATATCTGTATAAATTAAATATTGGTTAATTGTTTTTAAGCTTAACTGAAAACCACAGTCCTTAGGACTCTGGCTATAGGCCCAAAGCTTCAATCAATGTTAATAAAATGATTGTGTTTGTCTCGGTATTGTTTTGGGGTGGGTGTCTGCCAAGGCATGGCAGACCCTAGGGTCAAATCTAAACTCATGTTTGTGATCGTCTCTTTATGCTCAGCAATTGTATATATAGTTAAACAAGGCATCAAGGGGAACCTACAATTGAACTTTGAGAATCATCCATCCAGTGCTTTTCAAGAAATAGAAAAAAAACCCTTTACTCACAAATCCAAAATGGTCACCATATTGTTTATCAGATTAGTCCGAAAATGGAATATGCAAAACTAGGCACTTAAAGAAGAACCTATAAATGAAATTTGAGAATCATCCATCCGGTGCTTCTCCAGAAATAGCGATAACAAGAATTGTTTAAGGACGGGCGATGGACCATGGACGACAGACAACGGATGCAAGGTGATTTGATAGGCCACCATCTGATGATGATGGGCTAAAAATGGCGTATATAAGTTTGGTTTTGGACAATATGTATCTGCTGCAAGAAATAAACAGCTGGTAACTGTAAACTAATAATGTTATTCTTTCATGTTGTTGTTCATAGATATACAACTAGTACATGTTATGACAAAGAAAATGACATTGATCCGGCAACGAACATTAATTAGGTTTCACTGTATGCAACACTTGTTGTTATATATGTCTCAAATGGGACGGACTTTGGTTACAATCCATAATTGCTTCCAAAAGTCTCAACAAAAATTTTGTTGTGAATTTACATGTATTGCTTTAAGCTGAAATGTACACAATTTAAATGAATGCATCAACCTTTTTATCAGAAATTACCTTTTCAATGGACATGAGCTCAAATTGGCCAACTTCCCCATCAGCGTTTACAGGGATAAATGTATTCGGCAGTAACATGTCAAATGTGAACTCGCATTCTGGGAAAATTCCTCGTTCATCCTCATACATGTAGCTAAAAGAAGAATCATAAAATAAACAAAGATGATATTAACAAGAAATTGTCCCAGTCTGATATTAGTCGGTCAGTGGTCGCCCTTAAATTCCGCCCGGCATGTTACAGGCCTGATATCAGTACCCAGCATGTTACAGGCCCAATATCAATACCCAAGCATGCTACAGGCCTGATATCAGTACCCAGCATGTTACAGGCCTGATATCAGTATACCCAGCATGTTACAGGCCTGATATCAGTACCCAGCATGTTACAGGCCTGATATCAGTACCCCAGCATGCTACAGGCCTTAAATCAATACCCAGCATGTTACAGGCCTGATATCAGTAACCAAGCATGTAACAGGCCTGATATCAGTACCCAGCATGTTACAGGCCCAATATCAGTACCCAGCATGTTACAGGCCCAATATCAGTACCCAGCATGTTACAGGCCCAATATCAGTACCCAGCATGTTACAGGCCCAATATCAGTACCCAGCATGTTACAGGCCCAATATCAGTACCCAGCATGTTACAGGCCCAATATCAGTACCCCAGCATACAGGCCTGATATCAGTACCCAGCATGCTACAGGCCCAATATCAATACCCAGCATGTTACAGGCCTGATATCAGTACCCAGCATGTTACAGGCCCAATATCAGTACCCCAGCATACAGGCCTGATATCAGTACCCAGCATGTTACAGGCCTGACATCAGTACCCAGCATGTTACAGGCCCAATATCAGTACCCAGCATGTTACAGGCCTGATATCAGTACCCAGCATGCTACAGGCCTGATATCAGTACCCCAGCATGTTACAGGCCCAATATCAGTACCCAGAATGTTACAGGCCCAATATCAGTACCCAAGCATGTTACAGGCCCAATATCAGTACCCCAGCATGTTACAGGCCCAATATCAGTACCCCAGCATGTTACAGGCCTGATATCAGTACCCAGCATGCTACAGGCCCAATATCAGTACCCAGCATGTTACAGGCCCAATATCAGTACCCAGCATGTTACAGGCCCAATATCAGTACCCAACATGTTACAGGCCCAATATCAGTATCCCAGCATGCTACAGGCCTGATATCAGTACCCAGCATGCTACAGGCCCAATATCAGTACCCAGCATGTTACAGGCCCAATATCAGTACCCAGCATGTTACAGGCCCAATATCAGTACCCAACATGTTACAGGCCCAATATCAGTATCCCAGCATGCTACAGGCCTGATATCAGTACCCAGCATGTTACAGGCCCGATATCGGTACCCAGCATGTTACAGGCCTGATATCAGTACCCAGCATGCTACAGGCCCAATATCAGTACCCACCATGTTACAGGCCTGATATCAGTACCCAGCATGTTACAGGCCCAATATCAGCACCCAGCATGTTACAGGCCTGATATCAGTACCCAGCATGTTACAGGCCCAATATCAGTACCCCAGCATGTTACAGGCCCAATATCAGTACCCAGAATGTTACAGGCCCAATATCAGTACCCAAGCATGTTACAGGCCCAATATCAGTACCCCAGCATGTTACAGGCCCAATATCAGTACCCCAGCATGTTACAGGCCTGATATCAGTACCCAGCATGCTACAGGCCCAATATCAGTACCCAGCATGTTACAGGCCCAATATCAGTACCCAGCATGTTACAGGCCCAATATCAGTACCCAACATGTTACAGGCCCAATATCAGTATCCCAGCATGCTACAGGCCTGATATCAGTACCCAGCATGTAACAGGCCTGATATCGGTACCCAGCATGTTACAGGCCTGATATCAGTACCCAGCATGCTACAGGCCCAATATCAGTACCCACCATGTTACAGGCCTGATATCAGTACCCAGCATGTTACAGGCCCAATATCAGTACCCAGCATGTTACAGGCCTGATATCAGTACCCCAGCATGTTACAGGCCTGATATCAGTACCCCAGCATGTTACAGGCCCAATATCAGTAACCAGCATGCTTCAGGCCCAATATCAGTACCCAGCATGTTACAGGCCATATATCAGTACCAAGCATGTTACAGGCCATATATCAGTACTCAGCATGTTACAGGCCCAATATCAGTAACCAGCATGTTACAGGCCTGATATCAGTACCCCAGCATGTTACAGGCCCAATATCAGTACCCAGCATGTTACAGGCCCAATATCAGTACCCCAGCATGTTACAGGCCATATATCAGTACCCAGCATGTTACAGGCCCAATATCAGTACCCAGCATGTTACAGGCCTGATATCAGTACCCCAGCATGTTACAGGCCTGATATCAGTACCCCAGCATGTCACAGGCCTGATATCAGTACCCAGCATGTTACAGGCCAAATATCAGTACCCAGCATGTTACAGGCCGAATATCAGTACCAAGCATGCTACAGGCCTAATATCAGTACCCAGCATGTTACAGGCCCAATATCAGTACCCAGCATGTTACAGGCCTGATATCAGTACCCAGCATGTTACAGGCCTGATATCAGTATCCAGCATGTTACATACCCAATATCAGTACCAAGCATGCTACAGGCCTGATATCAGTACCCAGCAGTTACAGGCCCAATATCAGTACCAAGAATGCTACAGGCCTGATATCAGTACCCAGCATGTTACAGGCCCAATATCAGTACCAAGCATGCTACAGGCCTGATATCAGTACCCAGAATGTTACAGGCCCAATATCAGTACCCAGCATATTACAGGCCTGATATCAGTACCCCAGCATGTTACAGGCCCAATATCAGTACCCAGAATGTTACAGGCCCAATATCAGTACCCAGCATGTTACAGGCCCAATATCAGTACCCAGCATGTTACAGGCCCAATATCAGTACCCAGCATGTTACAGGCCCAATATCAGTACCCCAGCATACAGGCCTGATATCAGTACCCCAGCATGTTACAAGCCTGATATCAGTACCCAGCATATGTAACAGGCCTGATATCGGTACCCAGCATGTTACAGGCCCAATATCAGTAACTCAGCATGCTACAGGCCTAATATCAGTACCCACCATGTTACAGGCCTGATATCAGTACCCAGCATATTACAGGCCCAATATCAGTACCCCAGCATATTACAGGCCCAATATCAGTACCCCAGCATGTTACAGGCCCAATAGCAGTACCCCAGCATGTTACAGGCCCAATATCAGTACCCAGCATGTTACAGGCCTAATATCAGTACTCAGCATGTTACAGGCCAGATATCAGTACCCCAGCATGTTACAGGCCCAATATCAGTACCCCAGCATGCTACAGGCCTGATATCAGTACCCAGCATATTACAGGCCTGATATCAGTACCCAGCATGTTACAGGCCCAATATCAGTCCCCAGAATGTAACAGCTGGCCAAATATCAGTAGCCAGCATGTTACAGGCCCAATATCAGTAGCCAGCATGTTACAGGCCCAATATCAGTACCCAGCATGTTACAGGCCCAATATGAGTACCTAGCATGTTACAAGCCCAATATCAGTACATAGCATGTTACAGGCCCAATATCAGTACCCAGCATGTTACAGGCCCAATATCAGTACCCCAGCATGCTAAAGGCCTGATATCAGTACTCCAGCATGTTACAGGCCCAATATCAGTACCCAGCATGTTACAGGCCCAATATCAGTACCCAGCATGTTACAGGCCCAATATCAGTACCCAGCATGTTACAGGCCTGATATCAGTACCCCAGCATGTTACAGGCCTGATATCAGTACCCAGCATGTGACAGGCCAAATATCAGTACCCCGCATGTTACAGGCCCAATATCAGGACCAAGCATGCTACAGGCCTGATATCAGTACCCAACATGTTACAGGCCCAATATCAGTACCCAGCATGTTACAGGCCTGATATCAGTACCCAGCATTTTACAGGCCCAATATCAGTACCCCAGTATGCTACAGGCCTGATATCAGTACCCAGCATATTACAGGCCTGATATCAGTACCCAGCATGTTACAGGCCCAATATCAGTACCCAGCATGTAACAGCTGGCCAAATATCAGTAGCCAGCATGTTACAGGCCCAATATCAGTAGCCAGCATGTTACAGGCCCAATATCAGTACCCAACATGTTACAGGCCCAATATCAGTATCCCAGCATGCTACAGGCCTGATATCAGTACCCAGCATATTACAGGCCTGATATCAGTACCAAGCATGTTACAGGCCCAATATCAGTACCCAGCATATTACAGGCCTGATATCAGTACCCCAGCATGTTATAGGCCCAATATCAGTACCCAGCATGTTACAGGCCCAATATCAGTACCCAGCATATTACAGGCCTGATATCAGTACCCCAGCATGTTACAGGCCCAATATCAGTACCCAGCATGTTACAGGCCATATATCAGTACCCAGCATGTTACAGGCCATATATCAGTACTCAGCATGTTACAGGCCCAATATCAGTAACCAGCATGTTACAGGCCTGATATCAGTACCCCAGCATGTTACAGGCCTGATATCAGTACCCCAGCATGTCACAGGCCTGATATCAGTACCCAGCATGTTACAGGCCAAATATCAGTACCCAGCATGTTACAGGCCGAATATCAGTACCAAGCATGCTACAGGCCTAATATCAGTACCCAGCATGTTACAGGCCCAATATCAGTACCCAGCATGTTACAGGCCTGATATCAGTATCCAGCATGTTACAGGCCCAATATCAGTACCCAGCATGCTACAGGCCTGATATCAGTACCCAGCAGTTACAGGCCCAATATCAGTACCAAGAATGCTACAGGCCTGATATCAGTACCCAGCATGTTACAGGCCTGATATCAGTATCCAGCATGTTACATACCCAATATCAGTACCAAGCATGCTACAGGCCTGATATCAGTACCTAGCAGTTACAGGCCCAATATCAGTACCAAGAATGCTACAGGCCTGATATCAGTACCCAGCATGTTACAGGCCCAATATCAGTACCAAGCATGCTACAGGCCTGATATCAGTACCTAGCATGTTACAGGCCCAATATCAGTACCCAGCATATTACAGGCCTGATATCAGTACCCCAGCATGTTACAGGCCCAATATCAGTACCCAGAATGTTACAGGCCCAATATCAGTACCCAGCATGTTACAGGCCCAATATCAGTACCCAGCATGTTACAGGCCCAATATCAGTACCCAGCATGTTACAGGCCCAATATCAGTACCCCAGCATACAGGCCTGATATCAGTACCCCAGCATGTTACAAGCCTGATATCAGTACCCAGCATATGTAACAGGCCTGATATCGGTACCCAGCATGTTACAGGCCCAATATCAGTAACTCAGCATGCTACAGGCCTAATATCAGTACCCACCATGTTACAGGCCTGATATCAGTACCCAGCATATTACAGGCCCAATATCAGTACCCCAGCATATTACAGGCCCAATATCAGTACCCCAGCATGTTACAGGCCCAATAGCAGTACCCCAGCATGTTACAGGCCCAATATCAGTACCCAGCATGTTACAGGCCTAATATCAGTACTCAGCATGTTACAGGCCTGATATCAGTACCCCAGCATGTTACAGACCCAATATCAGTACCCCAGCATGCTACAGGCCTGATATCAGTACCCAGCATATTACAGGCCTGATATCAGTACCCAGCATGTTACAGGCCCAATATCAGTACCCAGAATGTAACAGCTGGCCAAATATCAGTAGCCAGCATGTTACAGGCCCAATATCAGTAGCCAGCATGTTACAGGCCAAATATCAGTACCCAGCATGTTACAGGCCCAATTTCAGTACCTAGCATGTTACAGGCCCAATATCAGTACCTAGCATGTTACAGGCCTGATATCAGTACCCCAGCATGCTAAAGGCCTGATATCAGTACTCCAGCATGTTACAGGCCCAATATCAGTACCCAGCATGTTACAGGCCCAATATCAGTACCCAGCATGTTACAGGCCCAATATCAGTACCCAGCATGTTACAGGCCTGATATCAGTACCCAGCATTTTACAGGCCCAATATCAGTACCCCAGCATGCTACAGGCCTGATATCAGTACCCAGCATATTACAGGCCTGATATCAGTACCCAGCATGTTACAGGCCCAATATCAGTACCCAGCATGTAACAGCTGGCCAAATATCAGTAGCCAGCATGTTACAGGCCCAATATCAGTAGCCAGCATTTTACAGGCCCAATATCAGTACCCAACATGTTACAGGCCCAATATCAGTATCCCAGCATGCTACAGGCCTGATATCAGTACCCAGCATATTACAGGCCTGATATCAGTACCAAGCATGTTACAGGCCCAATATCAGTACCCAGCATATTACAGGCCTGATATCAGTACCCCAGCATGTTATAGGCCCAATATCAGTACCCAACATGTTACAGGCCCAATATCAGTACCCAGCATATTACAGGCCTGATATCAGTACCCCAGCATGTTACAGGCCCAATATCAGTACCCAGCATGTTACAGGCCATATATCAGTACCCAGCATGTTACAGGCCATATATCAGTACTCAGCATGTTACAGGCCCAATATCAGTAACCAGCATGTTACAGGCCTGATATCAGTACCCCAGCATGTTACAGGCCCAATATCAGTACCCAGCATGTTACAGGCCCAATATCAGTACCCCAGCATGTTACAGGCCATATATCAGTACCCAGCATGTTACAGGCCCAATATCAGTACCCAATATGTTACAGGCCTGATATCAGTACCCCAGCATGTTACAGGCCTGATATCAGTACCCCAGCATGTCACAGGCCTGATATCAGTACCCAGCATGTTACAGGCCAAATATCAGTACCCAGCATGTTACAGGCCGAATATCAGTACCAAGCATGCTACAGGCCTAATATCAGTACCCAGCATGTTACAGGCCCAATATCAGTACCCAGCATGTTACAGGCCTGATATCAGTATCCAGCATGTTACAGGCCCAATATCAGTACCCAGCATGCTACAGGCCTGATATCAGTACCCAGCAGTTACAGGCCCAATATCAGTACCAAGAATGCTACAGGCCTGATATCAGTACCCAGCATGTTACAGGCCTGATATCAGTATCCAGCATGTTACATACCCAATATCAGTACCAAGCATGCTACAGGCCTGATATCAGTACCCAGCAGTTACAGGCCCAATATCAGTACCAAGAATGCTACAGGCCTGATATCAGTACCCAGCATGTTACAGGCCCAATATCAGTACCAAGCATGCTACAGGCCTGATATCAGTACCCAGCATGTTACAGGCCCAATATCAGTACCCAGCATATTACAGGCCTGATATCAGTACCCCAGCATGTTACAGGCCCAATATCAGTACCCAGAATGTTACAGGCCCAATATCAGTACCCAGCATGTTACAGGCCCAATATCAGTACCCAGCATGTTACAGGCCCAATATCAGTACCCAGCATGTTACAGGCCCAATATCAGTACCCCAGCATACAGGCCTGATATCAGTACCCCAGCATGTTACAAGCCTGATATCAGTACCCAGCATATGTAACAGGCCTGATATCGGTACCCAGCATGTTACAGGCCCAATATCAGTAACTCAGCATGCTACAGGCCTAATATCAGTACCCACCATGTTACAGGCCTGATATCAGTACCCAGCATATTACAGGCCCAATATCAGTACCCCAGCATATTACAGGCCCAATATCAGTACCCCAGCATGTTACAGGCCCAATAGCAGTACCCCAGCATGTTACAGGCCCAATATCAGTACCCAGCATGTTACAGGCCTAATATCAGTACTCAGCATGTTACAGGCCTGATATCAGTACCCCAGCATGTTACAGGCCCAATATCAGTAACCCAGCATGCTACAGGCCTGATATCAGTACCCAGCATATTACAGGCCTGATATCAGTACCCAGCATGTTACAGGCCCAATATCAGTACCCAGAATGTAACAGCTGGCCAAATATCAGTAGCCAGCATGTTACAGGCCCAATATCAGTAGCCAGCATGTTACAGGCCCAATATCAGTACCCAGCATGTTACAGGCCCAATATCAGTACCTAGCATGTTACAGGCCCAATATCAGTACCTAGCATGTTACAGGCCTGATATCAGTACCCCAGCATGCTAAAGGCCTGATATCAGTACTCCAGCATGTTACAGGCCCAATATCAGTACCCAGCATGTTACAGGCCCAATATCAGTACCCAGCATGTTACAGGCCCAATATCAGTACCCAGCATGTTACAGGCCTGATATCAGTACCCCAGCATGTTACAGGCCTGATATCAGTACCCAGCATGTGACAGGCCAAATATCAGTACCCCGCATGTTACAGGCCCAATATCAGGACCAAGCATGCTACAGGCCTGATATCAGTACCCAACATGTTACAGGCCCAATATCAGTACCCAGCATGTTACAGACCTGATATCAGTACCCAGCATTTTACAGGCCCAATATCAGTACCCCAGCATGCTACAGGCCTGATATCAGTACCCAGCATATTACAGGCCTGATATCAGTACCCAGCATGTTACAGGCCCAATATCAGTACCCAGCATGTAACAGCTGGCCAAATATCAGTAGCCAGCATGTTACAGGCCCAATATCAGTAGCCAGCATGTTACAGGCCCAATATCAGTACCCAGCATGTTACAGGCCCAATATCAGTACCCCAGCATGTTACAGGCCATATATCAGTACCCAGCATGTTACAGGCCCAATATCAGTACCCAGCATGTTACAGGCCTGATATCAGTTCCCCAGCATGTTACAGGCCTGATATCAGTACCCCAGCATGTCACAGGCCTGATATCAGTACCCAGCATGTTACAGGCCAAATATCAGTACCCAGCATGTTACAGGCCGAATATCAGTACCAAGCATGCTACAGGCCTAATATCAGTACCCAGCATGTTACAGGCCCAATATCAGTATCCCAGCATGCTACAGGCCTGATATCAGTACCCAGCATATTACAGGCCTGATATCAGTACCAAGCATGTTACAGGCCCAATATCAGTACCCAGCATATTACAGGCCTGATATCAGTACCCCAGCATGTTATAGGCCCAATATCAGTACCCAGCATGTTACAGGCCCAATATCAGTACCCAGCATATTACAGGCCTGATATCAGTACCCCAGCATGTTACAGGCCCAATATCAGTACCCAGCATGTTATAGGCCCAATATCAGTACCCAGCATGTTACAGGCCCAATATCAGTACCCAGCATATTACAGGCCTGATATCAGTACCCCACCATGTTACAGGCCCAATATCAGTACCCCAGCATGTTACAGGCCCAATATCAGTACCCAGCATGTTACAGGCCTGATATCAGTACCCAGCATGCTACAGACCTGATATCAGTACCCAGTATGTTACAGGCCTGATATCAGTACCCCAGCATGTAACAGCTGGCCCAATATCAGTACCCAACATGTTACAGGCCTGATATCAGTACCAAGCATGTTACAGGCCCAATATCATACCCCAGCATGTTACAAGCCTGATATCAGTACCAAACATGTTAGAGGCCTGATATCAGTACCCCAGCATGTTACAGGCCTGATATCAGTACCCCAGCATGTTACAGGCCCAATATCAGTACCCAGCATGTTACAGGCCAAATATCAGTACCCAGTATGTTACAGGCCCAATATCAATACCCCAGCATGTTACAGGCCCAATATCAGTACCCAAGCATGTTACAGGCCTGATATCAGTACCCCAGCATGTTACAGGCCCAATATCAGTACCCAGCATGTTACAGGCCCAATATCAGTACCCAGCATATTACAGGCCTGATATCAGAACCCCAGCATGTAACAGCTGGCCCAATATCAGTACCCAACATGTTACAGGCCTGATATCAGTACCAAGCATGTTACAGGCCCAATATCAGTACCCCAGCATGTTACAAGCCTGATATCAGTACCCCAGCATGTTACAGGCCCAATATCAGTACCCAGCATGTTACAGGCCCAATATCAGTACCCCAGCATGTTACAGGCCTGATATCAGTACCCCAGCATGTTACAGGCCCAATATCAGTACCCAGCATGTTACAGGCCTGATATCAGTACCCAGCATGCTACTGGCCTGATATCAGTACCCAGCATGCTACAGGCCTGATATCAGTAACCCAGCATGTTACAGACCCAATATCAGTACCCCAGCATGTTACAGGCCCGATATCAGTACCAAGCATGTTACAGGCCCAATATCAGTACCCAGCATGTTACAGGCCCAATATCAGTACCCAACATGTTACAGGCCCAATATCAGTATCCCAGCATGCTACAGGCCTGATATCAGTACCCAGCATGTAACAGGCCTGATATCGGTACCCAGCATGTTACAGGTCTGATATCAGTACCCAGCATGCTACAGGCCCAATATCAGTACCCACCATGTTACAGGCCTGATATCAGTACCCAGCATGTTACAGGCCCAATATCAGTACCCAGCATGTTACAGGCCTGATATCAGTACCCCAGCATGTTACAGGCCCAATATCAGTACCCCAGCATGTTACAGGCCCAATATCAGTAACCAGCATGCTTCAGGCCCAATATCAGTACCCAGCATGTTACAGGCCATATATCAGTACCCAGCATGTTACAGGCCATATATCAGTACTCAGCATGTTACAGGCCCAATATCAGTAACCAGCATGTTACAGGCCTGATATCAGTACCCCAGCATGTTACAGGCCCAATATCAGTACCCAGCATGTTACAGGCCCAATATCAGTACCCCAGCATGTTACAGGCCATATATCAGTACCCAGCATGTTACAGGCCCAATATCAGTACCCAGCATGTTACAGGCCTGATATCAGTACCCCAGCATGTTACAGGCCTGATATCAGTACCCCAGCATGTCACAGGCCTGATATCAGTACCCAGCATGTTACAGGCCAAATATCAGTACCCAGCATGTTACAGGCCGAATATCAGTACCAAGCATGCTACAGGCCTAATATCAGTACCCAGCATGTTACAGGCCCAATATCAGTACCCAGCATGTTACAGGCCTGATATCAGTACCCAGCATGTTACAGGCCTGATATCAGTATCCAGCATGTTACATACCCAATATCAGTACCAAGCATGCTACAGGCCTAATATCAGTACCCAGCAGTTACAGGCCCAATATCAGTACCAAGAATGCTACAGGCCTGATATCAGTACCCAGCATGTTACAGGCCCAATATCAGTACCAACCATGCTACAGGCCTGATATCAGTACCCAGCATGTTACAGGCCCAATATCAGTACCCAGCATATTACAGGCCTGATATCAGTACCCCAGCATGTTACAGGCCCAATATCAGTACCCAGAATGTTACAGGCCCAATATCAGTACCCAGCATGTTACAGGCCCAATATCAGTACCCAGCATGTTACAGGCCCAATATCATTACCCAGCATGTTACAGGCCCAATATCAATACCCCAGCATACAGGCCTGATATCAGTACCCCAGCATGTTACAAGCCTGATATCAGTACCCAGCATATGTAACAGGCCCAATATCAGTAGCCAGCATGTTACAGGCCCAATATCAGTACCCAGCATGTTACAGGCCCAATATCAGTACCCCAGCATGTTACAGGCCATATATCAGTACCCAGCATGTTACAGGCCCAATATCAGTACCCAGCATGTTACAGGCCTGATATCAGTACCCCAGCATGTTACAGGCCTGATATCAGTACCCCAGCATGTCACAGGCCTGATATCAGTACCCAGCATGTTACAGGCCCAATATCAGTACCCAGCATGTTACAGGCCCAATATCAGTACCCCAGCATGTTACAGGCCTGATATCAGTACCCCAGCATGTTACAGGCCCAATATCAGTACCCAGCATGTTACAGGCCTGATATCAGTACCCAGCATGCTACTGGCCTGATATCAGTACCCAGCATGCTACAGGCCTGATATCAGTAACCCAGCATGTTACAGACCCAATATCAGTACCCCAGCATGTTACAGGCCCAATATCAGTACCAAGCATGTTACAGGCCCAATATCAGTACCCAGCATGTTACAGGCCCAATATCAGTACCCAGCATGTTACAGGCCCAATATCAGTACCTAGCATGTTACAGGCCTGATATCAGTACCAAGCATGTTACAGCTGGCCCAATATCAGTACCAAGCATGTTACAGGCCTGATATCAGAACCCAGCATGTTACAGGCCCAATATCAGTACCCCTGCATGTTACAGGCCCAATATCAGTACCCCAGCATGTTACCGGCCCAATTTAATATCTTGAGTTTACCTTATACAGCCTGTCTGGTGTAGTCCATCAAACATGTCTAGGGGACTGGAGTTTACCTTATACAGCCTGTCTGATGTAGTCCATCAAACATGTCTAGGGGAACTGGAGTTTACCTTATACAGCCTGTCTGATGTAGTCCATCAAACATGTCTAGGGGAACTGGAGTTTATCTTATACAGCCTGTCTGATGTAGTCCATCAAACATGTCCAGGGGAACTGGAGTTTACCTTATAAAGCCTGTCTGATGTAGTCCATCAAACATGTCTAGAGAACTGGAGTTTATCTGATACAGCCTGTCTGATGTAGTCCATCAAACATGTCTAGGGAACTAGAGTTTACCTATTACAGCCTGTCTGGTGTAGTACATCAAACATGTCTAGGGAACTGGAGTTTATCTGATACAGCCTGTCTGATGTAGTCCATCAAACATGTCTAGGGGAACTGGAGTTGACCTTATACAGCCTGTCTGGTGTAGTCCATCAAACATGTCTAGGGGAACTTGAGTTTACCTTATACAGCCTGTCTGGTGTAGTCCATCAAACATGTCTAGGGGAACTGGAGTTTACCTTATACAGCCTGTCTGGTGTAGTCCAACAAACATGTCCAAGGGAACTGGAGTTTACCTTATAAAGCCTGTCTGATGTAGTCTATCAAACATGTCTAGGGGAACTGGAGTTGACCTTATACAGCCTGTCTGGTGTAGTCCATCAAACATGTCTAGGGGACTGGAGTTTACCTTATACAGCCTGTCTGATGTAGTCTATCAAACATGTCCAGGGGAACGGGAGTTTACCTTATACAGCCTGTCTGGTGTAGTCCATCAAACATGTCTAGGGGAACTGGAGTTTACCTTATACAGCCTGTCTGGTGTAGTCTATCAAACATGTCTAGGGGACCTGCAGTTTACCTTATACAGCCTGTCTGGTGTAGTCCATCAAACATGTCTAGGGGAACTGGAGTTTATCTTATACAGACTGTCTGATGTAGTCCATCAAACATGTCTAGGGGAACTTGAGTTTACCTTATACAGCCTGTCTGATGTAGTCCATCAAACATGTCTAGGGAACTTGAGTTTACCTTATACAGCATGTCTGGTGTAGTCCATCAAACATGTCTAGGGGAACTGGAGTTTACCTTATACAACCTGTCTGGTGTAGTCCATCAAACATGTCTAGGGGAACTGGAGTTTACCTTATACAGCCTGTCTGATGTAGTCCATCAAACATGTCTAGGGGAACTGGAGTTTACCTTATACAGCCTGTCTTGTGTAGTCTATCAAACATGTCTAGGGGAACTGGAGTTTATCTTATACAGCCTGTCTGGTGTAGTTCATCAAACATGTCTAGGGGAACTAGAGTTTATCTGATACAGCCTGTCTGATGTAGTCCATCAAACATGTCTAGGGGAACTGGAGTTTACCTTATACAGCCTGTCTGGTGTAGTCCATCAAACATGTCTAGGGGAACTAGAGTTTATCTGATAGAGCCTGTCTGATGTAGTCCATTAAACATGTCTAGGGGAACTGGAGTTTACCTTATACAGCCTGTCTGGTGTAGTCCATCAAACATGTCTAGGGGAACTGGAGTTTACCTTATACAGCCTGTCTGATGTAGTCCATCAAACATGTCTAGGGGAACTGGGGTTTATCTTATACAGCCTGTCTGGTGTAGTCCATCAAACATGTCTAGGGGAACTGGGGTTTACCTTATACAGCCTGTCTGATGTAGTCCATCAAACATGTCTAGGGGAACTGGGGTTTACCTCATACAGCCTGTCTGATGTAGTCCAACAAACATGTCTAGGGGAACTGGAGTTTACCTTATACAGCCTGTCTGGTGTAGTCCATCAAACATGTCTAGGGGAACTGGGGTTTACCTTATACAGCCTGTCTGATGTAGTCCATCAAACATGTCTAGGGGAACTAGAGTTTATCTGATACAGCCTGTCTGATGTAGTCCATCAAACATGTCTAGGGGAACTGGAGTTTACCTTATACAGCCTGTCTGGTGTAGTCCATCAAACATGTCTAGGGGAACTGGGGTTTACCTTATACAGCCTGTCTGATGTAGTCCATCAAACATGTCTAGGGAACCGGAGTTTACCTTATACAGCCTGTCTGATGTAGTCCATCAAACATGTCTAGGGAACCGGAGTTTACCTTATACAGCCTGTCTGATGTAGTCCATCAAACATGTCTAGGGGAACTGGAGTTTACCTTATACAGCCTGTCTGGTGTAGTCCATCAAACATGTCTAGGGAACTGGAGTTTACCTTATTCTGCCTGTCTGGTGTAGTCCATCAAACATGTCTAGGGGACTGGAGTTTACCTTATTCAGCCTGTCTGGTGAGTCCATCAAACATGTCCAGGGGAACTAGAGTTTATCTTATACAGCCTGTCTGATGTAGTTCATCAAACATGTCTAGGGAACTGGAGTTTACCTTATACAGCCTGTCTGGTGTAGTCCATCAAACATGTCTAGAGAACTGGAGTTTATCTGATACAGCCTGTCTGATGTAGTCCATCAAACATGTCTAGGGAACTAGAGTTTACCTGATACAGCCTGTCTGGTGTAGTCCATCAAACATGTCTAGGGAACTGGAGTTTATCTGATACAGCCTGTCTGATGTAGTCCATCAAACATGTCTAGGGGAACTGGAGTTTACCTTATACAGCCTGTCTGGTGTAGTCCATCAAACATGTCTAGGGAACTGGAGTTTACCTTATTCTGCCTGTCTGGTGTAGTCCATCAAACATGTCTAGGGAACTGGAGTTTACCTTATTCAGCCTGTCTGATGTCTTCCATCAAACATGTCTAGGGGACTGGAGTTTACCTTATACAGCCTGTCTGGTGTAGTCCATCAAACATGTCTAGGGGAACTGGAGTTTACCTTATACAGCCTGTCTGGTGTAGTCCATCAAACATGTCTAGGGAACTGGAGTTTACCTGATACAGCCTGTTTGGTGTAGTCCATCAAACATGTCTAGGGGAACTGGAGTTTATCTGATACAGCCTGTCTGATGTAGTCCATCAAACATGTCTAGGGAACTGGAGTTTACCTTATTCTGCCTGTCTGGTGTAGTCCATCAAACATGTCTAGGGGAACTGGAGTTTACCTTATACAGCCTGTCTGATGTAGTCCATCAAACATGTCTAAGGGAACTGGAGTTTACCTTATTCTGCCTGTCTGGTGTAGTCCATCAAACATGTCTAGGGAACTGGAGTTTACCTTATTCAGCCTGTCTGATGTCTTCCATCAAACATGTCTAGGGGACTGGAGTTTACCTTATACAGCCTGTCTGGTGTAGTCCATCAAACATGTCTAGGGGAACTGGAGTTTACCTTATAAAGCCTGTCTGATGTAGTCCATCAAACATGTCTAGGGGAACTGGAGTTTACCTTATACAGCCTGTCTGGTGTAGTCCATCAAACATGTCTAGGAGAACTGGAGTTTACCTTATACAGCCTGTCTGGTGTAGTCCATCAAACATGTCTAGGGAACTGGAGTTTACCTTATACAGCCTGTCTGATGTAGTCCATCAAACATGTCTAGGGGAACTGGGGTTTACCTTATACAGCCTGTCTGGTGTAGTCTATCAAACATGTCTAGGGGAACTGGAGTTTACCTTATACAGCCTGTCTGGTGTAGTCCATCAAACATGTCTAGGGGAACTGGAGTTTACCTTATACAGCCTGTCTGATGTAGTCCATCAAACATGTCTAGGGAACTGGAGTTTACCTTATACAGCCTGTCTGATGAAGTCCATCAAACATGTCTAGGGGAACTGGGGTTTACCTTATACAGCCTGTCTGGTGTAGTCTATCAAACATGTCTAGGGGAACTGGAGTTTACCTTATACAGCCTGTCTGGTGTAGTCCATCAAACATGTCTAGGGGAACTGGAGTTTACCTTATACAGCCTGTCTGGTGTAGTCCATCAAACATGTCTAGGAGAACTGGAGTTTACCTTATACAGCCTGTCTGATGTAGTCCATCAAACATGTCTAGGGGAACTAGAGTTTATCTGATACAGCCTGTCTGATGTAGTCCATCAAACATGTCTAGGGGAACTGGAGTTTACCTTATACAGCCTGTCTGGTGTAGTCCATCAAACATGTCTAGGGGAACTGGGGTTTACCTTATACAGCCTGTCTGATGTAGTCCATCAAACATGTCTAGGGAACCGGAGTTTACCTTATACAGCCTGTCTGATGTAGTCCATCAAACATGTCTAGGGGACTGGAGTTTATCTTATACAGCCTGTCTGGTGAGTCCATCAAACATGTCCAGGGGAACTAGAGTTTATCTTATACAGCCTGTCTGATGTAGTTCATCAAACATGTCTAGGGAACTGGAGTTTACCTTATACAGCCTGTCTGGTGTAGTCCATCAAACATGTCTAGAGAACTGGAGTTTATCTGATACAGCCTGTCTGATGTAGTCCATCAAACATGTCTAGGGAACTAGAGTTTACCTGATACAGCCTGTCTGGTGTAGTCCATCAAACATGTCTAGGGAACTGGAGTTTATCTGATACAGCCTGTCTGATGTAGTCCATCAAACATGTCTAGGGGAACTGGAGTTTACCTTATACAGCCTGTCTGGTGTAGTCCATCAAACATGTCTAGGGAACTTGAGTTTACCTTATTCTGCCTGTCTGGTGTAGTCCATCAAACATGTCTAGGGAACTGGAGTTTACCTTATTCAGCCTGTCTGATGTCTTCCATCAAACATGTCTAGGGGACTGGAGTTTACCTTATACAGCCTGTCTGGTGTAGTCCATCAAACATGTCTAGGGGAACTGGAGTTTACCTTATACAGCCTCTCTGATGTAGTCCATCAAACATGTCTAGGGGAACTAGAGTTTATCTGATACAGCCTGTCTGATGTAGTCCATCAAACATGTCTAGGGGAACTGGGGTTTACCTTATACAGCCTGTCTGATGTAGTCCATCAAACATGTCTAGGGAACCGGAGTTTACCTTATACAGCCTGTCTGATGTAGTCCATCAAACATGTCTAGGGGACTGGAGTTTATCTTATACAGCCTGTCTGGTGAGTCCATCAAACATGTCCAGGGGAACTAGAGTTTATCTTATACAGCCTGTCTGATGTAGTTCATCAAACATGTCTAGGGAACTGGAGTTTACCTTATACAGCCTGTCTGGTGTAGTCCATCAAACATGTCTAGAGAACTGGAGTTTATCTGATACAGCCTGTCTGATGTAGTCCATCAAACATGTCTAGGGAACTAGAGTTTACCTGATACAGCCTGTCTGGTGTAGTCCATCAAACATGTCTAGGGAACTGGAGTTTATCTGATACAGCCTGTCTGATGTAGTCCATCAAACATGTCTAGGGGAACTGGAGTTTACCTTATACAGCCTGTCTGGTGTAGTCCATCAAACATGTCTAGGGAACTGGAGTTTACCTTATTCTGCCTGTCTGGTGTAGTCCATCAAACATGTCTAGGGAACTGGAGTTTACCTTATTCAGCCTGTCTGATGTCTTCCATCAAACATGTCTAGGGGACTGGAGTTTACCTTATACAGCCTGTCTGGTGTAGTCCATCAAACATGTCTAGGGGAACTGGAGTTTACCTTATACAGCCTGTCTGGTGTAGTCCATCAAACATGTCTAGGGAACTGGAGTTTACCTGATACAGCCTGTCTGGTGTAGTCCATCAAACATGTCTAGGGGAACTGGAGTTTATCTGATACAGCCTGTCTGATGTAGTCCATCAAACATGTCTAGGGGACTGGAGTTTACCTTATACAGCCTGTCTGATGTAGTCCATCAAACATGTCTAAGGGAACTGGAGTTTACCTTATTCTGCCTGTCTGGTGTAGTCCATCAAACATGTCTAGGGAACTGGAGTTTACCTTATTCAGCCTGTCTGATGTCTTCCATCAAACATGTCTAGGGGACTGGAGTTTACCTTATACAGCCTGTCTGGTGTAGTCCATCAAACATGTCTAGGGAACTGGAGTTTACCTTATAAAGCCTGTCTGGTGTAGTCCATCAAACATGTCTAGGAGAACTGGAGTTTACCTTATAAAGCCTGTCTGATGTAGTCCATCAAACATGTCTAGGGGAACTGGAGTTTACCTTATACAGCCTGTCTGGTGTAGTCCATCAAACATGTCTAGGAGAACTGGAGTTTACCTTATACAGCCTGTCTGGTGTAGTCCATCAAACATGTCTAGGGAACTGGAGTTTACCTTATACAGCCTGTCTGATGTAGTCCATCAAACATGTCTAGGGGAACTGGGGTTTACCTTATACAGCCTGTCTGGTGTAGTCTATCAAACATGTCTAGGGGAACTGGAGTTTACCTTATACAGCCTGTCTGGTGTAGTCCATCAAACATGTCTAGGGGAACTGGAGTTTACCTTATACAGCCTGTCTGATGTAGTCCATCAAACATGTCTAGGGAACTGGAGTTTACCTTATACAGCCTGTCTGATGAAGTCCATCAAACATGTCTAGGGGAACTGGGGTTTACCTTATACAGCCTGTCTGGTGTAGTCTATCAAACATGTCTAGGGGAACTGGAGTTTACCTTATACAGCCTGTCTGGTGTAGTCCATCAAACATGTCTAGGGGAACTGGAGTTTACCTTATACAGCCTGTCTGGTGTAGTCCATCAAACATGTCTAGGAGAACTGGAGTTTACCTTATACAGCCTGTCTGATGTAGTCCATCAAACATGTCTAGGGGAACTAGAGTTTATCTGATACAGCCTGTCTGATGTAGTCCATCAAACATGTCTAGGGGAACTGGAGTTTACCTTATACAGCCTGTCTGGTGTAGTCCATCAAACATGTCTAGGGGAACTGGGGTTTACCTTATACAGCCTGTCTGATGTAGTCCATCAAACATGTCTAGGGAACCGGAGTTTACCTTATACAGCCTGTCTGATGTAGTCCATCAAACATGTCTAGGGGACTGGAGTTTATCTTATACAGCCTGTCTGGTGAGTCCATCAAACATGTCCAGGGGAACTAGAGTTTATCTTATACAGCCTGTCTGATGTAGTTCATCAAACATGTCTAGGGAACTGGAGTTTACCTTATACAGCCTGTCTGGTGTAGTCCATCAAACATGTCTAGAGAACTGGAGTTTATCTGATACAGCCTGTCTGATGTAGTCCATCAAACATGTCTAGGGAACTAGAGTTTACCTGATACAGCCTGTCTGGTGTAGTCCATCAAACATGTCTAGGGAACTGGAGTTTATCTGATACAGCCTGTCTGATGTAGTCCATCAAACATGTCTAGGGGAACTGGAGTTTACCTTATACAGCCTGTCTGGTGTAGTCCATCAAACATGTCTAGGGAACTTGAGTTTACCTTATTCTGCCTGTCTGGTGTAGTCCATCAAACATGTCTAGGGAACTGGAGTTTACCTTATTCAGCCTGTCTGATGTCTTCCATCAAACATGTCTAGGGGACTGGAGTTTACCTTATACAGCCTGTCTGGTGTAGTCCATCAAACATGTCTAGGGGAACTGGAGTTTACCTTATACAGCCTGTCTGGTGTAGTCCATCAAACATGTCTAGGGAACTGGAGTTTACCTGATACAGCCTGTCTGGTGTAGTCCATCAAACATGTCTAGGGGAACTGGAGTTTATCTGATACAGCCTGTCTGATGTAGTCCATCAAACATGTCTAGGGGAACTGGAGTTTATCTGATACAGCCTGTCTGGTGTAGTCCATCAAACATGTCTAGGGGAACTGGAGTTTACCTTATACAGCCTGTCTGGTGTAGTCCATCAAACATGTCTAGGGGAACTGGAGTTTACCTAATACAGCCTGTCTGGTGTAGTCCATCAAACATGTCTAGGGGAACTGGAGTTTACCTTATACAGCCTGTCTGGTGTAGTCCATCAAACATGTCCAGGGGAACTGGAGTTTACCTTATACAGCCTGTCTGGTGTAGTCCATCAAACATGTCTAGGGGAACAGGAGTTAACCTTATACAGCCTGTCTGGTGTAGTCCATCAAACATGTCCAGGGGAACTGGAGTTTACCTTATACAGCATGTCTGGTGTAGTCCATCAAACATGTCTAGGGGAACTGGAGTTTACCTTATACAGCCTGTCTGATGTAGTCCATCAAACATGTCTAGGGGACTGGAGTTTACCTTATACAGCCTGTCTGGTGTAGTCTATCAAACATGTCTAGGAGAACTTGAGTTTACCTGATACAGCCTGTCTGGTGTAGTCCATCAAACATGTCTAGGGGAACTGGAGTTTACCTTATACAGCCTGTCTGATGTAGTCCATCAAACATGTCTAGGGGACTGGAGTTTACCTTATACAGCCTGTCTGGTGTAGTCCATCAAACATGTCTAGGGGAACTGGAGTTTACCTTATACAGCCTGTCTGGTGTAGTCCATCAAACATGTCTAGGGGAACTGGAGTTTACCTTATACAGCCTGTCTGGTGTAGTCCATCAAACATGTCTAGGGGAACTGGAGTTTACCTGATACAGCCTGTCTGGTGTAGTCCATCATGTCTAGGGGAACTGGAGTTTACCTTATAAAGCCTGTCTGGTGTAGTCCATCATGTCTAGGGGAACTGGAGTTTACCTTATACAGCCTGTCTGATGTAGTCCATCAAACATGTCTAGGGGAACTGGAGTTTACCTTATAAAGCCTGTCTGGTGTAGTCCATCATGTCTAGGGGAACTGGAGTTTACCTTATACAGCCTGTCTGGTGTAGTCCATCAAACATGTCTAGGGAACTTGAGTTTACCTGATACAGCCTGTCTGGTGTAGTCCATCAAACATGTCTAGGGGACTGGAGTTTACCTTATACAGCCTGTCTGGTGTAGTCCATCAAACATGTCTAGGGAACTGGAGTTTACCTTATACAGCCTGTCTGGTGTAGTCCATCAAACATGTCTAGGGGAACTGGAGTTTACCTTATACAGCCTGTCTGGTGTAGTCCATCAAACATGTCTAGGGAACTGGAGTTTACCTTATTCAGCCTGTCTGGTGTAGTCCATCAAACATGTCTAGGGAACTGGAGTTTACCTTATACAGCCTGTCTGGTGTAGTCCATCAAACATGTCTAGGGGACTGGAGTTTACCTTATACAGCCTGTCTGATGTAGTCCATCAAACATGTCTAGGGGAACTGGAGTTTACCTTATACAGCCTGTCTGATGTAGTCTATCAAACATTTCTAGGGAACTGGAGTTTACCTTATAAAGCCTGTCTGATGTAGTCTATCAAACATGTCTAGGGGAACTGGAGTTTACCTTATACAGCCTGTCTGATGTAGTCTATCAAACATGTCTAGGGGAACTGGAGTTTACCTTATACAGCCTGTCTGGTGTAGTCCAACAAACATGTCCAGGGGAACTGGAGTTTATCTTCTACAGCCTGTCTGGTGTAGTCTATCAAACATGTCTAGGGGAACTGGAGTTTACCTTATACAGCCTGTCTGATGTAGTCCATCAAACATGTCTAGGGGAACTGGAGTTTATCTTATACAGCCTGTCTGATGTAGTCCATCAAACATGTCTAGGGGAACTGGAGTTTACCTTATACAGCCTGTCTGATGTAGTCCATCAAACATGTCTAGGGAAACTGGAGTTTACCTTATACAGCCTGTCTGGTGTAGTCTATCAAACATGTCTAGGGAACTGGGGTTTACCTTATACAGCCTGTCTGGTGTAGTCTATCAAACATGTCTAGGGAACTGTAGTTTACCTTATACAGCCTGTCTGGTGTAGTCCATCATGTCCAGGGGAACTGGAGTTTACCTTATACAGCCTGTCTGGTGTAGTCCATCATGTCCAGGGGAACTGGAGTTTACCTTATACAGCCTGTCTGGTGTAGTCTATCAAACATGTCTAGGGAACTGGAGTTTACCTTATACAGCCTGTCTGGTGTAGTCTATCAAACATGTCTAGGGAACTGGGGTTTACCTTATACAGCCTGTCTGGTGTAGTCTATCAAACATGTCTAGGGAACTGTAGTTTACCTTATACAGCCTGTCTGGTGTAGTCTATCAAACATGTCTAGGGAACTGGAGTTTACCTTATACAGCCTGTCTGGTGTAGTCTATCAAACATGTCTAGGGGAACTGGAGTTTACCTTATACAGCCTGTCTGGTGTAGTCCATCAAACATGTCCAGGGGAATGGAAGCCTCCTCTTGACATTCCTTTATAGCACATTCTCGTATAGCTAATCCAGAACTTAGGCCTCCTGCACACTACCAACATAAGCACAAGATACATAAATAATAATCCCACAATACAATAAAAAATTAATGCTTTCAAATGATACAATAGTCATCTGCCTTTGACTTTTTAGCTGAGAAGCATGTGAGAGCACGGTATTCACCATGTTATCAAGTAGGTTAGGATAGGTTGGCTTGGTCTTTGATCTGCGTCCTATCCACATCATCAGCTGTCCCTCCTGATAACAGTAACCATTGATATGGACACCATATTGTACCGTTCCAAACAGACCTGCAATCAAAGCAAACCTCATAAGCCTTACATAGCAATGCAAAATCTTTTGATAATTTTCTCTTCAACTTTTTATTTAAATGATTTGTTTCCATGATCTTTTACTTTTTGTAGACTAGAACACTGACAGGTCAGCAAGGGCCCTGTCATGTGGCTATTTATAGAACACTGACAGGTCAGCAAGGGCCCTGTCCTGTGGCTATTTATAGAACACTGACAGGTCAGCAAGGGCCCTGTCATGCGGCTATTTATAGAACACTGACAGGTCACCAAGGGCCCTGTCATGTGGCTATTTATAGAACATTGACAGGTCACCAAGGGCCCTGCAGCTGTCATGTGGCTATTTATCTCCTGTAATCGTCAATCCTTGACCTTTGTACCCAATGGTCGATCCTTTTGGAATTCTGACCAACTTTGCTTCAGGATGTCATAAGAAAATGTTCATCAGTGAAAAGTTACAAAGTGTGTGCTTGATTTATGACGATGTGACCTTGATGTTTTGTCATTTGACTCCTTATTTATTCAAACCAACTTTGCTTTATATTGTCTTAACACAAAATTAATCTGTGAAAATCTTGTTATCACTATTTCTTGAGAAGTCCAATTAACAGTGTGGCTGAAAGGCAGCCATCTTTGATTTGTGAGTAATAATTTGTTTATATTGCTATATATTTACATTTGCACTGCAATCCACTATATGTACTCTGCCAACAAAAATGCCTTTCATAAAAGTATGAAAGCAATGGTTCTTGAGACATAGCATGTGGCCTAATTATGACATCATAGATCAAGCTTGTTCAAAGCGAGGTCTTGTCACGCCGATTCAATTAACATGGAGAATGCCCTTACGTCAAACGCTCAAATGACAAATTATTATCATAGGCGCGAATTTTATTCAAGCTGGGCTGTTCGGCCTATGTCATTTAAATGATAGTAAAAATGTAAATATATGGATTGAAATCATTTTTTTAAACTTTCATAATGCTATGAAAGGTCAGCGGTTACAACCATATTTATCTGAAGCTTCTAGCAGGTTTCATTCAATATGGATGTAACGGCTGGATTCATTGGTATCTAGGTAATCATTGAAAATCATTTTCCAAAAAGATCCCATGGACAGGGACAGACCTAAAGACCAATCCTTGAAGCATATCTACATAAATTTAAGTTTGATAAAAAGGTGAGTTTCTCAATGGTTTTCAAGTTCAGCTGAGAATCTAGGTCTCTAGGGCTGCATGTGGCCAGACCCTGACATCAATGCTAATATCATGATTGTATTCATCTGTGTATGCCCAGCAATTGTATAGTGTTAGGTTTGGAAGTCTACAAGGGCATGGTAGATCCTGGGATCAAATCTATCTATATCATGATTGTGATCGTCTCTTAATGCCCAGCAATTGTAGATATAGTTTTTGGGTGGGCATCTCAACTGTTTAAAAGTTACGACTCAGGATTTAAGTTTGCAAGGGCATGGTAGACCCTGGGGTAAAATCTAAAATCATGATTGTGATTGTCTCTTAATGCTCAGAAACGGTACATGTATATATAGTTTTGGGGTGAGGATCTCAACCTTTTAAATGTTAAGATTCAAAAGTTGATTCTGCAAGGATGGGGCTCACCCCAGGACCAATCATAATTTCATGATTGTGTTCATCTATTTATGCCAAGCAAGGGTATATATTGTTAAAGGGTGGGGATCACAACCAAGTTAAACAAGTAGTGATTTAAAAGGTTTTACCTCTATTTCCCCTATTGGGCCCCGCCCCTCCGGGCCCAGGAGGGGTCAGAGTCACCGTTTTGGCAAAATCTGTTCCCCTATTGGGCCCCAGGGGGCCAGAGTCACTATTAATATAAAATCTGTGCTCCTCTTCCTCCAAAGATGTTTCAGACCACATTTGGTTAAAATCCATTCAGTACTTGATGACTAGTAGCGATTTAAAAGGCTTTTCCTCTATTCCCCCTACTGGGCCCTGCCCCAGGGGGCCAGAGTCACCATTTATATAAATCTGTGCCCCTTTCCCAAAGAATGTTTGTCACCAATTTTGATTAAAATCAGTGCTGTACTTAATGAACTAGTAGCAATTTAAAGGAAATGTTGACGGTTGGACGAAGGACGCCGCAACATGGCATATTTAAGCCCAACCAGGCCCTTCGAGCCAGGTCAGTTTAAAAGAAGGGAAAGATCCAACTTTTTAAGAACAAATGATGTTTATCTATGGTGGGCGCCAAAATCTCTCTGGGATCTCTTGTTTTGTGCCTGAAATTAAATAATGTATTATAATGGGGATACTTACTAGTAGCGGAACGCTCCATGGCTAAGAGTGGCGGATCGTTGAAGGTAGGTTTAACATCATAGGTCTGCAAATACATAACAGTAACTAATAAGCAATTCTGGATAGAAAGATTGAACTTTCTCTCATCTCTTGCCATGTTGATTCAAGTTTGTCCATGAACTGTCATCCATAGCAACTTGGATTTTGGCCCAGCCCGGCAAGTTTCAGCTCAATCCCACTAGTGGAACTTGTTTTTGAAATGTGTTTTTCAAGATGGCGGCTGTGGCGGCCATCTTGGATTTCATACCGACCGAAAAAAAAACACTTGGTGGGGACATCTCAGGATCATTTCAGGTTAGTTTCAGCTCAATTTAATCCCACCGGTGGAACTTTGAAATGTGTAAGTTTTACGCATGGCACACAGGGGATGGTGCATGGCGCACAACGACAGATGAAGCAAGATGACTAAATGTCAACCTGATGGCTTTATTTTCTTAAAAGAGTATTATATATTAATATTAAACTCCAGAACATTTGATATGATTTAAAGGAACAGCTGAAAAGAAGTTGTCGTCTTAAAATCAAATTGGAAATACTGTTGCCATTTTTCTGAATAGGATTACATCCAAATGAAAAACTACGGAGGCCCATTGATGCCAAATATGATTAGCACACGAGTACCATGATATATTTGTACAAATTCTTCATACAGTCGCATATCCTAATTTCATTAGAAGTACTAGTCTAATTGGTCATATCTCATTTATGTATTAATGTATCAAACTTAAAAGAAGACAGAAAATGAGAAATGAATTGAAAATACCGGAAATACCATATTTTGACAATCAAATGCATGAACTAAATACAATGTAGTATGCAATACTGCAAGAGGAATATCATACTTCAACGCACGGTTTGACGGAATGCCATGAGCGAGAAAAATACGGGAGGTGTGTTAAGCATTTGATATACTTCTTTTTCCTGTCTTTCATTCCCCCCCCCTACCTCTCTCTCTCTGTATCTGGTTTGATTTGTCCGTCTACGTTGTGTTTTATTTCATCACATTTGTAGCATCGTCACTAGTAACATAATATAAATTATATTGACGTTGATTATGTTAAATACATGTTCATTCGAATTTGATTTCATAAAATAAAAAAAATAAAAAACTCCAGAAATACCCCCCACCAGAGAAACAAATTTTGCAAAATACGTTCTTTTAGGAATTAAATAATCCATCTATAGGAAATAAAAGACAGTGTTGTCACAACTTTTTTTTCGTCTTTAGACCGATTTTCCAGATTCTCGCGAATAAAAATGAGAAAAAATAACAAGTATTAGTGTAAATAACTTTTTTTTAAAGCTTTTGTTTTATCTAAATTATATTTATTATATCAGAAATGCTGAATAACTGCTAGGTCATTGGCCGTATTTCAAAGGAATATAAGTTTTAAAATTTGGCGGGAAAAGTAATCCTCGAGATTTTTCTTAAGAAATACATGGAGGAAAGTTACTTTTAAAAGCTGAGGAAAAACAGGAAAGAAAGATTAAAAAATTGAAATATTGTTTCAAACGATTAGTAAACATCTATATTTTGACAATATGAAAAGAAATATAATGGTCACTGGACAACATTTTTAACATGTGTTGTTAATGAAAAAGGCAAAGGAGTTTCAAAAAGTTTATCAGACTGGAAATGGGCAGACCCAACTCTCTTAACAACAGAATGTTTTTGTTGCAATTTTGTTGAGGCTCGACCTTTTTGGGAGTTATTCTGAGTGGACTACAAGTTTAATATAAGAGTTCAGATAAAGAGACTCACCTGTAAATAATATGTATTATTGGTCAAATAATTTACAAACTGAAGGCAACACATGTCAAGTGCTTAACAAAGATTACATAATTGAAATGCTGACCAAGAAGTCACATGAAATGAGTTCTATTCCACGAGATTCATGAACTACTGCAGTTATTGCTAACATTACATACAAGAACTAACCTCATCTCTCCATCCCTTTAGAGAAATAAAAACATCTTTCTGACGCAGGTTGTTTAACACTTCAGCCACAGCATCCGAACGTTCACCAGATGTCTTGTATAGAGCATTTAGTGTTAGACTATTACAATCCTCCTCTGAAGCTGACACAACAAACACATGCGGATACTGAATGAGGTGTTTCCAAACATCCTGACCAATCAGACCGACCTGGCGATTCCCAACAAAAAAAGGGCGACATTCACTTCTTGACGAACCTACAAAGGAAACAATATATATGTAAAACATCTTACTGTATCAACTCAAGTAAGGGGCTTAGGTAATAAGTCTACCAAGTAGGGGGCTAAGGTAATAAGTCTGCCAAGTAAGGTGCTAAGGTAATAAGTCTGTCAAGTAGGGGGCTAAGGTAATAAGTCTGCCAAGTAAGGGGCTAACGTAATAAGTCTGCCAAGTAAGGGACTTAGTTAATAAGTCTGCCAAGTAGGGGGCTTAGGTAATAAGTCTGCCAAGTAAAGGGCTTAGGTAATAAGTCTGCCAAGTAAGGGGCTTAGGTAATAAGCCTGCCAAGTAACGGGCTAAGGTAATAAGTCTGCCAAGTAAGGAACTAAGGTAATAAGTCTGCCAAGTAAGGGGGGTTAGGTAATAAGTCTGCCAAGTAAGGAGCTAAGGTAATAAGTCTGCCAAGTAAGGGGCTAAGGTTATAAATCTGCCAAGTAAGGGGCTAAGGTGATAAGTCTGCCAAGTAAGGGGCTAAGGTAATAAGTCTGTCAAGTAAGGGCTAAGGTAATAAGTCTGCCAAGCAAGGGGCTAAGGTAATAAGTCTACCAAGTAAGGGACTAAGGTAATAAGTCTTCTTAGTAAGGGGCTAAGGTAATAAGTCTGCCAAGTAAGGAACTAAGGTAATAAGTCTGCCAAGAAAGGAACTAAGGTAATAAGTTTGCCAAGTAAGGGGCTAAGGTAATAAGTCTGCCAAGTAAGGGGCTAAGGTAATAAGTCTGTCAAATAAGAGGCTAAGGTAATAAGTCTGCCAAGTAAGGGGCTTAAGCAATAAGTCTGCCAAGTAAGGAACTTAAATAATAAGTCTGCCAAGTAAGGGGGCTAAGGTAATAAGTCTGCCAAGTAAGGAACTTAGGTAATAAGTCTGCCGAGTAAGGGGGCTAAAGTAATAAGTCTGCCAAGTAAGGGGGCTAAAGTAATAAGTCTGCCAAGTAAAGGGCTTAGGTAATAAGTCTGCCAAGTAAGTAACTAAGGTAATAAGTCTGCCAAGTAAGGGGGCTAAGGTTATAAGTCTGCCAAGTAAGGGGCTTAGGTAATAAGTCTGCCAAGTAAGGAACTCAGGTAAAAAGTCTGCCAAGTAAGGGGGCTTAGGTAATAAGTCTGCTAAGTAAAGGGCTTAGGTAATAAGTCTGTCAAGTAAGGGGCTAAGGTAATAAGTCTGTCAAGTAGGGGGCTTAGGTAATAAGTCTGTCAAGTAAGGGGCTTAGGTAATAAGTCTGTCAAGTAAGGGGCTAAGGTAATAAGTCTGTCAAGTAAGGGGCTAAGGTAATAAGTCTGTCAAGTAAGGGGCTAAGGTAATAAGTCTGTCAAGTAAGGGGCTAAGGTAATAAGTCTGTCAAGTAAGGGGCTAAGGTAATAAGTCTGCCAAGTAAGGGGCTAAGGTAATAAGTCTGTCAAGTAGGGGGCTTAGGTAATAAGTCTGTCAAGTAAGGGGCTAAGGTAATAAGTCTGTCAAGTAGGGGGCTTAGGTAATAAGTCTGTCAAGTAAGGGGCTTAGGTAATAAGTCTGTCAAGTAAGGGGCTAAGGTAATAAGTCTGCCAAGTAAGGGGCTAAGGTAATAAGTCTGCCAAGTAAGGGGGCTTAGGTAATAAGTCTGTCAAGTAAGGGGCTTAGGTAATAAGTCTGTCAAGTAAGGGGCTTAGGTAATAAGTCTGTCAAGTAGGGGGCTAAGGTAATAAGTCTGTCAAGTAGGGGGCTAAGGTAATAAGTCTGTCAAGTAGGGGGCTAAGGTAATAAGTCTGCCAAGTAAGGAACTAAGGTAATAAGTCTGCCAAGTAAGGGGGCTTAGGTAATAAGTCTGTCAAGTAGGGGGCTAAGGTAATAAGTCTGTCAAGTAAGGAACTCAGGTAAAAAGTCTGCCAAGTAAGGGGCTTAGGTAATAAGTCTGCCAAGTAAGGAACTCAGGTAAAAAGTCTGCCAAGTAAGGGTGCTTAGGTAATAAGTCTGTCAAGTAAGGGGCTAAGGTAATAAGTCTGTCAAGTAAGGGGCTAAGGTAATAAGTCTGTCAAGTAAGGGGCTAAGGTAATAAGTCTGCCAAGTAAGGGGCTAAGGTAATAAGTCTGTCAAGTAGGGGGCTTAGGTAATAAGTCTGTCAAGTAAGGGGCTAAGGTAATAAGTCTGTCAAGTAGGGGGCTTAGGTAATAAGTCTGTCAAGTAAGGGGCTTAGGTAATAAGTCTGTCAAGTAAGGGGCTAAGGTAATAAGTCTGCCAAGTAAGGGGGCTTAGGTAATAAGTCTGTCAAGTAAGGGGCTTAGGTAATAAGTCTGTCAAGTAGGGGGCTAAGGTAATAAGTCTGTCAAGTAGGGGGCTAAGGTAATAAGTCTGCCAAGTAAGGAACTAAGGTAATAAGTCTGCCAAGTAAGGGGGCTTAGGTAATAAGTCTGCCAAGTAAGGGGCTAAGGTAATAAGTCTGCCAAGTAAGGAACTAAGGTAATAAGTCTGCCAAGTAAGGAACTAAGGTAATAAGTCTGCCAAGTAAGGGGGCTTAGGTAATAAGTCTGCCAAGTAAGGGGCTAACGTAATAAGTCTGCCAAGTAAGGGGCTAAGGTAATAAGTCTGCCAAGTAAGGGGCTAAGGTAATAAGTCTGCCAAGTAAGGGGCTAAGGTAATAAGTCTGCCAAGTAAGGAACTAAGGTAATAAGTCTGCCAAGTAAGGGGCTAAGGTAATAAGTCTGCCAAGTAAGGGGGCTAAGGTAATAAATCTGTCAAATAAGTGGCTAAGGTAATAAGTCTGCCAAGTAAGGGGCTTAGGTAATAAGTCTGCCAAGTAAGGGGCTTAGGTAATAAGTCTGTCAAGTAGGGGGCTAAGGTAATAAGTCTGCCAAGTAAGGGGGCTAAGGTAATAAGTCTGCCAAGTAAGGGGGCTAAGGTAATAAGTCTGCCAAGTAAAGGGCTAAGGTAATAAGTCTGTCAAACAAGGGGCTTAGGTAATAAGTCTGCCATGTAAGGGGCTTAGGTAATAAGTCTGCCAAGTAAGGAACTAAGGTAATAAGTCTGCCAGGTAAGGGGCTAAGGTAATAAGTCTGTCAAATAAGGGGCTTAGGTAATAAGTCTGCCAAGTAAGGGGCTTAGGTAATAAGTCTGCCAGGTAAGGGGCTAAGGTAATAAGTCTGTCAAATAAGGGGCTAAGGTAATAAGTCTGCCAAGTAAGGGGCTTAGGTAATAAGTCTGCCAAGTAAGGGGCTAAGGTTATAAGTCTGCCAAGTAAGGGGCTAAGGTAATAAGTCTGTCAAATAAGGGGCTAAGGTAATAAGTCTGCCAAGTAAGGAACTTAGGTAATAAGTCTGCCAAGTAAGGGGGCTAAAGTAATTAGTCTGCCAAGTAAGGGGGCTAAAGTAATAAGTCTGCCAAGTAAAGGGCTTTCGTAATAAGTCTGCCAAGTAAGGAACTAAGGTAATAAGTCTGCCAAGTAAGGAACTCAGGTAAAAAGTCTGCCAAGTAAGGGGGCTAAGGTAATAAGTCTGCCAAGTAAGGGGCTTAGGTAATAAGTCTACCAAGTAAGGGGCTAAGGTTATAAGTCTGCCAAGTAAGGGGGCTAAGGTAATAAGTCTGCCAAGTAAGGGGCTAAGGTAATAAGTCTGCCAAGTAAGGGGCTAAGGTAATAAGTCTGCCAAGTAAGGGGCTTAGGTAATAAGTCTACCAAGTAAGGGGCTAAGGTAATAAGTCTGCCAAGTAAGGGGCTTAGGTAATAAGTCTGCCAAGTAAGGGGCTTAGGTAATAAGTCTGCCAAGTAAAGGGCTAAGGTAATAAGTCTGCCAAGTAAGGGGCTAAGGTTATAAATCTGCCAAGTAAGGGGCTAAGGTAATAAGTCTGCCAAGTAAGGGGCTAAGGTAATAAGTCTGCCAAGTAAGGGGCTAAGGTAATAAGTCTGCCAAGTAAGGGGCTAAGGTAATAAGTCTGCCAAGTAAGGGGCTAAGGTTATAAGTCTGCCAAGTAAGGAACTAAGGTAATAAGTCTGCCAAGTAGGGGGCTAAGGTAATAAGTCTGTCAAGTAGGGGGCTAAGGTAATAAGTCTGCCAAGTAAGGGGCTTAGGTAATAAGTCTGCCAAGTAAGGGGCTTAGGTAATAAGTCTGTCAAGTAAGGGGCTAAGGTAATAAGTCTGTCAAGTAGGGGGCTAAGGTAATAAGTCTGTCAAGTAGGGGGCTAAGGTTATAAGTCTGCCAAGTAAGGGGCTTAGGTAATAAGTCTGTCAAGTAAGGGGCTTAGGTAATAAGTCTGTCAAGTAAGGGGCTAAGGTAATAAGTCTGTCAAGTAGGGGGCTAAGGTAATAAGTCTGCCAAGTAAGGGGCTAAGGTAATAAGTCTGTCAAGTAAGGGGCTAAGGTAATAAGTCTGTCAAGTAGAGGGCTAAGGTAATAAGTCTGTCAAGTAGGGGGCTAAGGTAATAAGTCTGCCAAGTAAAGGGCTAAGGTAATAAGTCTGTCAAGTAGGGGGCTAAGGTAATAAGTCTGTCAAGTAGGGGGCTAAGGTAATAAGTCTGCCAAGTTAGGAACTTAGGTAATAAGTCTGCCAAGTAAGGGGGCTAAAGTAATTAGTCTGCCAAGTAAGGGGGCTAAAGTAATAAGTCTGCCAAGTAAAGGGCTTAGGTAATAAGTCTGCCAAGTAAGGAACTAAGGTAATAAGTCTGCCAAGTAAGGAACTCAGGTAAAAAGTCTGCCAAGTAAGGGGCTAAAGTAATAAGTCTGCCAGGTAAGGGGCTTAGGTAATAAGTCTGCCAAGTAAGGGGCTTAGGTAATAAATCTGCCAAGTAAGGGGCTTAGGTAATAAGTCTGCCAAGTAAAGGGCTAAGGTAATAAGTCTGCCAAGTAAGGGGCTAAGGTTATAAATCTGCCAAGTAAGGGGCTAAGGTAATAAGTCTGCCAAGTAAGGGGCTAAGGTAATAAGTCTGCCAAGTAAGGGGCTAAGGTTATAAGTCTGCTAAGTAAGGAACTAAGGTAATAAGTCTGCCAAGTAGGGGGCTAAGGTAATAAGTCTGTCAAGTAGGGGGCTAAGGTAATAATTCTGCCAAGTAAGGGGCTTAGGTAATAAGTCTGCCAAGTAAGGGGCTTAGGTAATAAGTCTGTCAAGTAGGGGGCTAAGGTAATAAGTCTGTCAAGTAGGGGGCTAAGGTTATAAGTCTGCCAAGTAAGGGGCTTAGGTAATAAGTCTGCCAAGTAAGGGGCTTAGGTAATATGTCTGTCAAGTAAGGGGCTAAGGTAATAAGTCTGTCAAGTAGGGGGCTAAGGTAATAAGTCTGCCAAGTAAGGGGCTAAGGTAATAAGTCTGTCAAGTAAGGGGCTAAGGTAATAAGTCTGTCAAGTAGAGGGCTAAGGTAATAAGTCTGTCAAGTAGGGGCTAAGGTAATAAGTCTGCCAAGTAAGGGGCTAAGGTAATAAGTCTGTCAAGTAGGGGGCTAAGGTAATAAGTCTGTCAAGTAAGGGGCTAAGGTAATAAGTCTGTCAAGTAGGGGGCTAAGGTAATAAGTCTGCCAAGTAAGGGGCTAAGGTAATAAGTCTGTCAAGTAAGGGGCTAAGGTAATAAGTCTGTCAAGTAGAGGGCTAAGGTAATAAGTCTGTCAAGTAGGGGGCTAAGTTAATAAGTCTGCCAAGTAAGGGGCTAAGGCAATAAGTCTGTCAAGTAGGGGGCTTAGGTAATAAGTCTGCCAAGTAAGGGGGCTAAGGTAATAAGTCTGCCAAGTAAGGGGGCTAAGGTAATAAGTCTGCCAAGTAAAGGGTTAAGGTAATAAGTCTGTCAAACAAGGGGCTTAGGTAATAAATCTGCCATGTAAGGGGCTAAGGTATTAAGTCTGCCAAGTAAGGAACTAAGGTAATAAGTCTGCCAAGTAAGGGGGCTAAGGTAATAAGTCTGTCAAACAAAGGGCTTAGGTAATAAGTCTGCCAAGTAGGGGGCTTAGGTATTAAGTCTGCCAAGTAAGGAACTAAGGTAATAAGTCTGCCAAGTAAGGGGGCTAAGGTAATAAGTCTGCCAAGTAAGGGGCTTAGGTAATAAGTCTGCCAAGTAGGGGGCTTAGGTAATAAGTCTGCCAAGTAAGGGGCTTAGGTAATAAGTCTGCCAAGTAAGGGGCTAAGGTAATAAGTCTGCCAAGTAAAGGGCTAAGGTAATAAGTCTGTCAAGTAGAGGGCTAAGGTAATAAGTCTGCCAGGTAAGGGGCTTAGGTAATAAGTCTGTCAAGTAGGGGGCTAAGGTAATAAGTCTGTCAAGTAGAGGGCTAAGGTAATAAGTCTGCCAGGTAAGGGGCTAAGGTAATAAGTCTGCCAGGTAAGGGGCTTAGGTAATAAGTCTGCCAAGTAAGGGGGCTAAGGTAATAAGTCTGCCAAGTAAGAGGTCAAGGTAATAAGTCTGTCAAGTAAGGGGCTTAGGTAATAAGTCTGTCAAGTAGGGGGCTAAGGTAATAAGTCTATTAAGTATGGGGCTTAGGTAATAAGTCTGCCAAGTAAGGGGCTTAGGTAATAAGTCTGTCAAGTAGGGGGCTAAGTTAATAAGTCTGCCAAGTAAGGGGCTAAGGCAATAAGTCTGTCAAGTAGGGGGCTAAGGTAATAAGTCTGCCAAGTAAGGGGGCTAAGGTAATAAGTCAGCCAAGTAAAGGGTTAAGGTAATAAGTCTGTCAAACAAGGGGCTTAGGTAATAAATCTGCCATGTAAGGGGCTAAGGTATTAAGTCTGCCAAGTAAGGAACTAAGGTAATAAGTCTGCCAAGCAAGGGGGCTAAGGTAATAAGTCTGTCAAACAAGGGGCTTAGGTAATAAGTCTGCCAAGTAGGGGGCTTAGGTATTAAGTCTGCCAAGTAAGTAACTAAGGTAATAAGTCTGTCAAGTAAGGGGGCTAAGGTAATAAGTCTGCCAAGTAAGGGGCTTAGGTAATAAGTCTGCCAAGTAAGGGGCTTAGGTAATAAGTCTGCCAAGTAAAGGGCTAAGGTAATAAGTCTGCCAAGTAAGGGGCTTAGGTAATAAGTCTGCCAAGTAAGGGGCTTAGGTAATAAGTCTGCCAAGTAAGGGGCTTAGGTAATAAGTCTGCCAAGTAAGGGGCTTAGGTAATAAGTCTGCCAAGTAAGGGGCTTAGGTAATAAGTCTGCCAAGTAAGGGGCTTAGGTAATAAGTCTGCCAAGTAAGCGGCTAAGGTAATAAGTCTGCCAAGTAAAGGGCTAAGGTAATAAGTCTGCCAAGTAAGGGGCTAAGGTAATAAGTCTGCCAAGTAAGGGGGCTAAGGTAACAAGATAATTCAACGAATTACAGTCCCCCACCGGGTTGTTATCTACAAAGTTATAATCCTTAATAGTGTAGGAGATAGAGCCTGGACAAGCTTTTACTTAAATGTAGGTCAGAGGTCAAAATATAGCAAAATAAAGATCACAGTGACCCAGTTTTGGTACGTGACACACCGCCTTCCCACAGGGAACTATACTACCAAGTATAAAGTTCTAATCCTTAATAGTGTAGGAGATAGAACCTGGACAAATTTTTCTTTCTTTAATGTAGGTCAGAGGTCAAAATATAGGTCACAGTGACCCGGTTTTGGTACGCGACACACCGCCTTCCCACGGGGAACCATACTACCAAGTATTAAGTTCTAGTCCTTTATAGTGTAGGAGATAGAGCCCGGACAAACTTTTACTTTAATGTAGGTCAGAGGTCAAAATATAGCAAAACAAGATAATTCAACGAATTACAGTCCCCCACCGGGTTGTTATCTCGAGATCCAATAGCAATGAGTGTGAATCTCGAGATGCAATAAGGTCATGTATTTTCTTCAATGTATTGAAAGGTGAAGATGTAGTTTACAGAGACCCGCTTCTATACAGGAACCATCCCATTCTCACTAAATACATGTACACTGTCGGTATACTCTATAAATGATCTCTATATAAAGGACACAAGTCTATGAAGGACACCTTTAGTTTTTCTATTGGGTATCCTTTATAGACAGGTTTTACTGCAATAGACATGAAATTGTAATAATAATAACAAGATGTTGTTTGTTATGCTTACATTGAATTCAACAGTACTGTATATTGATTAAATGGTGATCTGAGAAGAACACAGGTTTGTTTGTCACTGGGAATAATTTGGATGAGAAGACCAAGTCAAGAATTCCTCCAAGGCAATGGGTAGGCGTGGTCAGTTGTGTTGGTGAAGTTTACAAGATTTTTGAAGGCTGTTCATCTTTGCGAAGTCCATGTTGAAATCTCCAACAACAAGAATGTTTGTACACTTATGTAACTTTGCTTGTGTTGTGCATAGCTTGAATAACTGTCGAAATAAATGTCACAGTGACCCAGTTTTGGTACACGACACACCATCTTCCCACGGGGAACCATACTACCAAGTATTAAGTTCTAGTGCTTTATAGTGTAGGAGATAGAGCCCGGACAAGGTATTTGTGTAACGTAGGTCAGAGGTCAAAATATAGGTCACAGTGACCCGGTTTTGTTACGCGACACACCGCCTTCCCATAGGGAACTATACTACCAAGTACAAAGTTATAATCCTTAATAGTGTAGGAGATAGAGCCCGGACAAACTTTTACTTTAATGTAGGTCAGAGGTCAAAATATAGCAAAATAAAGGTCACAGTGACCCAGTTTTGGTACGCGACACACCGCCTTCCCACAGAGAACTATACTACCAAGTATAAAGTTCTAATCCTTAATAGTGTAGGAGATAGAACCTGGACAATTGTTTCTTTCTTTAATGTAGGTCAGAGGTCAAAATATAGGTCACAGTGACCCGGTTTTGGTACGCGACACACCACCTTCCCACGGGGAACCATACTACCAAGTATTAAGTTCTAGTGCTTTATAGTGTAGGAGATAGAGCCCGGACAAGCTTTTTCTTTAATGTAGGTCAGAGGTCAAAATATAGGTCACAGTGACCCGGTTTTTGTACGCGACACACCGCCTTCCCAAAAGGAACCATACTACCAAGTATTAAGTTCTAGTCCTTTATAGTCTAGGAGATAGAGCCCGGACAAACTTTTACTTTAATGTAGGTCAGAGGTCAAAATATAGCAAAATAAAGGTCACATTGACCCGGTTTTTGTACGCGACACACTGCCTTCCCACAGAGAACAATACTACTAAGTATTAAGTTCTAGTGCTTTATAGTGTAGGAGATAGAGCCCGGACAAGCTTTTTCTTTAATGTAGGTCAGAGGTCAAAATATAGGTCACAGTGACCCGGTTTTTGTATGCGACACACCGCCTTCCCACAGGGAACCCACACACTTAGTATGAAGTTCCAGTGTCTTATAGTATGGGAGATAGAGCCCGGACAAATAGTGTGCGGAAGGACGGACGGACGGACGGACACAACGCAAACCTATAGTCCCCCCCGGATTCCGGTGGGGGACTAATAAAGGTCACAATGACCCAGTTTTGGTACGCGACACACCGCCTTCCCACAGGGAACTATACTACAGTTGTGGGATCGCACAACGTTACACGATGTGCGGTGGGCGCACGATGGGCGAACGGTGTATGCACGATGTGCGAACGATGCGATCCTGGGCGATTATTTCTAACGCACATGTGGGCGCACGATAGACTAACATTGTGCGATGACAATCGTGGTTGATGTAAATTTAGAAATGGTTTAACAATATATACGGTTTCGCGCTAGTTGTTTTAAACATATTTCTATATTTTAACTATTTACATTAGCTGATAGTTCTATCTATATATTTCTAAAAATTAATAATAGTCTTTCTGTAGTTTTAGAAACAAACCAAATAGACACATGTATGTAAACTTTCAACTCATATTGACAAGTTCTCATTCAAGTAAATATTGCCAGTTTTACCAAGTTATAAACTGTACCTGTACATGGCCAATATATGTAGATATCTCTGGCCCGGGCCACTTACAACACTCGCCTAGGTGTGAAAACACAGGTAAAATGTTGGGGAGGGGAGGGTTTTTCAAATAACTGATTATAAGAGTCCAGTTTGTTTTCATAACGGTCGCTCGGTAATGGCTGTCGTACCGTATCGCCGCACACGGGACAGGTAAAACTCCGGCATGTTATTTACATATTCTGATACCTGGTAGCTTAATCCGCACTTGGCTGTCTTATGATCACTGTAATACTGTTTACTGTATATTGTTAAATTGACATAATCCCAATAAATATGACGTGAATTTAAATAGTTTTTGGACAAGAGGGTTCCATATGTTTTTCATTCCGTAATATGTATCGACCAATTGTACCAAATCGTGCGTGTGTGCGATTTAATCGCACACATAAACGCACGATCTTTAGATCGCCCGGTTGTGCGCACCATGGGCGAACGATGTATGCACGATGTATGCACGATGCACGCACGCAGTTTTTGGTGCGTTGTGCGATACCACAACTGTACCAAGTATAAAGTTCTAATCCTTAATAGTGTAGGAGATAGAACCTGGACAAATTTTTCTTTCTTTAATGTAGGTCAGAGGTCAAAATATAGGTCACAGTGACACGGTTTTGGTACGCGACACACCGCCTTTCCACGGGGAACCATACTACCAAGTATTAAGTTCTAGTGCTTTATAGTGTAGGAGATAGAGCCCGGACAAGCTTTTTCTTTAATGTAGGTCAGAGGTCAAAATATAGGTCACAGTGACCCGGTTTTTGTATGCGACACCGCCTTCCCACAGGGAACCCACACACTTAGTATGAAGTTCCAGTCCTTTATAGTGTAGGAGATAGAGCCCGGACAAACTTTTACTTTAATGTAGGTCAGAGGTCAAAACATAGCAAAATAAAGGTCACAGTGACCCGGTTTTGGTACGCGACACACCGTCTTCCCACAAGGAACCATACTACCAGGTATTAAGTTCTAGACCTTTATAGTGTAGGAGATAGAGCCCGGACAAACTTTTACTTTAATGTAGGTCAGAGGTCAAAAAATAGCAAAATATAGGTCACATTGACCCGGTTTTTGTACGCGACACACTGCCTTCCCACAGAGAACAATACTACTAAGTATGAAGTTCTAGTGCTTTATAGTGTAGGAGATAGAGCCCGGACAAGCTTTTTCTTTAATGTAGGTCAGAGGTCAAAATATAGGTCACAGTGACCCGGTTTTTGTATGCGACACACCGCCTTCCCACAGGGAACCCACACACTTAGTATGAAGTTCCAGTGTCTTATAGTATGGGAGATAGAGCCCGGACAAATAGTGTGCGGAAGGACGGACGGACGGACGGACACAACGCAAACCTATAGTCCCCCCCGGATTCCGGTGGGGGACTAAATAAGTCTGCCAAGTAAGGGGTCAAGGTAATAAGTCTGTCAAGTAAGGGGGCTTAGGTAATAAGTCTGCCAAGTAAGGGGCTTAGGTAATAAGTCTGTCAAGTAGGGGGCTAAGGTAATTAGTCTATTAAGTAGGGGGCTAAGGTAATAAGTCTGCCAAGTAAGGGGCTTAGGTTATAAGTCTGTCAAGTAGGGGGCTAAGGTAATAAGTCTGCCAAGTAGGGGGCTAAGGTAATAAGTCTGCCAAGTAAGGAACTAAGGTAATAAGTCTGCCAAGTAAGGGGGCTTAGGTAATAAGTCTGCCAAGTAAGGGGCTTAGGTAATAAGTCTGTCAAGTAGGGGGCTAAGGTAATAAGTCTGCCAAGTAAGGAACTAAGGTAATAAGTCTGCCAAGTAAGGGGGCTTAGGTAATAAGTCTGCCAAGTAAGGGGCTTAGGTAAAAAGTCTGCCAAGTAAGGAACTAAGGTAATAAGTCTGCCAAGTAAGGAACTAAGGTAATAAGTCTGCCAATTAGGTAGGCTGAGGTAATAAGTCAGCCAAATAAGGGGGCTAAGGTAATAAGTCTGCCAAGTAAGGGGCTTGGGTAATAAGTCTGTCAAGTAGGGGGCTAAGGTAATAAGTCTGCCAAGTAAGGGGGCTAAGGTAATAAGTATGCCAAGTAAGGGGGCTAAGGTAATAAGTCTGCCAAGTAAAGGGCTAAGGTAATAAGTCTGTCAAACAAGGGGCTTATGTAATAAGTCTGCCATGTAAGGGGCTTAGGTAATAAGTCTGCCAAGTAAGGAACTAAGGTAATAAGTCTGCCAAGTAAGGGGGCTAAGGTAATAAGTCTGTCAAACAAGGGGCTTAGGTAATAAGTCTGCCAAGTAAGGGGCTTAGGTAATAAGTCTGCCAGGTAAGGGGCTAAGGTAATAAGTCTGTCAAATAAGGGGCTTAGGTAATAAGTCTGCCAAGTAGGGGGCTAAGGTTATAAGTCTGCCAAGTAAGGGGCTAAGGTAATAAGTCTGTCAAATAAGGGGCTAAGGTAATAAGTCTGCCAAGTAAGGAACTTAGATAATAAGTCTGCCAAGTAAGGGGGCTAAAGTAATTAGTCTGCCAAGTAAGGGGGCTAAAGTAATAAGTCTGCCAAGTAAAGGGCTTAGGTAATAAGGCTGCCAAGTAAGGAACTAAGGTAATAAGTCTGCCAAGTAAGGGGGCTAAGGTAATAAGTCTGCCAAGTAAGGGGCTTAAGTAATAAGTCTGCCAAGTAAGGAACTCAGGTAAAAAGTCTGCCAAGTAAGGGGGCTAAGGTAATAAGTCTGCCAAGTAAGGGGCTTAGGTAATAAGTCTACCAAGTAAGGGGCTAAGGTTATAAGTCTGCCAAGTAAGGGGGCTAAGGTAATAAGTCTGCCAAGTAAGGGGGCTAAGGTAATAAGTCTGCCAAGTAAAGGGGCTAAGGTAATAAGTCTGCCAAGTAAGGGGCTTAGGTAATAAGTCTGCCAAGTAAGGAACTAAGGTAATAAGTCTGCCAAGTAAGGGGCTTAGGTAATAAGTCTGCCAAGTAAGGGGCTAAGGTAATAAGTCTGTCAAGTAAGGGGCTAAGGTAATAAGTCTGTCAAGTAGAGGGCTAAGGTAATAAGTCTGTCAAGTAGGGGGCTAAGGTAATAAGTCTGTCAAGTAGGGGGCTAAGGTAATAAGTCTGTCAAGTAAGGGGCTAAGGTAATAAGTCTGTCAAGTAGGGGGCTAAGGTAATAAGTCTGCCAAGTAAGGGGCTAAGGTAATAAGTCTGTCAAGTAAGGGGCTAAGGTAATAAGTCTGCCAAGTAAGGGGCTTAGGTAATAAGTCTGCCAAGTAAGGAACTAAGGTAATAAGTCTGCCAAGTAAGGGGCTTAGGTAATAAGTCTGCCAAGTAAGGGGCTAAGGTTATAAGTCTGCCAAGTAAGGGGGCTAAGGTAATAAGTCTGCCAAGTAAGGGGGCTAAGGTAATAAGTCTGCCAAGTAAAGGGGCTAAGGTAATAAGTCTGCCAAGTAAGGGGCTTAGGTAATAAGTCTGCCAAGTAAGGAACTAAGGTAATAAGTCTGCCAAGTAAGGGGCTTAGGTAATAAGTCTGCCAAGTAAGGGGCTAAGGTAATAAGTCTGTCAAGTAAGGGGCTAAGGTAATAAGTCTGTCAAGTAGAGGGCTAAGGTAATAAGTCTGTCAAGTAGGGGGCTAAGGTAATAAGTCTGTCAAGTAGGGGGCTAAGGTAATAAGTCTGTCAAGTAAGGGGCTAAGGTAATAAGTCTGTCAAGTAGGGGGCTAAGGTAATAAGTCTGCCAAGTAAGGGGCTAAGGTAATAAGTCTGTCAAGTAAGGGGCTAAGGTAATAAGTCTGCCAAGTAAGGGGCTTAGGTAATAAGTCTGCCAAGTAAGGAACTAAGGTAATAAGTCTGCCAAGTAAGGGGCTTAGGTAATAAGTCTGCCAAGTAAGGGGCTAAGGTAATAAGTCTGCCAGGTAAGGGGCTTAGGTAATAAGTCTGCCAAGTAAGGGGCTTAGGTAATAAGTCTGCCAGGTAAGGGGCTTAGGTAATAAGTCTGTCAAGTAAGGGGCTTAGGTAATAAGTCTGCCAAGTAAGGGGCTTAGGTAATAAGTCTGTCAAGTAAGGGGCTAAGGTAATAAGTCTGTCAAGTAAGGGGCTAAGGTAATAAGTCTGCCAAGTAAGGGGCTTACGTAATAAGTCTGTCAAGTAAGGGGCTAAGGTAATAAGTCTGTCAAGTAGGGGGCTAAGGTAATAAGTCTGCCAAGTAAGGGGCTAAGGTAATAAGTCTGTCAAGTAAGGGGCTAAGGTAATAAGTCTGTCAAGTAAGGGGCTAAGGTAATAAGTCTGTCAAGTAAGGGGCTAAGGTAATAAGTCTGTCAAGTAGAGGGCTAAGGTAATAAGTCTGTCAAGTAGGGGGCTAAGGTAATAAGTCTGTCAAGTAGGGGGCTAAGGTAATAAGTCTGTCAAGTAAGGGGCTAAAGTAATAAGTCTGTCAAGTAGGGGGCTAAGGTAATAAGTCTGCCAAGTAAGGGGCTAAGGTAATAAGTCTGTCAAGTAAGGGGCTAAGGTAATAAGTCTGTCAAGTAGAGGGCTAAGGTAATAAGTCTGCCAAGTAAGGGGCTTAGGTAATAAGTCTGTCAAGTAGGGGGGCTAAGGTAATAAGTCTGCCAAGTAAGGAACTAAGGTAATAAGTCTGCCAAGTAAGGGGCTTAGGTAATAAGTCTGCCAAGTAAGGGGCTTAGGTAAAAAGTCTGCCAAGTAAGGAACTAAGGTAATAAGTCTGCCAAGTAAGGAACTAAGGTAATAAGTCTGCCAATTAGGTGGGCTGAGGTAATAAGTCAGCCAAATAAGGGGGCTAAGGTAATAAGTCTGCCAAGTAAGGGGGCTTAGGTAATAAGTCTGCCAAGTAAGGGGCTTAGGTAAAAAGTCTGCCAAGTAAGGAACTAAGGTAATAAGTCTGCCAAGTAAGGAACTAAGGTAATAAGTCTGCCAATTAGGTGGGCTGAGGTAATAAGTCAGCCAAATAAGGGGGCTAAGGTAATAAGTCTGCCAAGTAAAGGGCTTAGGTAATAAGTCTGTCAAGTAGGGGGCTAAGGTAATAAGTCTGCCAAGTAAGGGGGCTAAGGTAATAAGTCTGCCAAGTAAGGGGGCTAAGGTAATAAGTCTGCCAAGTAAAGGGCTAAGGTAATAAGTCTGTCAAACAAGGGGCTTAGGTAATAAGTCTGCCATGTAAGGGGCTTAGGTAATAAGTCTGCCAAGTAAGGAACTAAGGTAATAAGTCTGCCAAGTAAGGGGGCTAAGGTAATAAGTCTGTCAAACAAGGGGCTTAGGTAATAAGTCTGCCAAGTAAGGGGCTTAGGTAATAAGTCTGCCAGGTAAGGGGCTAAGGTAATAAGTCTGTCAAATAAGGGGCTAAGGTAATAAGTCTGCCAAGTAAGGGGCTTAGGTAATAAGTCTGCCAAGTAGGGGGCTAAGGTTATAAGTCTGCCAAGTAAGGGGCTAAGGTAATAAGTCTGTCAAATAAGGGGCTAAGGTAATAAGTCTGCCAAGTAAGGAACTTAGATAATAGTCTGCCAAGTAAGGGGGCTAAAGTAATTAGTCTGCCAAGTAAGGGGGCTAAAGTAATAAGTCTGCCAAGTAAGGGGCTTAAGTAATAAGTCTGCCAAGTAAGGAACTCGGGTAAAAAGTCTGCCAAGTAAGGGCGCTAAGGTAATAAGTCTGCCAAGTAAGGGGCTTAGGTAATAAGTCTACCAAGTAAGGGGCTAAGGTTATAAGTCTGCCAAGTAAGGGGGCTAAGGTAATAAGTCTGCCAAGTAAGGGGGCTAAGGTAATAAGTCTGCCAAGTAAAGGGGCTAAGGTAATAAGTCTGCCAAGTAAGGAACTAAGGTAATAAGTCTGCCAAGTAAGGAACTAAGGTAATAAGTCTGCCAAGTAAGGGGCTTAGGTAATAAGTCTGCCAAGTAAGGGGCTAAGGTAATAAGTCTGTCAAGTAAGGGGCTAAGGTAATAAGTCTGTCAAGTAGAGGGCTAAGGTAATAAGTCTGTCAAGTAAGGGGCTAAGGTAATAAGTCTGTCAAGCAGGGGGCTAAGGTAATAAGTCTGTCAAGTAGGGGGCTAAGGTAATAAGTCTGTCAAGTAAGGGGCTAAGGTAATAAGTCTGTCAAGTAGGGGGCTAAGGTAATAAGTCTGTCAAGTAAGGGGCTAAGGTAATAAGTCTGTCAAGTAAGGGGCTAAGGTAATAAGTCTGTCAAGTAGAGGGCTAAGGTAATAAGTCTGTCAAGTAGGGGGCTAAGGTAATAAGTCTGCCAAGTAAGGGGCTAAGGTAATAAGTCTGTCAAGTAGGGGGCTAAGGTAATAAGTCTGCCAAGTAAGGGGCTTAGGTAATAAGTCTGCCAAGTAAGGAACTAAGGTAATAAGTCTGCCAAGTAAGGGGCTTAGGTAATAAGTCTGCCAAGTAAGGGGCTAAGGTAATAAGTCTGCCAGGTAAGGGGCTTAGGTAATAAGTCTGCCAAGTAAGGGGCTTAGGTAATAAGTCTGTCAAGTAAGGGGCTTAGGTAATAAGTCTGTCAAGTAAGGGGCTAAGGTAATAAGTCTGCCAAGTAAGGGGGCTAAGGTAATAAGTCTGCCAAGTAAGGGGCTTAGGTAATAAGTCTACCAAGTAAGGGGCTAAGGTTATAAGTCTGCCAAGTAAGGGGGCTAAGGTAATAAGTCTGCCAAGTAAGGGGGCTAAGGTAATAAGTCTGCCAAGTAAAGGGGCTAAGGTAATAAGTCTGCCAAGTAAGGGGCTTAGGTAATAAGTCTGCCAAGTAAGGAACTAAGGTAATAAGTCTGCCAAGTAAGGGGGCTAAGGTAATAAGTCTGCCAAGTAAGGGGGCTAAGGTAATAAGTCTGCCAAGTAAAGGGGCTAAGGTAATAAGTCTGCCAAGTAAGGGGCTTAGGTAATAAGTCTGCCAAGTAAGGAACTAAGGTAATAAGTCTGCCAAGTAAGGGGCTAAGGTAATAAGTCTGTCAAGTAGGGGGCTAAGGTAATAAGTCTGTCAAGTAAGGGGCTAATGTAATAAGTCTGTCAAGTAGGGGGCTAAGGTAATAAGTCTGCCAAGTAAGGGGCTAAGGTAAAAAGTCTGTGAAGTAAGGGGCTAAGGTAATAAGTCTGTCAAGTAGAGGGCTAAGGTAATAAGTCTGTCAAGTAGGGGGCTAAGGTAATAAGTCTGCCAAGTAAGGGGCTAAGGTAATAAGTCTGTCAAGTAGGGGGCTAAGGTAATAAGTCTGCCAGGTAAGGGGCTTAGGTAATAAGTCTGCCAAGTAAGGGGGCTAAGGTAATAAGTCTGCCAAGTAAAGGGTTAAGGTAATAAGTCTGTCAAATAAGGGGCTTAGGTAATAAATCTGCCATGTAAGGGGGCTTAGGTATTAAGTCTGCCAAGTAAGGAACTAAGGTAATAAGTCTGCCAAGTAAGGGGGCTAAGGTAATAAGTCTGTCAAACAAGGGGCTTAGGTAATAAGTCTGCCAAGTAGGGGGCTTAGGTAATAAGTCTGCCAAGTAGGGGACTTAGGTAATAAGTCTGCCTAGTAGGGGACTTAGGTAATAAGTCTGCCTAGTAAGGGGCTAAGTTAATAAGTCTGCCAAGTAAGGGGGCTAAGGTAATAAGTCTGCCAAGTAAGGGGCTTAGGTAATAAGTCTGCCAAATAAGGAACTAAGGTAATAAGTCTGCCAAGTAAGGGGGCTAAGGTTATAAGTCTGCCAAGTAAGGGGCTTAGGTAATAAGTCTGCCAAGTAAGGGGCTAAGGTTATAAGTCTGCCAAGTAAGGGGGCTAAGGTAATAAGTCTGCCAAGTAAGGAACTAAGGTAATAAGTCTGCCAAGTAAGGGGGCTAAGGTAATAAGTCTGCCAAGTAAGGGGCTTAGGTAATAAGTCTGCCAAGTAAGGGGCTTAGGTAATAAGTCTGCCAAGTAAGGGGCTTAGGTAATAAGTCTGCCAAGTAAGGGGCTTAGGTAATAAGTCTGCCAAGTAGGGGGCTAAGGTAATAAGTCTGCCAAGTAGGGGGCTAAGGTAATAAGTCTGTCAAGTAAAGGGGCTAAGGTAATAAGTCTGTCAAGTAAGGGGGCTAAGGTAATAAGTCTGCCAAGTAGGGGGCTAAGGTAATAAGTCTGTCAAGTAAAGGGGCTAAGGTAATAAGTCTGTCAAGTAGGGGGCTAAGGTAATAAGTCTGTCAAGTAAAGGGGCTAAGGTAATAAGTCTGCCAAGTAAGGGGCTAAGGTAATAAGTCTGCCAAGTAAGGGGCTTAGGTAATAAGTCTGCCAAGTAAGGGGGCTTAGGTAATAAGTCTGCCAAGTAAGGAACTAAGGTAATAAGTCTGTCAAGTAAAGGGGCTAAGGTAATAAGTCTGTCAAGTAGGGGGCTAAGGTAATAAGTCTGTCAAGTAAAGGGGCTAAGGTAATAAGTCTGTCAAGTAGGGGGCTAAGGTAATAAGTCTGTCAAGTAAAGGGGCTAAGGTAATAAGTCTGCCAAGTAAGGGGCTTAGGTAATAAGTCTGCCAAGTAAGGAACTAAGGTAATAAGTCTGCCAAGTAAGGAACTAAGGTAATAAGTCTGCCAAGTAAGGAACTAAGGTAATAAGTCTGCCAATTAGGTAGGCTGAGGTAATAAGTCAGCCAAATAAGGGGGCTAAGGTAATAAGTCTGCCAAGTAAGGGGCTTGGGTAATAAGTCTGTCAAGTAGGGGGCTAAGGTAATAAGTCTGCCAAGTAAGGGGGCTAAGGTAATAAGTATGCCAAGTAAGGGGGCTAAGGTAATAAGTCTGCCAAGTAAAGGGCTAAGGTAATAAGTCTGTCAAACAAGGGGCTTATGTAATAAGTCTGCCAAGTAAGGGGCTTGGGTAATAAGTCTGTCAAGTAGGGGGCTAAGGTAATAAGTCTGTCAAGTAAGGGGGCTAAGGTTATAAGTCTGCCAAGTAAGGGGGCTTAGGCAATAAGTCTGCCAAGTAAGGGGCTTAGTTAATAACGCTTACTCTAGTCCAGCGTTATTACGCCTACTCTGTTCCGGCGTTATTACGTTGGTCTGTTCCGGTGTTATTATGTTAGTATGTTCCGGCGTTATTACGCCTACTCTGTTCCGGCGTTATTATGTTGGTCTGTTCCGGCGTTGTTATGTTAGTCTGTTCCGGCGTTATTATGCCTACTCTGTTCCGGCGTTATTATGTTGGTCTGTTCCGGCGTTGTTATGTTAGTCTGTTCCGGCGTTATTACGCCTACTCTGTTGCGGTGTTATTATGTTGGTCTGTTCCGACGTTATTATGTTAGTCTGTTCCGGCGTGATTACGCCTACTCTGTTCCGGCGTTATTATGTTGGTCTGTTCCGGCGTTGTTATGTTAGTCTGTTCCGGCGTTATTACGCCTACTCTGTTCCGGTGTTATTATGTTGGTCTGTTCCGACGTTATTATGTTAGTCTGTTCCGGCGATATTACGCCTACTCTGTTCCGGCGTTATTACGCCTACTCTGTTCCGGCGTTATTACGCCTACTCTGTTCCGGCGTTATTACGCCTACTCTGTTCCGGCGTTATTACGCCTACTCTGTTCCGGCGTTATTACACCTACTCTGTTCCGGCGTTATTACGCCTACTCTGTTCCGGTGTAATTATGTTACTCTGTTCCGGCGTTATTACACCTACTCTGTTCCGGTGTAATTATGTTACTCTGTTCCGGCGTTATTACACCTACTCTGTTCCGGTGTAATTATGTTACTCTGTTCTGGCGTTATTACACCTACTCTGTTCCGGTGTAATTATGTTACTCTGTTCCGGCGTTATTACACCTACTCTGTTCCGGCGTTATTACACCTACTCTGTTCCGGTGTAATTATGTTACTCTGTTCCGGCGTTATTACACCTACTCTGTTCCGGCGTTATTACACCTACTCTGTTCCGGCGTTATTACACCTACTCTGTTCCGGTGTAATTATGTTACTCTGTTCCGGCGTTATTACACCTACTCTGTTCCGGCGTTATTACACCTACTCTGTTCCGGCGTTATGACATCTACTCTGTTCCGGTGTAATTATGTTACTCTGTTCTGGCGTTATTACACCTACTCTGTTCCGGTGTAATTATGTTACTCTGTTCCGGCGTTATTACACCTACTCTGTTCCGGCGTTATTACACCTACTCTGTTCCGGCGTTATTACACCTACTCTGTTCCGGTGTAATTATGTTACTCTGTTCCGGCGTTATTACACCTACTCTGTTCCGGCGTTATTACACCTACTCTGTTCCGGCGTTATTACACCTACTCTGTTCCGGCGTTATTACACCTACTCTGTTCCGGCGTTATTACGCCTACTCTGTTCCGGCGTTATTACACCTACTCTGTTCCGGTGTAATTATGTTACTCTGTTCCGGCATTATGACATCTACTCTGTTCCGGTGTAATTATGTTACTCTGTTCCGGCGTTATTACGCCTACTCTGTTCGGCGTTATTACACCTACTCTGTTCGGCGTTATTACACCTACTCTGTTCAGGCGTTATTACACCTACTCTGTTCCGGCGTTATTACACCTACTCTGTTCCGGCGCTATTACACCTACTCTGTTCCGGCGTTATTACACCTACTCTGTTCCGGCGTTATTACACCTACTCTGTTCCGGCGTTATTACACCTACTCTGTTCCGGCGTTATTACGCCTACTCTGTTCCGGCGTTATTACACCTACTCTGTTCCGGCGTTATTACACCTACTCTGTTCCGGCGTTATTACACCTACTCTGTTCTGGCGTTATTACACCTACTCTGTTCGGCGTTATTACACCTACTCTGTTCCGGCGTTATTACGCCTACTCTGTTCCGGCGTTATTACACCTACTCTGTTCCGGCGTTATTACACCTACTCTGTTCCGGTGTAATTATGTTACTCTGTTCCGGCGTTATTACGCCTACTCTGTTCCGGCGTTATTACGCCTACTCTGTTCCTGCGTTATTACGCCTACTCTGTTCCGGCGTTATTACACCTACTCTGTTCCGGCGTTATTACACCTACTCTGTTCCGGCGTTATTACGCCTACTCTGTTCCGCGTTATTACGCCTACTCTGTTCCGGCGTTATTACGCCTACTCTGTTCCGGCGTTATTACGCCTACTCTGTTCCGGCGTTATTACGCCTACTCTGTTCCGGCGTTATTACACCTACTCTGTTCCGGCGTTATTACGCCTACTCTGTTCCGGCGTTATGACATCTACTCCTACACCTACTCTTTAGGACTTCACAACTAAATCAGCCTATCACGATGTGTTTCATACGATTGTAGTCCCTACTGAAAATTTGTCCCAGCTAAGTACAGTGATTCTTTCTAATTTAAATAGGTAATTGTTGACATATTCTGCATTGAATGAAATCTATAGATATCTAACTTTACAACAAGAGGGCCTGCATCGCTCACCTGGATACATTGATATCTAGTTAATCATGGTAAAATATTTTCCTAAAAGATACCATGGACAGGGACAGACGTGAAGACCAATCCTTGAGGCATATCTGTATAAATTTAAGTTTGGTTAATTGGGTGAGTTTCTCAACTGTTTTCAAGTTCAACTGAGAAACTGGGTCCGTGAGGGCTGTGACCAGACCCTGACATCAATGCTAATATCATGATAGCATTTGTCTCTTTATGCCCAGCAATTGTATAGTATTTGGTTAGGAAGTCTACAAGGGCATGGTAGATCCTGGGATCAAATATCAGGATTGTGATCATCTCTTAATGCCCAGCAGTTGTAAATATAGTTTTGGGTTGGGGATCTCAACCGTTTAAAAGTTATGATTCAGAAATTGATTCTGCAAGGGTGGGGCTCACCCCGGGACCAATCATAATATCATGATTGTGTTAAGTCTCTTTATGCCAAGCAATGGTATATATTGTTATTGGGTGGGGATCACCATATTTTCCATATTAAGCCTCGCCCCATCTGTTAAGGGGTTTTAGATTCACCATTTATACAAAATCTGTTTCCCTCTTCCATAGGATGTTTCGGACCAAATTTGGTCAAAATCCATTGATATCTTTATGACTAGTAGCGATTTAAAGGAATTACATATTTCCCATATTGGGCCCCACCCTTCTGGCCCCTTGGGAGTCAGAGTCACCATTTATGCAAAATCTGTTCCCCTTCCCCCAAGAATGTTTCTGACCAAATTTGGTAAAAATCCATTCAAAACTTTGTGACTAGTAGCCATTTTAAGGAATTACCTCTATTTCCCCTATATGGCCCTGCCCCTCTGGCCCCTTGCATTGGGGGTCAGTCACCATTTATGCAAAATATGTTCCCCTTCTCCAAAAGATGTTTCTTACCAAATAAGGTTAAAATCATTGCAGTACTTTATGACTAGTAGGTCAAGAAAATGTTGAAGGATGACAGACAGAATGACAAACGGACGGATAAAGGCCATGGCATTTAAGCTCACAGGACCTTCGGGCCAGGTGAGCTAATTAACATGTATACTTTTTTTGTCATGTGGTAAAAAAAAATATTCAAGGTTTCCCCTCATAATATTTATTTAACTTTCCATTGTGTATTTATTGAGCTACATGTATACAGAATTGTCTACACTGCTAATTTTCGTGTGACGCCATTTCTCTATATAAATATGTACGCTACCAAAATGATGTCCCGGAAATTGAATGATGTAAATAAATTATGATTGCTCTGGTCATACATAACGAAAAACAGTGAAAATATTATGAGATGAAACAGGAAACAATTCTTTATACATTTTTGTAAGTACACAAAATTTCATTAAAATTTATCCATAAACAAAGTCGGGAAAGTTCATTGAAAAAAGTTGGAAATACAAAGAAAATAAAGCAAAATAGAAAAAATTGAAAGACTTTTGGCACCTAACTATGGGGCGTAATTTTACTATCAATTAACAAAACTGGATATCCGTAATTCGAATTTTGGATATCCAAAAATAAGTAAGGATATTCAAAAATAGTTAAGGATATCAAATATTAATTTAAGATATCCAGAATTATTTAATGATATCATAAATTCGAATTATGGATATCCAAAAATGAATATGGATATCCAGTTTTATCACGGACTTAGATAGCATCCCTCTAATCTAAGTCTGTGGTTTTATTAATAAATAGTAAAACGGCGACCCATACGTAACTGTACAATTGTGTGTAATCTGTGAATCTAAGCAGTTGTCATTTCAAATATTAAAGCTCGAAAAGCTTGTAATAATATATAGTAAATTACTTAGTTGTACGAGTCCTTTATAGATAAGGTTAGACATGGACTTATATATAATAAGGTTACCGTATGATGCCTAACGTAAAGCGAAAGTAACAACCGTAAAGTGAAAGTAACAACCGTAAAGTGAAAGTAACAACCGTAACGTGACAGTGTTGGGCACTATATATAGTGACCTACTTACTGTATATATAAGCAGCATTGTAACATGCATCTAGGACTCGGCTTTTACATACTATTTTTTGTTCAAACTTCCATAAATATTAAATGTTACAAATTAAGTACCTGGCAGTAAGAAAGAATTACAGGTTTCTGTAAGCTTCAGCAGTGCCCTCGAAAACCTCTCAATTTTTGTCGCAGCTGCCATTCTAGCGGGATGTACATGTAAACAGGAAACGGATCGGCTGAATGAAGTACGGAACGGAGTACGGAACGGAGTGGAGAAACAATGTGTATTTCCCAGTTAGGAGTTCGACCTAGCCTACTCATTTCACAAGAATACTTTCGTGAAAAATATCAAATTGCCATTGTTAAAAGATTAAGTCTACACCTGCATCCACTTCTTTGTGAAATGTTACTCTTTTCTGTCGGATGCGCAAACACAGGGACCTGAGATGAGAATTTGTTACAGATTTTGGATCTAAACTAAGATGTTAAGAGTAATTTTACACTTTGGGGGGTTTAGCTATGACCATTGAGTGTGTGTGTGTGGGGGGGGGGGGGGGGGGGTGGGGGGGGGGGGGGGGGTGGGGGGGGGGCATTTTTATCGAAAATTTGTCTGTTATTTCTTATTGTTATGAATGATCAACTTACGTAATAACTTGACGTGAGAAGCAATGGTGGATTCTGATGTTTCTTTGCATAAATTAAAGTAGGACAGTAATTGTAATTTCATATAACACTAGTAGAATACTTGGAAGTACTTGTTCACGCTATTTTTGATCAACCGTGTTATTTGTAATTGGTCTTACTATCAGAAATAATGTCAAGGAACTCGACAAACATTTGGTTTGATAATGAAATTAAACGTTTACACATGTGGCAGAACGTATCGAAATTTTTTAAGGATGTACACCTCTGAGTCAAAATGTTCCTGTATCAAACTTTTTTCTCATATATATTTTTGGATAAGGGAGTTCAAGGCATCACAGAAAATGCAAAGATAATGATATGTCAGTGTGCTCGTTTTTGTGCTATGATCGGTCAAAGATACCAATACGACATAATAAGCGATTTCAAGTGAATTTCGTAGTTTTGGCCGATTGCGGGACATTTTCATACAATAACTTCCGAATTTGTAATCCGAAATGTATGAATGTTTGCAGAAATGACAAAAATAGTGTTTTCTTTTATGTTATGAAAGTAAACTTAATATTTTAATCCAGGAAAGCAATTTGAGTTACCCATACCCCTCATTTTTTCACTATTTTTTGCAGATTTAACGCTTCATAAAAAAAGTTCTAATATCAAACTTTTTGTTGTTGTTGTGATATATTTAGCAAAATGGGTTTCTGTTTCTAAAACCATCATAAAAAGGGGAGGGGTGGGGGGGGGGGGGGGGGGGGGTAGTAGTGTTATTTTTTTTTTGTCCCTTTATTATTTGTGTTATTTTTTACAGTTTCGGGTTTAAAATAAAAGTTAATCCAGTTACATTAAATATATGAAATATTGGTTAGTTTGGTTTGGTTTGGTTTATCTTGTTTTCCGTCCTATTAACAGCCAGGGTCATTTAAGGACGTGCCAAGTTTTGGAGGTGGAGAAAAGCCGGAGTACCCGGAGAAAAACCACCGACCTTCGGTCAGTACCTGGCAGCTGCCCCACGTGGGATTCGAACTCGCAACCCAGAGGTGGAGGGCTAGTGGTAGAATGTCGGAACACCACTCGGCCACCGCGGCCCCTTCTATATGATATATACTAGTTATATAATTTTATTATTATATATGAAATAAATACTAAAATTGTATCATCATCCACTTTGTAGCATACTATTTCTATAAAAACGAACATTATATAGTTGTATAGCAAAATGAGCTTGCTAGAAATAAAAATGGCTAAACACTGGTGTTTTTAGGAGATCGATCTGGCATCAGAAACGTGAAATATTGGCCTTTCGCAAAGTGCATAAATAGACAGAAATACGCATACAGTATATTCAAAATGGCCGCCAAATTAATAATTTTTCAAAATTCATATTAAAAAATTATACAAGCAACAGACATTTATATTTCAACACAATTTTCAGATGCATATATATGCTATTAAAATTGATTATACTTTCTTCAATATAACATACAATCTTTAAATGAGACATAAACGAGACTTGAACAAGACTGAAACCACAGAAGAGTACATCCCTACGGCTTTTTAATGGAGATTTTACTTTTCTAGAAGTCAGACATTAATGTGAAACTGGATATTTGGCTTTAAATGATTTTTCCTAATATTTTATAGGCATGACAATATTGATATATCTCACTCGCTTCTTCTCTCCTATCAATGCATCTTCGCATAACAAGGGTTACGATCCACACACTCATTTTCAGATAACATAGATGATCGTTACCCCTGGATATCGAGGGTGCTATCAATGAAGAACTAGCCAATGTTGATGACGAACACATTTACCCTGAACTTGATGACGAATACATTTACCGTGAACTTGATGACGAACACATTTACCCTGAACTTGATGACGAACACATTTACCCTTAACTTGATGACGACTTCATTTACTCTGAACTTGATGACGAACACATTTACCCTCTTACTGTTGTTTCTAAAGTCCATATTATATTCTGTACCATTGTGTGATTTCAAAAATCCGAAGACTAAGAATAGGTATTCCGGAAGAAGAAGCGTCTTCTGCTTCATCGAAAACTCCCGCCATGTAAATCTTGGTCACATCCAAGTAAGCATCAATCCTCAAAATGAGAACCGAGTCAGCATTGTCAATCACAACAAGTAAACACACTAATGAGCAAATTTTATCAGCAATCGACATCGATCACGAAAATCACGATATTTAGAGCAAGCCCTAGAATAACGAATCAACTGCGACATGTAAACACCATAGGCTGGAGAAACAGGGATGTTACCATTGTAATGAAAATTAGTCATGTTTATTTATCATGTAGTTTATTCCTGTATTGCATTGTCCGCGTTGTTAACTTACCGTTTTCATGTAAATAGACAGCGTAAATTCACTATTGCGTTGAGTCTATAAATAGAATAGTGGCGTGCACGTGCTGTCAGACTGTAAACGTTTCGAGGATCAAGAAGTCTTGTGACGTCACAGAAAAATGGAATAACCTGGTTTACCCCAGAATGGGTTGAGCGAAGGCATATAAAAGAGAGCTCGCTTCATTCTGGAGGAGAACTTCTGATGATTGCGGAGAGATCGGCCGACCCAGAAATTACGGAAGCTAGACAGGTATATATATAAGGTCATATATATAACAAAAACTGAATAAGTCTTTGTGGAAAGACTGGAGAAGTCTTTCGGTTAGCGGGAGTAAAATAGGTCTCTGAAGAAGGGACCGGTGGTCGTGGTTGCCGAGACAGTCAGTGGTCAGACATAACGATAGGTCTGTAGGGCAGTATTGATACTACAGCTAGCGGTGGTAAGCATAGGGCTGTTAAGGGGACAGTGCTCATATCGGCCCGTGCGCAGTAGCCGGGTTGTAGGTACTGTAGCAAGTGCGCTGTGCCTCTGCGCTGTACAACTGCGCTATACAACTGCGCTGTACAACTGCGCTGAGCAAGTGCGCTGCTCTAATATAAGGTACGACAGTGCGCAGGGGGCGTTATTGCGCAGAGGTAATACCTGTTTGTATTTGTTAGTTATTGTTATGGTTTGAGAGTGCCGTGGCAAGTAGCACGGCACTGTTTCGTTATTATTTATTATTAGTATATGTTCTGTTTCACTGGGTTCTCGACACAGAAATCATTTGTAAATATTACTGATTGGCGTTTGATTGAGTAAGGGTCTATAGTGGTCTAGTAGGTTGACGACGGCTCGCATATAAGTAAATGCGCCATGGCTACCTTGATAAGCTACCGTAAGCACAGCATATCCCGGGGGACACTTGGGACGGACCAGATAGGTACCGACCACGGTGCACATTACATAATTTTTGGCGGTAGCGGTGGGATTATCGTATGTGCTATTGAATCAACGGGTTGTACTACTAGAATTTGCTATACGACCATTACATGGAAATGGGGACTGTAAACGAGGAAATAAGCCAAATGGAGACCCAGCTGTCATTATTGAAGCTAGAAAGAGACAGGTTTTATGATAGCTTCATACACTCAACGCCAAAGCCACCGAGAGGTGAAGATATTGATTCGGGCGTTGCAAGTGCGCAGAGATCTGGAGAACCTCGTCGAATGTCGACAAATATGTACGATACTAACACACCCATGGACGGCTCTAACTTGGACACCATACAACCTGATAATACCCAGGCACCAGAGGCGTTGAGTCCGGTATCACCTGATATGGGAGCGAGGCCCAAGGTGAGATTTTCGGATGTTATGGATTGTGGTGAGCCTGTACATATTACTGCCGGAGGCAGTGATTGGCGACATGTGACGGAGAGGAGGACAAACAGGAGGCAACTCCCGTCGCCACCAGCAATACATCAGACCGGGGAACCAAACCGTACAGATAGACATGGCGTTCGTGTAAAGCCTGCTACATATGACGGTTCCGGCTCATGGAAAGATTTCAAGTCACATTTTGACACCTGTGCCAGGATAAACAAATGGAGCACGGAAGAAAAGGGCATGTACCTGGCTGTTTCTCTACGTGGACAGGCGCAGGGGGTCCTCGGGGATTTACCAGAGGACACGAGACAGCATTACGAATTGCTGGTGGCGTGTCTAGAAGAAAGATTTGCACCACCAAGTCAAACAGAACTGTATAGAGTACAGCTAAGGGAGCGGCGCCAGAAAGCTTCAGAAACCCTCCCGGAAATGGGACAGGCAATCAGAAGGTTGTCTAGCTTGGCTTATCCTACAGCCCCTAGGGAAGTACAAGAAACATTGGCAAAGGAGCAATTTATCGATGCACTGTTTGATTCTGAAATACGGATTAGAATAAAACAGTCGCGGCCAGTCTCTCTGAATGATGCCATACGTCTTGCTGTAGAACTGGAGGCTTTCAATAAGACTGAACACCGACGTAAGGAAGGGCAAGGGCATTTGCGGGTGGCCAGTGCGACAGACGCTCATCAGGAAGCACAGCAGCCTGTGTTTGATGAAATGGTTAAGGCCATGAAAGCACTGCAAGACAAGCTAGAGGACCTGACAAAGGATATGGAACACTTAAGGGCTAACAAGGGGCATAAGCGCCAACAAGGAGCAAATAACAAATTCCTGGAGGACATTACTTGCTATTATTGCAAAGAAAAGGGAGACATAAGGCGGAAATGCCCAGCGCTAAAAAGTGCCGATGCCGAGAAACATAAACCTGGAGGAGGAACACCGGGGAAGGGGTCAGCGGCAAAAGTTTAATGACGCGCCGAGAACGACGGAGGATGTTACAAAACAGTACTAGACCTTCAATTGGAGCAAGTGCAGTGACCGACGAGGCAGGCATGTATGTTACAGCCACAATACAAGGAACAGATGTAAAATTCCTTGTGGATACTGGAGCGTCTCTCTCCCTTTTGTCAGCAAAGCTTTACGACAGATTGTCTCACGTCAATAGACCGGACTTGTCAAGTGTGAAATATAAAGTTGCGGCAGCAGGAGGCAGCGACCTTGTGTTGTCGGGAAAAGGGAATTTTCAATTTGTTTTGGGTGACCAGATGTTCACAATGGATATGGTAGTTGCCGAGTTAAGCATAGATGGTATTCTGGGTCTGGATTTTCTGAAGGCTCACGGCGGTGTGCTCGACGTCAATAGAGAGGTATTGAGTATCAATACGCAGGCCACTCCACTTGTGTTTCAAGGTCCATTTGGGTGTTTCAAGATCACTGCACTAGAAACAGTTAGCATTCCCCCAAGAGCGGAGTTCATTTGTCCTGGTAAGGTGTTGGAGGCAGAGGGCGTGTTGCCCAAGGGTCTAGGTATTGTGGAGCCGTCAGAAAGATTCCTCAAATCGGACAGGGGACTTGTCGCCAGAGCCCTGGTACAGTGTAAAGACGTTATTCCAGTGAGAATGTTGAATCCCTCTGACGAGACACAGATTGTACATGGAGGAACCATGATAGGCGAGCTTGCGCAAGTAAAAAGGGTCCTGGATGTGAAATCCTCTGTACGCACCGGACATAATAGTGAATTACAGCGTTTACGAGACGAGACTATTAAGGACCTATCCAGCGAACAGGCTACTGATGTTGAGCAGTTGCTAGACGAGTATAGAGATTTGTTTGCAGCCTCCAATAATGACTTGGGTCGCACCGACATTGTTCAACATACAATAGACACTGGCGAAGCACGGCCAATCAAACAACCTGCACGACGCGTACCAGTGCATATGCGTGAGGAAGTAGACTCGCTGATCGAGGACATGCTGGAACGGAAGGTCATAGAACCTTCACGTAGCCCTTGGTCGTCAGGTATCGTCCTAGTAAAGAAGAAGGACGGGACAACTCGCTTCTGTGTCGACTACCGGCGATTAAACAGCGTCACTATAAAGGATGCTTACCCTCTACCGCGGATTGACGATTCGCTAGACCAACTGTCTGGTAATTCCTGGTTCTCTACCTTGGATTTATGCTCTGGGTATTGGCAGGTGGAGGTAGAGCCAAGTGACCGACCCAAAACCGCATTTGCAACAAGGAAGGGATTGTTTCAGTTTCGGTTGATGCCATTTGGATTGTGTGCAGCACCAGCAACTTTCCAGTGGCGTATGGAGACAGTCTTGGCGGGAGTGCAGTGACAAATATGTCTGGTGTACCTTGATGATATAATAGTGGTCGGGCGAACGTTTGAGGACATGCTGTCAAACCTGAGAACTGTGTTTGATCGATTCAAAGAAGCTGGTTTGAAGCTCAAACCAAAAGAAGTGCCAACTATTCGCCAAGCGCGTACGCTTTCTGGGCCACGTTGTATCAGAGGAAGGCATCACAACGGACCCCGACAAGGTGACAGCTGTAAAGGAATGGCCAACACCATCCAATGTTACAGATCTGAGATCTTTCCTGGGGCTCTGTAGCTACTACAGGAGATACATTCATCAGTTTTCTGCGATAGCGAAATGTTTGCACAGCTTGACAGAAAAAGGGAGGGCATTTGTTTGGAACAAAGAATGTGAGGAGGCTTTTCACGAACTAAAGCAGCGACTAGTCCGCGCTCCCATTCTCACTCATCCCGATTTCACAAAGCCCTTCATTCTGGATACAGATGCCAGCAATGTAGCCCTAGGAGCAGTGCTTTCACAGGAGTTTGACGGCCAGGAAAAGGTGATAGCATACGCAAGTCGAACATTGACCAAGGCGGAGCGCCAGTATTGTGTGACAAGAAAGGAGCTTTTGGCGATAGTTGCTTTTGTTAAACTTTTCCGGCACTACCTTTATGGCAGGAAGTTTAAAGTCAGGACTGATCACGGATCGCTGCGATGGCTGCTCAATTTCAAAAACCCAGAGGGACAGCTAGCTAGGTGGCTTGAGATCATTGGGGCCTTTGACATAGAGATAGAGCACAGAGCGGGTGCTAAGCACCAGAACGCAGATGCATTGAGTAGAATACCATGAAAGCAGTGTGGTTTCGAACCTGACTGGGAGAAAACAAAAGAAACTGTCAACAAGGTATCGGGCAAATGCGGAGAATACGGGGAAGATGGAGTTGGTGACGAAGAAAGTGCACTGTCCTTGAAAAGTTGCCAGGATACCGACAGTGATATTCAAACAGTAAAGGAATGGTTGGAGCAAGGGAATCGACCATCTAACAAGGATACTAGAGGTAACAATTTCGTGGTCAAGTCGTTGTGATCACAATGGGACAAGCTTGTTGTCGAAGCAGGGCTACTTTGTCGAAGGTGGGAGGACATTGGCACCAAGAAGACCTGGCTACAAGGCATTGTATCGAGAACAGAGCGTAGACATGTCTTGCAGCAATGTCACGACTCCAAAACATCTGGTCATCTTGGTCTGAGGAAAACCATTGCGAAGATAAGGCAACGGTATTAATGGCCAGGATTACAAGCAGATACCAGAAGTTATGTAGCGGGTTGTGAGCACTGCACAAAAAGGAAAAGTCGATTGAAGACGAAGCGCGCACCTATGGGGATTGTCCACTCAGGATCACCTATAGAATGAATTGCTACAGATATCCTTGGAGAACTGCCTGAAACCGACGCTGGCAATCGCTATATCCTAGTAGTCAGTGACTACTATACCAAATGGACGGAAAGCTTTGCCATGCCAAACTTGGAGGCACGAACTGTGGCACGTATAATTGTGGAGGAGGTCGTTGCACGGTTTGGGGTGCCTCAGTATATACATTCGGACCAGGGGAAGCAATTTGAAGGGAAGCTGTTCAGGGAGGTGTGCCAGTTGTTACACATAAACAAGACAAGGACAACGCCCTATCATCCTCAGTCAGACGGAATGGTGGAGCGCTTCAACAAAACGCTGGCGACAATGCTTAGCGCCTACGTCAATGAGCACCATTCCGACTGGGACACATACATACCATATGTCATGATGGCATATCGGTCTTCCCAGCACGAAACCACAGGATATACACCAAATCAGCTCATGCTAGGTCGTGAAGTTGCTACGCCCTTGGAGTTGATGTATGAAATGCCTCGAGTTGCAAAGTCCATCCCTCAACACCAGTGGGTGTGGGAATTACAGGAGAGAATGGAAGAGGCTCATTCATTTGTTCGAGAGAAAACAGCCAGTGCTATGCTCAGACAGAAGCAATATCACGACCAGAAACTAAGCTGGCAAACCTTTGCACTTGGAGATATGGTGTACGTGTTCTTTCCCCAGAAGAAGCAGGGGCTATCACCCAAATTGACGAGCTTCTGGCGGGGACCATTCAAAGTGTTAGGCAAGTGCTCTGATTTGACTTATAAAGTCAATTGTGGACCAAGAGGGAAACCACAGGTGATTCATGTAGACCGTATGCGCAAGAAGCTAGGTCAGCATTTGAGAGGTGAAGAGAGGGGTGGCCAAAATCAGACTACTGTAGTAGGCGATGCGCTCTATGAAACTGATCACGAACCAACAGCGTCACGAAATGATAAGCTTGTAGAATCTCGGGGGTTTGATTCTGATATATAGGATATAAGCAGTGATAGTTCAGACATTGAATCTCGAACTGACCGTGCTCGGATGCGACGACCACCTAGTTGGATGAAAGACTATGTCCGATATTGCACACGCAATGCCAGAGAGACATTTGTTTAGTGTTCTCTCGTTCTGTGTCAATTCAGATGTCCACTCTGTGGTGCCAAGTTCTTGTCCAGTTACCTTGCAAATGCGGCAGGCAGCGCATGGGGAAGGATGCCTTTGTATTTAACGTCAGCGCATGCAACTGCGCCAGCGCTAAGAAGACTGACCATCTACGGTATAAACTACATTTTGTTAGTTTGTTTTATCTGTCACTAAGCAAGTGACAAATAAAGCTAATGCGAGGACGCATTATTTCGAGGGAAGGGTGATGTAATGAAAATTAGTCATGTTTAAGTATCATGTAGTTTATTCCTGTATTGCATTGTCCGTGTTGTTAACTTACCGTTTTCATGTAAATAGACAGCGTAAATTCACTATTGCGTTGAGTCTATAAATAGAATAGTGGCGTGCACGTGCTGTCAGACTGTAAACGTTATGAGGATCAAGAAGTTTTGTGACGTCACAGAAAAATGGAATAACCTGGGTTTACCCCAGAATGGGTTGAGCGAAGGCATATAAAAGAGAGCTCGCTTCATTCTGGATGAGAACTTCAGATGAATGCGGAGAGATCGGCCGACCCAGAAATTACGGAAGCTAGACAGGTATATATATAAGGTCATATATATAACAAAAACTGAATAAGTCTTTGTGGAAAGACTGGAGAAGTCTTTCGGTTAGCGGGAGTAAAATAGGTCTCTGAAGAAGGGACCGGTGGTCGTGGTTGCCGAGACAGTCAGTGGTCAGACATAGCGATAGGTCTGTAGGGCAGTATTGATACTACAGCTAGCGGTGGTAAGCATAGGGCTGTTAATTATATTAGGGGACAGTGCTCATATCGGCCCGTGCGCAGTAGCCGGGTTGTAGGTACTGTAGCAAGTGCGCTGTACAACTGCGCTGAGCAAGTGCGCTGCTCTAATATAAGGTACGGCAGTGCACAGGGGGCGTCATTGCGCAGAGGTAATACCTGTTTGTATTTGTTAGTTATTGTTATGGTTTGAGAGTGGAGTGGCAAGTAGCACGGCACTGTTTCGTTATTATTAGTGTATGTTCTGTTTCACTGGGTTCTCGACATAGAAATCATTTGTAAATATTACTGATTGGCGTTTGATTGAGTAAGGGTCTATAGTGGTCTAGTAGGTTGACGACGGCTCGCATATAAGTAAATGCGCCATTGCTACCATTGATAAGCTACCGTAAGCACAGCATATCACGGGGAACACTTGGGACGGACCAGATAGGTACCGACCACGGTGCACGTTACACCATCAAGAAATGGAAAGTTCACGATAGAAAAATTGAAATCATCGCGTTTATCATACAGCTTAGTAGTAAGCTACCCGTGTTTGTCATAGTTTAAGTAAAGATCGAAGTAAGAAGCTGATGTAGGAGAGTATGTTGTGTCTTTAATATACGATCGAATTAGTCAGCAAATTTCTTGTTGTTCATAGACAACACATCGTCGATATATCTGAATGTGAAATTAAAGATTTGGCTAGGTTTTTGTTTCCTGTCCTGATTGACTTTCCACAAATTCAGTCTGGTATAAAAAGCAAAAACAAGTCAGCTAAGAATGGGGCACAGTTTGTTCCCATTGATATCCCAACAGTCTGATAGAAAATCTTTCCATAAACTCAACAAAAATATTGTCAACCAGGAATTCAATAATTCGTACTATATCTTCTTCAGTATGAAACAAACACCTAGCAAAGACATCAAATACAGTCCAGGAGGATACCACGTAGGTTTGGTATCATCAACTATGATTCCTGGAAAATAAAAGAACAAAGTATTAGCTTTCAAGGTTTTCATAACTCAAATAGATGATATTCAGGATTAATTATTACATTTCCGTCACATGGTAAATGTATATTGTAATAATTTTCACAAGTGTGTAGCACATAGAATGTAGAGAGATAGCTTTCTGTAAACAGAAGTTCATTATCATATCCTGTCATGATCAATCTCTGGTAAAAACAAATCTTTAATATAATATATATGTATAGATATAAAAATATCTGCCAATAAATTAGTTTATGCGAAAAGGGGCATAACTCTTATGCACAAATACATTTTATACTGTTCTATCAAGTTTTAATAAAATCAATCTATTGTTGAATCATGTATTAAATGTATTGTTTGATTATTTTTTTCTGCATCAGCAGCTAAACTCTCTTGCACAAACCACATTGTACAAGAAGCTAAAGTTGAAACCATCTTCTGCCAATATCCCCCAAGAGACACAGACGACTATATAGCTAGTACAAAATGAATGATTGCTTTAAAATGGCCAATGTCTAATCATAAAGGATGCGAGGTCTGGCTAAGTAGGTCTAATGCTTAAAAGTCTTTAATTGACAGGACACAGTTTTCCAGTTATACTGATGTTATCAGTCATGTATGACTTGCCGAACCAAAGTGACATCAATATTTTACAACTCCTAACCACACAGTACACAATGCATGTAGACTGTTCCAGCTCTTCTGACCATTTTGGTAAGAATGTGAACCAAGTCAAACCGATACACCAAATATGTTGTCCACTTTTCCAACAGCTTGGTCCTTTTTGGTGCTGTGCCTTGATCCACAAGTGTATCTTAGATGTTCCATGACCAGATTCTCCAGGACCAATGCAGTACTTTGTGTGTAGTGCCCTAACATAAAGTCACTGTGACCCCGGGCTATCAGACTGTGTGTGTAGTGCCCTAGCATAAAGTCGCTGTGACCCCCGGGATATCACACTGTGTGTGTAGTACCCCAACATAAAGTCACTGTGATCCCCAGGCTATCAAACTGTGTGTGAAGTATCCCGACATAAACTCACTGTGGTCCCCGGGCTATCAAACTGTGTGTGAAGTATCCCGACATAAACTCACTGTGATCCCCGGGCTATCAAACTGTGTGTGAAGTACCCCGACATAAACTCACTGTGATCCCCGGGCTATCAAAATGTGTGTGAAGTACCCCGACATAAACTCACTGTGATCCCCGGGCTATCAAAATGTGTGTGAAGTGCCCTAACATAAAGTCGCTGTGACCCCCGGGCTATCAAACTGTGTGTGTAGTGCCCCAACATAAAGTCACAGTGACCTCCATGACATCAAACTGTGTGTGTAGTGCCCCAACATAAAGTCACAGTGACCTCCATGACATCAAACTGTGTGTGTAGTGCCCCAACATAAAGTCACAGTGACCTCCATGACATCAAACTTTGTGTGTAGTGCCCCAACATAAAGCCACAGTGACCTCCATGACATCAAACTCTGTGTGTAGTGCTCTAACATAAAGTCACAGTGACCTCCATGACATCAAACTTTGTGTGTAGTGCCCCATTATAAAGTCACAGTGACCTCCTTGACATCAAACTTTGTGTGTAGTGCCCCAACATAAAGTCACAGTGACCTCCATGACATCAAACTCTGTGTGTAGTGCTCTAACATAAAGTCACAGTGACCTCCATGACATCAAACTCTGTGTGTAGTGCTCTAACATAAAGTCACAGTGACCTCCATGACATCAAACTTGATAAGGGGCCCAAAAGGCCTTAACGGTCATCTGACTGTATGTAATCTTAGTTGGTTATGATATTAACAAACTTGGGAGCCCTTCATCCCAGCATGCTACAGGTCAAAAATCAGTACCCTGGGCTGTTCAGTTATTGAGAAGAAGTTGCTGAAAGATTTGACATATTTGACTCCTGAGACCTTGAAAGTAGGTCAAGGTCATTTATTTGAACAAACTTGGTAGCCCTTCATCCCAGCATGCTACATTCATATTATTATCAGCACCCTAGGCCTTTTAGTTACAATAAAGAATTTGTTCGAAAGATTTTAACACATTCAACCCTGGTGACCTTGAAAGTAAGTCAAGATCATTCATTCCAGCATGCTACAAGCCAAATATCAGTAACATCTGCCTTTTATTGAGAAGAAGTTTCTGAAAGATTTTAACATATTTGACCCCTGTGACCTTGGATGTAGGTCAAAGTCATTCATTTGAACAAACTTTCATTGGTAGCCCTTCATCCCAGCATGCTACATGTATAATATAAAGGAAAAGTTTACGCACGGCGGACAGCGCACGATGGCTAACTTCAAAAAGTATTTGTGTGACCCAGACCGACCTGTTAGTCATTAAACACACCCTGCATGGACTGGGATTATCATTTGATCACAGAATGTAGCTTTTGAATTTGTTTGAGTTTGGACTAACATGAGAGAATTTCGAGATTGGTAAAATGAAGTTACAATATCCATAAGAAATTGCTTTAAATTTTAAACATTGCTCCAATGACTTCGAAGATAAATGACGGCCATTCCATGAACAACTTGGTATAGTTGTACCTAGCATGTATAACAGTTTATCATTGGTGATCGGGATATTCAATAGGAATTGTTCGTGATTTGTTTAAGACAACTGACCCTTGCCACCTGGTGGTTATGGTAAGTCACCTGGACACCCTCAAGCTGGATATATCACTTGGTAAGTTGTTGTTTATAGGTCCTATCATTATATTTGATTTTTGTGAGCTTAAATATAAATCAAGGTGATTCATTTGAACCTGCTAGACTTTCAACCAGGCTTGAGAATTATCATCATCCTATATGGCCTTTTTTTCAGGACAATATGTTCTAAGTTTCAAGATATATTCAACCTCTGGACCTTGACTATAGACAAAGGATATTCCATGAATACGTACAAACAACACAACCACAATTTAGTTGTAAATATATATATATATTTTTCAATAATCTTTTTTGTGAATATTATATACACAAACAGTTTATATATATACAAACAAAAGTCAATATAAACATGCACTACAAGTCAATAGACTTATGTATACACATTCTCAAAAACCAGTAAACAGAAACTGATTACATCATATAATACCATTGTCCATTCATACGTTTGTCACACATTATGACCGTGTGAAGGCTGCAGTGAGAGGCGTAGATTACCGACAGGCTCACAGTGACATGTCTTTTATTAACCAGTTCATGTTACTTTGTGATATCTTACATAATTAGGATAAATACTGACCAGTCTGTGGCAGACTTACATCAGAAATGCTGACAGGCCCCTAAACATGTACATAAATGTCACACTGCAGATATCTACAGGCCCCTAAACATGTACATAAATGTCACACTGCAGATATCTACAGGCCCCTCAGCATGTACATAAATGTCACACTACAGATATCTATCCGCAGGCCCCTCAGCATGTACATAAATGTCACACTGCAGATATCTACAGGCCCCTCAGCATGTACATAAATGTCACACCACAGATATCTGCAGGCCCCTCAGCATGTACATAAATGTAACACTACAGATATCTGCAGGCCCCTCAGCATGTACATAAATGTCACACTACAGATATCTGCAGGCCCCTAAACATGTACATAAATGTCACACTACAGATATCTGCAGGCCCCTCAACATGTATTACAGTATATAAAACGTCAGACACTGCAGACTTCTGAAAATTCTGTCAATTTTTCATATATAATTGCACACATCCCAAACCATGTGTTCATCGTACTCTCATCTTAACTTAGAAAATTGTAAAAGAATAAAAAAAAAAAAAACAGTCATTGCATCCTACTAGAAAGGCACATGTGTCCCTTACAATATGCCCCTAACAGGTATATACGTCCATCTGTTTGAGGCAAGCCAGACGGCCAGCTTACTGGGACCAGACGGTCAGCTTACTGTGACCAGACGGCCAGCTTCATGTGACCAAACAGCCAGCTTACTGGGACGAGACGGTCAGTTTACTGTGACCAGACGGTCAGCTTACGGGGACCAGACGGCCAGCTTACTGGGACGAGACGGCCAGCTTACTGTGACCAGACGGCCAGCTTCCTGTGACCAGACGGTCAGCTTACTGTGACCAGACGGCCAGCTTCCTTGGATAACTTTTCTTTGATAACTAGCTTGTCCCAAATAAACATAAATCTATCCTTGTAACAGTATCTGGATAATAACATGAAACTTATACACGTATTTGTGCTTCCTAATTTACTCCTTTTTAAAAAAAAATCTATGAATTTTCTCACAAATTTTTTTCATTTTAACCTGTAAATGTAGAAGGACAGACGACATGTGGTATTTCTAAGGTCCTCTTCCCGTCTTATAACACTGTAAGGGTGGATGGAATGTCAATAAAAGCTTGCATATAAACAAATAACAGAGGAGGCTGAAATTAATGAGAGACACAATCCTGTCTAGACTTGTCTGACAGAATTACAACATATTCTTGTGCCCTGATATAGACAAAAAGTTTCACGAGCCTTGTCATCAACAAGGGTAAAGGTTTTCATATTTCATTGTACATGCATACAAATGTTGTATGGATTATGTTGTCCTAGTTGGCTTACTAATGTTTCAATTTCATATACCAAAATGAAACAGGCATATTCTGAATATAATTTAATAAATAATAATAATAATAATTTGAGGTTCTTATATACTGCTTTATCACAATCTATAGGTCGTCTCAAAGCGGTTCACAAATTATTATCCGTGGTTATAGGGCCTTAGCAACCAATATCGCTAACAGCTTGCATTCTACAATTTCTAGCACTGCTCAACCACATACTTATTTACAGCTGAGTAGACTGGAACAAGCAGAGTAAAGTATCTTGCTCAAGGATACAACACAAGTGCTATGGCCGGCACTCAAACTCAAAACTTGCAACCCCTCGATCAAGAGCTAACTGTCCTTCCACTAGACCACTGTGCCTCCTTAAATTTCTAAGTTACCAAGCAAGAAATATGTCTACAAAAGTGCTAACTTCAATTCCATGTGAAAAACAACTCTGTATAAAACAGCTAAACCGAGTCTGTCGGAGATGTGAACAAAACATGTGAACACTAGAAAGTACTGGATCCAGTAAGATGTGCTCTGTAGCCCTAGCTACACCAGTCCTCAAACAACACAAATCTAGTTTTCATTTGAATTATGACTTAAATAAACCTATATATACCCCGTGGGTATTAGGTGAAGCTATAATGCCCATATAAAACGTTGGAGACATACAATACACAGTCAGTGTCTGGGGAGTTATTTCCCTTTACCTTTGAGTTTGCGAGGGCTCAAATAAAGGAGGAGGCAAAATTTTGTATGTTTTGGCCATTTCCAATCTAGGTAATTTGTCCTAGAAAGTGTGATAAATGTATGATATCCAATCATGTTAATAGAAATATTATAGAGATGTGTTGATTACTTTGTAAGTGCATGGTAAAGAACATTAGTAACACACAATTTGGCCTATAGTTTTGACAATATCATGCATGAGAGAAAATACGTATACACACACATTTGTATTTGAATATATATCTGTTCACAAAATTGGTAATAAATCTCAATACACTTCACAGAGAGACAAAGATACATAGTGTAGATCACTTGTATATAGTATATATCATAATCAATATTATTTTTTATTTAAACTCGTGAGGACATTCACTCACAGGTCAATTTTTGTCATTGACAAAATGACACCATGGTTACTTGTCTAGATATATGACATCTAACATGACACCATGGTTACATGTCTAGATATATGACATCTAACATGACACCATGGTTACATGTCTAGATATATGACATCTAACCCGACACCATGGTTACGTGTCTAGATATATGACATCTAACATGACACCATGGTTACATGTCTAGATATATGAAATCTAACATGACACCATGGTTACATGTCTAGATATATGACATCTAACATGACACCATGGTTACATGTCTAGATATATGACATCTAACCTGACACCATGGTTACGTGTCTAGATATATGACATCTAACATGACACCATGGTTACATGTCTAGATATATGAAATCTAACATGACACCATGGTTACGTGTCTAGATAAAAGACATCTGCAGCATACCTTTTAAGTCTTTCCTATTGGTTATATCAATAATCACAACATAGCAGTCATTATACATATAGGTTCTATAGTAATTTAGTATTCTATATAACACCCAGATCATCATTCCCTCATCAATGGTAATGGTTAAAGGTTATATGTTACGAGTACCTTTATAACAGTTCACTATGGCAACAGCTTAATCAATGTGCAAAGGAATATTGTCAACATTTACCCAGTCAAAGAATGACCATTGTCATACATACAAAGGCCGCAATTAAAGGACATGGTTGACAACCATTGTCATATGTACAGAGGCCGCAGTCATAGGACATGGTTGACAACCACTGTCATACGTACAGAGGCCGCAGTCATAGGACATGGTTGACAACTATAGTCATACGTACAGAGGCCCCAGTCATAGGACACGGTTGACAACCATAGTCATATGTACAGAGGCCGCAGTCACAGGACATGGTTGACAACCACTGTCATATGTACAGAGGCCGCAGTCATAGGACACGGTTGACAACCATAGTCATATGTACAGAGGCCGCAGTCATAGGACATGGTTGACAACCATAGTCATATGTACAGAGGCCGCAGTCACAGGACATGGTTGACAACCATAGTCATACGTACAGAGGCCGCAGTCATAGGACATGGTTGACAACCATAGTCATACGTACAGAGGCCGCAGTCATAGGACATGGTTGACAACCACTGTCATATGTACAGAGGCCGCAGTCATAGGACATGGTTGACAACCACTGTCATATGTACATAGGCCGCAGTCATAGGACATGGTTGACAACCACAGTCATATGTACAGAGGCCGCTGTCATAGGACATGGTTGACAACCACTGTCATATGTACAGAGGCCGCAGTCATAGGACATGGTTGACAACCATAGTCATATGTACAGAGGCCGCAGTCACAGGACATGGTTGACAACCAGTCATATGTACAGAGGCCGCAGTCACAGGACATGGTTGACAACCACTGTCATATGTACAGAGGCCGCAGTCACAGGACATGGTTGACAACCATAGTCATACGTACAGAGGCCGCAGTCACAGGACATGGTTGACAACCACTGTCACATGTACAGAGGCCGCAGTCACAGGACATGGTTGACAACCACTGTCATATGTACAGAGGCCGCAGTCACAGGACATGGTTGACAACCACTGTCATATGTACAGAGGCCGCAGTCATAGGACATGGTTGACAACCATAGTCATACGTTCAGAGGCCGCAGTCACAGGACATGGTTGACAACCATAGTCATACGTACAGAGGCCGCAGTCACAGGACATGGTTGACAACCATTGTCATATGTACAGAGGCCGCAGTCATAGGACATGGTTGACAACCATAGTCATATGTACAGAGGCCGCAGTCATAGGACATGGTTGACAACCATAGTCATACGTACAGAGGCCGCAGTCATAGGACATGGTTGACAACCATAGTCATACGTACAGAGGCCGCAGTCATAGGACACGGTTGACAACCATAGTCATACGTACAGAGGCCGCAGTCATAGGACACGGTTGACAACCAGTCATACGTACAGAGGCCGCAGTCACAGGACATGGTTGACAACCACTGTCATACGTACAGAGGCCGCAGTCATAGGACACGGTTGAAAACCATTGTCACACATATAGAGGCTGAGGTCACATGACACGGCTGACATTTTCAATAAACAATTAGATTAAGAAGTTACAACTTATAAGTAAACAAGACATATTTAATGTTAGAGAACTAAACCATTAGTCCGATCTCACCTTCACATGAGAATAAGAAATAGACATTACAGAGATATCAGCACTTACAGGTTCATTATTAACCAGAATTCATTGGTTATCAATCATATTTTGAGCTTTCAAATTGGATGGTCATCATTTAAATTAAACAAATGAAATCTAGTTAACAAAAAGCAAAGAATAACCATGCAACAATAAAAGTTGTGATAATCAGGCGATCTTTTACAGTCAAAGTCTCCAAACACAAATGTTCTTACCATATAAATACTGTACGTGTTGCATCTGTATAGATACTGTGTTACAACATGTTACTACCGGTATAATATTCTGTGTTACAACATGTTACTACCGGTATAATATTCTGTGTTACAACATGTTACTACCGGTATAATATTCTGTGTGACAATATGTTGCTACCGGTATATATTCTGTGTGACAATATGTTACTACCGGTATATATTCTGTGTGACAATATGTTACTACCGGTATATATTCTGTGTGACAATATGTTGCGACCGGTATATATTCTGTGTGACAATATGTTACTACCGGTATATATTCTGTGTGACAATATGTTACTACCGGTATATATTCTGTGTGACATATATAACTATCAGTATATATACAGTGTTACAACATGTTACTATCAGTATATATACAGTGTTACAACATGTTACTATCAGTATATATACAGTGTTACAACATGTTACTATCAGTATATATACAGTGTTACAACATGTTACTATCAGTATATATACAGTGTTACAACATGTTACTATCAGTATATATACAGTGTTACAACATGTTACTATCAGTATATATACAGTGTTACAACATGTTACTATCAGTATATATACAGTGTTACAACATGTTACTATCAGTATATACAGTGTTATGTTACTAGAGAATCAAACATGAAAAGATGGCCATCACAATTAAAGTCATATAAGGCAAGATAATGTTATAATGTATAATTAATAGATGTATATAATTAAGGGACTGTCCCCTTCCAATATCACAGTTACATACAAACAAAGGCAAACTTAGTACGTCGGTACGACACACTATATATATATGGTAATTGTCATGATTAAAGTAATGATAAATGATCCTTATAACAAAAATATCTAGTATAAAGATAGCAGAGAATGTACAGGTAACAGATCTAGAACAGAGAATGTTTGAGCCCCCTAAACAACAGTTCTTTAGGCGACAGAGCCAACACTAATTCATTTAACAAAAAAGTAAGTTTCTAAAATAACAAAACACATACCTATACAACACCTAAACCTGTAAATAGTTAACAATAACAAGATAGCTAGGCCCAGCTATTCAAAACTCAGTAGCCATTGATTAACAAACTTTCTATCTTTATATATATGACACTATCAAACACTGAATTAGTTACAACATTCGAGATATCAATTTTTTCAAGAAGTAAATTTAATATTTAAAATTCATGTTTTGTGATTTTCCCTATTATATTGACAAAAATTATTAAAGATTAAAAATGTTGTTAAACTATGTAAACCTTACCACCTTTTGAATAACTGGGTCCTGGAGGAACTTTAAATGGAGATAGCAACTTTTTAATAGAATATCCTACAAACATCTGATATCGGAAGGTTACAAGTGGACTGAGTGGTCCTATAGATGTGTCACTGTCCAGGACGGACTGGTCCTATAGATGTGTCACTGTCCAGGACCAGTGGGTACTATAGATGTGTCACTTTCCAGGACGGACTGGTCCTATAGATGTGTCACTGTCCAGGACTGACTGGTCCTATAGATGTGTCACTGTCCAGGACCCACTGGTCCTATAGATGTGTCGCTGTCCAGGACCGACTGGTCCTATAGATGTGTCACTGTCCAGGACGGACTTGTCCTATAGATGTGTCACTGTCCAGGACCCACTGGTCCTATAGATGTGTCACTGTCCAGGACCCACTGGTCCTATAGATGTGTCACTGTCCAGGACCCACTGGTCCTATAGATGTGTCACTGTCCAGGACGGACTGGTCCTATAGATGTGTCACTGTCCAGGACGGACTGGTCCTATAGATGTGTCACTGTCCAGGACCCACTGGTCCTATAGATGTGTCACTGTCCAGGACCCACTGGTCCTGTAGATGTGTCACTGTCCAGGATGGACTGGTCCTATAGATGTGGCACTGTCCAGGACCGACTGGTCCTATAGATGTGTCGCTGTCCAGGACCCACTGGTCCTATAGATGTGTCACTGTCCAGGACGGACTGGTCCTATAGATGTGTCACTGTCCAGGACCCACTGGTCCTATAGATGTGTTGTGTCCAGGACGGACTGGTCCTATAGATGTGTCACTGTCCAGGACGGACTGGTCCTATAGATGTGTCACTGTCCAGGACCGACTGGTCCTATAGATGTGTCACTGTCCAGGACCCACTGGTCCTATAGATGTGTCACTGTCCAGGACCCACTGGTCCTATAGATGTGTCACTGTCCAGGACGGACTGGTCCTATAGATGTGTCACTGTCCAGGACCCACTGGTCCTATAGATTTGTCACTGTCCAGGACCCACTGGTCCTGTAGATGTGTCACTGTCCAGGATGGACTGGTCCTATAGATGTGGCACTGTCCAGGACGGACTGGTCCTATAGATGTGTCACTGTCCAGGACCGACTGGTCCTATAGATGTGTCGCTGTCCAGGACCCACTGGTCCTATAGATGTGTCACTGTCCAGGACGGACTGGTCCTATAGATGTGTCACTGTCCAGGGCGGACTGGTCCTATAGATGTGTCACTGTCCAGGACCCACTGGTCCTATAGATGTGTCACTGTCCAGGACCCACTGGTCCTATAGATGTGTCACTGTCCAGGACCCACTGGTCCTATAGATGTGTCACTGTCCAGGACCCACTGGTCCTATAGATGTGTCACTGTCCAGGACCCACTGGTCCTATAGATGTGTCACTGTCCAGGACCGACTGGTCCTATAGATGTGTCACTGTCCAGGACCCACTGGTCCTATAGATGTGTCACTGTCCAGGACCCACTGGTCCTATAGATGTGTCACTGTCCAGGACCGACATACCACTTAATCTGATGTAAGTCCTGTAAACTACTTCACCCAGTCCAATTCAGTATCAAGATAACCGACTCTAGTTCTAAACAGTTACAATGTACAATGTGTTATGGTCCAAGTTAATAGATATTTTTATGAAAATATCAAACAGAAGCAGCTACCTTAACACCCTGTTGGTCATAAGAAACAAGGCATGTAACACCCCTCATCATAACTTAATGGTTACCTCTACAAAACCATTGAAGTAGAGTTATACATCTTATTAGAGGCCAATCATCACTTCTATTGAAATTTAACGAAATTCTGGCGAAAAATCAATAGAACTGAAAACAAAAAGCCTGTTTTTTTCTCTCACACTTGTAGCCATTCATATAGCTGTACTGGCTACTGTAACCCGATACACGGGTACGGGTGTAGAGTAAGCTGTACTGGCTACTGTAACCCGATACACTGGGTACGGGTGTAGAGTAAGCTGTACTGGCTACTGTAACCCGATACACTGGGTATGGGTGTAACTATCAGTTTACAGTAGCCAGTACAGCTTACTCTACACCCGTACCCAGTGTATCGGGTTACAGTAGCCAGTTACATAGCTACTTTACACTTGTAGGGGTGTAAGCTATAGAAAAGTGTCCTGCATGTATTATATTTTCTATAACAATATTTTTCTGAATGAGAAGCAGACTGGTGTTTCAGAGGTGGAGTCATGTAAAACCTTACAACTTTATCTTCTTCAAATAAATACTACTCTTCAACAATTCACTGAATTTTAATGAAAACACTTTATATGAAAAATTGGACTGATGTTTTGTAGAATATATTTTCATTGCAAGGACACACACGTTTAGCTGTTAATTTGAAACACCATTATTTGGCATATTGTAAATTGCTTTAAGAAATATTAAATGCATGATAAAATGATTGAGAAAATAACGAAAAGTAATTAAAACAAATGCATAGTTCTCCATATACACGAAGGCTACAGTAGGGACTTTAAAATCATTACTAGATAGAACACTGGTGTCGGTGACAGATCAGGTACAACATGATCTTCTATCACAATGGTTACATTCAAATCAAGCATCAAAATGACTCGACAATGTATAGTCAAACTTCCAGATGATCCTGAATCAGAGAATCTCAACCTCCAAAAGCTTAAGGATGTCCAAATATGGAACAATAAAAGCACAAGCTGTGTCCTTGGTTACGGGCCTAGATGTCACTAGTGCTATAAGTCTGCAGTCTGATGACGTTTCATATGTAATGCTAAATGGTCCGACCTAGAGAAACACCGTTCACACACTTTGCATCGGAATGGTTTAGAACCTGTATGTTTACGATAATGTCGTGTGAGCTCATCCGAGCGTGCAAATCTCCAATCGCAGCCTTCCCAGGTACACTTGTATGGCTTTTCACCTGGAAGATAAAAACATGTCAAATATTAACAGCATAATCAAGGGTTTATAAACATCTTATAGAACATGAAGTAACGTTAGTTTGCATAAGAGATAACTGGGCAATTGTGTTATAAGACAAGAGGCCCAGGGGGCCTGCATCACTCATCTAGATACATTGGTATCTAGGTAATCATGGTAAAATATTTTATTTTTGGCGCCGCCCCTTAGCCCCCTAGGGGGTCAGTCCCACCGTGAGTACAATTTTGAATCCTGAGCACCTAGGGATATTTCCTACCAAATGAGGGTGATTTCCAATCAGTGGTTATGGAGAAGAAGTAGATTAAACCAATATAGCTAAATAACCTTTTTTGGCCCGCCCCTCAGCCCCCCAGGGGGTCAGTCCCACCACGAGTACAATTTTGAATCCTGGGCACCTAAGGATACTTCCTGCCAAATAAGGTTGATTTCCTATCGGTGGTTATGAAGAAGAAGTCTTTTTAAAAAATTGTTGACGGACAACGGATGCCACGAAGGACCAGGTGAGCTAATAAAAAGATCAGGCCCAGAGAGTCTGTATCGCTCACCTGGACATGTGAAAGGATAAAAAGATCGGGCCCAGAGAGTCTGTATCGCTCACCTGGACATGTGATAGGATAAAAAGATCAGGCCCAGAGAGTCTGTATCGCTCAACTGGACATGTGAAAGGATAAAAAGATCAGGCCCAGAGAGTCTGTATCGCTCACCTGGACATGTGATAGGATAAAAAGATCAGGCCCAGAGAGTCTGTATCGCTCACCTGGACATGTGAAAGGATAAAAAGATCAGGCCCAGAGAGTCTGTATCGCTCACCTGGACATGTGATAGGATAAAAAGATCGGGCCCAGAGAGTCTGTATCGCTCACCTGGACATGTGAAAGGATAAAAAGATCGGGCCCAGAGAGTCTGTATCGCTCACCTGGACATGTGAAAGGATAAAAAGATCGGGCCCAGAGAGTCTGTATCGCTCACCTGGACATGTGAAGGGATAAAAAGATCGGGCCCAGAGAGTCTGTATCGCTCACCTGGACATGTGAAAGGATAAAAAGATCGGGCCCAGAGAGTCTGTATCGCTCACCTGGACATGTGATAGGATAAAAAGATCAGGCCCAGAGAGTCTGTATCGCTCACCTGGACATGTGATAGGATAAAAAGATCAGGCCCAGAGAGTCTGTATCGCTCACCTGGACATGTGATAGGATAAAAAGATCAGGCCCAGAGAGTCTGTATCGCTCACCTGGACATGTGATAGGATAAAAAGATCAGGCCCAGAGAGTCTGTATCGCTCACCTGGACATTCTAGTGCAATCATAAGAAAATGTACTTAACAAATATTTCCATATATTGGGTCTCCTTCAAGACTAAAGAACATTCCAGACAAAATAAAAGTTTAAACTACTCTATCCCTACATGCTACTAGATAATAATATTAATAATAATGCGAGGTTCTTATATACTGCTTGATATCACGACCTTAAAGGCTGTCTCAAAGAGGTTCACAAATTATTATCCGTGGTTATAGGGCCTAAGCAACCAGCCAATTTCGTTCGCAACTCCCTGGGGAGCATACATAGCTGCTGCCATTTCGGCGCTTACAGCTAGCATTCTACAATTTCTAGCAATGCCCAACCACATACTCATTTACAGCTGAGTAGACTGGAACAAGCAGGATACAACATAAGTGCCATGACTGGGACTCGAACTCGCAACTCTTCGATCACGAGCCTGGCATCCTACCACTAGACCACCATGCCTCATAGAGAAGTATCATTGTCCAGGGCCATTGGTACATGTATTACAGAAGAATATTTCTAAAGGTTTTTACATGGTTGACCCGGCCCCTGTGAACTTGAAAATAAGTCAAGGTTGCTAATTTCAGGAAAGTCTATAGCATTGTGTCCCATTTATCAAACTGGCTGATTACCAATAGGTACCCTTGGCCTTTTGCTTCCAAGGATTTTTATTTGTTCATTTTTATTTTTAAACTTTAAAAGATTTAACTTTACCAATTTGACCCCGCAGTGACCTGGTAAGTATAGCACTCTGTCACAGGTGCATTTACATGTACTGCTATTGGCCATTAATCCGGAGCTTTTGGTTATCATAAAGTTAATGTTTAAAGCGAAAATTTGACACCAGACAAACAGACGCTGCACCCTGGCAATTGGCCGAGCTGAAACCAGGTTTTGAACAAAAATTTGACCTAAATATTGAGGTTAAAGTTAAATGTAATGTTTACATACCGGTGTGTGTGCGTAAATGTGCCTTTAGATGAGAACTTTTTGTGTAGACCTTTTTACAGCCACTGTAGGGACATTTGTGATTCCGACGCCGTAGGTCTGGGCTGACCTCGGGGCGTAGTCGCCCATTGACAGGAAGTGGTGGGCGTTGCTGGGGTTGTGCTGTGTATGGACGCATGCGACCATTAGGACCAGCTACATATGCGATGCGCTGGTGGCGGTTTATCATCTCTGCTGAATTCAGCCTCACCGCCACTGTGGTGGTACGACCTGGTTGAGCAACAAGTCTAAGGGCAAAAGGGTCATTTGATTTTGGTATTATGGGAGACAAGGGCGGGTCGCCATTGTTGCTATCCCATGATACACCACTTGACGATGAGCTAAAACTGTGTAAACTAATTGTGTCTGAAGGCTGATCATTCAAATTTAAATGAGCTGCTAGTTCTTCTAATTTGGCTTCAGTTTCATCTTCATCATAATCCTCATCATCTTCATCTTCATCCTCATCATCTTCGTCATCCTCCTCCTGTTGATAGAGAGGTTCTGGAATCTCGGATTCATCATCTTCCTCTTTGTATTCTATCTTTATATTGTTGGGGCTAAGGAATTTCTCTGGGGGTGAAGATCCAGACAGGGCGTTGGCAGGGTAACAGCCTTCCCATGGAATACCTGACCCCTTACTGATCTTTTTAAAGGAGGTGAGTTTGGGCTCACTTTTGAGGTAACGCTCCATTTCGAGGCAGTTCTAAAAAGACAAAAAATACAGCCAACATCAGCACATGAAGGTTTAAATACATTATCTAGATATGAGCAATGACCACAAATCAGTCTGAAATGAACGGAGATATATAGTGCATGGTATATGGGTAATTCACTTGCTGAGATATAGGGCAGGGTATATGGGTAATTCACTTACTGAGATATAGGGCTGGGTATATGGGTAATTCACTTGCTGAGATATAGGGCAGGGTATACGGGTAATTAACTTACTGAGATATAGGGCAGGGTATATGGGTAATTCACTTACTGAGATATAGGGCTGGGTATATGGGTAATTCACTTGCTGAGATATAGGGCAGGGTATATGGGTAATTCACTTACTGAGATATAGGGCAGGGTATATGGGTAATTCACTTGCTGAGATATAGGGCAGGGTAATACGGGTAATTAACTTGCTGAGATATAGGGCAGGGTATATGGGTAATTCACTTGCTGAGATATAGGGCAGGGTATATGGGTAATTCACTTACTGAGATATAGGGCAGGGTATATGGGTAATTCACTTGCTGAGATATAGGGCTGGGTATATGGGTAATTCACTTGCTGAGATATAGTGCATGGTATATGGGTAATTCACTTACTGAGATATAGGGCAGGGTATATGGGTAATTCACTTGCTGAGATATAGTGCATGGTATATGGGTAATTCACTTGCTGAGATATAGGGCAGGGTATATGGGTAATTCACTTGCTGAGATATAGGGCAGGGTATATGGGTAATTCACTTACTGAGATATAGGGCTGGGTATATGGGTAATTCACTTGCTGAGATATAGGGCAGGGTATATGGGTAATTCACTTGCTGAGATATAGGGCAGGGTATATGGGTAATTCACTTGCTGAGATATAGGGCAGGGTATATGGGTAATTCACTTGCTGAGATATAGGGCAGGGTATATGGGTAATTCACTTGCTGAGATATAGTGCATGGTATATGGGTAATTCACTTGCTGAGATATAGTGCATGGTATATGGGTAATTCACTTGCTGAGATATAGGGCAGGGTATATGGGTAATTCACTTGCTGAGATATAGGGCAGGGTATATGGGTAATTCTTTACAGAGATATAGGGCAGGGTATATGGGTAATTCACTTACTGAGATATAGGGCTGGGTATATGGGTAATTCACTTGCTGAGATATAGAGCAGGGTATACGGGTAATTCACTTGCTGAGATATAGTGCATGGTATATGGGTAATTCACTTGCTGAGATATAGGGCAGGGTATATGGGTAATTCACTTACTGAGATATAGGGCAGGGTATATGGGTAATTCACTTACAGAGATATAGGGCAGGGTATATGGGTAATTCACTTGCTGAGATATAGTGCATGGTATATGGGTAATTCACTTGCTGAGATATAGGGCAGGGTATACGGGTAATTCACTTACAGAGATATAGGGCAGGGTATATGGGTAATTCACTTACAGAGATATAGGGCAGGGTATATGGGTAATTCACTTGCTGAGATATAGGGCAGGGTATATGGGTAATTCACTTGCTGAGATATAGAGCAGGGTATAATTCACACAATGTTTTACTGATCAGTCATAGATCATGAATCACACACAGAAATATTTCATAACATGCAACATCAGATTTGTTTTTAATTTCAACACATGATCAATATTCATAGCTGCATGTACATGTATGTACTTAAGATAAAACATTGAAATGATCAATAAATTCATATTTTTTCCATCAATGTTTAAACTTTTTTTATGCTTTATTTACTGAAATTATATCAAGTGACCAGTAAGAGTAGCCACCTAAAGCTTAGACATATGAGCAGCCATTACATTAGTTGTATAGCTGAGAACACCCCCATAATACCCTGCATCATGGTCTAATCTGTAATAATCACAAAATATCATGTGACAGCCTAGCTAAAGGTGATCCACTGGTCAGTTACAGCATCAACCTCAATGTCTCTAAATCACAACACACTGGTCAGTACAGTATCAGCCTCAATGTCTCTAAATCACAACACACTGGTCATGCAGTATCAGTCTCAATGTCTCTAAATCACAACCCATTGGTCAGTACAGTATCAGTCTCAATGTCTCTAAATCACAACCCATTGGTCAGTACAGTATCAGCCTCAATGTCTCTAAATCACAACCCATTGGTCAGTACAGTATCAGTCTCAATGTCTCTAAATCACAACACACTGGTCAGTACAGTATCAGCCTCAGCAGGGCTACAGAGGTTCAATGTCTCAGTATCAGCACACCACTTGCACCTCTCAGTAGACACCCTTACCCTCACAATTCGGTGAGGAAAACGTGAGTTGATCGCATTGAATAATTTCCATACAAAACATTTGCTTTATTGATTTGTTATGGGTAATTGTTTTAATTAGCAAGAGTAATAGCCAAATTCTTGTGCATAACTGGTTTACATACTTGTTTTTCTGATGTGTATTTCAGGAAAATTAAGCCAGATCGAGGGTACACTCGTTTATAGGGCCTGTCTCGGCCAGAATGAAGGTACAGCTGTTTACAGGGCCTTGTAAAAGGCTTTATAGAGCTTAGTTATCTTCTTACTAAATACCAGGTAAATAATTATGTTTGGGCTGACAAATAAAAATGCAACACCTATTATAAGTAAGCATATCCAGGGCATCCTTAATATATAACAGAAGTAATATTAACCAGTAGTGATATAAATGTAGACATCTAGTGATTATTCTGTCATACTAAGTAGGGAGAACTCCTACATATGACAGAATATATTCAGTTTTCTTTTTAAATGAGTTTTGAAGGAAAACAAAATATTTCAGATTGTTGTGGCAATGAGTCAGAGGAGTGAGGGTGGTAGGCAGGTATATAAGTAGGAGAAAGCGCTGCCCAAGTTTGAGTGGGACAGTGTTCAATGATGTGTGACAGGACATGCCTCGGTGATCTGACAAATAGAGACAGAATACCTGGTATCTCATTATAGTCACAAGCCTTACTCCACAATCTCAGGTTTAATATAGGACAAAGCACTGATTATAATTAACAAGGGGCCCAAAGAGCCTGTATGGTTCCTAAGGAAACTTGAAAAGTAGATTGCAGAAATACGAGTTTTATCCATCAAACTCATTATAGTTCAGCTTAACACATATAAATTATATAACATATGACTTAATTTACATGATTCATTGGAAGATTAATTATGATGATCAAGAATGCAAAACTGACTAGAAGCTTCTTCTGTAAACAACAACCCATGCCACTTGTGTGTGATACTGTGTCTCCCCAATAACCCTCAACACAGACATCTGCAGCTAACTATATTACAAACGCACTCCCTATATAGGATCAGAAATTCACTTAACAAATTTAAATCTACTTGTTTACTGATCCAGCCTGAGAGCTAGCCCAGGACAGCAGTGTATAAAGTTCCTAGTATATGGGTTAGAATTTGTTCATCAATGAAGATTGATATAGCTTTAAGCACTCTCGGGTGTGTACACCTGACCCACAAACCTTGTCAAATCACTGGTGTGGAACAACATCGTAGGTGTATAATGGCCCACGCAACGAATGTGAAGATTTTTGCAAATAACTTTTATAAAACTGAATGCAAAGAATCAGATTTTTGATATTTATTTAACTTACTTCCAAAAGCATCTAGCTGATCAACTTGTGTTTGGTAAACTTTATTAGTAAGTGTTAAATCTGATAGAATTCTGAGCATGTGTGATCTTCTGATGAGGTCGATTGATACACGTAAACCCATTCATGTTCACCCCAACAAATTGGAAGTCTATAGAAATTGTCTGTCGGCAAGATTCCTAACTCCACCTGGGTATACAGGCTGGGTACTGGGGACAATACCCAGTGTATTTAAGTAGGGCTCACATTCCAGTATTGCCTGTTCCCACAGTTCCACACACAGATATGTTGTCGAGCAGGTTAACAAGACCCGCTGACAGGCTTATAATTACTTATGCATTTAAAGAAAAATATTTTCTTTTCTATGGACCAGTGAATGGCATGCCTGTAGGACATACAACACTAAGACATATCTTTACGATCTCATTGTAAAGCCTCCAATGTTTCTGAATATGATACTATTCAGCAGGAACAGAAATCTGCATTCCCACAAAATTATAGAAGTTTTATGCTAAAACATATCACGTTACAATAAAATAACAAAAAAAATGTACACCAATGCATTTCAGGTGAGGAAACATACTGTCCTTGAACTAAAGGTCTATTATGTAAGGCACAGCCAAACAGTCCCTCCCGTAAGTGTAATACAGGTGTAAACTTTACAGTCCCTCCTGTAGTACAGGTGTAAACATTACAGTCCCTCCTGTAGTACAGGTATAAACTTTACAGTCCCTGCTGTAGTACAGGTGTAAACTTTACAGTCCCTCCTGTAGTACAGGTGTAAACTTTACAGTCCCTCCTGTAGTACAGGTGTGCTGTAGTACAGGTGTAAACTTTACAGTCCCTGCTGTAGTACAGGTGTAAACTTTACAGTCCCTCCTGTAGTACAGGTGTAAACTTTACAGTCCCTCCTGTAGTACAGGTGTAAACTTTACAGTCCCTCCTGTAGTACAGGTGTAAACTTTACAGTCCCTCTTGTAGTACAGGTGTAAACTTTACTGTCCCTGCTGTAGTACAGGTGTAAACTTTACAGTCCCTGCTGTAGTACAGGTGTAAACATTACAGTCCCTGCTGTAGTACAGGTGTAAACTTTTCAGTCCCTGCTGTAGTACAGTTGTAAACTTTACAGTCCCTGCTGTAGTACAGGTGAAAATTTACAGTCCCTCCTGTAGTACAGGCGTAAACTTTACAGTCCCTTCTGTAGTACAGGCGTTAACTTTACAGTCCCTGCTGTAGTACAGGTGTAAACATTACAGTCCCTACTGTAGTACAGGTGTAAACTTTACAGTCCCTGCTGTAGTACAGGTGTAAACTTTACAGTCCCTCCTGTAGTACAGGTGTAAACTTTACAGTCCCTGCTGTAGTACAGGTGTAAACTTTACAGTCCCTGCTGTAGTACAGGTGTTAACTTTACAGTCCCTGCTGTAGTACAGGTGTAAACATTACAGTCCCTACTGTAGTACAGGTGTAAACTTTACAGTCCCTCCTGTAGTACTGGTGTAAACTTTACAGTCCCTGCTGTAGTACAGGTGTAAACTTTAGTCCCTCCTGTAGTACAGGTGTAAACTTTACAGTCCCTCCTGTAGTACAGGTGTAAACTTTACAGTCCCTCCAGTAAGTAAACTAAATCCTAACCAAAAATCTTGATTGTATGAGACATATCAAAAGTGTCGCCTAATTATCAATGTAACCAATATCTCTGAAAGCCTGACCACAATAGGAATGCTTTTAGATAAAACCATTTAAGTGTTTTAAACCTAATCCTGGCTCAGGACATAGTTGATATCCCGCGGGCTGCATGTCCTAATACCCTGACCTGCCCCACAGTACCTTCACCCACTGACTTCTGTTGAAGGCTCAACAGTCCGATCCTGTCTACAACAAGGCGCGCCCTGGTAGTTTTTAAGCCCTAATCTCCAGCACTTGCTTTTTTTTTACATAATACATCCATTATTAAAATGGGATATTTGGAATACCATTGTAGTAATAATCTATAATCTTCTTAAGGCACCCCCGTTCTTGGTCTAAATCAAAACAATCAAGAAATGTGTCAGCCATTATCTAATGTATCTGTCAACAGTCTTTACTAAATCTGTTTTCATACCCTCATTGGGTTAAAAGAGTCCATGGAGGACAAACAAGTGTGACAAGAGTCCCTGAGTGACAAACCAGTGTGATATAAGTCCCTGAGGGACAGACCAGTGTGACAAGAGTCCCTGGGGACACACAAGTGTGACAAGAGTCCCTGAGGGACAGACACGTGTGACAAGAGTCCCTGAGGGACAGACAAGTGTGACAAGAGTCCCTGAGGGACAGACAAGTGTGACAAGAGTCCCTGAGTGACAAACCAGTATGATATGAGTCCCTGGAGGCAGACAAGTGTGACCAGAGTCCCTGAAGGACTGACCATACTGTACGTATGTTAACGACCGCCCTACCATCTAGATCTGTACCTGTACGTATGTTAACGACTGCCCTACCATCTAGATCTATACCTGTACGTATGTAAACGACCGCCCTACCATCTAGATCTATACCTGTACGTATGTTAACGACCGCCCTACCATCTAGATCTATACCTGTACGTATGTTAACGACCGCCCTACCATCTAGATCTGTACCTGTACGTATGTTAACGACCGCCCTACCATCTAGATCTATACCTGTACGTATGTTAACGTTACCGCCCTACCATCTAGATCTATACTTGTACGTATGTTAACGACCGCCCTACCATCTAGATCTGTACCTGTACGTATGTTAACGACTGCCCTACCATCTAGATCTGTACCTGTACGTACGTTAACGACCGCCCTACCATCTAGATCTATACCTGTACGTACGTTAAAGACCGCCCTACCATCTAGATCTATACCTGTACGTATGTTAACGACTGCCCTACCATCTAGATCTATACCTGTACGTATGTTAACGACCGCCCTACCATCTAGATCTGTACCTGTACGTATGTTAACAACCGCCCTACCATCTAGATCTATACCTGTACATATGTTAACGTTACCGCCCTACCATCTAGATCTGTACCTGTACGTATGTTAACGACCGCCCTACCATCTAGATCTGTACCTGTACTTATGTTAATGACCGCCCTACCATCTAGATCTGTACCTGTACATACGTTAACGACCGCCCTTCCATCTAGATCTGTACCTGTACGTATGTTAACGACTGCCCTACCATCTAGATCTGTACCTGTACATACGTTAACGACCGCCCTACCATCTAGATCTGTACCTGTACGTATGTTAACGACCGCCCTACCATCTAGATCTGTACCTGTACGTATGTTAACGACCGCCCTACCATCTTGATCTGTACCTGTACGTATGTTAATGACCGCCCTACCATCTAGATCTATACCTGTACGTATGTTAACGACCGCCCTACCATCTAGATCTATACCTGTACGTATGTTAACGACCGCCCTACCATCTAGATCTGTACCTGTACGTATGTTAACGACTGCCCTACCATCTAGATCTGTACCTGTACGTACGTTAAAGACCGCCCTACCATCTAGATCAATACCTGTTCGTATGTTAACAACCGCCCTACCATCTAGATCTATACCTGTACGTATGTTAACGACCGCCCTACCATCTAGATCTGTACCTGTACGTACGTTAATGACCGCCCTACCATCTAGATCTGTACCTGTACATACGTTAACGACCGCCCTATAGCTACCATCTAGATCTGTACCCTACCATCTAGATCTGTACCTGTACGTATGTTAACGACCGCCCTACCATCTAGATCTGTACCTGTACGTACGTTAACGACCGCCCTACCATCTAGATCTGTACCTGTACGTACGTTAACGACCGCCCTACCATCTAGATCTGTACCTGTACGTACGTTAACGACCGCCCTACCATCTAGATCTGTACCTGTACGTACGTTAACGACCGCCCTACCATCTAGATCTGTACCTGTACGTACGTTAACGACCGCCCTACCATCTAGATCTGTACCTGTACGTACGTTAACGACCGCCCTACCATCTAGATCTGTACCTGTACGTACGTTAACGACCGCCCTACCATCTAGATCTGTACCTGTACGTACGTTAACGACCGCCCTACCATCTAGATCTGTACCTGTACGTACGTTAACGACCGCCCTACCATCTAGATCTGTACCTGTACGTACGTTAACGACCGCCCTACCATCTAGATCTGTACCTGTACGTACGTTAACGACCGCCCTACCATCTAGATCTGTACCTGTACGTACGTTAACGACCGCCCTACCATCTAGATCTGTACCTGTACGTACGTTAACGACCGCCCTACCATCTAGATCTGTACCTGTACGTACGTTAACGACCGCCCTACCATCTAGATCTGTACCTGTACGTACGTTAACGACCGCCCTACCATCTAGATCTGTACCTGTACGTACGTTAACGACCGCCCTACCATCTAGATCTGTACCTGTACGTACGTTAACGACCGCCCTACCATCTAGATCTGTACCTGTACGTATGTTAACGACCGCCCTACCATCTAGATCTGTACCTGTACGTACGTTAACGACCGCCCTACCATCTAGATCTATACCTGTACGTACGTTAACGACCGCCCTACCATCTAGATCTATACCTGTACGTACGTTAACGACCGCCCTACCATCTAGATCTGTACCTGTACGTACGTTTACGACCGCCCTACCATCTAGATCTGTACCTGTACGTACGTTAACGACCGCCCTACCATCTAGATCTGTACCTGTACGTACGTTAACGACCGCCCTACCATCTAGATCTGTACCTGTTCGTATGTTAACGACCGCCCTACCATCTAGATCTGTACCTGTACGTACGTTAACGACCGCCCTACCATCTAGATCTGTACCTGTACGTACGTTAACGACCGCCCTACCATCTAGATCTATACCTGTACGTACGTTAACGACCGCCCTACCACCTAGATCTATACCTGTACGTACGTTAACGACCGCCCTACCACCTAGATCTCTACCTGTACGTATGTTAACGACCGCCCTACCATCTAGATCTGTACCTGTACGTATGTTAACGACCGCCCTACCATCTAGATCTGTACCTGTACGTACATGTATGTTAACGACCGCCCTACCATCTAGATCTGTACCTGTACGTACGTTAACGACCGCCCTACCATCTAGATCTATACCTGTACGTATGTTAGCGACCGCCCTACCATCTAGATCTATACCTGTACGTACGTTAACGACCGCCCTACCATCTAGATCTGTACCTGTACGTACGTTAACGACCGCCCTACCATCTAGATCTATACCTGTACGTATGTTAACGACCTCCCTACCATCTAGATCTGTACCTGTACGTACGTTAACGACCGCCCTACCATCTAGATCTATACCTGTACGTATGTAAACGACCGCCCTACCATCTAGATCTATACCTGTACGTATGTTAAAGACCGCCCTACCATCTAGATCTATACCTGTACGTACGTTAATGACCGCCCTACCATCTAGATCTATACCTGTACGTACGTTAACGACCGCCCTACCATCTAGATCTGTACCTGTACGTACGTTAACGACCGCCCTACCATCTAGATCTGTACCTGTACGTACGTTAACGACCGCCCTACCATCTAGATCTGTACCTGTACGTATGTTAACGACCGCCCTACCATCTAGATCTGTACCTGTACGTATGTTAACGACCGCCCTACCATCTAGATCTGTACCTGTACGTACGTTAACGACCGCCCTACCATCTAGATCTATACCTGTACGTACGTTAACGACCGCCCTACCATCTAGATCTATACCTGTACGTACGTTTACGACCGCCCTACCATCTAGATCTATACCTGTACGTACGTTAACGACCGCCCTACCATCTAGATCTATACCTGTACGTACGTTAACGACCGCCCTACCATCTAGATCTATACCTGTACGTACGTTAACGACCGCCCTACCATCTAGATCTATACCTGTACGTACGTTAACGACCGCCCTACCATCTAGATCTATACCTGTACGTATGTTAATGACCGCCCTACCATCTAGATCTATACCTGTTCGTATGTTAACGACCGCCCTACCATCTAGATCTGTACCTGTACGTACGTTAACGACCGCCCTACCATCTAGATCTATACCTGTACGTACGTTAACGACCGCCCTACCACCTAGATCTATACCTGTACGTACGTTAACGACCGCCCTACCACCTAGATCTATACCTGTACGTATGTTAACGACCGCCCTACCATCTAGATCTGTACCTGTACGTATGTTAACGACCGCCCTACCATCTAGATCTGTACCTGTACGTACATGTATGTTAACGACCGCCCTACCACCTAGATCTATACCTGTACGTACGTTAACGACCGCCCTACCACCTAGATCTATACCTGTACGTACGTTAACGACCGCCCTACCACCTAGATCTATACCTGTACGTACGTTAACGACCGCCCTACCACCTAGATCTATACCTGTACGTACGTTAACGACCGCCCTACCATCTAGATCTGTACCTGTACGTACGTTAACGACCGCCCTACCATCTAGATCTGTACCTGTACGTATGTTAACGACCGCCCTACCATCTAGATCTGTACCTGTACGTACGTTAACGACCGCCCTACCATCTAGATCTGTACCTGTACGTATGTTAAAGACCGCCCTACCATCTAGATCTGTACCTGTACGTATGTTAACGACCGCCCTACCATCTAGATCTGTACCTGTACGTATGTTAACGACCGCCCTACCATCTAGATCTGTACCTGTACGTACGTTAACGACCGCCCTACCATCTAGATCTATACCTGTACGTACGTTTACGACCGCCCTACCATCTAGATCTATACCTGTACGTACGTTAACGACCGCCCTACCATCTAGATCTATACCTGTACGTACGTTAACGACCGCCCTACCATCTAGATCTATACCTGTACGTACGTTAACGACCGCCCTACCATCTAGATCTATACCTGTACGTACGTTAACGACCGCCCTACCATCTAGATCTATACCTGTACGTACGTTAACGACCGCCCTACCATCTAGATCTATACCTGTACGTATGTTAACGACCGCCCTACCATCTAGATCTATACCTGTTCGTATGTTAACGACCGCCCTACCATCTAGATCTGTACCTGTACGTACGTTAACGACCGCCCTACCATCTAGATCTATACCTGTACGTACGTTAACGACCGCCCTACCACCTAGATCTATACCTGTACGTACGTTAACGACCGCCCTACCACCTAGATCTGTACCTGTACGTATGTTAACGACCGCCCTACCATCTAGATCTGTACCTGTACGTATGTTAACGACCGCCCTACCATCTAGATCTGTACCTGTACGTACATGTATGTTAACGACCGCCCTACCATCTAGATCTGTACCTGTACGTACGTTAACGACCGCCCTACCATCTAGATCTATACCTGTACGTATGTTAGCGACCGCCCTACCATCTAGATCTATACCTGTACGTACGTTAACGACCGCCCTACCATCTAGATCTGTACCTGTACGTACGTTAACGACCGCCCTACCATCTAGATCTATACCTGTACGTATGTTAACGACCTCCCTACCATCTAGATCTGTACCTGTACGTACGTTAACGACCGCCCTACCATCTAGATCTATACCTGTACGTATGTAAACGACCGCCCTACCATCTAGATCTATACCTGTACGTATGTTAAAGACCGCCCTACCATCTAGATCTATACCTGTTCGTATGTTAACGACCGCCCTACCATCTAGATCACTGGTCATTGACCCTATTATTTATTTATTCATGGCCTGTTATATATATCACTTAACAAGGCCCACTGCCTTTAATATATAAAACAGACAGGCTAATATAAATCTACTACCTTAGTGATTGAAATTAGACATGAAATTGAAAAGATTTCACGTTAACCTTCAGTGTCATAGTGACACTTCGAATGCACCCGAGGAACAACAGTCAGGTATCAGGTGTATTATAGTCATGGTCTCAGGACAATATGTAGGCCAATGGAACCCTAATGTATAAATCAGGGTCTAAATGGGTGCTACTGGACAATACCTGATACAGTGGTTAATTCCTACAGTGACACAGGAATCCCCATAGCTATGGGGGAGAGCAACACAGCCTACAATACACTGGTCAGAGTGAGCAGGTAATTGGTTACCTCCTGTGATAATCTGCCCTGGCTTTATGGCTGATGATTGTTTACAGATTAAGTAAATACCCTACTAAAGGTGTCTCTAGAAACACTGGATATAATCATCAGGTCCATGTAACACCAGATCTAGAACTACAGATTATTTGAAGATTAACGGGCAAAGACATAACACAATCAGTACACATGTACAACTGTCTGAAATAGGTGTTAAATATCATCTACCAATCTACCTATCCAAATACCTGTCACAAGTAGCACACAGGAATTCCTAATTAAACCCAAATGAATGCCAGCTTACACTTTCAGATATGTGATGAGCTGCCTAGGGGGTTTATACCCAGCCTTAAATAAGATCTGCCTGGCCCTCTTGTCCCAGAGAACCAAATATTAGACTCAATAGAACCATTATCATGGTGGATACACAACATCAATGCTCTATTTGTGTTCCGTGGCTGAATGAAATTGAAATGTATATAATGTGTACCATTGTCTGTGGACCAGTGCTGTCAGAACAGCATTCCAAACCACAAAATCCAACATCAACAAACCATGATCAGATAGGACATCAGTCCGACCAGTACCAACTGTCTCACTAAAGGTTAGGACATCAGTCCCACCAGTACCAACTGTCTCACTAAAGGTTAGGACATCAGTCCCACCAGTACCAACTGTCTCACTAATCGTTAGGACATCAGTCCCACCAGTACCAACTGTCTCACTAAAGGTTAGGACATCAGTCGCACCAGTACCAACTGTCTCACTAATCGTTAGGACATCAGTCCCACCAGTACCAACGTTAACGGTCTCGATCACTAATCGTTAGGACATCAGTCACACCAGTACTGACTGTCTCACTAAATGTTAGGACGTTAGTCCCACTAGCTAGGCAGTACTTACCATTTAATGTCACATTCTCTTTACAGATAAGTTCATTTTTTCTAATTGAGTAATATATATATATCTTTCTTGAAATTATAGTGACATCTTTTAACTAAATTCTTAGTACCAAAGTGTCAGCAACATGGTGAAGACTAGAGGGCCATACAATCTGACCAAATATGTGTATATATATATATAATTGTATCAAGGTAAAACCCAGCCATATAGGACACAGGCATCCCACACCACACTTCTCTATTGACATATCTCTTCAAGTCCATCACTGTAAGTGTCAAGTGGCTAGAGCAGGTCACAACTGGATATACTGCCACAGGCCAAACCAGGCAGCACAAACCTGGCCGCCATGCTCACTGGAGCACTACGAATATGGAAATCACTTTGTAATGGTCCTTCTTGGGGAATCATATCAAACTCACCAGGGTCATTAATGATGGTCAACTGACACATAAAGCAGTGTCCAAACAGTATACTTTGTATAACAAGTCCTGAAATTCAATAGTCAGTACATTAACCAACAAGGGGTCAGCACACTGCCCTACCAACACACTGACACCAACTAACATCCACCCCAAGTATGAAGTTCAAGTCACTTCAAGTGTATGAGATAATAGCCCGGACAAGATACATTGTAGCAGGAGGACGGCCAGACACAGCAGTTCCCGGTGGGGAACTAAGAATATATAAGCCATTGGTTTTACAGGTAAATTTCACAACCCCAGTTGTGACCTTCTTTTAGCAACAGTGTTGTTGACCTTAACCTTGGAAACTTTTTAAACTCTTCTATAAAGCTATTGCAAATCTACATTCCCATTAATCTCCACATCAGATTTAAATTTAAAGGGATGATTTGTGTTAGAAGGTGCTCCAGGGAGGGAGGTAGGAAGGAACGGAGGAAGGACAGACAGTGACTGAAGAAGTCCAGCTTTACGGAGGAATGACGGACAGACAGTGACTGAAGAAGTCCAGCTTTACGGAGGAAGGACGGACAGACAGTGACTGAAGAAGTCCAGCTTTACGGAGGAAGGACGGACAGACAGTGACTGAAGAAGTCCAGCTTTACGGAGGAAGGACGGACAGACAGTGACTGAAGAAGTCCAGCTTTACGGATGAAGGACGGACAGACAGTGACTGAAGAAGTCCAGCTTTACGGAGGAAGGACGGACAGACAGTGACTGAAGAAGTCCAGCTTTACGGAGGAAGGACGGACAGACAGTGACTGAAGAAGTTTACATCAGGCTGATGTACAGCCAGACTGAAGAAGTGCAGCTTTAAAGGTTTTCAGTCCTCATTCACCCACACTGATAATACAGTGTTTTGTGACCCTAATGCTAACATAACGTATTGTGTGGTGGAGAATGGCAACACAGATAAACTGCTGTGTCAACCTGAACACTTCTAGTAGCCTGTCGTTTTAGTGTGTTGTCACCTCACACAACCTTCTCTAACTCATCAGCCATCTGTAAGTCTAAAACAATCCCCAACATTCAATCTCCAGTGTACACTAGGCTGAGGCTGGCCGGCCCTTACTACACAGATATGTAGGCCACACTTACTATGGTATGGCTGGTATGTTAGATATGATATCCACATGTCAGTGTAGCTAGTGTCATCCAAAATTGATGTTAGGGTTTGTTTACATCAGACTGATGTACAGCCAGACGTCACATCATACAACTAGTACCAATTAGTTAACACTGTATACCCTTTATAAGCCCTCAACGATGATGGAAATCTACGGTATCTAATATATATTAGCATTTTATGTCTTCATGAATGTACAGTTAACTGAGTGTAGAATAGAGTTTACTTTACACAGGTGTAGGTCTGAAACACTGTAGGCTAGCGCTGTGTAGCTGTGCTCAAAATACATAAGGCATACCTAACAAGAGATCCCACAGGGATCTTGGTGCCCACATCCATGATTTTTTCATTCATTCTTAGAAAGATGGATCTTTTCCCTTCTTATTTTAACTTTTATTGATGTATTTAATCTTAGTTCTATGAATTTCTCTTGAAAATTAATAAAAGTTGAAAGAAAATCTGGAGTTTTGTTTCTCTGATCAGTTCCAATTCTAAATCCATCTTGTATTTCTTAAAAAATAACCAAAATATACTTTCATCATAAGTCAACATACAAGATGGCCATAGTTTTTCCCTGGAGCAGTCTAACAAGAGATCCAAGAGGGATCTTGGTGCCAACGTTCGATGCATTTTCATTCATTCCTAGAAAGATGTATCTTTTCTCTTATTTAAATTCTATGAGTTTTTCTTGAAAATTAATAATAATTCTTTTGTCAGGAGTTTTGTTTTTCTGATCAGTTCCAAATGACAAATCCATCTTGTATTTCTTAAAAAATAACCATAAGATATTTTCATAGTCAACATGCCATATTGTCTCCCTGGAGCTGTCAAAAAATTAGAACTATGAACCGAACTGAACCTGCTTCAAGAAATTTGAAAAGGATCCATCCAGTACTTTTCAAGAAATTACGATTAAATAAACAATCAGTGTCAAAATCCAAGATGGCCACCCGTCAGTGTCGGCAATATTGCTTACCGGATCTGTCTGAATATGAACCATGCACAACTAGGTACCAAGAGAAACCTACACATGAAATTTGAGAATGATCCATCTAGTACTTCTCAAAAAATAGTGATAACAAACTATTTATCACAAATCCAAGATGTCCGTCTATCGGCCATATTGTTTATTGGATCTGTCCAAAAATGAACTATGCAAAAATAGGCACCAAGGGAAACCTACATATGAAATTTGAGAATAATCCATCAAGTACTTCTCAAGATATAGCGATAACACACTATTTATCACAAATCTAAGATGGTGCCTCTTGGCCATATTGTTTATCAGCTAGGTCTGTCTGAAATTGGACTATGCACAACTAGGCACTAATGTTAACCTACATATGAAATCTAAGAATGATCCATCCAGTACTTCTCAAGAAATAGCGATAACAAGAATTGCAGGGGGCCGCGGTGGCTAAGTCGTTAAGGTGTTCCAACATTCTACCAATAGCCCTCCACCTCTGGATTGCAAGTTCGAATCCCACGTGGGGCAGTTGCCAGGTACTGCCAATAGGTCTGGCTTTCCTCCACCTCCAAAACCTGGCACATCCTTAAATGACCCTGGATGTTAACAGGACGTTAAACAAAATAAACCAAATTAAACCAACAAAAATTGCTTATAAGGACACACCACTGACCACAGATGCAGGTTGATTTGATAAGAAGATGGCAGGCTAATAAACAAAAAAGACCAGTAAACGATGAGACATACATACTAAAACATAAGACCAGTATATAACACTAGGCATATGTACTAAAACGTAAAGACCAGTATATAACACTAGGCATACGTATTAAAACGTAAAGACCAGTATAACATGAGGCATATGTACTAAAACGAAAAGACCAGTAAACGATGAGACATACGTACTAAAACGTAAAGACCAGTATAACATGAGGCATATGTACTAAAACGTAAAGACCAGTAAACGATGAGACATACGTACTAAAACGTAAAGACCAGTATAACATGAGGCATATGTACTAAAACGAAAAGACCAGTAAACGATGAGACATACGTACTAAAACGTAAAGACCAGTATAACATGAGGCATATGTACTAAAACGTAAAGACCAGTATAACATGAGGCATATGTACTAAAACGTAAAGACCAGAATAACATGAGGCATACGTACTAAAACGTAAAGACCAGTATAACATGAGACATATGTACTAAAACGTAAAGACCAGTATAACATGAGACATATGTACTTAAACGTAAACACCAGTATAACATGAGTCATACATACTAAAACTTAAAGACCAGTTTGACACAAAGCATAAATACTAAAACTTCAGGTGTCATAGTTACCAATAAAGAACAGACAACTCCAGTGGCATAGTTACCAATAAAGAACAGACAACTCCATGTGTCATAGTTACCAATAAAGAACAGACAGCTCCAGGTGTCATATAGTTACCAATAAAGAATAGACAACTCCATGTGTCATAGTTACCAATAAAGAACAGACAGCTCCAGGTGTCATATACTGTAGTTACCTATAAAGAATAGACAACTCCAGGTGTCATATAGTTACCAATAAAGAACAGACAAATCCAGGTGTCATATAGTTACCAATAAAGAACAGACAAATCCAGGTGTCATATAGTTACCAATAAAGAACAGACAAATCCAGGTGTCATATAGTTACCAATAAAGAACAGACAGCTCCAGGTGTCATAGTTACCAATAAAGAACAGACAACTCCAGGTGTCATATAGTTACCAATAAAGAACAGACAGCTCCAGGTGTCATATACTGTAGTTACCTATAAAGAATAGACAACTCCAGGTGTCATATAGTTACCAATAAAGAACAGACAACTCCAGGTTTCATATAGTTACCAATAAAGAACAGACAGCTCCAGGTGTCATATACTGTAGTTACCAATAAAGAACAGACAACTCCAGGTGTCATATAGTTACCTATAAAGAATAGACAACTCCAAGTGTCATATAGTTACCAATAAAGAACAGACAACTCCAGGTTTCATATACTGTAGTTACCAATAAAGAATAGACAACTCCAGGTGTCATATAGTTACCAATAAAGAATAGACAACTCCAGGTGTCATATAGTTACCAATAAAGAACAGACAACTCCAGGTGTCATATAGTTACCAATAAAGAACAGACAACTCCAGGTGTCATATACTGTAGTTACCAATAAAGAACAGACAACTCCAGGTGTCATATAGTTACCAATAAAGAATAGACAACTCCAAGTGTCATATAGTTACCAATAAAGAACAGACAACTCCAAGTGTCATATAGTTACCAATAAAGAACAGACAACTCCAGGTGTCATATAGTTACCAATAAAGAACAGACAGCTCCAGGTGTCATATACTGTAGTTACCTATAAAGAATAGACAACTCCAGGTGTCATATAGTTACCAATAAAGAACAGACAACTCCAGGTTTCATATAGTTACCAATAAAGAACAGACAGCTCCAGGTGTCATATACTGTAGTTACCAATAAAGAACAGACAACTCCAGGTGTCATATAGTTACCTATAAAGAATAGACAACTCCAAGTGTCATATAGTTACCAATAAAGAACAGACAACTCCAGGTTTCATATACTGTAGTTACCAATAAAGAATAGACAACTCCAGGTGTCATATAGTTACCAATAAAGAACAGACAACTCCAGGTGTCATATAGTTACCAATAAAGAACAGACAACTCCAGGTGTCATATACTGTAGTTACCAATAAAGAACAGACAACTCCAGGTGTCATATAGTTACCAATAAAGAATAGACAACTCCAAGTGTCATATAGTTACCAATAAAGAACAGACAACTCCAAGTGTCATATAGTTACCAATAAAGAACAGACAACTCCAAGTGTCATATAGTTACCAATAAAGAACAGACAACTCCAGGTTTCATATACTGTAGTTACCAATAAAGAGCAGACAACTCCAGGTTTCATATACTGTAGTTACCTATAAAGAACAGACAACTCCAAGTGTCATATAGTTACCAATAAAGAACAGACAACTCCAGGTGTCATATAGTTACCAATAAAGAATAGACAACTCCAGGTGTCATATAGTTACCAATAAAGAACAGACAAATCCAGGTGTCATATAGTTACCAATAAAGAATAGACAAATCCAGGTGTCATATAGTTACCAATTAAGAACAGACAAATCCAGATGTCATATAGTTACCAATAAAGAACAGACAAATCCAGGTGTCATATAGTTACCAATAAAGAACAGACAACTCCAGGTGTCATATAGTTACCAATAAAGAACAGACAACTCCAGGTGTCATATAGTTACCAATAAAGAATAGACAACTCCAGGTGTCATATAGTTACCAATAAAGAACAGACAACTCCAGGTGTCATATAGTTACCAATAAAGAATAGACAACTCCAGGTGTCATATAGTTACCAATAAAGAACAGACAGCTCTAGGTGTCATATAGTTACCAATGAAGAATAGACAACTCCAGGTGTCATATAGTTACCAATAAAGAATAGACAACTCCAGGTGTCATATAGTTACCAATAAAGAACAGACAACTCCAGGTGTCATATAGTTACCTATAAAGAATAGACAACTCCAAGTGTCATATAGTTACCAATAAAGAACAGACAACTCCAGGTTTCATATACTGTAGTTACCAATAAAGAATAGACAACTCCAGGTGTCATATAGTTACCAATAAAGAATAGACAACTCCAGGTGTCATATAGTTACCAATAAAGAATAGACAACTCCAGGTGTCATATAGTTACCAATAAAGAATAGACAACTCCAGGTGTCATATACTGTAGTTACCAATAAAGAACAGACAACTCCAGGTGTCATATAGTTACCAATAAAGAATAGACAACTCCAAGTGTCATATAGTTACCAATAAAGAACAGACAACTCCAAGTGTCATATAGTTACCAATAAAGAACAGACAACTCCAGGTGTCATATAGTTACCAATAAAGAACAGACAACTCCAGGTGTCATATAGTTACCAATAAAGAATAGACAACTCCAAGTGTCATATAGTTACCAATAAAGAATAGACAACTCCAGGTGTCATATAGTTACCAATAAAGAACAGACAACTCCAGGTTTCATATACTGTAGTTACCAATAAAGAACAGACAACTCCAGGTTTCATATACTGTAGTTACCTATAAAGAACAGACAACTCCAAGTGTCATATAGTTACCAATAAAGAACAGACAACTCCAGGTGTCATATAGTTACCAATAAAGAATAGACAACTCCAGGTGTCATATAGTTACCAATAAAGAACAGACAAATCCAGGTGTCATATAGTTACCAATAAAGAATAGACAAATCCAGGTGTCATATAGTTACCAATTAAGAACAGACAAATCCAGATGTCATATAGTTACCAATAAAGAACAGACAAATCCAGGTGTCATATAGTTACCAATAAAGAACAGACAACTCCAGGTGTCATATAGTTACCAATAAAGAATAGACAACTCCAGGTGTCATATAGTTACCAATAAAGATCAGACAACTCCAGGTGTCATATAGTTACCTATAAAGAATAGACAACTCCAGGTGTCATATAGTTACCAATAAAGAACAGACAGCTCCAGGTGTCATATAGTTACCAATAAAGAATAGACAACTCCAGGTGTCATATAGTTACCAATAAAGAATAGACAACTCCAGGTGTCATATAGTTACCAATAAAGAACAGACAACTCCAGGTGTCATATAGTTACCAATAAAGAATAGACAACTCCAGGTGTCATAAAGTTACCAATAAAGAACAGACAACTCCAGGTGTCATATAGTTACCAATAAAGAATAGACAACTCCAGGTGTCATATAGTTACCAATAAAGAACAGACAGCTCCAGGTGTCATATAGTTACCAATAAAGAATAGACAACTCCAGGTGTCATATAGTTACTAATAAAGAATAGACAACTCCAGGTGTCATATAGTTACCAATAAAGAATAGACAACTCCAGGTGTCATATAGTTACCAATAAAGAACAGACAAATCCAGGTGTCATATAGTTACCAATAAAGAATAGACAACTCCAGGTGTCATATAGTTACCAATAAAGAACAGACAACTCCAGGTGTCATATAGTTACCAATAAAGAACAGACAACTCCAGGTGTCATATAGTTACCAATAAAGAACAGACAACTCCAGGTGTCATATAGTTACCAATAAAGAACAGACAACTCCAGGTGTGAAAGTTAAATCAAACTTCTGACATAATGTATACATTATATATATGTCATCAATTGCAACAATACTGTCAAATTTTATATTGTCAATTATCAAAAAGCAACCTTATGTATTATGGACCTGGATGGTATAAGAATGAGTGTATCTGAAACAGGTAAAACTACATTGTTACATGATGACTCACTACAGGTAGAGACAGGTGGCCACTGTATCTGTAAGTAATATACTCACACAAAATGATGCATATTAAAATACAGATTTGAAAATCATGTGAAATACATATTAGGGTAATGCATTCTACACAAATACATGCATATATACAGTCGTTTCAAACATGAACATGCTGGCTTGCTGTAATGTACAGTATGTAGCTACCATTTACCTAATTATATAGACACACAAAAAAGGCAGATATCTGCTGTAGAACAACCATACTACATTATCTAGCATGGCTTACCCTGGATCATCACAACCCAACTCTCACACTTTTCATAAAATGGTTTCGTATGAAAATCAAGGGTGTGGTCTGTGTTTTCCAGATAATCCCAGCTGATCTCACTTCCAGACCTACTAGCCTCTTTAGCTAAGGGTCAACACTCTCTCCACCTCTTACCTAAACAGTGGGGCAGACACAATGTCAGTAGTACCTAAACAGTGGGGCAGACACAATGTCAGTAGTACCTAAACAGTGGGGCAGACACAATGTCAGTAGTACCTAAACAGTGGGGCAGACAATGTCAGTAGTACCTAAACAGTGGGGCAGACAATGTCAGTAGTACCTAAACAGTGGGGCAGACACAATGTCAGTAGTACCTAAACAGTGGGGCAGACACAATGTCAGTAGTACCTAAACAGTGGGGCAGACACAATGTCAGTAGTACCTAAACAGTGGGGCAGACACAATGTCAGTAGTACCTAAACAGTGGGGCAGACACAATGTCAGTAGTACCTAAACAGTGGGGTAGACACAATGTCAGTAGTACCTAAACAGTGGGGCAGACAATGTCAGTAGTACCTAAACAGTGGGGCAGACAATGTCAGTAGTACCTAAACAGTGGGGCAGACACAATGTCAGTAGTACCTAAACAGTGGGGCAGACACAATGTCAGTAGTACCTAAACAGTGGGGCAGACACAATGTCAGTAGTACCTAAACAGTGGGGCAGACACAATGTCAGTAGTACCTAAACAGTGGGGCAGACGCAATGTCAGTAGTACCTAAACAGTGGGGCAGACACAATGTCAGTAGTACCTAAACAGTGGGGCAGACACAATGTCAGTAGTATAGGGCATTAAATTGTACTTTCTACCCCTGTTACATGATTGGTGAGACTTACTTTGGGAACTTATCCCTGACACTGCCTCACATGTGGCCTTTACTTGAGCATTTACCCAAGTGAGCAAGATTATAATGTTTGGTAACCTCACTACAACATATAAATCGGAATCCATAAATTTTTAGTACAAAAAGATTCATGACAACAACTTCGATTATCTGTTGTCAGTATAATGTGACCAGGCGTGATGCTGTCCTGGGTAGTTCATATCACCTGTTATCAGTATAATGTGACCGGGTGTGATGCTGTCCTGTGTATAGTTGACCTGTTATCAGTACAATGTGACCAGGCGTGATGCTGTCCTGTGTATAGTTGACCTGTTGTCAGTATAATGTGACCTGGTGTGATGCTGTCCTGTGTACAGTTGACCTGTTGTCAGTATAATGTGACCTGGTGTGATGCTGTCCTGTGTATAGTTGACCTGTTATCAGTATAATGTGACCAGGCGTGATGCTGTCCTGTGTATAGTTAATGTGACCTGGCGTGATGCTGTCCTGTGTATAGTTGACCTGTTGTCAGTATAATGTGACCTGGCGTGATGCTGTCCTGTGTATAGTTGATCTGTTATCAGTATAATGTGACCTGGCGTGATGCTGTCCTGTGTATAGTTGACCTGTTGTCAGTATAATGTGACCTGGCGTGCCCCATCTCCAGCATATATACATATACCAACATGACAAACATGGAGGCACATACAATGACCATAAATGTTAAACAAGGCATTCCAGACGATACAAATACCCTCGCGCCACATGTGGTGGTAGTGGTGGTGGTGGTGGTGGTGGTGTGGTGTGTGGGGGGGGGGGGGGTTACCACAGATCTCTTCCTTAGTATCAGGGCTATCTCTTTCGCTGTGATGGCTGCCAAGTTAAGCCTTCTGCAGCTCACAAGTAACACCAAACTTTTGTTTCTGGGCATAACTTCAAAGCCTGACAGGAACGCCTTTGTTGTGTGTTTCCTGTAAGGTGTGTGTATGAGTTGTCTGAGTAACAACCCCACCATTAACAGAGTCTCGGGTTAGTACTGGTTCATCATACATACTAACAAACGGCAGTGCATTCAGAGGAATATAGCAATACATTTCTCACCACTGGTACAGGGGTACCACACCTGGTACTACACCACTGGTACAGAGGTACTACACCACTGGTACAGGGGTACTACACCACTTGTACAGAGGTACTACACCACTGGTACAGAGGTACCACACCAGGTAATACACCACTGGTACAGAGGTACCAGACCACTGGTACAGGGGTAATACACCACTGGTACAGAGGTACCACACCAGATAATACACCACTGGTACAGAGGTACCAGACCACTGATACAGGGGTAATACACCACTGGTACAGGGGTACCACACCACTGGTACAGAGGTACCACACCAGGTACCACACCACTGGTACAGGGTTACCACACCACTGGTACAGGGGTACTACACCACTGGTACAGGGTACCACACCACTGGTACAGAGGTACCACACCACTGGTACAGAGGTACCACACCAGGTACTACACCACTGGTACAGGGGTACTACACCACTGGTACAGGGGTACTACACCACTGGTACAGAGGTACTACACCACTGGTACAGGGGTACCACACCAGGTACTACACCACTGGTACAGGGGTACTACACCACTGGTACAGAGGTACTACACCACTGGTACAGAGGTACCACACCAGGTACTACACCACTGGTACAGGGGTACTACACCACTGGTACAGGGGTACCACACCACTGGTACAGGGGTACTACACCACTGGTACAGGGGTACTACACCACTGGTACAGGGGTACTACACCACTGGTACAGAGGTACCACACCACTGGTACAGGGTTACCACACCACTGGTACAAAGGTACTACACCACTGGTACAGGGGTACTACACCACTGGTACAGAGGTACCACACCACTGGTACAGAGGTACCACACCACTGGTACAGAGGTACTACACCACTGGTACAGAGGTACTACACCACTGGTACAGGGGTACCACACCACTGGTACAGAGGTACTACACCACTGATACAGAAGTACTACACCACTGGTACAAAGGTACTACACCACTGGTACAGAGGTACCACACCAGGTATATACCACAGGTACCAGAGGCTTATCATTTTTCTATCCATGTATTACCTCTGAAAATTCCACAACTGCCTTCAATTCAGTCAAAATCTTTCTCTCACAATCTCTGACAGAGTAAAATACAGATTGTTTTGCCTGAATTGTGATGTATGCTGGCATTCCTCCCGCACACACGATAGTGTCTGATAGAAGAGAAAAAACAGGTAACATTCATGTAGATAAACGTATAAAGAGGTAAGCTACATGTAGATAAATGTATAAAGAGGTAAACAGGTAAGCTACATGTAGATAAATGTATAAAGAGGTAAACAGGTAAGCTACATGTAGATAAACGTATAAAGAGGTAAGCTACATGTAGATAAATGTAGTGTAAGTCTGGGGTATACAGTACACTTGTGTAGTGTAAGTCTGGGGTATACAGTACACTTGTGTAGTGTTAGTCTGGGTATACAGTACACTTGTGTAGTGTAAGTCTGGGGTATACAGTACACTTGTGTAGTGTAAGTCTGGGGTATACAGTACACTTGTGTAGTGTAAGTCCGGGGTGTACAGTACACTTGTGTAGTGTAAGTCTGGGGTGTACAGTACACTTGTGTAGTGTAAGTCTGGCGTATACAGTATACTTGTGTAGTGTAAGTCTGGATGTACAGTACACTTGTGTAGTGTAAGTCTGGGGTATACAGTACACTTGTGTAGTGTAAGTCTGGGTATACAGTACACTTGTGTAGTGTAAGTCTGGGGTATACAGTATACTTGTGTTGTGTAAGTCTGGGTATACAGTACACTTGTGTAGTGTAAGTCTGGGGTATACAGTACACTTGTGTAGTGTAAGTCTGGGTATACAGTACACTTGTGTAGTGTAAGTCTGGGGTGTACAGTACACTTGTGTAGTGTAAGTCTGGGGTGTACAGTACACTTGTGTAGTGTAAGTCTGGGGTATACAGTATACTTGTGTTGTGTAAGTCCGGGGTATACAGTACACTTGTGTAGTGTAAGTCGGGGATTACAGTACACTTGTGTAGTGTAAGTCTGGGGTGTACAGTACACTTGTGTAGTGTAAGTCTGGGTATACAGTACACTTGTGTAGTGTCAGTCTGGGGTATACAGTACACTTGTGTAGTGTAAGTCTGGGTATACAGTACACTTGTGTAGTGTAAGTCTGGGGTATACAGTACACTTGTGTAGTGTAAGTCTGGGGTATACAGTACACTTGTGTAGTGTAAGTCTGGGGTGTACAGTACACTTGTGTAGTGTAAGTCTGGGGTATACAGTATACTTGTGTAGTGTAAGTCTGGGTATACAGTACACTTGTGTAGTGTAAGTCTGGGGTATACAGTACACTTGTGTAGTGTAAGTCTGGGGTATACAGTACACTTGTGTAGTGTAAGTCCGGGGTGTACAGTACACTTGTGTAGTGTAAGTCCGGGGTATACAGTACATTTGTGTATACTGCTCTACATCCTTTCTGCATTCCTTTCCTCCTGTATTCCCCTATAAACAGAACCAGAAGTTGTGTTAGAGTGGAGCCTATAGAATCAATATCGGTAGGGCTAAGATTCACATTGACTGCTGTGTCACACCACTGGATGTAGTATTACAAGAGGCCCACTGGGCCTGAATTGCTCTAGAAATAACCTGTTATTAAAATTTGACACTTAAACAATGAGTCGACTTGTATAAAATATGATTGGGGTGTGTGCCTATAAAGGGTATTCTGTCCAACAGTGTGATATACTGTCCTACAGAGTGGTATACTGTCCTACAGTGTGGTATACTGTCCTACAGAGTGGTATACTGTCCTACAGTGTGGTATACTGTCCTACAGAGTGGTATACTGTCCTACAGTGTGGTATACTGTCCTACAGAGTGGTATACTGTCCTTCAGTGTGGTATACTGTCATACAGTGTGGTATACTGTCCAACAGTGTGGTATACTGTCTTACAGTGTGGTATGCTGCCTTACAGTGTGGTATACTGTCATACAATGTGGTATACTGTCTTACAGTGTGGTATGCTGCCTTACAGTGTGGTATACTGTCCTACAGTGTGGTATACTGTCTTACAGTGTGGTATTATCTGTCCTACAGTGTGGTATACTGCCTTACAGTGTGGTATTATCTGTCCTATAGTGTGGTATACTGTCCTACAGTGTGGTATAATGTCCTACAGTGTGGTATACTGTCCTACAGTATGGTATACTGCCTTACAGTGTGGTATTATCTGTCTTATAGTGTGGTATACTGTCCTACAGTGTGGTATACTGTCCTACAGTGTGGTATAATGTCCTACAGTGTGGTATACTGTCCTACAGTGTGGTATACTGTCCTACAGTGTGGTATACTGTCTTACAGTGTGGTATACTGTCCTACAGTATGGTATACTGTCTTACAGTGTGGTATTATCTGTCCTACAGTGTGGTATACTGTCCTACAGTATGGTATACTGTCTTACAGTGTGGTATTATCTGTCCTACAGTGTGGTATACTGCCTTACAGTGTGGTATTATCTGTCTTATAGTGTGGTATACTGTCCTACAGTGTGGTATACTGTCCTACAGTGTGGTATAATGTCCTACAGTGTGGTATACTGTCCTATAGTGTGGTATAATGTCCTACAGTGTGGTATACTGTCCTACAGTGTGGTATACTGTCCTACAGTGTGGTATACTGTCTTACAGTGTGGTATACTGTCCTACAGTATGGTATACTGTCTTACAGTGTGGTATTATCTGTCCTACAGTGTGGTATACTGTCCTACAGTGTGGTAGGAACTAAATATTTTACTTCCCAAGAGAAAATCGGGAAGACTTTCCCACAGTAAACTTGTTATGGTTTGTAATTCTTTTCAAATGAATATCTTGATATTGGAGTTACATAGAAAAAAATTGTGATGCTTCAAGTAACTAATGGGTAAGGTACAATGTTCAGTGACTTGTTAGTTTATAATTGCAGAGATAAATGGTCCATAAAAGGGATCGAGAGCTTTGTAGGTAGTGGTCCTGTACAGCTACTATACACAGACTCATACTTAAAATAAGGCTTCTCATCCAAGTGTCATGCTACTCTGACTTTTCTGAATATAGGCTATGTCAACTTGCATATATATGTGAATGGGATTTTTTTTAGATCTAGACAAAACAAGCCAGGGGCAGGGGCTGCATAAGTCTGGACCAGCCAGGGACTATACACCAGTCTGGACCAGCCAGGGGCCATATACACCAGTCTGGACCAGCCAGGGACTATACATCAGTTTGGACCAGCCAGGGGCCATACATCAGTCTGGACCACCCAGGGGCCATACACCAGTCTGGACCACCCAGGGGCCATACACCAGTCTGGACCAGCCAGGGACTATACATCAGTCTGGACCAGCCAGGGGCCATACACCAGTCTGGACCAGCCAGGGGCCATACACCAGTCAGGACCAGCCAGGGGCCATACACCAGTCAGGACTAGCCAGGGACTATACACCAGCCTGGACCAGCCAGGGACTATACGTCAGTCTGGACCAGCCAGGGACTATACACCAGCCAGGGACTATACACCGATCTGGACCAGCCAGGGGCCATACACCAGTCAGGACCAGCCAGGGGCCATACACCAGTCAGGACCAGCCAGGGGCCATACACCAGTCTGGACCACCCAGGGACTATACACCAGTCTGGACCAGCCATGGACTATACACCAGTCTGGACCACCCAGGGACTATACACCAGTCTGGACCAGCCAGGGGCCATACACCAGTCTGGACCAGCCAGGGGCCATTCACCAGTCTGGACCAGCCAGGGACTATACATCAGTCTGGACCAGCCAGGGGCCATACATCAGTATGGACCAGCCAGGGACTATACACCAGTCTGGACCACAGGGCTATTCGCTAGTCTGGACCAGCCAGGGGCTTCAAAGGTCTGGACCAGACAGGGGCTAAACACCAATCTGGACCAGAGAGCTGGGCTTCATAAGTCAGGGCTATATGCTAATCAAACAAATGACAAGTACCATTTTGTCATCTTTGCCAGAATTGAGCTTCTCTGTTCAAGTCTAATACTTTGGCCTTTAATTAAAGTAGTCTTCTTTTGCTCAATTTTGATATATAGTTTATAATCTGAGCAATCATGAGCAAACACAAAAAGATCTGTAGGGTTTTTATCAGCAGTTAAAGGTATATTTGCAACATGATAATGAGTTTGTATATCAAACAAGAAGATGTTTTGAGATTGTTACTACAGATGTTACTACAGCTGTGCCAGTCTGCTGTGTATTACATAGAAGCACTGCATTCCTGATGTGTACTATGTATGACCTGTAGAGCTAGGACACACCACCAACCCCAGATGTCACTCCAAACTCAACAGCAATTTATCTAATCTCAGTCCCAACATCACTTTTTTGTTTATCAATAAATGAAATTATTTTAGGTGAATTACTATAGCTAGAGCTACGCTTTGGCACAGTGTTAGGAAGGAATGAGTCATTGCTGGTACAGTTGTGCCAACTGTCTGGAGTAAGGTCAATAACTATAAGCCTAGTTCAAGGTCATTACAATATCCTCAGCACTATGTAGTATACACATGTATGTATGATACTTCTATCACTGTCTGGTCAATGGAATATCTCCCACTGATAATGTTTACATATACTCTTGTTATACATTGTTTAACTATACACTGTAATACAGACATAACTAATTGTTATACAGTGTTTAACTATACACTGTAATACAGACATAACTAATTGTTATACAGTGTTTAACTATACACTGTAATACAGACATAACTAATTGTTATACAGTGTTTAACTATACACTGTAATACAGACATAACTAATTGTTATACAGTGTTTAACTATACATTGTTATACAGTGTTTAACTATATAAGGTTGTACACAGGCCTATACTTTTTGTTAAATTATCTAATTTGTACAATTCGTTTTACAAAGACATTATAACTTACTTTTCTATACAACACACTACTACTTCAAATGATGTACTTTCTTACAACAGACCTTACACAAGAAATTTTACTTCATATAGCAAACCCAACTTTACATCAATTCCAATTATGATTTATGCATACTACTACATTTATGACCGTTTACTGTAGTAGTCTTGGTCCATGAATTAACACTTTCATGTTCTACAATAATTCATGGGAACTTGGCATCTTGCCAACCTATAGGGTTTATTTTAAAGGGCATAATATAATGCCCGATACCACTTCAATACCATATATGGACAACTGAAAAGTGTTCATGGGTATATTATATATGTATACAATGTACATGAATAAGTGTTTGCTTACACACAGACAACGTGTACATTTGTATGAATACACACAGATCTGGACTACAATACATTGGTGTCAGCTCACACAGACTACATACATTGGTGGCAGCTCACACAGATTACATACATTGGTGTCAACTCACACAGACTACATACATTGGTGTCAGCTCACACAGACTACATACATTGGTGTCAGCTCACACAGACTACATACATTGGTATCAACTCACACAGACTACATACGGTACATTGGTGTCAGCTCACACAGACTACATACATTGGTGTCAGCTCACACAGACTACATACATCGGTGTCAGCTCACACAGACTATACATACATTGGTATCAGTTCACACAGACTACATACATTGGTGTCAGCTCACACAGACTACATACATCAGTGTCAGCTCACACAGACTACATACATTGGTATCAGCTCACACAGATTACATACATTGGTGTCAGCTCACACAGACTACATACATTGGTATCAGCTCACACAGACTACATACATTGGTATTAACTCACACAGACTACATACATCGGTGTCAGCTCACACAGACTACATACATTGGTATCAGCTCACACAGACTACATACATTGGTATTAACTCACACAGACTACATACATTGGTGGCAGCTCACACAGACTACATACATTGGTATCAGCTCACACAGACTACATACATTGGTATTAACTCACACAGACTACATACATTGGTATCAGCTCACACAGACTACATACATTGGTGTCAGCTCACACAGACTACATACATTGGTGTCAGCTCACACAGACTACATACATTGGTGGCAGCTCACACAGACTACATACATTGGTATCAGCTCACACAGACTACATACATTGGTGGCAGCTCACACAGACTACATACATTGGTATCAGCTCACACAGACTACATACATTGGTGGCAGCTCACACAGACTACATACATTGGTATCAGCTCACACAGACTACATACATTGGTATTAACTCACACAGACTACATACATTGGTATCAGCTCACACAGACTACATACATTGGTGTCAGCTCACACAGACTACAATACATTGGTGTCAGCTCACACAGACTACATACATTGGTGTCAGCTCACACAGACTACATACATTGGTGTCAGCTCACACAGACTACATACATTGGTGTCAGCTCACACAGACTACATACATTGGTATCAGCTCACACAGACTACATACATTGGTGTCCGCTCACACAGACTGCATACATTGGTGTCAGCTCACACAGACTATACATACATTGGTATCAGCTCACACAGACTACATACATTGGTGGCAGCTCACACAGACTACATACATTGGTGTCAGCTCACACAGACTACATACATTGGTGTCAGCTCACACAGACTACATACATTGATATCAGCTCACACAGACTACATACATTGGTATCAGCTCACACAGACTACATACATTGGTATCAGCTCACACAGACTACATACATTGGTGGCAGCTCACACAGACTACACATTGGTATCAACTCACACAGATTACATACATTGGTGTAGACTCAAACACTGACCCTGCAGGTACACATGTACTCTTGCATTGGGTTTGGGCCGCATTGCATCTCACTAAAGTGGCGTACGGCCTACCCAAATTAAAGCAAAAGGGTATACATGTCAGATATTAATGTTTGTGGATAAAGCCCTGATTAATACCTGTATAGGATGTGACCTTTATTTCTCACTTCACACTTCACTGATATCAAGCCAATTCAGCTAGTAGTCATTATTTTGTGTATGGAGACATTGCCATAGCAACAATATATCTAGCTTTGTAACATGATAATCCTGGGTTTATCTAACAGATTATTGTTATGACAAACAGAAGCATTGTACTTATACTTTTCAGATCAATATGGAGGAATTGCTATGGAAACGCCTCTTGATCATCCCTACCAATACTAGTGTAATGTGATATTCTAGTATCTATCACCTCCGCTGGACCTACGATGTGTATTACCATCACAATAAACAAAAAAACTATTGTTCTGACAGTTTATAGAATCTGACTATACATATTTATATTGTGTTATCAGTCTGACTATATATTTTGTTATCAGTCTGACTATATATTAATTCAGATTCTATTTACTCTAAAAATATTCACAAAATTGTGTGAACTTTTCTAAAGATTAAAAGAAGCTGTTGTATATGAAATTGTACTGCTGACAACAATATTTCCTAAAACAGATTTCAGTAGTAGGGCAAACAGGATAAAAGTTTCATGTGGTATTGCTGGCTATTGATAAAGTGCAACATGATTAAAACTTCTTTTTGCATATTTTTAATATAATGATTCATTGTTAACCACAGTTTATTTATAATGATAAAGACAATGTATATCATAAAGATGCCTGATCATGGTGAAGCATAGACTAGAGAAGTGGTAGGACTCAGGACTATCATCAAAAGGATGTGGGGTAGGACACAGGCCTATCATCAAAAGATGTGGGGTAGGACTCTGGCCTATCATCAAAGGATGAGGGGTAGGACACAGGCCTATCATCAAAGGTTGTTGGGTAGGACACAGGCCTATCATCAAAGGATGTTGGGTAGGACACAGGCCTAGGCTTTCATCAAAAAGTTGCGGGATAGGACTCAGGCCTATCATCAAAGGATGTGGGGTAGGACTCTGGCCTATCATCAAAGGATGTGGGGTAGGACACAGGCCTATCATCAAAGGATGTTGGGTAGGACACAGGCCTAGGCTTTCATCAAAAGGTTGCGGGATAGGACTCTGGCCTATCATCAAAGGATGTGGGGTAGGACACAGGCCTATCATCAAAAGGTTGCGTGGTAGGACTCTGGCCTATCATCAAAGGATGTGGGGTAGGACTCAGGCCTATCATCAAAGGATGTGGGGTAGGACACAGGCCTATCATCAAAAGGATGTGGGGTAGGACTCTGGCCTATCATCAAAGGTTGTGGGGTAGGACTCAGGCCTATCATCAAAGGATGTGGGGTAGGACTCTGGCCTATCATCAAAGGTTGTGGGGTAGGACTCAGGCCTATCATCAAAGGTTGTGGGGTAGCTAGGACTCTGGCCTATCATCAAAGGATGTGGGGTAGGACTCTGGCCTATCATCAAAGGTTGTGGGGTAGGACACAGGCCTATCATCAAAGGATGTTGGGTAGGACACAGGCCTAGGCTTTCATCAAAAGGTTGCGGGGTAGGACTCTGGCCTATCATCAAAGGATGTGGGGTAGGACACAGGCCTAGGCTTATCATCAAAAGGTTGCGGGGTAGGACTCTGGCCTATCATCAAAGGATGTGGGGTAGGACACATGCCTATCATTAAAAGGTTGTGGGGTAGGACACAGGCCTATCATCAAAGGATGTGGGGTAGGACACAGGCATATCATCAAAAGGATGTGGGGTAGGACTCTGGCCTATCATCAAAGGATGTGGGGTAGGACTCTGGCCTATCATCAAAAGGATGTGGGGTAGGACTCAGGCCTATCATCAAAGGTTGCGGGGTAGGACTCTGGCCTATCATCAAAAGGTTGCGGTGTAGGGTTCAGGCCTATCATCAAAAGGTTGCGGTGTAGGGTTCAGGCCTATCATCAAAAGGTTGCGGGGTAGGACTCTGGCCTATCATCAAAGGATGTGGGGTAGGACACAGGCCTATCATCAAAAGGATGTGGGGTAGGACTCTGGCCTATCATCAAAAGGTTGCGGGGTAGGACTCAGGCCTATCATCAAAGGATGTGGGGTAGGACTCAGGCCTATCATCAAAAGGTTGTGGGGTAGGACACAGGCCTATCATCAAAGGATGTGGGGTAGGATTCGGGCCTATCATCAAAGGATGTTGGGTAGGACACAGGCCTAGGCTTTCATCAAAAGGTTGCGGGGTAGGACTCTGGCCTATCATCAAAAGGTTGCAGGTTGGAGTCAAGACATGGCTCTGTGTTGTATCATTTTCCACAGACATTTCAGAAAGGATTGGATCTGATTCTGCTGACTAAAGCTCATTCTTTAACAGGCTGTAGTTTCATTATCTCTCTAATCTGTATGTCACTGAAAGGAGTTCATGATAACAAAAACTAGGAACAGATTTTTATTGTTATATTCAAATGGCAGGAAATCATTTATTTGAATGCTTGGAAAACATTATTCTCTGGTTACAACTCTGAAATGTCAATTGGAAATGTCAACCAAGAAAACAAATTAGGTATAGAGCCTATAGTTATGAGCAGTGCACTATAATAGCTTCAAAGAAATTATTCTAAACCTAACAAGCAAGGTTTTACTCCCAGCTCAAATGACAACGCTATAGTGTCGTAGATTTCCAAATGATGAAGATTCTAATCTAGCTACTGTCTACACCAAGTGTCTCCAGGCATCAGTCTCGCGGTCCGTGTTCCTGTCTACACCAAGTGTCTCCAGGCATCAGTCTCGCGGTCCGTGTTCCTGTCTACACCAAGTATCTCCAGGCATCAGTCTCATGGTCCGTGTTCCTGTCTACACCAAGTGTCTGACATCAGTCTCGCAGTCCGTGGTCCTGTCTACACCAAGTGTCTGACATCAGTCTCACGGTCCGTGGTTCTGTCTACACCAAGTGTCTGACATCAGTCTCACGGTCCGTGGTCCTGTCTACACCAAGTGTCTGACATCAGTCTCACGGTCCGTGGTCCTGTCTACACCAAGTGTCTGACATCAGTCTGGCGGTCCGTGGTCCTGTCTACACCAAGTGTCTGACATCAGTCTCGCAGTCCATGGTCCTGTCTACACCAAGTGTCTGACATCAGTCTCGCGGTCCGTGGTCCTGTCTACACCAAGTGTCTGACATCAGTCTCGTGGTCCGTGGTCCTGTCTACACCAAGTGTCTGACATCAGTCTTGTGGTCCGTGTTCCTTAGTCAAAGTGTTCTAGTGACTGATATTGTCATTATTTTGTGTGGCAGTGCCATGAGAATGTTACTGAAGAGCATGTCTTTTAATGTGTGACACATATATTTTTTTACTTTTTATCTAACGCTGTATTTTGTAACAATGCTGTACATGTATGTGCAACAGATACACAGCAATGTAGTACAACAACTGGACCAAATCAATACACACTTTGGTCGATACCACTCCACAAATATAGGGAGACACCTTACATAATAGTGCAGGAGGCCTGGCTACCGAGACATTTTTCCTGTGTCTTTTCTACACCCTGCATGCTGTACACGATACAGGACACATTCATACAGCTAGCGGATTTCCTGTACGCACAGCGTAACACTCACAACATCAAAATCGAAGTAAACACTGCACAGCACAGGCAATTATTTCGGCCTCAGGCTAACAAATGAATATCTTACGTATTTGACAGATGTCATATCTTTATTGGTCTATCAACAAGATAATAACCCACAGGGAAAGTGTTCTCACGCTATATATCTTACAAGTTACAACACCAGAAGATTGTCTTAACTGGTAAAAACTTGTACAATAAGTAAGTCATCATAAGCAACCCGTACGAGTTTGTAAAGAGACACATACCTGTTGCCATCGGTCTTCCAGTGACGGCTGAGCGGAGAAGTACCCGGTATCGTGGACCACTTGTAACTCCCGAAATATATTCCCACTCGGTAAAACGTCCATGTTTGCAATGGTTAAGTGTTATGCCAAGGCCTCTACCGTCCGACAGACGGAGACTATATGGCGATGTCACTCACTTCGGTCAAACACCGCTGCAAAACATCCAAATTCTTTTCAGGCCGAAATCGTTTTTCATTCAGGCAAGATAGCGATTTCGGTTTCAGGAAAAGTCTTGTCGACCGACAGGGTCTAACAAACGCTTAGAGTGTATGCTGTTTACAAGGTAGAACGTACCGACCAATCATATTCTCTGTTGCAAGAGAAAAATCTCCGGAATGTTCATTGACCGTACGAGCGATGAATGTTGTGCGCACCGAACACGATGATTGGCTGAAATATGCTTAATCCATCCCCTTATGGATTGAATAGTATGCAAATAAGCTGTCTATATTTGGTTTGGTATAAATAATCTGTCACTAGCGATATGGTGACAGTCTGATGTTGACTGAGTCACGGACAACAGTGAGGGAGAATGAGTGGGAAGGTAGTTGTGAAATCTCAATAGGTAAAATATCACGTATATAGTGTTGTTTATAATCAAAACATTGACTCACGATCACGAGTATCGATGGTTGACTATTATCACTCAGACCTATGATGTAGACTTTTTTTTTATAAGATCACGATTAGTCCGTACTTACCACGGAATTAGATAAGACTGCTATTTAAGTCCGTGGTACCTACACATTAATTTACAGTTTTGTTAACGATTCAACACTTCATGCTGGATCTAAAAAAAAAACTACGTTCCGGCACTGGAAAATTTAATAATATATCTTAGATCAATATTTACATCTTATGAACCACAACTCTTGCACAATAAAATGTATTTTAAACTGAAAATGGTTGACTTGTAATTTGTTCAGTATTAGTCTATGTCTATGTATTTTCACATTTCATAATATGTTTGTTTAGTTAATTATGTACAGATTGACCCACAAAATGTTATTTGGATGGAAATACAATAAAATATATTAATAAATATATATTTTAATGTAGATTTTTTTATCAGCAACATTCTAATCTTGATCAATGGTTTGTTAAAATATATAAGGTAAGACGAGTTATCCCCCTTGTTACTTACTTTGCGTAAAATATCTTGGTGAAGATTACCAATAAGCCTAACTCATTTCTCAAATAAAGACGGGCAAATTATTAAGGCAAAGACATGATTCTATTATCCTGATTAGCAAGCTATATTGTCTATAAGTTAGTTTACCATTATATTTTGTAGCACGAGCGAGGCTAGTAACTACAGTATATAGACCTAGTGATCGTTATCTTGTCCATCAGTTTATCATTAGTACGAGCGAGGCTAGTAACTACAGTATATAGACCTAGTGATCGTTATCTTGTCCATCAGTTTATAATTAGTACGAGCGAGGCTAGTAACTACAGTATATAGACCTGGTGATCGTTATCTTGTCTATCAGTTTATAATTAGTACGAGCGAGGCTAGTAACTACAGTATATAGACCTAGTGATCGTTATCTTGTCCATCAGTTTATCATTAGTACGAGCGAGGCTAGTAACTACAGTATATAGACCTAGTGATCGTTATCTTGTCCATCAGTTTATAATTAGTACGAGCGAGGCTAGTAACTACAGTATATAGACCTAGTGATCGTTATCTTGTCCATCAGTTTATCATTAGTACGAGCGAGGCTAGTAACTACAGTATATAGACCTAGTGATCGTTATCTTGTCCATCAGTTTATAATTAGTACGAGCGAGGCTAGTAACTACATTATATAGACCTAGTGATCGTTATCTTGTCCATCAGTTTATAATTAGTACGAGCGAGGCTAGTAACTACAGTATATAGACCTAGTGATCGTTATCTTGTCTATCAGTTTATCATTAGTACGAGCGAGGCTAGTAACTACATTATATAGACCTAGTGATCGTTATCTTGTCTATCAGTTTATCATTAGTACGAGCGAGGCTAGTAACTACAGTATATAGACCTAATGATCGTTATCTTGTCTATCAGTTTATCATTAGTACGAGCGAGGCTAGTAACTACATTATATAGACCTAGTGATCGTTATCTTGTCTATCAGTTTATCATTAGTACGAGCGAGGCTAGTCACTACAGTATATAGACAAAGTGATCGCTATCTTGTCTATCAGTTTATCATTAGTACGAGCGAGGCTAGTAACTACATTATATAGACCTAGTGATCGTTATCTTGTCCATCAGTTTATCATTAGTACGAGCGAGGCTAGTCACTACAGTATATAGACCAAGTGATCGTTATCTTGTCCATCAGTTTATCATTAGTACGAGCGAGGCTAGTAACTACAGTATATAGGCCCGGTGATCGTTATCTTGTCAATCAGTTTATCATTAGTACGAGCGAGGCTAGTAACTACAGTATATAGGCCAAGTGATCGTTATCTTGTCCATCAGTTTATCATTAGTACGAGCGAGGCTAGTAACTACATTATATAGACCTAGTGATCGTTATCTTGTCTATCAGTTTATCATTAGTACGAGCGAGGCTAGTAACTACATTATATAGACCTAGTGATCGTTATCTTGTCCATCAGTTTATCATTAGTACGAGCGAGGCTAGTAACTACAATATATAGACAAAGTGATCGTTATCTTGTCCATCAGTTTATCATTAGTACGAGCGAGGCTAGTAACTACATTATATAGACCTAGTGATCGTTATCTTGTCTATCAGTTTATCATTAGTACGAGCGAGGCTAGTAACTACATTATATAGACCTAGTGATCGTTATCTTGTCTATCAGTTTATCATTAGTACGAGCGAGGCTAGTCACTACAGTATATAGACAAAGTGATCGCTATCTTGTCCATCAGTTTATCATTAGTACGAGCGAGGCTAGTAACTACGGTATATAGACCTAGTGATTGTTATCTTGTCCATCAGTTTATCATTAGTACGAGCGAGGCTATAGCTAGTAACTACGGTATATAGGCCTAGTGATCGCTATCTTGTCCATCAGTTTATCATTAGTACGGGCGAGGCTAGTAACTACAGTATATAGGCCTAGTGGTCGTTATCTTGTCTATCAGTTTATCATTAGTACGAGCGAGGCTAGTAACTACAGTATATAGACCTAGTGATCGTTATCTTGTCCATCAGTTTATCATTAGTTCGAGCGAGGCTAGTAACTACAGTATATAGACCAAGTGATCGTTTTCTTGTCTATCAGTTTATCATTAGTATAAGCGAGGCTAGTAACTACATTATATAGACCTAGTGATCGTTATCTTGTCAATCAGTTTATCATTAGTACGAGCGAGGCTAGTAACTACAGTATATAGGCCCGGTGATCGTTATCTTGTCAATCAGTTTATCATTAGTACGAGCGAGGCTAGTAACTACAGTATATAGGCCAAGTGATCGTTATCTTGTCCATCAGTTTATCATTAGTACGAGCGAGGCTAGTAACTACATTATATAGACCTAGTGATCGTTATCTTGTCTATCAGTTTATCATTAGTACGAGCGAGGCTAGTAACTACAGTATATAGACCTAGTGATCGTTATCTTGTCTATCAGTTTATCATTAGTACGAGCGAGGCTAGTAACTACAGTATATAGACCTAGTGATCGTTATCTTGTCCATCAGTTTATCATTAGTACGAGCGAGGCTAGTAACTACAGTATATAGACCTAGTGATCGTTATCTTGTCTATCAGTTTATCATTAGTACGAGCGAGGCTAGTAACTACAGTATATAGACCTAGTAGTGATCGTTATCTTGTCCATCAGTTTATCATTAGTACGAGCGAGGCTAGTAACTTCAGTATATAGGCCCGGTGATCGTTCTGTTCGTGCGTCCGTCCGTCCGAAACACACCGTTTTATTACCTGTAAAAGTAGATAGATGGCAGTTTGCTTTGTTGTTTACCACTAGTGGAAAGTTGTTAACCATTAGTAGAAGGTTGTTTAACGCTAGTAGAACCACTAGTAGAAGGTTGTTAGCCAATAGTAGAAAGTTGTTAACCACTATTTGAACCACTAGTAGAAAATGTTAACCATTAATAGAACCGCTGTTAAAAAGTTGGTAATCGCTAGTAGAAGATTGTCAACCACTAGTAGAAGGTTGTTAACCATTAGTAGAAGATTGTCAACCACTAGCAGAAGGTTGATAACCACTAGTAGTAGGTTGATAACCACTAGTAAAAAGTTGGTAACTATTAATAGGACCACTAGTAGAAGGTTGTCAACCACTAGTAGAAGGTTGTTAACCACTAGTAAAAAACTGGTAACTATTAATAGGACCACTAGTAGAAGGTTGTTAACTATTAATAGAACCACTAGTAGAAGGTTGTCAACCACTAGTAGAAGATTGCTAACCATTAGTAGAAGGTTGATAACCACTAGAAGAATATTGTTAACCACTAGAAGAAGATTGTTAACCATTAGTAGAAGGTTGTTAACCACTAGTAGAAGATTGCTAACCATTAGTAGAAGATTGTTAACCACTAGTAGAAGGTTGATAACCACTAGAATAAGATTGTTAACCACTAGAAGAAGATTGTTAACCATTAGTAGAAGGTTGTTAACCACTAGAAGAAGATTGCCAACCACTAGTAGAAGGTTGATAACCACTAGTAGTAGGTTGATAACCACTAATAAAAAGTTGGTAACTATTAATAGGACCACTAGTAGAAGGTTGTCAACCACTAGTAGAAGGTTGTTAACCACTAGTAAAAAACTGTTAACTATTAATAGGACCACTAGTAGAAGGTTGTCAACCACTAGTAGAAGGTTGTTAACTATTAATAGAACCACTAGTAGAAGGTTGTCAACCACTAGTAGAAGGTTGCTAACCATTAGTAGAAGGTTGATTACCACTAGAAGAATATTGTTAACCACTAGAAGAAGATTGTTAACCATTAGTAGAAGGTTGTTAACCACTAGTAGAAGATTGCTAACCATTAGTAGAAGATTGTTAACCACTAGTAGAAGGTTGATAACCACAAGAAGAAGATTGTTAACCACTAGAAGAAGGTGGTTTACCGCTAGTAGAAGATTGATAACCACTAGTAGAAGGTTGATAACCACTAGTAGTAGGTTGATAACCACTAGTAAAAAGTTGGTAACTATTAATAGGACCACTAGTAGAAGGTTGTCAACCACTAGTAGAAGGTTGTTAACCACTAGTAAAAAACTGGTAACTATTAATAGGACCACTAGTAGAAGGTTGTCAACCACTAGTAGAAGGTTGTTAACTATTAATAGAACCACTAGTAGAAGGTTGTCAACCACTAGTAGAAGGTTGCTTACCATTAGTAGAAGGTTGATAACCACTAGAAGAATATTGTTAACCACTAGAAGAAGATTGTTAACCATTAGTAGAAGGTTGTTAACCACTAGTAGAAGATTGCTAACCATTAGTAGAAGATTGTTAACCACTAGGAGAAGATTGTCAACCACTAGTAGAAGGTTGATAACCACTAGTAGTAGGTTGATAACCACTAGTAAAAAGTTGGTAACTATTAATAGGACCACTAGTAGAAGGTTGTCAACCACTAGTAGAAGGTTGTTAACTACTAGTAAAAAACTGGTAACTATTAATAGGACCACTAGTAGAAGGTTGTCAACCACTAGTAGAAGGTTGCTAACCATTAGTAGAAGGTTGATAACCACTAGAAGAATATTGTTAACCACTAGAAGAAGATTGTTAACCATTAGTAGAAGGTTGTTAACCACTAGTAGAAGATTGCTAACCATTAGTAGAAGATTGTTAACCACTAGTAGAAGGTTGATAACCACTAGTAGAAGATTGTTAACCACTAGAAGAAGATTGTTAACCATTAGTAGAAGGTTGTTAACCACTAGTAGAAGATTGTCAACCACTAGTAGAAGGTTGATAACCACTAGTAGTAGGTTGATAACCACTAGTAAAAAGTTGGTAACTATTGATAGGACCACTAGTAGAAGGTTGTCAACCACTAGTAGAAGGTTGTTAACCACTAGTAAAAAACTGGTAACTATTAATAGGACCACTAGTAGAAGGTTGTCAACCACTAGTAGAAGGTTGTTAACTATTAATAGAACCACTAGTAGAAGGTTGTCAACCACTAGTAGAAGGTTGTTAACTATTAATAGAACCACTAGTAGAAGGTTGTCAACCACTAGTAGAAGGTTGCTAACCATTAGTAGAAGGTTGATAACCACTAGAAGAATATTGTTAACCACTAGAAGAAGATTGTTAACCATTAGTAGAAGGTTGTTAACCACTAGTAGAAGATTGCTAACCATTAGTAGAAGGTGGTTTACCGCTAGTAGAAGATTGATAACCACTAGTAGAAGATTGTTAACCACTAAAAGAAGATTGTTAACCACTAGTAGAAGATTGTTAACCACTAGTAGAAGGTTGTTAACCACTAGTAGAAGATTGTTAACCACTAGAAGAAGATTGTTAACCATAAGTAGAAGGTGGTTTACCGCTAGTAGAAGATTGTTTACCTTTATCACTCAAATCTATGATGTAGACTTTTTTTTTATAAGATCACGATTAGTCCGTACTCACCACGGAATTAGATAAGACTGCTATCTAAGTCCGTGGTACCTACACATTGTTAACGTTTCAACACTTCATGCTGGATCTAAATAAAAACTACATTTCGGCACTGGAAAATACAATAATATCTTGGATCAATATAATTAACATTGGAAGTTAAATCCAATTTACAAGCTATTATCATCATATGAACCACAACTATTGCACAATAAAATGTCTTTTAAACTAAAAAGGGTTGACTTGTAATGTTACAATGTAATTTGTTCAGTATTAGTCTATGTCTATGTATTTTCACATTTCATAATATGTTTGTTTAGTTAATTATTTACAGATTAACTCACAAAATGTTATTTGGATGGAATAGCAATAAAATGTATTAATAAATGTATATTTTAATGTAATTTGTTTTACCAGCAACAATCTAATGTTGATCAATGGTTTGTTTTATACGGTAAGATGAGTTACCCCCCTTGTTACTTACTTTGCGTACAATATCTTGGTGAAGATTACCAATAAGCCTAACACATTTCTCATATAAAGACGGGCAAATTATTAAGGCAAATACATCATTCTATTATCCTGATTAACAAGCTATATTGTCTATTAGTTAGTTTACCATTATATTTTGTACCACGAGCGAGGCTAGTAACTACAATATACAGACAAAGTGATCGTTATCTTGTCTATCAGTTTATCATTAGTACGAGCGAGGCTAGTAACTACAGTATATAGACCTAGTGATCGTTATCTTGTCTATCAGTTTATCATTAGTACGAGCGAGGCTAGTAACTACAGTATATAGACCTAGTAGTGATCGTTATCTTGTCCATCAGTTTATCATTAGTACGAGCGAGGCTAGTAACTACAGTATATAGGCCCGGTGATCGTTCTGTTCGTGCGTCCGTCCGCCCGAAACACACCGTTTTATTACCTGTAAAAGTAGATAGATGGCAGTTTGCTTTGTTGTTTACCACTAGTGGAAAGTTGTTAACCATTAGTAGAAGGTTGTTTAACGCTAGTAGAACCAGTAGTAGAAGGTTGTTAGCCAATAGTAGAAAGTTGTTAACCACTATTTGAACCACTAGTAGAAAATGTTAACCATTAGTAGAACCGCTGTTAAAAAGTTGGTAACCGCTAGTAGAAGATTGCCAACCACTAGTAGAAGGTTGTTAACCATTAGTAGAAGATTGTCAACCACTAGTAGAAGGTTGTTAACCACTAGTAGAAGGTTGTTTACCGCTAGTAGAAGATTGTCAACCACTAGAAGAAGATTGTTAACCATTAGTAGAAGGTTGATAACCACTAGTAGAAGATTGTTTACCACTATAAGAAGGTTGTTAACCACTAGTAGAAGATTGTTAACCATTAGTAGAAGATTGTCAACCACTAGTAGTAGGTTGATAACCACTAGTAAAAAGTTGGTAACTATTAATAGGACCACTAGTAGAAGGTTGTCAACCACTAGTAGAAGGTTGTTAACCACTAGTAAAAAACTGGTAACTATTAATAGGACCACTAGTAGAAGGTTGTCAACCACTAGTAGAAGGTTGTTAACTATTAATAGAACCACTAGTAGAAGGTTGTCAACCACTAGTAGAAGGTTGCTAACCATTAGTAGAAGGTTGATAACCACTAGAAGAATATTGTTAACCACTAGAAGAAGATTGTTAACCATTAGTAGAAGATTGTTAACCACTAGTAGAAGGTTGATAACCACTAGAAGAAGATTGTTAACCACTAGAAGAAGATTGTTAACCATTAGTAGAAGGATGTTAACCACTAGTAGAAGATTGTCAACCACTAGTAGAAGGTGGTTTACCGCTAGTAGAAGATTGATAACCACTAGTAGAAGATTGTTAACCACTAAAAGAAGATTGTTAACCACTAGTAGAAGATTGTTAACCACTAGTAGAAGGTTGTTAACCACTAGTAGAAGATTGTTAACCACTAGAAGAAGATTGTTAACCATAAGTAGAAGGTGGTTTACCGCTAGTAGAAGATTGTTTACCTTTATCACTCAAACCTATGATGTAGACTTTTTTTTATAAGATCACGATTAGTCCGTACTCACCACGGAATTAGATAAGACTGCTATCTAAGTCCGTGGTACCTACACATTGTTAACGTTTCAACACTTCATGCTGGATCTAAACAAAAACTACATTTCGGCACTGGAAAATACAATAATATCTTGGATCAATATAATTAACATTGGAAGTTAAATCCAATTTACAAGCTATTATCATCATATGAACCACAACTATTGCACAATAAAATGTCTTTTAAACTAAAAAGGGTTGACTTGTAATGTTACAATGTAATTTGTTCAGGATTAGTCTATGTCTATGTATTTTCACATTTCATAATATGTTTGTTTAGTTAATTATTTACAGATTAACTCACAAAATGTTATTTGGATGGAATAGCAATAAAATGTATTAATAAATGTATATTTTAATGTAATTTGTTTTACCAGCAACAATCTAATGTTGATCAATGGTTTGTTTTATATACGGTAAGACGAGTTACCCCCCTTGTTACTTACTTTGCGTACAATATCTTGGTGAAGATTACCAATAAGCCTAACACATTTCTCATATAAAGACGGGCAAATTATTAAGGCAAAGACATCATTCTATTATCCTGATTAACAAGCTATATTGTCTATTAGTTAGTTTACCATTATATTTTGTACCACGAGCGAGGCTAGTAACTACAATATACAGACAAAGTGATCGTTATCTTGTCTATCAGTTTATCATTAGTACGAGCGAGGCTAGTAACTACAGTATATAGACCTAGTGATCGTTATCTTGTCTATCAGTTTATCATTAGTACGAGCGAGGCTAGTAACTACAGTATATAGGCCCGGTGATCGTTCTGTTCGTGCGTCCGTCCGCCCGAAACACACCGTTTTATTACCTGTAAAAGTAGATAGATGGCAGTTTGCTTTGTTGTTTACCACTAGTGGAAAGTTGTTAACCATTAGTAGAAGGTTGTTTAACGCTAGTAGAACCAGTAGTAGAAGGTTGTTAGCCAATAGTAGAAAGTTGTTAACCACTATTTGAACCACTAGTAGAAAATGTTAACCATTAGTAGAACCGCTGTTAAAAAGTTGGTAACCGCTAGTAGAAGATTGCCAACCACTAGTAGAAGGTTGTTAACCATTAGTAGAAGATTGTCAACCACTAGTAGAAGGTTGTTAACCACTAGTAGAAGGTTGTTTACCGCTAGTAGAAGATTGTCAACCACTAGAAGAAGATTGTTAACCATTAGTAGAAGGTTGATAACCACTAGTAGAAGATTGTTTACCACAATAAGAAGGTTGTTAACCACTAGTAGAAGATTGTTAACCATTAGTAGAAGATTGTCAACCACTAGTAGTAGGTTGATAACCACTAGTAAAAAGTTGGTAACTATTAATAGGACCACTAGTAGAAGGTTGTCAACCACTAGTAGAAGGTTGTTAACCACTAGTAAAAAACTGGTAACTATTAATAGGACCACTAGTAGAAGGTTGTCAACCACTAGTAGAAGGTTGTTAACTATTAATAGAACCACTAGTAGAAGGTTGTCAACCACTAGTAGAAGGTTGCTAACCATTAGTAGAAGGTTGATAACCACTAGAAGAATATTGTTAACCACTAGAAGAAGATTGTTAACCATTAGTAGAAGATTGTTAACCACTAGTAGAAGGTTGATAACCACTAGAAGAAGATTGTTAACCACTAGAAGAAGATTGTTAACCATTAGTAGAAGGTTGTTAACCACTAGTAGAAGATTGTCAACCACTAGTAGAAGGTGGTTTACCGCTAGTAGAAGATTGATAACCACTAGTAGAAGATTGTTAACCACTAGAAGAAGATTGTTAACCACTAGTAGAAGATTGTTAACCACTAGTAGAAGGTTGTTAACCACTAGTAGAAGATTGTTAACCACTAGAAGAAGATTGTTAACCATAAGTAGAAGGTGGTTTACCTTTATCACTCAAACCTATGATGTAGACTTTTTTTTATAAGATCACGATTAGTCCGTACTCACCACGGAATTAGATAAGACTGCTATCTAAGTCCGTGGTACCTACACATTGTTAACGTTTCAACACTTCATGCTGGATCTAAACAAAAACTACATTTCGGCACTGGAAAATACAATAATATCTTGGATCAATATAATTAACATTGGAAGTTAAATCCAATTTACAAGCTATTATCATCATATGAACCACAACTATTGCACAATAAAATGTCTTTTAAACTAAAAATGGTTGACTTGTAATGTTACAATGTAATTTGTTCAGGATTAGTCTATGTCTATGTATTTTCACATTTCATAATATGTTTGTTTAGTTAATTATTTACAGATTAACTCACAAAATGTTATTTGGATGGAATAGCAATAAAATGTATTAATAAATGTATATTTTAATGTAATTTGTTTTACCAGCAACAATCTAATGTTGATCAATGGTTTGTTTTATATACGGTAAGACGAGTTACCCCCCTTGTTACTTACTTTGCGTACAATATCTTGGTGAAGATTACCAATAAGCCTAACACATTTCTCATATAAAGACGGGCAAATTATTAAGGCAAAGACATCATTCTATTATCCTGATTAACAAGCTATATTGTCTATTAGTTAGTTTACCATTATATTTTGTACCACGAGCGAGGCTAGTAACTACAATATACAGACAAAGTGATCGTTATCTTGTCTATCAGTTTATCATTAGTACGAGCGAGGCTAGTAACTACAGTATATAGACCTAGTGATCGTTATCTTGTCTATCAGTTTATCATTAGTACGAGCGAGGCTAGTAACTACAGTATATAGGCCCGGTGATCGTTCTGTTCGTGCGTCCGTCCGCCCGAAACACACCGTTTTATTACCTGTAAAAGTAGATAGATGGCAGTTTGCTTTGTTGTTTACCACTAGTGGAAAGTTGTTAACCATTAGTAGAAGGTTGTTTAACGCTAGTAGAACCAGTAGTAGAAGGTTGTTAGCCAATAGTAGAAAGTTGTTAACCACTATTTGAACCACTAGTAGAAAATGTTAACCATTAGTAGAACCGCTGTTAAAAAGTTGGTAACCGCTAGTAGAAGATTGCCAACCACTAGTAGAAGGTTGTTAACCATTAGTAGAAGATTGTCAACCACTAGTAGAAGGTTGTTAACCACTAGTAGAAGGTTGTTTACCGCTAGTAGAAGATTGTCAACCACTAGAAGAAGATTGTTAACCATTAGTAGAAGGTTGATAACCACTAGTAGAAGATTGTTTACCACTATAAGAAGGTTGTTAACCACTAGTAGAAGATTGTTAACCATTAGTAGAAGATTGTCAACCACTAGTAGTAGGTTGATAACCACTAGTAAAAAGTTGGTAACTATTAATAGGACCACTAGTAGAAGGTTGTCAACCACTAGTAGAAGGTTGTTAACCACTAGTAAAAAACTGGTAACTATTAATAGGACCACTAGTAGAAGGTTGTCAACCACTAGTAGAAGGTTGTTAACTATTAATAGAACCACTAGTAGAAGGTTGTCAACCACTAGTAGAAGGTTGCTAACCATTAGTAGAAGGTTGATAACCACTAGAAGAATATTGTTAACCACTAGAAGAAGATTGTTAACCATTAGTAGAAGATTGTTAACCACTAGTAGAAGGTTGATAACCACTAGAAGAAGATTGTTAACCACTAGAAGAAGATTGTTAACCATTAGTAGAAGGTTGTTAACCACTAGTAGAAGATTGTCAACCACTAGTAGAAGGTGGTTTACCGCTAGTAGAAGATTGATAACCACTAGTAGAAGATTGTTAACCACTAGAAGAAGATTGTTAACCACTAGTAGAAGATTGTTAACCACTAGTAGAAGGTTGTTAACCACTAGTAGAAGATTGTTAACCACTAGAAGAAGATTGTTAACCATAAGTAGAAGGTGGTTTACCTTTATCACTCAAACCTATGATGTAGACTTTTTTTTATAAGATCACGATTAGTCCGTACTCACCACGGAATTAGATAAGACTGCTATCTAAGTCCGTGGTACCTACACATTGTTAACGTTTCAACACTTCATGCTGGATCTAAACAAAAACTACATTTCGGCACTGGAAAATACAATAATATCTTGGATCAATATAATTAACATTGGAAGTTAAATCCAATTTACAAGCTATTATCATCATATGAACCACAACTATTGCACAATAAAATGTCTTTTAAACTAAAAATGGTTGACTTGTAATGTTACAATGTAATTTGTTCAGTATTAGTCTATGTCTATGTATTTTCACATTTCATAATATGTTTGTTTAGTTAATTATTACCAGATTAACTCACAAAATATTATTTGGATGGAATAGCAATAAAATGTATTAATAAATGTATATTTTAATGTAATTTGTTTTACCAGCAACAATCTAATGTTGATCAATGGTTTGTTTTATATACGGTAAGACGAGTTACCCCCCTTGTTACTTACTTTGCGTACAATATCTTGGTGAAGATTACCAATAAGCCTAACACATTTCTCATATAAAGACGGGCAAATTATTAAGGCAAAGACATGATTCTATTATCCTGATAAACAAGCCATCTTGTCTATTAGTTAGTTTACCATTATATTTTGTAGCACGAGCGAGGCTAGTAACTACAGTATATAGACCTACTGATAACGATCACTAGGTCTATATACTGTAGTTACTAGCCTCGCTCGTACTAATGATAAACTGATAGACAAGATAACGATCACTAGGTCTATATACTGTAGTTACTAGCCTCGCTCGTACTAATGATAAACTGATGGACAAGATAGCGATCACTAGGTCTATATACTGTAGTTACTAGCCTCGCTCGTACTAATGATAAACTGATGGACAAGATAACGATCACTAGGTCTATATACTGTAGTTACTAGCCTCGCTCGTACTAATGATAAACTGATAGACAAGATAACGATCACTGTGTCTATATACTGTAGTTACTAGCCTCGCTCGTACTAATGATAAACTAATAGACAAGATAACGATCACTAGGTCTATATACTGTAGTTACTAGCCTCGCTCGTACTAATGATAAACTAATAGACAAGATAACGATCACTAGGTCTATATAATGTAGTTACTAGCCTCGCTCGTACTAATGATAAACTGATGGACAAGATAACGATCACTAGGTCTATATAATGTAGTTACTAGCCTCGCTCGTACTAATGATAAACTGATGGACAAGATAACGATCACTAGGTCTATATACTGTAGTTACTAGCCTCGCTCGTACTAATGATAAACTGATAGACAAGATAACGATCACTAGGTCTATATACTGTAGTTACTAGCCTCGCTCGTACTAATGATAAACTGATGGACAAGATAACGATCACTAGGTCTATATACTATAGTTACTAGCCTCGCTCGTACTAATGATAAACTGATAGACAAGATAACGATCACTAGGTCTATATACTGTAGTTACTAGCCTCGCTCGTACTAATGATAAACTGATAGACAAGATAACGATCACTAGGTCTATATACTGTAGTTACTAGCCTCGCTCGTACTAATGATAAACTGATAGACAAGATAACGATCACTAGGTCTATATAATGTAGTTACTAGCCTCGCTTATACTAATGATAAACTGATAGACAAGATAGCGATCACTAGGTCTATATACCGTAGTTACTAGCCTCGCTCGTACTAATGATAAACTGATAGACAAGATAACGATCACTAGGTCTATATACTGTAGTTACTAGCCTCGCTCGTACTAATGATAAACTGATAGACAAGATAACGATCACTAGGTCTATATACTGTAGTTACTAGCCTCGCTCGTACTAATGATAAACTGATGGACAAGATAGCGATCACTAGGTCTATATACTGTAGTTACTAGCCTCGCTCGTATTAATGATAAACTGATGGACAAGATAGCGATCACTAGGTCTATATACTGTAGTTACTAGCCTCGCTCGTACTAATGATAAACTGATGGACAAGATAACGATCACTAGGTCTATATACCGTAGTTACTAGCCTCGCTCGTACTAATGATAAACTGATGGACAAGATAACGATCACTAGGTCTATATACTGTAGTTACTAGCCTCGCTCGTACTAATTATAAACTGATGGACAAGATAACGATCACTAGGTCTATATACTGTAGTTACTAGCCTCGCTCGTACTAATGATAAACTGATGGACAAGATAGCGATCACTAGGTCTATATACTGTAGTTACTAGCCTCGCTCGTACTAATGATAAACTGATGGACAAGATAGCGATCACTAGGCCTATATACTGTAGTTACTAGCCTCGCTCGTACTAATGATAAACTGATGGACAAGATAGCGATCACTAGGCCTATATACTGTAGTTACTAGCCTCGCTCGTACTAATGATAAACTGATGGACAAGATAACGATCACTAGGTCTATATAATGTAGTTACTAGCCTCGCTCGTACTAATGATAAACTGATGGACAAGATAGCGATCACTAGGCCTATATACTGTAGTTACTAGCCTCGCTCGTACTAATGATAAACTGATGGACAAGATAACGATCACTAGGTCTATATACTGTAGTTACTAGCCTCGCTCGTACTAATGATAAACTGATGGACAAGATAGCGATCACTTTGTCTATATACTGTAGTTACTAGCCTCGCTCGTACTAATGATAAACTGATAGACAAGATAACGATCATTAGGTCTATATACTGTAGTTACTAGCCTCGCTCGTACTAATGATAAACTGATAGACAAGATAACGATCTAGAAGAAGGTTGTTAACCATAAGTAGAAGGTTGTTTACCACTAGTAGAAGGTTAACCACTAATAGAAAGTTAACACTAGTAGAAGCCTGTTAACCGCTAGTAAAAGATTGTTAACTGTTAATAAAAGATTGTTGACCATTAATAAAAGGTTGTTAGCCACTTGTAAAAAGTTGTTAACCACTAGGTGAAGGTTTACCAGTAGTACAAGGTTGTTAACCAATATTAGAGTGTTCTTAATCACTAGTAGAAGGTTAACCACCATCAGAAGTTTGTTAACCACCAGTACAAGGTTGTTATCCACTAGAAGAAGGTTGTTAACCACTAGTAGAATGCTGTTAACCACTATTTGAAGGTTGTTTCACCACTAGTACACGGTTGTTATCCACTAGTAGAATATTGTTAATCACTCGTAGAAGGTTAACCACTAGTACAAGGTTGTTAACCACTAGTAGAAGGTTAACCACTAGTACAAGGTTGTTAACCACTATTAGAAGGTTAACCACTAGTACAAGGTTGTTAACCACTAGTAGAAGGTTAACCACTAGTACAAGGTTGTTAACCACTCGTAAGACCACTAGTAACAGATTGTCACACCCGTGTCGAAAATAACAACCCATCCGTACCTAGTAACTAACGTCACACCCGTGTCTAAAATAACGGCCCATCCGTCCTAAGTAACTAACGTCACATCCGTGTCTAAAATAACGGCCCATCCGTCCTAAGTAACTAACGTCACACCCGTGTCGAAAATAACAACCCATCCGTACCTAGTAACTAACGTCACACCCGTGTCGAAAATAACAACCCATCCGTACCTAGTAACTAACGTCACACCTGTGTCTAAAATAACGGCCCATCCGTCCTAAGTAACTAACGTCACACCCGTGTCGAAAATAACAACCCATCCGTACCAAGTAACTAACGTCACACCCGTGTCTAAAATAACAACCCATCCGTCCTAAGTAACTAACGTCACACCCGTGTCTAAAATAACAACCCATCCGTCCTAAGTAACTAACGTCACACCTGTGTCTAAAATAACAACCCATCTGTCCTAAGTAACTAACGTCACACCTGTGTCTAAATTAACAACCCATCTGTCCTAAGTAACTAACGTCACACCCGTGTCTAAAATAACAACCCATCCGTCCTAAGTAACTAACGTCACACCTGTGTCTAAAATAACAACCCATCCGTCCTAAGTAACTAACGTCACACCCGTGTCTAAAATAACAACCCATCTGTCCTATGTAACTAACGTCACACCCGTGTCTAAAATAACGGCCCATCCGTCCTAAGTAACTAACGTCACACCTGTGTCTAAATTAACGACCCATCCGTACCTAGTAACTAACGTCACACCCGTGTCTAAAATAACGACCCATCCGTCCTATGTAACTAACGTCACACCTGTGTCTAAAATAACGGCCCATCTGTCCTAAGTAACTAACGTCACACCCGTGTCTAAATTAACAACCCATCTGTCCTAAGTAACTAACGTCACACCTGTGTCTAAAATAACGGCCCATCCGTCCTAAGAAACTAACGTCACACCCGTGTCTAAAATAACGACCCATCCGTCCTAAGTAACTAACGTCACACCCGTGTCTAAATTAACAACCCATCCGTCCTAAGTAACTAACGTCACACTCGTGTCTAAAATAACGACCCATCCGTCTTATGTAACTAACGTCACACTCGTGTCTAAATTAACAACCCATCCGTCCTAAGTAACTAACGTCACACCTGTGTCTAAATTAACGACCCATCCGTCCTAAGTAACTAACGTCACACTCGTGTCTAAAATAACGGCCCATCCGTCTTAAGAAACTAACGTCACACTCGTGTCTAAAATAACGACCCATCCGTACCTAGTAACTAACGTCACACCCGTGTCTAAAATAACGACACATCCGTCCTAAGTAACTAACGTCACACTCGTGTCTAAAATAACAACCCATCCGTCCTAAGAAACTAACGTCACACTCGTGTCTAAAATAACGACCCATCCGTACCTAGTAACTAACGTCAAATTCGTGTCTAAAATAACCACCCATCCGTCCTAAGTAACTAACGTCACACTCGTGTCTAAAATAACGGCCCATCCGTCCTAAGTAACTAACGTCACACCTGTGTCTAAATTAACGACCCATCCGTACCTAGTAACTAACGTCATACCCGTGTCTAAAATAACGACACATCCGTCCTATGTAACTAACGTCACACCTGTGTCTAAAATAACGGCCCATCTGTCCTAAGTAACTAACGTCACACCCGTGTCTAAATTAACAACCCATCTGTCCTAAGTAACTAACGTCACACCTGTGTCTAAAATAACGGCCCATCCGTCCTAAGAAACTAACGTCACACCCGTGTCTAAAATAACGACCCATCCGTCCTAAGTAACTAACGTCACACCCGTGTCTAAATTAACAACCCATCCGTCCTAAGTAACTAACGTCACACTCGTGTCTAAAATAACGACCCATCCGTCTTATGTAACTAACGTCACACTCGTGTCTAAATTAACAACCCATCCGTCCTAAGTAACTAACGTCACACCTGTGTCTAAATTAACGACCCATCCGTCCTAAGTAACTAACGTCACACTCGTGTCTAAAATAACGGCCCATCCGTCCTAAGAAACTAACGTCACACTCGTGTCTAAAATAACGACCCATCCGTACCTAGTAACTAACGTCACACCCGTGTCTAAAATAACGACACATCCGTCCTAAGTAACTAACGTCACACTCGTGTCTAAAATAACAACCCATCCGTCCTCAGAAACTAACGTCACACCCGTGTCTAAAATAACGACCCATCCGTACCTAGTAACTAACGTCAAATTCGTGTCTAAAATAACCACCCATCCGTCCTAAGTAACTAACGTCACACTCGTGTCTAAAATAACGGCCCATCCGTCCTAAGAAACTAACGTCACACTCGTGTCTAAAATAACGACCCATCCGTACCTAGTAACTAACGTCACACCCGTGTCTAAAATAACGACACATCCGTCCTAAGTAACTAACGTCACACTCGTGTCTAAAATAACAACCCATCCGTCCTAAGAAACTAACGTCACACTCGTGTCTAAAATAACGACCCATCCGTACCTAGTAACTAACGTCAAATTCGTGTCTAAAATAACCACCCATCCGTCCTAAGTAACTAACGTCACACTCGTGTCTAAAATAACGACCCATCCGTCTTAAGTAACTAACGTCACACTCGTGTCTAAAATAACGACCCATCCGTACCTAGTAACTAACGTCAAATTCGTGTCTAAAATAACCACCCATCCGTCCTAAGTAACTAACGTCACACTCGTGTCTAAAATAACGGCCCATCCGTCCTAAGTAACTAACGTCACACCTGTGTCTAAAATAACGACCCATCCGTCCTAAGTAACTAACGTCACATCCGTGTCTAAAATAACGGCCCATCCGTCCTAAGTAACTAACGTCACACCCGTGTCTAAAATAACGACCCATCCGTCCTAAGAAACTAACGTCACACCTGTGTCTAAAATAAAGGCCCATCCGTACCTAGTAACTAACGTCACACCGTGTCTAAAATAACGACCAATCCGTACCTAGTAACTAACGTCACACCCGTGTCTAAAATAACGACCCATCCGTCCTAAGTAACTAACGTCACACCCGTGTCTAAAATAACGGCTCATCCGTCCTAAGAAACTAACGTCACACCCGTGTCTAAAATAACGGCCCATCCGTCCTAAGTAACTAACGTCACACCCGTGTCTAAAATAACGACCCATCCGTCCTAAGTAACTAACGTCACAACCGTGTCTAAAATAACGGCCCATCCGTCCTAAGAAAATAACGTCACACCCGTGTCTAAAATAACGACCCATCCGTCCTAAGTAACTAACGTCACACCCGTGTCTAAAATAACGACCCATCCGTCCTAAGTAACTAACGTCACACCCGTGTCTAAAATAATGGCCCATCCGTCCTAAGAAACTAACGTCACACCCGTGTCTAAAATAGCGGCCCATCCGTCCTAAGTAACTAACGTCACACCCGTGTCGAAAATAACAACCCATCTGTCCTAAGTAACTAACGTCACACCTGTGTCTAAAATAACGGCCCATCCGTCCTAAGAAACTAACGTCACACCCGTGTCTAAAACAACGACCCATCCGTCCTAAGTAAGTAACGTCACACCCGTGTCTAAAATAACGGCCCATCCGTCCTAAGAAACTAACGTCACACCCGTGTCTAAAATAACGGCCCATCCGTCCTATGTAACTAACGTCACACCCGTGTCTAAATTAACAACCCATCTGTCCTATGTAACTAACGTCACACCCGTGTCTAAAATAACGACCCATCCGTCCTAAGTAACTAACGTCACACTCGTGTCTAAAATAACGGCCCATCTGTCCTAAGTAACTAACGTCACACCCGTGTCTAAATTAACAACCCATCCGTCCTATGTAACTAACGTCACACCTGTGTCTAAATTAACAACCCATCCGTCCTAAGTAACTAACGTCACACCCGTGTCTAAAATAACAACCCATCCGTCCTAAGTCACTAACGTCACACCCGTGTCTAAATTAACAACCCATCTGTCCTATGTAACTAACGTCACACCCGTGTCTAAAATAACAACCCATCCGTCCTAAGTAACTAACGTCACACTCGTGTCTAAAATAACGACCCATCCGTACCTAGTAACTAACGTCACACTCGTGTCTAAAATAACAATACATCCGTCCTAAGTAACTAACGTCACACTCGTGTCTAAAATAACAACCCATCCGTCCTATGTAACTAACGTCACACCCGTGTCTAAATTAACAACCCACTCGTCCTATGTAACTAACGTCACACCCGTGTCTAAATTAACAACCCATCTGTCCTATGTAACTAACGTCACACCCGTGTCTAAAATAACAACCCATCCGTCCTAAGTAACTAACGTCACATTCGTGTCTAAAATAACGACCCATCCGTACCTAGTAACTAACGTCACACTCGTGTCTAAAATAACGACCCATCCGTCCTAAGTAACTAACGTCACACTCGTGTCTAAAATAACAACCCATCCGTCCTATGTAACTAACGTCACACTCGTGTCTAAATTAACAACCCACTCGTCCTAAGTAACTAACGTCACCCCCGTGTCTAAATTAATAACCCATCCGTACCTAGTAACTAACGTCACACTCGTGTCTAAAATAACAACCCATCCGTCCTATGTAACTAACGTCACACCCGTGTCTAAATTAACAACCCACTCGTCCTATGTAACTAACGTCACACCCGTGTCTAAATTAACAACCCATCCGTACCTAGTAACTAACGTCACACCCGTGTCTAAAATAACGACCAACCAGTCCTAAGTAAGTAACGTCACATCCGTGTCTAAAATAACAACCAATCCGTCCTATGTAATTAACGTCACACCTGTGTCTAAATTAACAACCCACTCGTCCTAAGTAACTAACGTCACACCCGTGTCTAAATTAATAACCCATCCGTACCTAGTAACTAACGTCACACCCGTGTCTAAAATAACGACCAACCAGTCCTAAGTAAGTAACGTCACATCCGTGTCTAAAATAACGACCCATCCGTCCCAAGTAACTAACGTCACAACGCACGTTTCTAAAATAACGACCCATCCGTCCTAAGTAATTAACGTCACACTCGTGTCTAAATTAACAACCCATCCGTCCTAAGTAACTAACGTCACACCTGTGTCTAAAATAACGACCCATCCGTCCTAAGTAACTCCGTCCTAAGTAACTAACGTCACACCCGTGTCTAAATTAACAACCCATCCGTCCTAAGTAACTAACGTCACACCCGTGTCTAAAATAACGGCCCATCCGTCCTAAGTAACTAACGTCACACCCGTGTCTAAAATAACGACCCATCCGTCCTAAGTAACTAACGTCACACCTGTGTTTAAAATAACGACCCATCCGTCCTATGTAACTAACGTCACACCTGTGTCTAAAATAACTGCCCATCCGTCCCAAGTAACAAACCTCAGCATCCGCCTGACAATGACACCAGGGGACACAAGCTGGCCTGACAATGGCACCAGGGGACACAGGCTGGCCTGACAATGGCACCAGGGGACACAAGCTGGCCTGACAGTGGCACCAGGGAATACAAGATGGCCTGACAATGGCACCAGGGAACACAAGCTGGCCTGACAATGACACCAGGGGACACAAGCTGGCCTGACAATGACACTAGGGGACACAAGCTGGTGTGACAATGGCACCAGGGGACACAAGCTGGTCTGACAATGGCACCAGGGGACACAAGCTGGCCTGACAATGGCACCAGGGGACACAAGCTGGCCTGACAGTGGCACCAGGGAATACAAGATGGCCTGACAATGGCACCAGGGAACACAAGCTGGCCTGACAATGACACCAGGGGACACAAGCTGGCCTGAAAATGACACCAGGGGACACAAGCTGGTGTGACAATGGCACCAGGGGACACAAGCTGGCCTGACAATGGCACCAGGGGACACAAGCTGGCCTGACAATGGCACCAGGGGACACAAGCTGGCCTGACAATGACACCAGGGGACACAAGCTGGCCTGACAATGGCACCAGGGGGACACAAGCAGAAAATATTGTACAAATGTTATTTCATCAGAATACCTTAGCTCTTATTTGACCCAATTAATTTAGCATCAGCCTCCTGCTTAATTCTGAACTGGTCCAATAGGTGTAATAGAAGCCTGGATAGAGTTTTAAATGTTATTGTAAATACTTGTTTTCATGACGACAAACACAGGAACATGCTTTCGCCATGCTGTATTCAGTTCCAAAACCCGGATACTAACTACGTTAGAATATGAGCCGGAACCGGGTATTATTTCCGGATATTACAGTTATGATATTGTTTACAAAGTTTTAGCAATGACCTACTTTTTAAAAAGAAAATGGGTTTCTCTTTTTAAAACCGTCATAAAAATGGGGGGTTAGTGTGCTTATTTGTGTTATTTTTCACAGTTTTTGGTTCAAAAATAAAAACTGCTCCAGTTACACTAAATATATGTCAAAAATACTAAAATTGTATAATTATCCACTTTATAGCATAATATTTCTATAAAATTGAACATTATAAAATTGTACAGCAAAAATGAGCTTGCTATGATTAAAAATGGCTAAACACTGATGTTTTAAAGAGAGCGATATAGCATCCAAAAGGTGAAATTTTGGCCTTTCGCGAAGTGCATAAAATAGACAGAAATACGCATATTCAAAATGGCCGCCAAATTAGTAATTTTAAAAAAAAATTCATGTAAAAGAAGTTCTACAAGCAACAGACACTTACATTTTTGACACAATTTTCAGATGCATATTTGCTATTAAAATTGATAATAATTTCTTCAATATAACAAAAAATCTTTAAATGAGACAGAAACGAGACTTGAACATGACTGATGTCTTTGCATTTTCTGTCATGCCTTGAACTCCCTTATCCAAAAATGTATATGAGAAAAAAAGTTTGATAAAGGAAAATTTTGACTTCTCAGAGGTGTACATCCTTAATTGCCACAATCAATTTGGAAGGATGTTTTTTAAGCCTGGGGTATTCTTAACAACTCTGAATGTATGAGAATTGTTCAACAACAACATATTCTAAAAACTCCCCTATGGTATAACAAAGATATCCCGGTTAACAATAATTTTGTTTTCTATCCAAACTGGTTTAGGCCTGGAGTGTGTACATAACTCTAACCTTCTTGAATACCTAGGGATAGTGACAGCAATCAAACATTATTTAAGGAACTTTCAGTTAGAAAGGCCTTCACAGCCCTTTTTATTTGACTTATTAGAAGTTGTTTTAAAGCAAAAACGGTTGCATTTTTTTTTTATTATTGTATTAATTGTTAGTCCTGTGTGCATTCCTACTGGAACCAGAAAATGGAATCATAAGTTTGGATTTGATATGGAAAAGTGGTCATAAATATTTAAACTACCTTTTATAGTATCCAGAGATTCTAAGTTGCAGGTGTTTCAATTTAGAATTTTACATCACATCTTGGTTACCAACACATTTCTTCACAAAATAAATCTGGTACTACTAGCCCTGTATGTACTTTTTGTAACATGGGCAATGAAACTATTGTTCATTGTTTATGGGAATGCCAAAGGGTTCAAGCATTACTTCAGAGACTGGAAAACTCGTTAGATGTATTATTAATACCTTTTGCTTATCATAAATAAGAATTCATTTATTTTTGCATTTGTCTCAGACCACTGTAATATTGTTATTAATGAAATTTAAATTATTGTTAAGCAATATGTATGTTAAGTCAAAGTACTGGAAGTACTTACGCAGGCGTTAATGGGATGTCAGGAAATGGGAAAGACAAGTTGTGAAATGCAGTTGTATATGGTAGCACACAACTGTTGATATAGATGCATGAGTAGTTTAATTATAAAAAAAAATCAGCATAATACTACGAAAATAACAGTATCCTTGGACCTTTAGTTCCTAAGAAAAGGTGTTTAAACATTTTATGACATTTGACTCCTGTGACCTTGAAAGTTTATCAAGGTTAATCATATGAACCAACTCGGTAACCTTTCATTCAGGCATTCTACAGGGCAAATATCGGTACCCTAAGCCTTTCGGGTATTGAGAAAAAGTTCACAGTGAAAGTGGGTAAAGGTCATTCATTTGAACAAACTTGGTAGCCCTTCATCCCAGCATGTTACACGCATAATAATAGCACCCAAGGCCTTTCGGTTACTCAGAAGTGGTTTGAAGGAAAAGTTTACGCACGGCGGACGACGACGGACGGTGCATGATGGGTACAAGTCACCCCCTGACCCTTTGGGTCAGATGACCTAAATATAGTCGGTTCCAAATGACCCAAAGTCAAGATGCAGTTGTGACAATATTGAAGCATATTTTTAAATGTTGAATGAATAGCCCGACAAAGAATCATTTCAAATATTTTTACATTGGTGGCAAGCAAGTTAAATCAAAACGATGTGCTTTTTCTTTTTCTTTTGAAATTCAATTTTCAGACAAATATATATACAAAGGACATTTTCTATGAAGCGCACATATATTACACTGTATACAGTATTTCTGGTCATTGAGGGAGATTAGCCTTTGGCTGAATTAGGATCATCCTCAGTAAATAAAATATATTTTAATCTTACAGTGTACGTAAATGAAGAACGTATACGTATCAGCTGTACGTTTTTGTTTTCCGAAAGCACTGTCAACTCAACCACACTTCGTCCGTCAAACTATGCTATTCGTCGTCTTTGATGGTGTCGTATTTCTTTTTGCTGATCAAATGCACCTGTTCCGATCTTCCAATAGTCTTTTTCAGCTTCTTTCTTGTCTAGTCTTGTGACTCTGTTTTCGTCATCCAATATTTGTTGACCGTGGCTACCTGACATTTGCGCTTCCGGTTCTATTTTTATACGACCAATCCGCCCATGGCTCAGGCAGCTGCAGAGTGTCTGGTAATACAGATGTAGAAATGTCCACAGCGGTAGGGCGTAGCTTGTCAGTATGACGTCGCCACAGTGTACCACTTCCTCGGTCGACATTGTAAGAAAGCGGTTCAGTCTGTTCTTGAAAATTTGAGCTGGTATCCACTTTTTATCCTAGCAGTGATAATCATGGACCATAACTCGTTGACCTGGTGTAAATGTCCTGACGGTAAAACCACAGTGCTTTGAGAGCTGCATACGGTCTTAACTCTCTAAAACTTTACCAGTCAAGTCGGGTTTAAGTAGATCCAATCTGGTACGCAAGTTTCGCCCATAAAGTAATTTTGATTGGGTTTCATTGGTTAGTGCATGTAGTGTGATTTTGTATTTCAACAGAAAAACACTCAACGGTTCTTGTAATGAGCGGTTTTGGTTGTCTCCCTTTGCATGTTTTTTGAAGGTTTGTACAAATCTTTCAGCCAATCCGTTCGTAAATGGATGATAGGGCGCGGATGTTATATGTTTGATTCCCTTTTGCTTCATAAATGTTTCAAACTCTTTGGACGTGAATTGTGGTCCGTTGTCCGAAACCAACTGTCTTGGATTAATACCATACTGACCGAAGAGAATACGCAACTTCTCGATTGTGAGGGTTATTGTGGTAGATTTCATCGGATATACTTCCCTCCACTTGGAATGGGAGTCGACAACAACCAGAAATATTGAATTCATGAAGGGGCCTGTTAAGTATATATGTAGGCGATCCCAAGGGGAAGACTGCGTCTCCGAAGGATGTACAGAGGCTAGTGTGGGCATCTTGCTAGTATACTGACAACCAACACATGATTTGCAAATACTTTCAACATCACTGTCAATGTTGGGCCACCACACGAATGAACGTGCTAAGTTCTTCATCCTTACGATTCCAGGATGCCCATCATGTAGTTCATCAAGGATGGTAGTACGAAGTGTTTCTGGTAAGACTACACGGTTTCCCCAGATGAAGCAATACTGGTGACAGGTAAGCTCTGTTTGGCGGTTACGGTAGGATTTAAACTTGTCATCATTTGGAAGTTTGCCTGTTCCACGGAAAATTCAGTCGAGTACTTTAGACAGTACTGGGTCACGTTGTGTTTCTTTCCGTATCTGTACACTTGAAACAGGTAACTTGTCTAGTTGAGACGTGTAAAACACAGAAGCTTCATCAATGTAGTTTTCTGGAGATGTAGATAATGGTAATCTACTGAGTCATTTCCATGATCATGTGTACTTCTGTATTGGATGTCATATGGATGACCTGAGAGAGAAAGCGCATATCTCTGAAGTCTCGCCGCTGTCATCGCAGGAATTGCCTTCTGTGGGTGAAAACTACTAACCAACGCCTTGTGATCAGTGGCCAGCGTGAAACGACGGCCATGAAGGTAAGTGTGAAATTTTTGCATTCCCCAATAGGGTCCCAGAGCATCTTTGTCTATCTGAGAATAACCCTTCTCAGCTTTCGTCAAAGAATGTGATGGGTCGTTCAGAGTCATCGGGCATGACATGGGACAACACTGCTCCTAACCCGTAGGGTGAGGCATCACATGCGAGTTTCACAGGCAGCTCCGGATTGTAATGTTCTGGGGTAATGAGCTCCTTCACTGCAGTAAAAGCTTTGTCAAACTCAGCAGTCCATTTCCAGACTGTCTCGTTCTGTAGTAATGCATTCATGGGTGCGAAGACAGTAGACAGGTTTGGGAGGAACCTACGGTAGTAGTTCACACTAGACTTAGGAATAAACGTAGTTGCTGTACATATTCTGGTTTCGGTGCACATCCAGAACAGCACTGAATCAGAAGCTTTTTGTAGACCTTCTGCATTGATGATGTGTCCACAGTATGTGATCTTGTCCTTGAAGAACTCGCATAACATTTTTCAAGATTTGTCTTCAAGTTGTATGATTGAAGGCTGTCTAGAACAGTGTTCAAGTTCTTCGAGTGTTCTTCGTCTGATCTCCCGTTGATGATCATGTCATCAAGAATACAAGATGTGAAAGGGATATTTTGAAGCACTTGGTCAATGGCTCTCTGCCATATCGCAGGGGATGAGGCCACACCAAAGGATAACCGGTTGTAACAAAATAAACCTTTGTGCGTGTTTATTGTCAAGAGCTCTTTTGAAACATCACCCACCTCCGTCTGGAGGTAAGCTTGTGTTAAGTCAATTTCCGTGAACTCAACACGGGGTAATGGATACTTTTCCACCTTCATGCAGGGATTAATTGTAATTTTATAGTCACCACCGAATCTGTCCAGATTTCTTTAGCACAAGTACAATAGAACAGGCCCAGTTACTATGCTGAGCAGCACTGATAATTCAACCACTTTCCAGTCGCTCGAGTTCCGCTTCTACTTTACCTCTTATGGCACTAGGTACAGTTCTAGCCATGTGGAATTCTGGCTGAGGGTTTTCTTCCAAGTATATGGTAACCTTAATTTTCTCAAGCTGCCCTATGCCCTCAGAAAATACTGATTTGTGGTTGTCCAAAATTTCTGTCAACCTATCGTTTGTACCATTAGGTGTTTTCCGAACTTCTAGTACTTTGATCTCATGCCATTCAGTCTCGACCGAATAGCGCAGGGCCTTTCTGGGGTACAACTTCCCTTTCTGGTTATGGACTTCTGGTAACTGACACATGAAGTGCTCCAAGCGGAGTGATACTTTCACCTGAGTAAGTTTACAAGCGAACAGGGGTCTTCTGTAGTGGCACATCACTAAGCTGTCAAGTGTCAAGGTCCATAGGGATCTGGTTCCCATTGATTGTAACGGTCACCATTAAAGGATCAACTATGTTACTGTAGTTTATTGTTCGCGTATGAAACATGAGAGGTTCAAAATCTTTACATTCCTCAACGTACTTCAATGTGTTCTTTCTGTGAGCTGTCTAGCTTGATTTAGGCTGTGATGACATTTCTCTCTTTTTCTTTAAGTAAACCTTCTCTAGGTGTCTTTCCTTAGCACAATAGTTGCATATGGTTTTAGGATGATGACATCGGTCAGCCTTGTGAGCAGCGCACCCACAGCGGTAACAATTTCCTGGGTTAGAATGAGTTTTTGGACGGTCAGAACTTGGAGGTTCCTTGAGTTTGTTCTGTTTGTTAAAACGTTTATTGTACAGTTTATGGACTTGTGAACCATCACTTTTGCCTCTATTTTGTTGTACTTCAATGGAATCTTTACTTGCTGTTTCCATTGCAACTGCAGTTTTAATAGCATTGTCTAATGTGAGTTTTCGTTCAGCCAAGAGACGTTTCTGTATATTTTCCTGACGTAAGCAACAGACAAATATGTCTCGTAGTGTAGACGTGAGTGCATTACCGAAATTACAATGTAAAGCGTGTCGTCGTAGCTCGCTATGTATCACGCAACACTCTCGCCAGCATGCTGATCGCGTTTGTAGAATCTAAAACGTTCAGCTATCTCCGATCGCTTTTAGCAAAGATGAGCGTAAGATTCTCAATCAATTGCACATACGGAAATACAGCCGGTTTATCTGGGGCGCACAAGTTCTTAAGTAGGATGTAGGTTTTGGGACCAATGATTGCCAGCAAGGCATGCACTTTATTTGTATCGGGAACGTTATTCGCTAAAAAGTATTGTTCAATATGTTCTGTGTACGTTTCCCATGTTTCGACGGTCTCACCGAATTCCTCAACCTTACCAACAGCAAATGCCTTGATGTTTTGCTCCTCCTCGTCGCCAGAATGTTATGTATGGAGATATAAATGTAAACTCACAACACGTGGGTTTCAACATGGCGCGTAACAGCGAACTCTTATATTGTGAAAACACATAATGAATTCCGATGCAGGGCGTGACTAGTAAACTGAACCAATTGCATTCCGGAACATTAGTATAGCATATATAACAATGACGGCTATTGTTCACTAATGTAATACACCAACCTACTCAGGTAGGTGATAACGTGCTTCACTCCTTGACCCTCGTGAGTGAGTCATGTGGGACTAGTTTTGCCGATGTCATTGAAATTGATAGGGATATTTCAGCCCATGATAACAAATTTAAACGCATTGTTTGGTGTTATAAAATGCTGACTATCCATAATTTAGTAACGTAATACAACAAACCGATTGGGAATCCATATTTAGAGATGTTTTTACCTGTGACGATATGTGTTCGATCTTTACAAATAAGTATTTGGAGTATGCCCATAAATGCATCTCAACTAAATTCGTTACTATTAGACCGAATGACAAACGTTGGTTTACATCAGAACTGAGACGTAAAATTAGGATTAGAAATAGACTGCACAAAAAACTCAAAAGACTATTTTCACTAGAAAACTTAGCAAACTTTAAAAAACAAAGAAATCATGTCAACAATCTCAAACGTAGGACGACATAACTTTTTATATGCTGATGTAAATGGACGTTTACATAATTATGCAAAAGCTAATAAAAAAAGCTTCTGGAAACTGGTTCGTAGATTAAAAAAAAGTTCTGATGTATCCAACATTATTCCTCAATTGACGGACTCTATTTCCAATACAATTGCAGTAGACGACGAACGGAAAGCTGGCATTTTAAAAAATCATTTTTGATCTATCTCTACTTTAGATGACACGGGTGTACCTTTACCACATATCGACATCAGAACTAATATTGACAACAAACATTTTACTCAAACTGACATTATTGACATCATTTTATCGCTAAAGTTAGGTAAAACAGTGGGATATGATAAAATTAGTCACCAAATACTTAAAAATACTGCTAACACTGTTTCAGTTCCACTATTGTTTGATATTTAGAAAGTCTCTTGATCAAGGACTGTATCCAAACTCATGGAAAAAACTTTAGTAATGCTTGTCTTAAAGAAAGGTGATAAATAGTGTCCTTGTAATTACAGACCAATAGCTTTATTAAGCACTGTAGGTAACGTTTTTGAAAAAAAGTAATTACCAAATATCTTCAAAATTATTTATTTGATAACTTATTATTATATAAATATCAATCTGGATTCCAGCCAGGTCACTCCACAGTGCATCAATTAATTGAAATATATCATAATGTTTGTGAAAATTTAGAAAAACGATATCATACTTGCCTTGTTTTTTTGTGATATTTCCAGACTCTCCTACATCAGCTTCTTACTCCGATCTTTACTTAAACTATGACCAACAGGGGCATTTTACTACTAAGCTGTATGATAAACGTGACGATTTCGATTTTCCGATTGTGAACTTCCCTTTCTTGATAGTAACGTCCCTTCTTCTCCATCCTATGGTGTTTACATGTCGCAGTTGATTCGTTATTCTAGGGCTTGCTCTGAATATCGCGATTTTCGTGATAGATGTCGACTGATGACGAACAGGGATTCGAGAGGTGCAGGTTGATGAAGACTATGGGCAAGTTTTATGGTCGCCATCTTGATATCATCGAGAAATATTTTGTATCTTTGTGTGATATGAAGATGGATGTTTTTGAGTTTGCTTGTTAGTGTGTTTCCTTGTTTCGATGACAATGATGCCTTGGTCTAGACTTACATGGCGGGTGTTGTCGATTAAGCAGAAGACGCTTACTCTTCCGGAACACCTGGTCTTATTCTCTTGTGCTTTTACGAGAGTCTCCATGTAAATATTTCCTTTGTTCCTATTTTGCCCCTAGTTTAATCGATTTTGAGTTCGGATTAGTGTTTTGTTGACGCTTTGGTATTCTCTGATTTTTTCCCAGTGCTTTTGACCGTAGGTTTACCTAGGTCTCTCTTCTCTGCCCTATTCCTCCTTAATATTTTTTAATCTGATCTCTCTATTTTTCTCAGGCATAGGCATGTGGTGGGCCATCGAGCAACAGTCGGCGAAGTGAACACGGATATTCAAGAAAGGACGGATGGAAAAGGATAAAGACACAAAGCGCGGGATGCGATGAGCAATTGTATAGTTGGATGAAACGAATAATGCCAGGATATCACTGTGCTGACTGTGCTGGGTGGTCCAAATCCCCTGACCAAAATATTGATATGTATCATAAAAAAATAAAATATCAGAGAATACCAAAGCGTCAATAAAAGTATTCTTAATGCATTTTAACTGTGTAATTATAGAGTGAATGTATAAATAGTAAGAGAGAAAGTGTAAATTTAAAGTATTTATATAACATTAATATGGAGGTAATCCCCCATTTCTCTCCGGCCCCCATTTCCCTCTCTCTCCCCCCTCTCTCTCTCATTATATAGCATTATGAAGTTTAACCTAATTCAGCCATAATATGATATGCATATATAATTGAATACATTTTTGTATATTGATTGGAAAGGGCCTTGATATGTTCATGTAACTTGTGCCCAATCCATTTGCAAATTGGCAATAAAATATGTTTAAACTATACTAAACGGCTACAATTGGTATTGACCGATATAAAGTGTAATACAACACTTTGTTATAGTTTGGACGGCAATGATTGGTATTGATCGATACACAGTGTAATGCAGCGCTTTGTTATAGTTTGGACGGCTGTGATTGGTATTGACCGATACACAGTGTAATACAACACTTTGTTATAGTTTGGACGGCTGTGATTGGTATTGACCGATACACAGTGTAATACAGCGCTTTGTTATAGTTTGGACGGCTACAATTGGTATTGACCGATACAAAGTGTAATACAACACTTTGTTATAGTTTGGACGGCTGTGATTGGTATTGACCGATACACAGTGTAATACAGCGCTTTGTTATAGTTTGGACGGCTACAATTGGTATTGACCGATACACAGTGTAATACAGCGCTTTGTTATAGTTTGGACGGCTATGATTGGTATTGACCGATACACAGTGTAATGCAGCGCTTTGTTATAGTTTGGACGGCAATGATTCGTATTGACCGATACACAGTGTAATACAGCGCTTTGTTATAGTTTGGACGACTAAGATTGGTATTGACCGATACACAGTGTAATGCAGCGCTTTGTTATAGTTTGGACGGCAATGATTCGTATTGACCGATACACAGTGTAAGCTTTGTTATAGTTTGGACGACTAAGATTGGTATTGACCGATACACAGTGTAATGCAGCGCTTTGTAATAGTTTGGACGGCTAAGATTGGTATTGACCGATACACAGTGTAATGCAACGCTACAGATGTTTAAACATTTAATATCGACTAATCGGTTTATGTTGCCATCTTGACGTGTCGGCGGTCGCCATCAAACTCTCACGCCATTATATTTTCTCTTGATCATCCGTCCGTAGCTGGTAATTCCGTAGTTTTCTTATCAGCTGTTTATGTTGCTGATCTATACGCCTCACAATTAAACTTAATTAAGATATAAGCTTACTTTATATTACCTATGATGGGCCACTAAAGTACCATCATTCGTTATGAATGACTTGTTGTCAATGTACCACACCCAATTAACGCATTTTAAACATATTATGGTGTAAGAATCGATTGAAGCGCGGTTTCAGCATCTGTCGTAGCCTGCGGCAACTTCTATAAAGTAGCTCATCAATTGAAAATATTTCATAAAAGTACTTTTTTATTGAAACAGAAATACCTTAGGTTTATTTATTTCTATAATTGATATTTTAATATATAGTCGCTAAAACTGCACACGTCATTAAAGAACAAAATATACCTGGGTAAACAGGATAATACGTTTTTGTTTACGTAGAAATAAACGTCAATGTTGCTTAAAAGCAGTGATTTGGTATACATCCGAAAATTATCAACTAAAGCAATATACATATTAACAGCGAAATCGAGAATCTCGTGTTCAATCGACAAAACAAACTCCAAATCATCAATCTGTAGCGTGTACTTCCCCGTCAAGGCCTATCAATGAGAACAGACTCAATAATTACAAGCTGCAAAATTGATTGGTATTTGGCAAATATACCGAATTCTATATGAAGTCAACAGTAAGTACTTGAAAAATTTACAGTCTTAACATCTGTGTAATAGTCCAAACTATAACAAGGTTTACAGTTCTACCATCTGTGTAATAGACTAAACTATAGTTAAGTTAAGTTAAGTTTATTTCTGGTACAGGCTCGATTTTTCGACCCTCTACACCAGACTCCAACCATAATACAGCAAGGTTTACAGTTCTACAGTGTGTGTAACAGACTAAACTATAGCAATGTTTACAGTTCTACCATCTGTGTAATAGTCCAAACTATAGCAAGTTTACAGTTCAAACATCTGCGTAATAGACTTAACTATAGCAAGTTTACAGTTCAAACATCTGCGTAATAGACTTAACTATAGCAAGGTTTACAGTTCTACCATCTGTGTAATAGTCCAAACTATAGCAAGGTTTACAGTTCTACCAACTGTGTAATAGACTAAACTATAGCAAGGTTTACAGTTAAAACATCTGTGTAATAGACTAAACTATAGCAAGTTTTACACTACAAATATCTGTGTAATAGTCCAAACTATAGCAAGGTTTACAGTTCTACCATCTGTGTAATAGTTCAAACTATAGCAAGGTTTACAGTTCTACCATCTGTGTAATAGATTAAACCATAGCAATGTTAAAAGTTCTACCATCTGTGTAATAGTCCAAACTATAGCACGGTTTACAGTTCTACCATCTGTGTAATAGTCCAAACTATAGCAAGGTTTACAGTTCTACCATCTGTGTAATAGTCCAAACTATAGCAGGGTTTACAGTTCTACCATCTGTGTAATAGACTAAACTATAGTAAGTTTACAGTTCTAACATATGTGTAATAGACTAAACTATAGCAAGGTTTACACTACAAATATCTGTGTAATAGTCCAAACTATAGCAGGGTTTACAGTTCTACCATCTGTGTAATAGTCCAAACTATAGCAAGGTTTACAGTTCTAACATCTGTGTAAAAGTCCAAATTATAGCACGGTTTACAGTTCTACCATCTGTGTAACAGACTAAACTATAGCAAGGTTTTCAGTTCTACCATCTGTGTAATAGACTAAACTATAGCAAGGTTTACAATTCTACCATCTGTGTAATAGACCAAACTATAGCAAGGTTTACAGTTCTACCTTCTGTGTAATAGTCCAAACTATAGCAAGGTTTACAGTTCTACCATCTATGTAAAAGTCCAAACTATAGCAAGTTTTACAGTTCTACCATCTATGTAAAAGTCCAAATTATAGCAAGGTTTACAGTTCTACCATCTGTGTAATAGTCTAAACTATAGCAAGGTTTACAGTTCTACCATCTGTGTAACAGACTAAACCATAGCAAGGTTTACAGTTCTATCATCTGTGTAATAGACCAAACTATAGCAAGGTTTACAGTTCTACCATCTATGTAAAAGTCCAAACTATAGCAAGGTTTACAGTTCTAACATCTATGTAAAAGTCCAAATTATAGCAAGGTTTACAGTTCTACCATTTGTGTAACAGACTAAACTATAGCAAGGTTTACACTTCAAACATCTGTATAATAGTCTAAACTATAGCAAGGTTTACAGTTCTACCATCTATGTAATAGTCCAAATTATAGCAAGGTTTACAGTTCTACCATCTGTGTAATAGACTAAACTATAGCAAGGTTAAAAGTTCTACCATCTGTATGATAGACTAAACTATAGCAAGGTTTACAGTTCTACCATCTGTGTAACAGACTAAACTATAGCAAGGTTTACAGTTCTACCATCTGTGTAATAGTCTAAACTATAGCAAGGTTTACAGTTCAAACATCTGCGTAATAGACTTAACTATAGCAAGGTTTACAGTTCAAACATCTGTATAATAGTCTAAACTATAGCAAGGTTTACAGTTCTACCATCTATGTAATAGTCCAAATTATAGCAAGGTTTACAGTTCTACCATCTGTGTAATAGACTAAACTATAGCAAGGTTAAAAGTTCTACCATCTGTATGATAGACTAAACTATAGCAAGGTTTACAGTTCTACCATCTGTGTAATAGTCTAAACTATAGCAAGGTTTACAGTTCTACCATCTATGTAATAGTCCAAACTATAGCAAGGTTTACTGTTCTACCATCTGTGTAATAGACTAAACCATAGCAAGGTTTACAGTTCTACCATCTGTGTAATATTCTAAACCATAGCAAGGTTTACAGTTCTACCATCTATGTAATAGTCCAAACTATAGCAAGGTTTACAGTTCTACCATCTGTGTAATAGTCTAAACTATAGCAAGGTTTACAGTTCTACCATCTATGTAATAGTCCAAACTATAGCAAGGTTTACAGTTCAAACATCTGTGTAATAGACTAAACCATAGCAAGGTTTACAGTTCTACCATCTGTGTAATAGACTAAACCATAGCAAGGTTTACAGTTCTACCATCTGTGTAATAGTTTAAACTATAGCAAGGTTTACAGTTCTACCATCTATGTAATAGTCCAAACTATAGCACGGTTTACAGTTCAAACATCTGTGTAATAGACTAAACTATAGCAAGGTTTACAGTTCTACCATCTGTGTAATAGTCTAAACTATAGCAAGGTTTACAGTTCTACCATCTATGTTATAGTCCAAACTATAGCAAGGTTTACAGTTCTACCATCTGTGTAATAGTCTAAACTATAGCAAGGTTTACAGTTCTACCATCTATGTAATAGTCCAAACTATAGCAAGGTTTACAGTTCTACCATCTGTGTAATAGACTAAACTATAGCACGGTTTACAGTCCTAACATCTGTGTGACAGTCCAAAATATAGCAAGGTTTACAGTTCAAACATCTGCGTAATAGACTTAACTATAGCAAGGTTTACAGTTCTACCATCTGTGTAATAGACTAAACCATAGCAAGGTTTACAGTTCTACCATCTGTGTAATAGTCCAAATTATAGCAAGTTTACTGTTCTAACATCTGTGAAATGGTCCAAACTATAGCAAGGTTTACAGTTCTACCATCTGTGTAATAGTCCAAACTATAGCAAGGTTTACAGTTCTACCATCTGTGTAATAGACTAAACCATAGCAAGGTTTACAGTTCTACCATCTGTGTAATAGTCCAAACTATAGCAAGTTTACTGTTCTAACATCTGTGAAATGGTCCAAACTATAGCAAGGTTTACAGTTCTACCATCTGTGTAATAGTCTAAACTATAGCAAGGTTTACAGTTCAAACATCTGCGTAATAGACTTAACTATAGCAAGGTTTACAGTTCTACCATCTGTGTAATAGTCCAAACTATAGCAAGGTTTACAGTTCTACCATCTGTGTAATAGACTAAACCATAGCAAGGTTTACAGTTCTATCATCTGTGTAATAGTCCAAACTATAGCAAGTTTACTGTTCTAACATCTGTGAAATGGTCCAAAATATAGCAAGGTTTACAGTTCTACCATCTGTGTAATAGTCCGAACTATAACAAGTTTACAGTTCTACCATCTGTGTAATAGACTAAACTATAGCAAGGTTTACAGTTCTACCATCTGTGTAACAGACTAAACTATAGCAATGTTTATAGTTCTACCATCTGTTTAATAGTCCAAACTATAGCAAGGTTTACAGTTCAAACATCTGTGTAACAGACTAAACTATAGCACGGTTTACAGTTCTACCATCTGTGTAATAGACTAAACTATAGCAAGGTTTACAGTTCTACCATCTGTATGATAGACTAAACTATAGCAAGGTTTACAGTTCTACCATCTGTATGATAGACTAAACTATAGCAAGGTTTACAGTTCTACCATCTGTATGATAGACTAAACTATAGCAATGTTTACAGTTCTAACATCTTTATGATAACCTAAACTGTAGCAAGATTTATAGTTGCTGGTCTCACTTTATTTACCAGAAGAGAATCTCTTTACTTTGAAACAGCTGCAATTGGTATTGACCGATACACAGTGTAATACAACACTTTGTTATAGTTTGGACGGCTATGATTGGTATTGACCGATACACAGTGTAATACAATACTTTGTTTTAGTTAGGACGGCTACAATTGGTATTGACCGATACACAGTGTAATACAACACTTTGTTATAGTTTGGAAGGCTATGATTGGTATTAACCGATACACAGTGTAATACAACGGTTTGTTATAGTTTGGACGGCTACAATTGGTATTGACCGATACACAGTGTAATACAGCGCTTTGTTATAGTTTGGACGGCTGTGATTGGTATTGACCGATACACAGTGTAATACAACACATTGTTATAGTTTGGACGGCTGTGATTGGTATTGACAGATAAACAGTGTAATACAACACTTTGTTAAAGTTTGGACGGCTAAGATTGGTATTGACCGATACACAGTGTAATACAGCGCTTTGTTATAGTTTGGACGGCTACAACGGGTATTGACCGATACACAGTGTAATGCAGCGCTTTGTTATAGTTTGGACGGCTGTGATTGGTATTGACCGATACACAGTGTAATACAACACTTTGTTATAATTTCTGACGGCTACAATTGGTATTGACCGATACACAGTGTAATACAACACTTTGTTATAGTTTGGACGGCTAAGATTGGTATTGACCGATACACAGTGTAATGCAGCGGTTTGTTATAGTTTGGACGGCTACAATTGTTATTGACCGATACACAGTGTAATGCAGCGCTTTGTTATAGTTTGGACGACTACAATTGGTATTGACCGATACACAGTGTAATACAACACTTTGTTATAGTTTGGACGGCTGTGATTGGTATTGACCGATACACAGTGTAATACAGCGGTTTGTTATAGTTTAGACGGCTAATATTGGTATTGACCGATACACAGTGTAATACAACACTTTGTTATAGTTTGGACGGCTACAATTGGTATTGACCGATACACAGTGTAATACAACACTTTGTTTTAGTTTGGACGGCTACAATTGGTATTGACCGATACACAGTGTAATACAACACTTTGTTTTAGTTTGGACGGCTACAATAGGTATTGACCGATACACAGTGTAATACAGCGGTTTTTTTATAGTTTGGACGGCTGTGATTGGTATTGACCAATACACAGTGTAATACAACACTTTGTTTTAGTTGGAACGGCTACAATTGGTATTGACCGATACACAGTGTAATACAACACTTTGTTTTAGTTTGGACGGCTACAATAGGTATTGACCGATACACAGTGTAATACAGCGCTTTGTTTTAGTTTGGACGGCTACAATTGGTATTGACCGATACACAGTGTAATACAACACTTTGTTTTAGTTTGGACGGCTACAATTGGTATTGACCGATACACAGTGTAATACAGCGGTTTTTTTTATAGTTTGGACGGCTGTGATTGGTATTGACCAATACACAGTGTAATACAACACTTTGTTTTAGTTGGAACGGCTACAATTGGTATTGACCGATACACAGTGTAATACAACACTTTGTTTTAGTTTGGACGGCTACAATAGGTATTGACCGATACACAGTGTAATACAGCGCTTTGTTATAGTTTGGACGGCTATGATTGGTATAGACGTATCAACATAAAGTCGCCATATTGGATTTTCGGAGTTACGTCCCTGAAATCGGAGCAATGACACTCCCGGTTTCCCATGACACACGTGTAAATGACACTGACGATATCAGTTTCCACTCTTACTAAGGACGTTGCTATCTTTATTACAGACGATAGAAGTCGTTGAAGGTTAGAACTAGTAACAATGACGTTTTCTCTGTGATGTGTTACAGTTAAGTGGTCATCATACGAATGCAATCGTTTTTTTATCGCAGTATAACAAGAGCGAGGAGGGCCCAGCTCTACAGCCAGCTAGCTTTTTCGCTTTCCCGTCCGTCAACCCAGGTTGAGGGATTCTTTACACCCAGGCGCACCTTTTGATCATTGCTGAATTCTCTTAATAATATCCAATCAATCTACATTAATTATATTTTTAAGGACATCACGTCTATAGAAATGACGGAGGAACTCGAACCTTAGTACCAGAGATCTGCAGTTGACCTGTGCTATCCTAGGTGAAAGGATGAAAGACGTCAAAATCTGTGATTATAAATACATTCTGTGATATTTTGAATTAAGGTTCAATTGTCCATCCAAGTATTGCCTCCTTTCATGTATTTAATTGTTGTCTTTTACCTGAATAAATGTTATTATTACAACTCGAACTCGTTTCACTCTGTCCCAAAACGAAAGCAGCAACCCAAATCGAAAGCACATGTACATCACACTAGACACGGAGACATAGAGTGACAGTCATATAAACTGACAACACTTGACAGAAGACATAGACAGGACAAAACAAGCAGAGACCAGCTGGTACCATTGCACCCTTGACCATATTTGAAGGGAAAGGGAAAAGTGTATTTCTTCGAGGGATTGAACTCAAATCCATAGTTTGATTGTCAGAAGCTCTTCTGTTGAATTAAAAGGAATTCCCTTTAGCTCAAAGCAACAAGGCTAACTTAATCCCTCTTTGTCAATACATATCATATAGATTGACAAGACTAGCTAGTACTACAGAGACCTGAGAATTTGTTATAGATAGTTTTGTACCTAAATAAAGGTATTGGGGCAATTTTACACTTTTAGGGGGTTTAGATCAATTTGCGATAAAAATGCCCCTCAATGGTCTTAAAGGCTTTATAACAACTAGCTGTAACAAATTCTCATGTCCCTGTGGCTAGTACCTATATTATGATCTGATCATACATGCATGTACATGTTAATACTAATACTTAAACCTAATCACACAATATACTTGTACATAATCGTTGCCGCAAGGTGCACATTAACTTGTCTCTTCCTCAATACAGTGGGGCACATCAGACCCACTACATACCGCTAGTAGTAATGGGTCTTGTTAGTTTTGAATCTTCCTCATCAGGATAAACAAAGTGTCACATTAGCACTGTAGTGTCTCTTTTTAAAATTAATTGCAAACATATATTTTTTTTATATATTTACACAAGAAGTCAAACACTGTTTTAAATGGAATTATAACAGTTTATTGAACACTATTTTTCAGTTATGTAAATGATCTCACAAAATTTGTCTCATTTCCTTTTGAACAGAATTTCATAAATATTGAAATAATATTTTAATTCTATTTGGCATACTATAAATGCATGCTTTCATTGTCAAATACTTCTTATCATTCTAAAACCGTGAACAGTCTTCATTTAAGAATTGTATGAAATTGTAATGATTTTGGAGTATTTATATACTGTACATCATTCAATGTAAAGATAAAGATCTACAACACAATGTGCATCATGCTTTTGAATCATTACTTATTGAAAATGCCAAGAAAACATTGTGTTCTTTCAATTTCTTAACATGAATGTAAATTAGTGCTGCTCCAAGCTTCCCAATGAAGCAGGTTTTTGTTGGAGGCTGGAAGTTAGGGTAGAAAAGTCTTTTCTGGGCACTCATCAAGGGTCTGCTTGAACTGAAATGCAGGAAAACAAAAACAAAACCACTTGAATTTCAGTTATATTGTAATTTAATGAAATTTTCATTTAGACCTGTATATCTTTATTTAAAAGTTTTATATTGAAAATGAATGTAAAACATTAAGAAAATTTGTTCTTTTCCAGAAAATGTTTAGTTTATTATACTTTTTCCCCAAAACATTTATTTTGGACATTGGCTGGACTTCAATTTTCAGTATTTTCTTTTTATTCTTCATATGGAACTTGCCCAAATTAATAATCAACTCATTTCTCAATGATGACACTATAAATAAAGATAATATGGTGTTCATTAGAAATATAAAGTAATATTTTTTAAAAATTGCATTTAAAAGTATTTTTATCACAGTGAAATGAAATATGGACCAGTTTCATGCCTTTTATTACCTGATTAACCATTACAGTGCATTTTATCTTCTTCGAGAAAATGTCACAATTTGCTGGGGACCATATTTGCAATTTCTCCCCATGTACAGTCCAGTTCACCGGAAAAGGGTGCAAGCTACATGGGCTATGTCCATTCGGCTTGCATGCACTGTGAAAAATGCATTAAAGTACCATGGTTGCCTGTCTGTTAAAGTGTGAAATTACAAAATCATAAAATTTGTATAAATGGCTGGTATGTGGCCAGTGCATGTTAATCAGAATAACCTGTTACAGAGACAAAATCATACAAATTAATAATGATAATTTTGAAATATTGAAACAAATTAAAGTCAATTACTTCTTTACTTTCAAAAACATTATTTCATAGTTAATGCTACATATACATATACAGTGGATTCCACTTAATATCACCACTGTTAATATCATATTCCTCTTTATATCATGTTTTTCCAAAGCAACCATTTCCCCTCTATAAAATCTATGTGATTCTATTTGGTTAATATCATGTATTTTGAGGTTAATTCCTCTTTATATCATGTTTTTAAATCAATCATAAAATATGAAATGATGTAATTTCCATTGATTTCAGATACAACTTGTACTGAATATTGCATAGAAATTTAAATAAATATATAATGAAATGTATTTTTTGATGAAACGGTGATATGTATAGATTGAAACATCGTCATATGTATATCAAATAGCTTGATTTAATTGGAAATTCACTAGATTTAGTGGATATAATTACAGTGTTAACAAATGGATGAGACAACAGGTCACGCCTATATCTATCTTTCAATGCAATCATTATGTTCAGAAAATAAAAAGAAAGTTCTGTGAAGTCAACATATAAACATAACAGCGTAATGATAATAATGCTCTATTTCAAAAAAGTTGATAATTACCCAACTGTGCAAGAGCAGTAGGAACACATGACACTTGCTGATGGCCAGCTTCTCAACATGCAGGACACCCGTCATATATTCTTGAGTTGAAGTGCATTGTTACCTAAGCAGGTAGCCATTGACATAACCCAGACACAAACAAAAAGTTTGAAAATATCGACGTTTCTCGAGTCGTATAACAGGATCGTCCATGTAAAGGCATGTTCACAACTTGCTGTTTACGTGTTGTAATATACGTGTAATTACTATGATACTCGGAAAAAGTGGTATAAAACATTTAAATTAATATAATTATTGCACAAATATATTATAGAAATAACATTAGATAACGTTATATTTCAAAAAACGGTGAAAACACGACGATCGCTTCACCTGTATCCATAGACGCCTACCTAAACCGGAAGTTGCTTTACTCCGGGCGCCACCGTCGCTTTGCAAAGGGAGTTAACACGAACAAAATTATGTTGATACGTCTATTAACCGATACACAGTGTAATACAACACTTTGTTATAGTTTGGACGGCTAAGATTGGTATTGACCGATACACAGTGTAATACAACACTTTGTTATAGTTTGGACGGCTGTGATTGGTATTGACCGATACACAGTGTAATACAACACTTTGTTATAGTTTGGACGGCTACAACTGGTATTGACCGATACACAGTGTAATACAGCGCTTTGTTATAGTTTGGACGGCTACAATTGGTATTGACCGATACAAAGTGTAATATAGCGTTTTGTTATAGTTTGGACGGCTATGATTGGTATTGACCGATACACAGTGTAATACAGCGCTTTGTTATAGTTTGGACGGCTACAATTGGTATTGACCGATACACAGTGTAATACAACACTTTGTTATAGTTTGGACGGCTAAGATTGGTATTGATTGATACACAGTGTAATACAACACTTTGTTTTAGTTTGGACGGCTGTGATTGGTATTGACCGATACACAGTGTAATACAACGTTTTGTTATAGTTTGGACGGCTATGATTGGTATTGACCGATACACAGTGTAATACAGCGGTTTTTTTATAGTTTGGACGGCTATGATTGGTATTGACCGATACACAGTGTAATACAACACTTTGTTATAGTTTGGACGGCTAAGATTGGAATTGACCGATACACAGTGTAATACAACACTTTGTTATAGTTTGGACGGCTGTGATTGGTATTGACCGATACACAGTGTAATACAGCGCTTTGTTATAATTTGGACGGCTACAATTGGTATTGACCGATACAAAGTGTAATACAGCGTTTTGTTATAGTTTGGACGGCTAAGATTAGTATTGACCGATACACAGTGTAATACAGCGCTTTGTTATAGTTGGAACGGCTAAGATTAGTATTGACCGATACACAGTGTAATAAAGCGCTTTGTTATAGTTTGGACGGCTACAATTGGTATTGACCGATACACAGTGTAATACAACGTTTTGTTATAGTTTGGACGGCTACAATTGGTATTGGCCGATACGCAGTGTAATACAGCGGTTTTTTTTATAGTTTGGACGGCTGTGATTGGTATTGACCGATACACAGTGTAATACAGCGCTTTGTTATAGTTTGGACGGCCAAGATTGGTATTGACCGATACACAGTGTAATACAACACTTTGTTATAGTTTGGACGGCTACAACTGGTATTGACCGATACACAGTGTAATACAACGCTTTGTTATAGTTTGGACGGCTACAACTGGTATTGACCGATACACAGTGTAATACAGCGCTTTGTTATAGTTTGGACGGCTAAGATTGGTATTGACCGATACACAGTGTAATGCAACGCTACAGATGTTTAAACATTTAATATCGACTAATCGGTTTATGTTGCCATCTTGACGTGTCGGCGGTCGCCATCAAACTCTCACGCCATTATATTTTCTCTTGATCATCGTCCGTAGCTGGTAATTCCGTAGTTTTCTTATCAGCTGTTTATGTTGTTGATCTATACGCCTCACAATTAAACATAATTAAGATATAAGTTTACTTTATATTGTCTATGATGGGCCACTGAAGCACTTATGGATGGTTTGTTGTCAATGTACCACACCCAATTAAACGCATATTAAACATATTATGGTGTAAGAATCGATTGAAGCGCGGTTTCAGCATCTGTCGTAGCCTGCGGCAACTTCTATAAAGTAGCTCATCAATTGAAAATATTTCATAAAAGTACTTTTTTATTGAAACAGAAATACCTTAGGCTTATTTATTTCTATAATTGATATTTTAATATATAGTCGCTAAAACTGCACACGTCATTATAGAACAAAATATACCTGGGTAAACAGGATAATACGTTTTTGTTTACGTAGAAATAAACGTCAATGTTGCTTAAAAGCAGTGATTTGGTATACATCCGAAAGTTATCAACTAAAGCAAAATACATACTAACAGCGAAATCGAGATTCTCGTGTTCAATCGACAAAACAAACACCAAATCATCAATCTGTAGCGTGTACTTCCCCGTCAAGGCCTATCAATTAGAACAGACTCAATAATTACAAGCTGCGTGTACTTCCCCGTCAAGGCCTATCGATGAGAACAGACCCAATAATTACAAGCTGCAAAATTGATTGGTATTTGGCAAATATACCGAATTCTATATGAAGTCAACAGTAAGTACTTGAAAAATTTACAGTCCTAACACCTGTGTAATAGTCTAAACTATAGCAAGGTTTACAGTTCTACCATCTGTGTGATAGTCTAAACTATAGCAAGGTTAACAGTCTTAACATCTGTGTAATAGTCTAAACTATAGCAAGGTTTACAGTTCAACAATCTGTGTAATAGTCCAAACTATAGCAAGGTTTATAGTTCTAACATCTGTGTAATAGTCTAAACTATAGCAAGGTTTACAGTTCTACCATCTGTGTAATAGTCTTAACTATAGCAAGGTTTACAGTTCTACCATCTGTGTAATAGTATAAACTATAGCAAAGTTTACAGTTCTACCATCTGTGTGATAGTCCAAACTATAGCAAGGTTTACAGTTCTAACATCTGTGTAATAGTCCAAACTATAGCAAGGTTTACAGTTCTACCATCTGTGTGATAGTCCAAACTATAGCAAGGTTTATAGTTCTAACATCTGTGTAATAGTCTAAACTATAGCAAGGTTTATAGTTCTAACATCTGTGTGATAGTCTAAACTATAGCAAGGTTTACAGTTCTACCATCTGTGTAAAAGTCTAAACTATAGCACGGTTTACAGTCCTAACATCTGTGTAATAGTCCAAACTATAGCAAGGTTTACAGTCCTAACATCTGTGTAATAGTCTAAACTATAGCAAGGTTAACAGTTCTACCATCTGTGTAATAGTCCAAACTATAGCAAGGTTTATAGTTCTATAATCTGTGAAATAGTCCAAACTATAGCAAGGTTTACAGTCCTAACATCTGTGTAATAGTCTAAACTATAGCAAGGTTTACAGTCCTAACATCTGTGTAATAGACTAAACTATAGCACGGTTTACAGTCCTAACATCTGTGTGACAGTCCAAAATATAGCAAGGTTTACAGTTCTACCATCTGTGTGACAGTCCAAACTATAGCAAGGTTTACAGTTCTACCATCTGTGTAATAGTCCAAACTATAGCTAGGTTTACAGTTCTGCCATCTGTGTAATAGACTAAACTATAGCAATGATTACAGTTCTACCATCTGTGTAATAGACTAAACTATAGCAAGGTTTACAGTTCAAACATCCGTGTAATAGACTAAACTATAGCAAGGTTTACAGTTTTACTATCTGTGTAATAGTCCAAACTATAACAAGGTTTACAGTTCTACCATCTGTATTATAGACTAAACTATGGCAAGGTTTACAGTTCTACCATCTGTGTAACAGACTAAATTATAGCAAGGTTAACAGTTCTACCATCTGTATGATAGACTAAACTACGGCAAGGTGTACAGTTCTACCATCTGTATGATAGACTAAACTATAGCAAAGTTTACAGTTCTACCATCTGTATGATACACTAAACTATAGCAAGGTTTACAGTTCTACCATCTGTATGATAGACTAAACTACGGCAAGGTGTACAGTTCTACCATCTGTATGATAGACTAAACTATAGCAAAGTTTACAGTTCTACCCTCTGTATGATAGACTAAACTACGGCAAGGTGTACAGTTCTACCATCTGTATGATAGACTAAACTATAGCAAAGTTTACAGTTCTACCATCTGTATGATAGACTAAACTATAGCAAGGTTTACAGTTCTACCATCTGTATGATAGACTAAACTACGGCAAGGTGTACAGTTCTACCATCTGTATGATAAACTAAACTATAGCAAAGTTTACAGTTCTACCATCTGTATGATAGACTAAACTACGGCAAGGTGTACAGTTCTACCATCTGTATGATAGACTAAACTACGGCAAGGTGTACAGTTCTACCATCTGTATGATAGACTAAACTACGCAAAGGTTTACAGTTCTACCATCTGTATGATAGACTAAACTACGGCAAGGTGTACAGTTCTACCATCTGTATGATAGACTAAACTATAGCAAGTTTAGAGTTCTAACATCTCTGTTATAGACTAAACTATAGCACGGTTTACAGTTCTACCATCTGTGTAATAGTCTATATTATAGCAAGGTTAACAGTTCTACCATCTGTATGATAGACTAAACTACGGCAAGGTGTACAGTTCTACCATCTGTATGATAGACTAAACTATAGCAAAGTTTACAGTTCTACGATCTGTATGATAGACTAAACTACGGCAAGGTGTACAGTTCTACCATCTGTATGATAGACTAAACTATAGCATAGTTTTACATTTCTACCATCTGTATGATAGACTAAACTACGGCAAGGTGTACAGTTCTACCATCTGTATGATAGACTAAACTATAGCAAAGTTTACAGTTCTACCATCTGTATGATAGACTAAACTACGGTAAGGTGTACAGTTCTACCATCTGTATGATAGACTAAACTATAGCAAAGTTTACAGTTCTACCATCTGTATGATAGACTAAACTACGGCAAGGTGTACAATTCTAACATCTGTATGATAGACTAAACTATAGCAAAGTTTACAGTTCTACCCTCTGTATGATAGACTAAACTACGGCAAGGTTTACAGTTCTACCATCTGTATGATAGACTAAACTACGGCAAGGTGTACAGTTCTACCATCTGTATGATAGACTAAACTATAGCAAAGTTTACAGTTCTACCATCTGTATGATAGACTAAACTAAGGCAAGGTTTACAGTTCTACCATCTGTATGATAGACTAAACTATAGCAAAGTTTACAGTTCTACCATCTGTATGATAGACTAAACTACGGCAAGGTGTACAGTTCTACCATCTGTATGATAGACTAAACTACGGCAAGGTTTACAGTTCTACCATCTGTATGATAGACTAAACTACGCAAAGGTTTACAGTTCTACCATCTGTATGATAGACTAAACTATAGCAAGTTTAGAGTTCTAACATCTCTGTTATAGACTAAACTATAGCACGGTTTACAGTTCTACCATCTGTGTAATAGTCTAAATTATAGCAAGGTTAACAGTTCTACCATCTGTATGATAGACTAAACTACGGCAAGGTGTACAGTTCTACCATCTGTATGATAGACTAAACTATAGCATAGTTTTACATTTCTACGATCTGTATGATAGACTAAACTACGGCAAGGTGTACAGTTCTACCATCTGTATGATAGACTAAACTATAGCAAAGTTTACAGTTCTACCATCTGTATGATAGACTAAACCACGGCAAGGTGTACAGTTCTACCATCTGTATGATAGACTAAACTATAGCAAAGTTTACAGTTCTACCATCTGTATGATAGACTAAACTACGGCAAGGTGTACAGTTCTACCATCTGTATGATAGACTAAACTATAGCAAAGTTTACAGTTCTACCATCTGTATGATAGACTAAACTACGGCAAGGTGTACAGTTCTACCATCTGTATGATAGACTAAACTATAGCAAAGTTTACAGTTCTACCATCTGTATGATAGACTAAACTAAGGCAAGGTTTACAGTTCTACCATCTGTATGATAGACTAAACTATAGCAAAGTTTACAGTTCTACCCTCTGTATGATAGACTAAACTACGGCAAGGTGTACAGTTCTACCATCTGTATGATAGACTAAACTACGGCAAGGTTTACAGTTCTACCATCTGTATGATAGACTAAACTACGCAAAGGTTTACAGTTCTACCATCTGTATGATAGACTAAACTATAGCAAGTTTAGAGTTCTAACATCTCTGTTATAGACTAAACTATAGCACGGTTTACAGTTCTACCATCTGTGTAATAGTCTAAATTTTAGCAAGGTTAACAGTTCTACCATCTGTATGATAGACTAAACTACGGCAAGGTGTACAGTTCTACCATCTGTATGATAGACTAAACTATAGCAAAGTTTACAGTTCTACCATCTGTATGATAGACTAAACTATAGCAAGGTTTACAGTTCTACCATCTGTATGATAGACTAAACTACGGCAAGGTGTACAGTTCTACCATCTGTATGATAGACTAAACTATAGCAAAGTTTACAGTTCTACCATCTGTATGATAGACTAAACTACGGCAAGGTGTACAGTTCTACCATCTGTATGATAGACTAAACTATAGCATAGTTTTACATTTCTACCATCTGTATGATAGACTAAACTACGGCAAGGTTTACAGTTCTACCATCTGTATGATAAACTAAACTATAGCAAAGTTTACAGTTCTACCATCTGTATGATAGACTAAACTACGGCAAGGTGTACAGTTCTACCATCTGTATGATAGACTAAACTACGGCAAGGTTTACAGTTCTACCATCTGTATGATAGACTAAACTACGGCAAGGTGTACAGTTCTACCATCTGTATGATAGACTAAACTATAGCAAGTTTAGAGTTCTATCATCTCTGTTATAGACTAAACTATAGCACGGTTTACAGTTCTACCATCTGTGTAATAGTCTAAACTATAGCAATGTTTACAGTTCTACCATCTGTATGATAAATTAAACTATAGCAAGTTTTACAGTTCTACCATCTGTGTAACAGACTAAACTATAGCAATGTTTACAGTTATACCATCTGTGTGATAGACTAAACTATAGCAAGGTTTACAGTTCTACCATCTGTATGATAGACTAAACTACGGCAAGGTGTACAGTTCTACCATCTGTGTGATAGACTAAACTATAGCAAGGTTTACAGTTCTACCATCTGTGTAACAGACTAAACTATAGCAAGGTTACAGTTCTACAGTGTGTGTAATAGATTAAATTATAGAAATGTTTACAGTTCTACCATCTGTATGATAGATTAAACTTTAGCAATGTTTACAGTTCTACCATATGTGTAATAGACTAAACTATAGCAAGGTTTACAGTTCAAACATCTGTGTTATAGACTAAACTATAGCAAGGTTTACAGTTCTACCATCTGTGTAACAGACTACACTATAGCAAGGTTTACAGTTCTACCATCTGTGTGATAGACTAAACTATAGCAAGGTTTACAGTTCTACCATATGTGTAACAGACTAAACTATAGCAATGTTTACAGTTTTACCATCTGTATGATAGACTTAACTATAGCAAGGTTTACAGTTCTACCATCTGTGTAATAGACTGAACTATAGCAAGGTTTACAGTTCTACCATCTGTGTAATAGTCCAAACTATAGCAAGGATTACAGTTCTACCATCTGTGTAATAGTCCAAACTATAGCAAGGTTTACAGTTCTACCATCTGTGTAATAGTCCAAACTATAGCAAGGTTTACAGTTCTACCATCTGTGTAATAGTCCAAACTATAGCAAGGTTTACAGTTCTACCATCTGTGTAATAGCCTAAAGTATTCTGATATAGTTACTGTCTACAGTCCTAGACAGAGTAGACCGGTACACTATGATATAATTACTGTCTACAGTCCTAGACAGAACAGACCGGTACACTATGATATAGTTACTGTCTACAGTCTTAGACAGAACAGACCGGTACACTATGATATGGATACTGTCTACAGTCCTAGACACAACAGACCGGTACACTATGATATAGTTACTGTCTACAGTCCTAGACAGAAGAGACCGGTACTCTATGATACGGTTACTGTCTATCGTCCCAGACAGAGTAGACCGGTACACTATGATATGGTTACTGTCTATAGTCCTAGACAGAACAGACCGGTACAATATGATAAAGTTACTGTCTACAGTCCTAGACAGAAGAGACCGGTACACTATGATATGGTTACTGTCTATAGTCCTAGACAGAACAGATCGGTACACTATGATATGGCAACTGTCTACAGTCCTAGACAGATTATATCGGTACACTATGATATGGCAACTGTCTACAGTCCTAGACAGATTATATCGGTACACTATGATATGGTTACTGTCTACAGTCCTAGACAGAACAGACCGGTACACTATGATATGGTTACTGTCTACAGTCCTAGACAGAACAGACCGGTACACTATGATATAGTTACTGTCTACAGTCCTAGACAGAACAGACCGGTACACTATGATATGGTTACTGTCTACAGTCCTAGACAGAAGAGACCGGTACGCTATGATATAGTTACTATCTACAGTCCTAGACAGAAGAGACCGGTACACTATGATATGGTTACTGTCTACAGTCCTAGACAGAACAGACCGGTACATTATGATATGGTTACTGTCTACAGTCCTAGACAGAACAGACCGGTACACCTTGATATGGATACTGTCTACAGTCCTAGACAGAACAGACCGGTACACTATGATATAGTTACTGTCTACAGTCCAAGACAGAGTAAACCGGTACACTATGATATATTTACTGTGTACAGTCCTGGACAGAAGAGACCGGTACACTATGATATGGTTACTGTCTACAGTCCTAGACAGAACAGACCGGTACACTATGATATAGTTACTGTCTACAGTCCAAGACAGAGTAAACCGGTACACTATGATATATTTACTGTGTACAGTCCTAGACAGAGTAGACCGGTACACTATGATATAGTTACTGTCTACAGTCCCAGACAGAGTAGACCGGTACACTATGATATAGTTACTGTCTACAGTCCCAGACAGAACAGACCGGTACACTACGATATGGTTACTGTCTACAGTCCCAGACAGAAGAGACCGGTACACTATGATATAGTTACTGTCTACAGTCCTAGACAGAACAGACCGGTACACTATGATATAGTTACTGTCTACAGTCCTAGACAGAACAGACCGGTACACTACGATATGGTTACTGTCTACAGTCCCAGACAGAAGAGACCGGTACACTATGATATAGTTACTGTCTACAGTCCTAGACAGAACAGACCGGTACACTACGATATGGTTACTGTCTACAATCCTAGACAGAACAGACCGGTGCACTATGATATGGTTACTGTCTACAGTCCTAGACAGAACAGACCGGTACACTATGATATGGTTACTGTCTACAGTCCTAGACAGAACAGACCTGTACACCTTGATATGGATACTGTCTACAGTCCTAGACAGAATAGACCGGTACACTATGATATAGTTACTGTCTACAGTCCTAGACAGAGTAGACCGGTACACTATGATATGGTTACTGTCTACAGTCCTAGACAGAACAGACCGGTACACTATGATATAGTTACTGTCTACAGTCCTAGACAGAGTAGACCGGTACATTATGATATGGTTACTGTCTACAGTCCTAGACAGAAAAGACCGGTACACTATGATACGGTTACTGTCTATCGTCCCAGACAGAGTAGACCGGTACACTATGATATGGTTACTGTCTATCGTCCCAGACAGAGTAGACCGGTACACTATGATATGGTTACTGTCTACAGTCCTAGACAGAACAGACCGGTACACTATGATATAGTTACTGTCTACAGTCCCAGACAGAACAGACCGGTACACTATGATATAGTTACTGTCTACAGTCCCAGACAGAACAGACCGGTACACTATGATACGGTTACTGTCTATCGTCCCAGACAGAGTAGACCGGTACACTATGATATGGTTACTGTCTACAGTCCTAGACAGAACAGACCGGTACACTATGATATAGTTACTGTCTACAGTCCAAGACAGAGTAAACCGGTACACTATGATATATTTACTGTGTACAGTCCTGGACAGAAGAGACCGGTACACTATGATATGGTTACTGTCTATAGTCCTAGACAGAAGAGACCGGTACACTATGATATAGTTAGTGTCTACAGTCCTAGACAGAACAGACCTGTACACCTTGATATGGATACTGTCTACAGTCCTAGACAGAATAGACCGGTACACTATGATATAGATACTGTCTACAGTCCTAGACAGAGTAGACCGGTACACTATGATATGGTTACTGTCTACAGTCCTAGACAGAACAGACCGGTACACTATGATATAGTTACTGTCTACAGTCCTAGACAGAACAGACTGGTACACTATCATATGGTTACTGTCTACAGTCCCAGACAGAACAGACTGGTACACTATCATATGGTTACTGTCTACAGTCTCAGACAGAACAGACCGGTATACTATCATATGGTTACTGTCTACAGTCCCAGACAGAACAGACCGGTACACTATCATATGGTTACTGTCTACAGTCCCAGACAGAACAGACTGGTACACTATCATATGGTTACTGTCTACAGTCCCAGACAGAACAGACTGGTACACTATCATATGGTTACTGTCTACAGTCCCAGACAGAACAGACTGGTACACTATCATATGGTTACTGTCTACAGTCCCAGACAGAACAGACCGGTACACTATGATATAGTTACTGTCTACAGTCCTAGACAGAACAGACTGGTACACTATCATATGGTTACTGTCTACAGTCCCAGACAGAACAGACCGGTACCATATGATATGGTTACTGTCTACAGTCCTAGACAGAACAGACCGGTACACTATGATATAGTTACTGTCTACAGTCCCAGACAGAACAGACCGGTACATTATGATATGGTTACTGTCTACAGTCCCAGACAGAACAGACCGGTACACTATGATATAGTTACTGTCTACAGTCCCAGACAGAACAGACCGGTACACTATGATACGGTTACTGTCTATCGTCCCAGACAGAGTAGACCGGTACACTATGATATGGTTACTGTCTGCAGTCCTAGACAGAACAGACCGGTACACTATGATATAGTTACTGTCTACAGTCCCAGACAGAACAGACCGGTACATTATGATATGGTTACTGTCTACAGTCCCAGACAGAACAGACCGGTACACTATGATATAGTTACTGTCTACAGTCCCAGACAGAACAGACCGGTACACTATGATACGGTTACTGTCTATCGTCCCAGACAGAGTAGACCGGTACACTATGATATGGTTACTGTCTGCAGTCCTAGACAGAACAGACCGGTACACTATGATATAGTTACTGTCTACAGTCCAAGACAGAGTAAACCGGTACACTATGATATATTTACTGTGTACAGTCCTGGACAGAAGAGACCGGTACACTATGATATGGTTACTGTCTATAGTCCTAGACAGAAGAGACCGGTACACTATGATATAGTTAGTGTCTACAGTCCTAGACAGAACAGACCTGTACACCTTGATATGGATACTGTCTACAGTCCTAGACAGAGTAGACCGGTACACTACGATATGGTTACTGTCTACAGTCCTAGACAGAACAGACCGGTACACTATGATATGGTTACTGTCTACAGTCCTAGATAGAACAGACCGGTACACTATGATATGGTTTATGTCTACAGTCCTAGACAGAACAGACCGGTACACTATGATACAGTTACTGTCTACCGTCCCAGACAGAGTAGACCGGTACACTACGATATGGTTACTGTCTACAGTCCCAGACAGAAGAGACTGGTACACTATGATATGGTTACTCTCTACAGTCCTAGACAGAACAGACCGGTACACTATGATATGGTAACTGTCTACAGTCTTAGACAGATTATATCGATACACTATGATATAGTTACTGTCTACAGTCCTAGACAGAACAGACCGGTACTCTATGATATTGTTACTGTCTACAATTCTAGACAGAACAGACCGGTACACTATGATATGGTTACTGTCTACACTCCTAGACAGAACAGACCGGTACACTAGAATATAGTTACTGTCTACAGTCCCAGACAGAACAGACCGGTACTCTATGATATAGTTACTGTCTACAGTCCTAGACAGAACAGACCGGTACACTAGAATATAGTTACTGTCTACAGTCCCAGACAGAACAGACCAGTACACTAGAATATAGTTACTGTCTACAGTCCTAGACAGAACAGACCGGTACACCTTGATATGGATACTGTCTACAGTCCTAGACAGAACAGACCGGTACACTATGATAAGGTTACTGTCTACAGTCCTAGACAGAACAGACCGGTACACCTTGATATGGTTACTGTCTACAGTCCTAGACAGAACAGACCGGTACACTATGATATAGTTACTGTCTACAGTCCTAGACAGAACAGACCGGTACACTATGATATGGTTACTGTCTACAGTCCTAGACAGAACAGACCGGTACACTATGATATACTTACAGTCTACAGTCCTAGACAGAACAGACCAGTACTCTATGATATGGTTACTGTCTACAGTCCTAGACAGAACAGACCGGTACACTATGATATAGTTACTGTCCACTGTCCTAAACAGAACAGACCGGTACTCTATGATATGGTTACTGTCAACAGTCCTAGACAGAACAGACCGGTACACTATGATATAGTTACTGTCTACAGTCCTAGACAGAACAGACCGGTACACTATGATATAGTTACTGTCTACAGTCCTAGACAGAACAGACCGGTACACTATGATATAGTTACTGTCAACAGTCCTAAACAGAACAGACCGGTACTCTATGATATAGTTACTGTCTACAGTCCTAGACAGAACAGACCGGTACACTATGATATGGTTACTGTCTACAGTCCTAAACAGAACAGACCGGTACTCTATGATATGGTTACTGTCCACAGTCCTAAACAGAACAGACCGGTACACTATGATATAGTTACTGTCTACAGTCCTAAACAGAACAGACCGGTACTCTTAGATATAGTTACTGTCCACAGTCCTAAACAGAACAGACCGGTACACTATGATATAGTTACTGTCTACAGTCCTAGACAGAACAGACCGGTACACTACGATATGGTTACTGTCTACAATCCTAGACAGAACAGACCGGTACTCTATGCTATGGTTACTGTCTACAGTCCTAAACAGAACAGACCGGTACACTATGATATAGTTACTGTCTACAGTCCCAGACAGAGTAGACAGGTACACTATGATATAGTTACTGTCTACAGTCCCAGACAGAACAGACCAGTACACTATGATATAGTTACTGTCTACAGTCCTAGACAGAACAGACCGGTACACTATGATATTGATACTGTCTACAGTCCTAGACACAACAGACAGGTACACTATGATATGGTAACTATCTACAGTCCTAGACAGAGTAGACCGGTACACTATGATATAGTTACTGTCTACAGTCCCAAACCGAACAGACCGGTACACTATGATATGGTTACTGTCAACAGTCCTAGACAGAACAGACCGGTACACTATGATATGGTTACTGTCAACAGTCCTAGACAGAACAGACCGGTACTCTATGATATAGTTACTGTCTACAGTCCCAGACAGAACAGACCAGTACACTATGATATAGTTACTGTCTACAGTCCTAGACAGAACAGCCCGGTACACTATGATATAGTTACTGTCAACAGTCCTAGACAGAACAGACCGGTACTCTATGATATAGTTACTGTCTACAGTCCCAGACAGAACAGACCAGTACACTATGATATAGTTACTATCTACAGTCCTAGACAGAACAGACCGGTACACTATGATATAGTTACTGTCTACAGTCCTAGACAGAAGAGGCCGGTACACTATGATATAGTTACTGTCTACAGTGTTAGTCAGAAGAGACCGGTACACTATGATATAGATACTGTCTACAGTCCAAGACAGAACAGACCGGTACACTATGATATAGTTACTGTCTACAGTCCTAGATAGAACAGACCGGTACACTATGATATGGTTACTGTCTACAGTCCTAGACAGAACAGACCGGTACACTATGATACGGTTACTGTCTATCGTCCCAGACAGAGTAGACCGGTACACTACGATATGGTTACTGTCTACAGTCCTAGACAGAACAGACCGGTACACTATGATATAGTTACTGTCTACAGTCCTAGACAGAACAGACCGGTACACTATGATATGGTTACTGTCTACAGTCCCAGACAGAACAGACCGGTACACTATGATATGGTAACTGTCTACAGTCTTAAACAGATTATATCGGTACACTATGATATAGTTACTGTCTACAGTCCTAGATAGAACAGACCGGAATCTATGATATGGTTACTGTTTACAATCCTAGACAGAACAGACCGGTACACTATGATATGGTTACTGTCTACATTCCTAAACAGAACAGACCGGTACACTATGATATAGTTACTGTCTACAGTCCTAGACAGAACAGACCGGTACTCTATGATATGGTTACTGTCTACAGTCCTAGACAGAACAGACCGGTACTCTATGATATGGTTACTGTCTACAGTCCCAGACAGAACAGACCAGTACACTATGATATAGTTACTGTCTACAGTCCTAGACAGAACAGACCGGTACTCTATGATATGGTTACTGTCTACAATCCTAGACAGAACAGACCGGTACACTATGATATGGTTACTGTCTACAGTCCTAGACAGAACAGACCGGTACACCTTGATATGGATACTGTCTACAGTCCTAGACAGAACAGACCGGTACACTATGATATAGTTATTGTCTACAGTCCTAGACAGAACAGACCGGTACACTATGATATAGTTACTGTCTACAGTCCTAGACAGAACAGACCGGTACGCTATGATATAGTTACTGTCTACAGTCCTAGACAGAGTAGACCGGTACACTATGATATAGTTGCTGTCTACAGTCCCAGACAAAACAGACCGGTACACTATGATATAGTTACTGTCTACAGTCCCAGACAGAACAGACCGGTACACTACGATATAGTTACTGTCTACAGTCCCAGACAGAACAGACCGGTACACTATGATATAGTTACTGTCTACAGTCCCAGACAGAACAGACCGGTACACTATGATATAGTTACTGTCTACAGTCCCAGACAGAACAGACCGGTACACTATGATATAGTTACTGTCTACAGTCCCAGACAGAACAGACCGGTACACTATGATATACATTGTAGTTACTGTCTACAGTCCCAGACAGAACAGACCGGTACACTACGATATAGTTACTGTCTACAGTCCCAGACAGAAGAGACCGGTACACTACGATATAGTTACTGTCTACAGTCCCAGAAAGAAGAGACAGGTACACTACGATATAGTTACTGTCTACAGTCCCAGACAGAACAGACCGGTACACTACGATATAGTTACTGTCTACAGTCCCAGACAGAACAGACCGGTACACTACGATATAGTTACTGTCTACAGTCCCAGACAGGACAGACCGGTACACTACGATATAGTTACTGTCTACAGTCCCAGACAGAAGAGACCGGTGCACTACGATATAGTTACTGTCTACAGTCCCAGACAGAAGAGACCGGTACACTACGATATAGTTACTGTCTACAGTCCCAGAAAGAAGAGACAGGTACACTACGATATAGTTACTGTCTACAGTCCCAGACAGAACAGACTGGTACACTACGATATAGTTACTGTCTACAGTCCCAGACAGAACAGACCGGTACACTACGATATAGTTACTGTCTACAGTCCCAGACAGAACAGACCGGTACACTATGATACGGTTATTGTCTACCGTCCCAGACAGAGTAGACCGGTACACTACGATATGGTTACTGTCTACAGTCCTAGACAGAAGAGACCGGTACACTATGATATAGTTACTGTCTACAGTCCTAGACAGAACAGACTGGTACACTATGATATGGTAACTGTCTACAGTCCTAGACAGATTATATCGGTACACTACGATATGGTTACTGTCTACAGTCCTAGACAGAACAGACCGGTACGCTATGATATGGTTACTGTCTACAATCCTAGACAGAACAGACCGGTACTCTATGATATGGTTACTAAATACATTCCTAGACAGAACAGACCAGTACACTATGATATAGTTACTGTCTACAGTCCTAGACAGAACAGACCGGTACTCTATGATATAGTTACTGTCTACAGTCCTAGACAGAGTAGACCGGTACCATATGACATGGTTACTGTCTACAGTCCCAGACAGAACAGACCGGTACACTATGATATAGTTACTGTCTACAGTCCCAGACAGAACAGACCGGTACACTATGATATAGTTACTGTCTACAGTCCCAGACAGAACAGACCGGTACTCTATGATATGGTTACTGTTTACAATCCTAGACAGAACAGACCGGTACACTATGATATGGTTACTGTCTACAATTATAGACAGAACAGCCCGGTACACTATGATATGGTTACTGTCTACAGTCCTAGACAGAACAGACCGGTACACCTTGATATGGATACTGTCTACAGTCCTAGACAGAACAGACCGGTACACTATGATATAGTTAATGTCTACAGTCCTAGACAGAACAGACCGGTACTCTATGCTATGGTTACTGTCTACAGTCCTAGACAGAACAGACCGGTACACTATGATATAGTTACTGTCTACAGTCCTAGACAGAAGAGACCGGTACGCTATGATATAGTTACTGTCTACAGTCACAGACAGAGTAGACCGGTACACTATGATATAGTTGCTGTCTACAGTCCCAGACGAAACAGACCGGTACACTATGATATAGTTACTGTCTACAGTCCCAGACAGAACAGACCGGTACACTATGATATAGTTACTGTCTACAGTCCCAGACAGAAGAGACCGGTACACTATGATATAGTTACTGTCTAGAGTCACAGACAGAACAGACCGGTACACTATGATATAGTTACTGTCTACAGTCACAGACAGAACAGACCGGTACACTATGATATAGTTACTGTCTACAGTCCCAGACAGAACAGACCGGTACACTACGATATAGTTACTGTCTACAGTCCCAGACAGAAGAGACCGGTACACTACGATATGGTTACTGTCTACAGTCCCAGACAGAAGAGACCGGTACACTACGATATAGTTACTGTCTACAGTCCCAGACAGAAGAGACCGGTACACTACGATATAGTTACTGTCTACAGTCCCAGACAGAACAGACCGGTACACTATGATATAGTTACTGTCTACAGTCCCAGACAGAACAGACCGGTACACTATGATATACATTGTAGTTACTGTCTACAGTCCCAGACAGAACAGACCGGTACACTACGATATAGTTACTGTCTACAGTCCCAGACAGAACAGACTGGTACACTACGATATAGTTACTGTCTACAGTCCCAGAAAGAAGAGACCGGTACACTACGATATAGTTACTGTCTACAGTCCCAGACAGAACAGACCGGTACACTACGATATAGTTACTGTCTACAGTCCCAGACAGAACAGACCGGTACACTACGATATAGTTACTGTCTACAGTCCCAGACAGAACAGACCGGTACACTACGATATAGTTACTGTCTACAGTCCCAGACAAAAGAGACCGGTACACTACGATATTGTTACTGTCTACAGTCCCAGACAGAAGAGACCGGTACACTACGATATAGTTACTGTCTACAGTCCCAGAAAGAAGAGACAGGTACACTACGATATAGTTACTGTCTACAGTCCCAGACAGAACAGACTGGTACACTACGATATAGTTACTGTCTACAGTCCCAGACAGAACAGACCGGTACACTACGATATAGTTACTGTCTACAGTCCCAGACAGAACAGACCGGTACACTATGATACGGTTATTGTCTACCGTCCCAGACAGAGTAGACCCGTACACTACGATATGGTTACTGTCTACATTCCTAGACAGAAGAGACCGGTACACTATGATATAGTTACTGTCTACAGTCCTAGACAGAACAGACCGGTACACTATGATATAGTTACTGTCTACAGTCCTAGACAGAACAGACCGGTACTCTATGATATGGTTACTGTTTACAATCCTAGACAGAACAGACCGGTACACTATGATATGGTTACTGTCTACAATTATAGACAGAACAGCCCGGTACACTATGATATGGTTACTGTCTACAGTCCTAGACAGAACAGACCGGTACACCTTGATATGGATACTGTCTACAGTCCTAGACAGAACAGATCGGTACACTATGATATAGTTAATGTCTACAGTCCTAGACAGAACAGACCGGTACTCTATGCTATGGTTACTGTCTACAGTCCTAGACAGAAGAGACCGGTACGCTATGATATAGTTACTATCTACAGTCCTAGACAGAAGAGACCGGTACACTATGATATAGTTACTGTCTACAGTCCCAGACAGAACAGACCGGTACACTATGATATAGTTACTGTCTACAGTCCCAGACAGAACAGACCGGTACACTATGATATAGTTACTGTCTACAGTCCCAGACAGAACAGACCGGTACACTACGATATAGTTACTGTCTACAGTCCCAGACAGAACAGACCGGTACACTACGATATAGTTACTGTCTACAGTCCCAGACAGAACAGACCGGTACACTACGATATAGTTACTGTCTACAGTCCCAGACAGAACAGACCGGTACACTACGATATAGTTACTGTCTACAGTCCCAGACAGAACAGACCGGTACACTACGATATAGTTACTGTCTACAGTCCCAGACAGAAGAGACCGGTACACTACGATATAGTTACTGTCTACAGTCCCAGACAGAACAGACCGGTACACTACGATATAGTTACTGTCTACAGTCCCAGACAGAACAGACCGGTACACTACGATATAGTTACTGTCTACAGTCCCAGACAGAACAGACCGGTACACTACGATATAGTTACTGTCTACAGTCCCAGACAGAACAGACCGGTACACTACGATATAGTTACTGTCTACAGTCCCAGACAGAACAGACCGGTACACTACGATATAGTTACTGTCTACAGTCCCAGACAGAACAGACCGGTACACTACGATATAGTTACTGTCTACAGTCCCAGACAGAACAGACCGGTACACTACGATATAGTTACTGTCTACAGTCCCAGACAGAAGAGACCGGTACACTACGATATAGTTACTGTCTACAGTCCCAGACAGAAGAGACCGGTACACTACGATATAGTTACTGTCTACAGTCCCAGACAGAAGAGACCGGTACACTACGATATAGTTACTGTCTACAGTCCCAGACAGAAGAGACCGGTACACTACGATATAGTTACTGTCTACAGTCCCAGACAGAAGAGACCGGTACACTACGATATAGTTACTGTCTACAGTCCCAGACAGAACAGACCGGTACACTACGATATAGTTACTGTCTACAGTCCCAGACAGAACAGACCGGTACACTACGATATAGTTACTGTCTACAGTCCCAGACAGAACAGACCGGTACACTACGATATAGTTACTGTCTACAGTCCTAGACAGAAGAGACCGGTACACTATGATATAGTTACTCTCTAGAGCACATTTGTAAGTAGCTGCTAATAAACAGAGTGACGTCACGTATTAGTGTGCGACAGGTGTGAAGATATTGATATATATATATTTGCGCATGACAGGAGTTCCTTTAAAAGTAGCGTTTACGAAACAGTACGTACATTAGGAGCTTGGTGCCCAGATTACTACGATCAGACTGTACAACTACGCGTCAGATATAGAGGTAAGTTGTTGTTGACATGGAGGTTTTTTATCAAGTTATAATGTATATATATCATATTTGCGTATTTATTTATATCAAAATTATTGTAAGGATAGCTAATTCTGTAGTTATACTACAAACATCATCAATCGACACATTCTCTACCTTTCTGTTATCTTTAATGCTAAGCCGGGTATCCATTGCACAATTACAGTTTTTTTTATTCAACTCCTGAAATATTTCTGTATTTAATCCACATCTGCTATATCTTGATAAGCTATTTCTAGATAATGCAGTCCATCAAGTTATCATGTTTTTAAAGCCTGCCTTTATATCCTAACCAGTGAAGGCCTGGTTTCGGACGATACACGCTGGATTGTTCATTACAGATAATCCAGCCGAAATATTTTCTTAACAGATTGTCAATTCAGTCCTGTTATTTCATTTTGTATGTAATCAAGAGCTGATATTCTAGAAATATTATCGAATCCCATCTTTATGTTTTATTTATACTTTATCAATTCCTCCTATTTTTTTTTAAAAAATCAATCAAATCCTGAAATTTTATTGAAATAAATCCAGTACATGTGTTTCATTGGAATTGATATTTCCCTGATATTTCATTATAATTATTGACATCTCCATGTTTGATTATAAGAAATCATGTCTTTATTATCAACAGCGTCTGTATAAGTAATCAAGAGTATTTTCATGTCCTGATTTTAACACTTAAACACTAACAATTAGTCCAGATACTTTATTTCAATCAATGAAGTTCTACAATTTTATAAAGATTAACTCGTCCTGAAAATCGATCATTCAAAGTTGCTTGAGTTTCTTCCAGTAAAATTTAATATATATATATAATTATAAAGAGCCGCCCAGTACATGCTGTATATGATCGTGGAAGTAATACATAAAAAGAATATACATAAAACATGAAACAATTTTAGATTTGAATGCTAAATGTTGCATATCATCCCTTCGGTTGATCGGACGCCGAAGGTTTTACTAAATCAGCAAAGAAACATCCTCAGGTGATGTTTAGTAAATAAAAAATTCAGTAAAAAATGTTGTTACTAAATAATCGTTGAGAATAGCTACTGAGTGTATCTTTAAAGTTATTTTCCCTTTAGTCGTTCCCTTTCCCTTACCAGCCTACATCCCCTTTAGTCGTTCCCATTCCCTCACCTGCCCACATCCCCTTTAGTCGTTCCCTTACCTGCCCACATCCCTTTTAGTCGTTCCCTTTCCCTTACCTGCCCACATCCCCTTTAGTCGTTCTCTTTCCCTTACCTGCCCACATCCCCTTTAGGCGTTCCCTTTCCCTTACCTGCTCACATCCCCTTTAGTCGTTCCATTTCCCTTTCCTGCCCACATCCCCTTTAGTCGTTCCATTTCCCTAACTGCACACATCCCCTTCCGTCGTTCCCTTTCCCTTTCCTGCCCACATCCCCTTTAGTCGTTCCATTTCCCTAACTGCACACATCCCCTTCCGTCGTTCCCTTTCCCTTTTTCCTGCCCACATCCACTTTAGTCGTTCCATTTCCCTAACTGCACACATCCCCTTCCGTAGTTCCATTTCCCTTACCTGCCCACATCCCCTTTAGTCGTTCCCTTTCCCTTACCTGCCTACATCCCCTTTAGTCGTTCAATTTCCCTTTCCTGCCCACATCCCCTTTAGTCGTTCTCTTTCCCTCACCTGCCCACATCCCCTTTAGTCGTTCCCTTACCTGCCTACATCCCCTTTAGTCGTTCCCTTTCTCTTACCTGCCTACATCCCCTTTAGTCGTTCCATTTCCCTTACCTGCCTACATCCCCTTTAGTCGTTCCCTTTCCCTTACCTGCCCACATCCCCTTTAGTCGTTCTCTTTCCCTTACCTGCCCACATCCCCTTTAGTCGTTCCATTTCCCTAACTGCACACATCCCCTTCCGTCGTTCCCTTTCCCTCTCCTGCCCACATCCCCTTTAGTCGTTCCATTTCCCTAACTGCACACATCCCCTTCCGTCGTTCCCTTTCCCTTTTTCCTGCCCACATCCACTTTAGTCGTTTCATTTCCCTAACTGCACACATCCCCTTCCGTCGTTCCATTTCCCTTACCTGCCCACATCCCCTTTAGTCGTTCCCTTTCCCTTACCTGCCTACATCCCCTTTAGTCGTTCCATTTCCCTTTCCTGCCCACATCCCCTTTAGTCGTTCCATTTCCCTTACCTGCCTACATCCCCTTTAGTCGTTCCCTTCCCTTACCTGCCCACATCCCCTTTAGTCGTTCCCTTTCCCTTACCTGCCCACCTCCCCCTTTAGTCGTTCCATTTCCCTTACCTGCCCACATCCCCCTTTAGTCGTTCCCTTTCCCTTACCTGCCTACATCCCCTTTAGTCGTTCCCTTTCCCTTATCTGCCCACCTCCCCCTTTAGTCGTTCCATTTCCCTTACCTGCCCACATCCCCTTTTAGGCGTTCCATTTCCCTTACCTGCCCACATCCCCCTTTAGGCGTTCCATTTTCTTTACCTGCCCACATCCCCCTTTATGCGTTCCATTTCCCTAACTGCACACATCCCCTTCCGTCGTTCCATTTCCCTTACCTGCCCACATCCCCTTTAGGCGTTCCATTACCCTTACCTGCCCACATCCCCTTTAGTCGTTCCCTTTCCCTTACCTGCCCACGTCCCCTTTAGGCGTTCCATTTCCCTTACCTGCCCACATCCCCTTTAGTCGTTCCCTTTCCCTTACCTGCCCACATCCCCTTTAGTCGTTCCCTTTCCCTTACCTGCCTACATCCCCTTTAGTCGTTCCATTTCCCTTACCAGCCTACATCCCCTTTAGTCGTTCCCTTTCCCTTACCAGCCTACATCCCCTTTAGTCGTTCCATTTCCTTTACCAGCCTACATCCCCTTTAGTCGTTCCCTTTCCCTTACCTGCCTACATCCCCTTTAGTCGTTCCCTTTCTCTTACCTGCCTACATCCCCTTTAGTCGTTCCATTTCCCTTACCTGCCTACATCCCCTTTAGTCGTTCCATTTTCCTTACCAGCCTACATCCCCTTTAGTCGTTCCCTTTCCCTTACCTGCCTACATCCCCTTTAGTCGTTCCCTTTCCCTTACCTGTCTACATTCCCTTTAGTCGTTCCCTTTCCCTTACCTGCCTACATCACCTTTAGTCGTTCCCTTTCCCTTACCTGCCTACATCCCCTTTAGTCGTTCCCTTTCCCTTACCTGCCTACATCCCCTTTAGTCGTTCCATTTCCCTTACCAGCCTACATCCCCTTTAGTCGTTCCCTTTCCCTTACCAGCCTACATCCCCTTTAGTCGTTCCCTTTCCCTTACCAGCCTACATCCCCTTTAGTCGTTCCCTTTCCCTTACCTGCCTACATCCCCTTTAGTCGTTCCCTTTCTCTTACCTGCCTACATCCCCTTTAGTCGTTCCCTTTCCCTTACCTGCCCACATCCCCTTTAGTCGTTCCCTTTCCCTTACCAGCCTACATCCCCTTTAGTCGTTCCCTTTCCCTTACCTGCCTACATCCCCTTTAGTCGTTCCATTTCCCTTACCTGCCTACATCCCCTTTAGTCGTTCTCTTTCCCTTACCTTCCTACATCCCCTTTAGTCGTTCCCTTTCCCTTACCTGCCTACATCCCCTTTAGTCGTTCCCTTTCCCTTACCTGCCTACATCCCCTTTAGTCGTTCCCTTTCCCTTACCAGCCTACATCCCCTTTAGTCGTTCCCTTTCCCTTACCTGCCTACATCCCCTTTAGTCGTTCCCTTTCCCTTACCTGCCTACATCCCCTTTAGTCGTTCCCTTTCCCTTACCTGCCCACATCCCCTTTAGTCGTTCCATTTCCCTTACCAGCCTACATCCCCTTTAGTCGTTCCCTTTCCCTTACCTGCCCACATCCCCTTTAGTCGTTCCCTTTCCCTTACCTGCCTACATCTCCTTTAGTCGTTCCCTTTCCCTTACCTGCCTACATCCCCTTTAGTCGTTCCCTTTCCCTTACCTGCCTACATCCCCTTTAGTCGTTCCCTTTCCCTTACCTGCCTACATCCCCTTTAATCGTTCCCTTTCCCTTACCTGCTCACATCCCCTTTAGTCGTTCTCTTTCCCTTACCAACCTACATCCCCTTTAGTCGTTCCCTTTCCCTTACCTGCCTACATCCCCTTTAGTCGTTCCCTTTCCCTTACCTGCCTACATCCCCTTTAGTCGTTCCCTTTCCCTTACCTGCCCACATCCCCTTTAGTCGTTCCCTTTCCCTTACCTGCCTACATCCCCTTCCGTCGTTCCCTTTCCCTTACCTGCCCACATCCCCTTTAGTCGTTCCCTTTCCCTTACCTGCCCACATCCCCTTTAGTCGTTCCCTTTCCCTTACCTGCCCACATCCCCTTTAGTCGTTCCCTTTCCCTTACCTGCCCACATCCCCTTTAGTCGTTCCATTTCCCTTACCTGCCCACATCCCCTTTAGTCGTTCCCTTTCCCTTACCTGCCTACATCCCCTTTAGTCGTTCCATTTCCCTTACCTGCCTACATCCCCTTTATTCGTTCCATTTCCCTTACCTGCCTACACCCCCTTTAGTCGTTCCATTTCCCTTACCTGCCCACATCCCCTTTAGTCGTTCCCTTTCCCTTACCTGCCTACATCCCCTCTAGTCGTTGCCTTTCCCTTACCTGCCCACATCCCCTTTAGTCGTTCCCTTTCTCTTTAGTGATAAAAATCATATCAAAATGTCGTCATCACGTGTTTCCAAACTTTATATTTTGCAAAATGTAATGTTGGTCGAGGGCCCAGAAAAAGTTGTGAGAACTAATCAATAAAACAGTTTTGAATGAATCCACTTCAGTCATTTCTTTATATACTGTATTTAATCCAGACCTGATATTTTATCATACATTGTATTTAATCCTGACCTTATATTTTGTTATACACTGTATTTAATCCAGACCTGATAATTTGTTATACATTGTATTTAATCCAGACCTGATATTTTATTATACATTATATTCAATATAGACCTGATATTTTGTATACATTGTATTTAATCCAGACCTTATATTTTGTTATACATTGTATTCAATCTAGACCTGATATCTTATTATACATTGTATTTAATCCAGACCATATATTTTGTTATACATTGTATTCAATCTAGACCTGATATTTTGTTATACAGTATTTAATCTAGACCTGATATTTTGTTATACATTGTATTTAATCTAGACCTGATATTTTGTTATACAGTATTTAATCTAGACCTGATATTTTGTTATACATTGTATTTAATCTAGACCTGATATTTTGTTATACAGTATTTAATCTAGACCTGCTATTTTGTTATACAGTATTTAATCTAGACCTGATATTTTGTTATACAGTATTTAATCTAGACCTGATATTTTGTTATACAGTATTTAATCTAGACTTGATATTTTCTTTTCTACCACAATAGCCTGTGTTATCCCACTAACGTTAGGTTACCGATGTCCTCTATATACACGTTATGTACCAACGTTAGGTTACCGATATCCTCGATATACACGTTAGGTACCAACGTTAGGTTAACGATATCCTCTATATACACGTTATGTACCAACGTTAGGTTACCGATATCCTCTATATACACGTTATGAACCAACGTTAGGTTACCGATATCCTCTATATACACCTTATGTACCAACGTTAGGTTACCGATATCCTCTATATACACGTTATGTACCAACGTTAGGTTACCGATATCCTCTATATACACGTTATGTACCAACGTTAGGTTACCGATATCCTCGATATACACGTTAGGAACCAACGTTAGGTTACCGATATCCTCTATATACACGTTATGAACCAACGTTAGGTTACCGATATCCTCTATATACACGTTAGGAACCAACGTTAGGTTACCGATATCCTCTATATACACGTTATGTACCAACGTTATGTTACCGATATCCTCTATATACACGTTATGAACTAACGTTAGGTTACCGATATCCTCTATATACACGTTATGTACCAACGTTAGGTTACCGATATCCTCTATATACACGTTATGAACCAACGTTAGGTTACCGATATCCTCTATATACACCTTATGTACCAACGTTAGGTTACCGATATCCTCTATATACACCTTATGTACCAACGTTAGGTTACCGATATCCTCTATATACACGTTATGTACCAACGTTAGGTTACCGATATCCTCTATATACACGTTATGTACCAACGTTAGGTTACCGATATCCTCGATATACACGTTAGGAACCAACGTTAGGTTACCGATATCCTCTATATACACGTTATGAACCAACGTTAGGTTACCGATATCCTCTATATACACGTTAGGTACCAACGTTAGGTTACCGATATCTTCTATATACACGTTATGTACCAACGTTATGTTACCGATATCCTCTATATACACGTTATGAACTAACGTTAGGTTACCGATATCCTCTATATACACGTTATGAACCAACGTTAGGTTACCGATATCCTCTATATACACGTTAGGAACCAACGTTAGGTTACCGATATCCTCTATATACACGTTAGGAACCAACGTTAGGTTACCGATATCCTCTATATACATGTTATGAACCAACGTTAGGTTACCGATATCCTCTATATACACGTTATGTACCAACGTTAGGTTACCGATATCCTCTATATACATGTTATGAACCAACGTTAGGTTACCGATATCCTCTATATACACGTTAGGAACCAACGTTAGGTTACCGAGATCCTCTATATACACGTTATGTACCAACGTTAGGTTACCGATATCCTCTATATACATGTTATGAACCAACGTTAGGTTACCGATATCCTCTATATACACGTTAGGAACCAACGTTAGGTTACCGATATCCTCTATATACACGTTATGTACCAACGTTAGGTTACCGATATCCTCTATATACACGTTATGTACCAACGTTAGGTTACCGATATCCTCGATATACACGTTAGGTACCAACGTTATGTTACCGATATCCTCTATATACACGTTATGAACCAACGTTAGGTTACCGATATCCTCGATATACACGTCAGGAACCAACGTTAGGTTACCGATATCCTCTATATACACGTTATGTACCAACGTTAGGTTACCGATATCCTCTATATACACGTTAGGAACCAACGTTAGGTTACCGATATCCTCTATATACACGTTAGGAACCAACGTTAGGTTACCGATATCCTCTATATACACGTTATGAACTAACGTTAGGTTACCGATATCCTCTATATACACGTTATGAACCAACGTTAGGTTACCGATATCCTCTATATACACCTTATGTACCAACGTTAGGTTACCGATATCCTCTATATACACGTTATGTACCAACGTTAGGTTACCGATATCCTCTATATACACGTTATGTACCAACGTTAGGTTACCGATATCCTCGATATACACGTTAGGAACCAACGTTAGGTTACCGATATCCTCTATATACACGTTATGAACCAACGTTAGGTTACCGATATCCTCTATATACACGTTAGGTACCAACGTTAGGTTACCGATATCCTCTATATACACGTTATGTACCAACGTTATGTTACCGATATCCTCTATATACACGTTATGAACTAACGTTAGGTTACCGATATCCTCTATATACACGTTATGAACCAACGTTAGGTTACCGATATCCTCTATATACACGTTAGGAACCAACGTTAGGTTACCGATATCCTCTATATACACGTTAGGAACCAACGTTAGGTTACCGATATCCTCTATATACATGTTATGAACCAACGTTAGGTTACCGATATCCTCTATATACACGTTATGTACCAACGTTAGGTTACTGATATCCTCTATATACACGTTAGGAACCAACGTTAGGTTACCGAGATCCTCTATATACACGTTATGTACCAACGTTAGGTTACCGATATCCTCTATATACATGTTATGAACCAACGTTAGGTTACCGATATCCTCTATATACACGTTAGGAACCAACGTTAGGTTACCGATATCCTCTATATACACGTTATGTACCAACGTTAGGTTACCGATATCCTCTATATACACGTTAGGAACCAACGTTAGGTTACCGATATCCTCGATATACACGTTAGGTACCAAAGTTAGGTTACCGATATCCTCTATATACACGTTATGTACCAACGTTAGGTTACCGATATCCTCTATATACACGTTAGGAACCAACGTTAGGTTACCGATATCCTCTATATACACGTTATGAACCAACGTTAGGTTACCGATGTCCTTTATATACACGTTATGAACCAACGTTAGGTTACCGATATCCTTTATGTACACATTTAAACATTTGTGATGTGGTTATATTTTGAATATCACAAAGAAAAGGTTATGAGTTCTTAGACTCCAACCTTATGACGTCATTAATATTCTGAGAAGTGAATTGAGAAGAAGTTTGAACGCCGCCCAGGAGTCAATATTTATCGTTAAACTGTTTATTTGTGAGGAGTATCATCGCTCAGCTCTGATATCACCACAACGTATCTGACTCGATCAACTGGAACAATATTTCAGTTCTCGATTCATGCAGAAACTGTTAATTCCGCCCTGATTCTATTATACCATGTAAGAGATCCTTTCGCTCTCGGGCATCCGTGAACAGCACAAAGTACATTTATAAGGTAAAACCTGACACTGGTACACACGAATCCTTTATAGATAACGCATCTAACTACATTTTATAATTTTGTGTGCGTCAAACCGACAATTTAGATTTTTTTCTCCTTTTTGTAATGAAGCTCTTTGCTAAAAGGATCGTGTCTAACTATAACTAACTCTGTGTGAAAGTTTCACACGGTCACATAGAGGATGATATTCACGAGAAATTTCAATACACCTAGAGGCGAAACGATCAGTACTTTTCTCTTGGTGAGAGATTGAGAACATCATCAAGTTATTTCGGCATTCAAAGTCAACAAACAAAAATGTTTACCACGGATTTGCGATGATTTACAGGGATCGCCTCCAAAATCCTCATCAGTTTCCTGTGGAGATGGGACGAAAAGGACTGTCCTAAATCTAATAAGTCACCACTATTTCCTTAAGATTTGCAGAACCAGTTACTAACCAAGTTACACCTGTCTGTGTGTTACTAATCAAGTTACACCCGTCTGTGTTACTAACCATGTAACACCTGTCTGTGTGTTACTAACCATGTAACACCTGCCTGTGTTACTAACCATGTAACACCTGTCTGTGTTACTAACCATGAAACACCTGTCTGTGTTACTAACCATGTAACACCTGTCTGTGTTACTAACCATGTAACACCTGTCTGTGTGTTACTAACCATGTAACACCTGTCTGTGTTACTAACCATGTAACACATGTCTGTATTACTAACCATGTACCAGCCGTCTGTGTTACTAACCATGTAACACCTGTATGTGTTACTAACCAAGTTACACCTGTCTGTGTGTTACTAACCATATAACACCTGTCTGTGTTACTAACCATGTAACACATGTCTGTGTGTTACTTACCATGTAACACCTGTCTGTGTGTTACTTACCATGTAACACCTGTCTGTGTTACTAACCAAGTTACACCTGTCTGTGTTACTAACCATGTAACACCTGTCTGTGTGTTACTTACCATGTAACACCTGTCTGTGTTACTAACCATGTAACACCTGTCTGTGTGTTACTAACCACGTAACACCTGTCTGTGTGTTACTAACCACGTAACACCTGTCTGTGTAACTAACCATGTGATATCTGTCTGTGTTATTTACCATGTAACACCTGTCTGTGTTACTATCCATATAACACCTGTCTGTGTGTTACTAACCATGTAACACCTGTCTGTGTGTTTCTAACCATGTAACACATGTCTGTGTGTTACTAACCATGTAACACCTTTCTGTGTGTTACTAACCACGTAACATCTGTATGTGTTACTAACCATGTAACACCTGTCTGTGTGTTACTAACCATGTAACACCTGTATGTGTTACTAACCATGTAACACCTGTCTGTGTTATTGACCATGTAACACCTGTCTTTGTTACTAACCAAGTTACACCTGTCTGTGCGTTACTAACTATGTGATACCTGTCTGTGTTATTGACCATGTAACACCTGTCTTTGTTACTAACCATGTAACACCTGTCTGTGTTACTAACCGTGTAACAAATGTCTGTGTTACTAACCATGTAACACCTGTCTGTGTGTTTCTAACCATGTAACACCTGTCTGTGTGTTACTAACCATGTAACACCTGTCTGTGTGTTACGAACCATGTAACACCTGTCTGTGTGTTACTAACTATGTAACACCTGTCTGTCTGTTACTAACCGTGTAACAAATGTCTGTGTTACTAACCATGTAACACCTGTCTGTGTGTTACTAACCATGTAACACCTGTCTGTGTGTTACTAACCATGTACCAACCGTCTGTGTTACTAACCATGTAACACCTGTCTGTGTTACTAACCATGTACCAGCCGTCTGTGTTACTAACCATGTAACACCTTTCTGTGTGTTACTAACCATGTAACACCTGTCTGTGTGTTACGAACCATGTACCAGCCGTCTGTGTTACTAACCATGTAACACCTGTCTGTGTTACTAACCATGTAACACCTGTCTGTGTTACTAACCATGTAACACCTGTCTGTGTTACTTTCCATGTACATGCAACACATGTCTGTGTTACTTTCCATGTACATGTAACACATGTCTGTGTTACTTTCCATGTACATGTAACACCTGTCTGTGTTACTAACCATGTAACACATGTCTGTGTTACTAACCATGTAACACATGTCTGTGTTACTTTCCATGTACATGTAACACATGTCTGTGTTACTTTCCATGTACATGTAACACCTATTAGTGCCGATAGGTTTGTTGCGTTATAACTTTTTTTAAATGTAACGTTCTACTTAATTTACAGGTAAAACATCCAGTCACGTGATATTTGTAGCGGTCGGTATGAAGTGCTGTGTTGTGCTGCTGTTGATGGCACTGCTAGTCAATACAGGTTAGTATTGAGATTTGTATCCGAATATCATTGATATCCAGGCACGAATGTTGATTAGAACCACATAAAAATATGTATCTCGAGATACGCTAAATCGTTATTACGAGATTTGTTAAGTCGTTATTACGAGATACGTTATCTCGTTATTTCGCGTTAAACTAAGTCATTATTACGAGATACGCTAAATCGTTATTACGAGATATAAAAAAAATGTAGGCTAAGTCGTTATTACGAGATACGCTAAATCGTTATTACGAGATATAAAAAAATGTAGGCTAAGTCGTTATTACGAGATACGCTAAATCGTTATTACGAGATATAAAAAAATGTAGGCTAAATCGTTATTACGAGATACAAAAAAATGTAGGCTAAGTCATTATTACGAGATATAAAAAAATGTAGGCTAAGTCGTTATTACGAGATACGCTAAATCGTTATTACGAGATATAAAAAAATGTAGGCTAAATCGTTATTACGAGATATAAAAAAATGTAGGCTAAGTCATTATTACGAGATATAAAAAATGTAGGCTAAGTCGTTATTACGAGATATAAAAAAATGTAGGCTAAGTCGTTATTACGAGATATAAAAAAATGTAGGCTAAGTCGTTATTACGAGATAACTAAGACGTTATTACTAAAAACGTTAAATCGTTATTACAAGATAAGTTATCTCGCTTATATCGTTCATGTTTGTGAGTGAAATATGATTTAAAGTGTACCATAAACACAAACTTAAATTAATTTAGAATTAATCTCTGTTTTCTAAGAATAAGATGTGGAAAACCGCATCAAAATTGGTCAACCCAGTACCAATCAAATGCCTGATTTTCACTTGTCGTTTTCCTGCTATTTAACAAAATCGTAACTGCCGATGAGAAGGTTTGGAAACAGCTCTTCGAGTTCTTTAAATTGCTAACGTTGATTCTTATTGACTCACTGGTTTACAAAGACATTTTAGCGACTTGAAAAATGTAATCATTATAGGTTATCTGTCGAAATGCCTCGGCGTGGCGTCCGTCCGTTGTTCGACGTCAGGATTTTACTTTAAACGATCGCAACTTAATCTCACTAACAAAAAGACCAAGAGTGCGATTATTAGACCAATGAACAGCTTGCAAGTTTATTCAAATGACTGACATTGACTTATATTCAAGGTTGCTGGGGTTAAAGACTTAAAAACTTTAAAAGGCATCGTCTCAATAACCAAATTCCTAGATATTGGATCAGAAAGATGTTGTGTCGAAGGGTTGCAAAGTTGCAAGATCAAAGAAATAACAGAATACCAAAGCGTCAACAAAACCATAATCCGAACTCAAAATCGATTAATCTAAAGTCAAAAATGAACAAAGGAAATATTTATATATCATTGTAAAATTACAAGAGCATAAGACCAGGTGTTCCGGAGGAGTATGATACCCGCTATATATATCTTGATCTCACCCATCTAAACATCAAGTCCCCAAAAAGAGAATCGAGTCATCATTGTCAATCACAATAACGAGCCTACTTCTTCATATCACACAACGATACAGAATATTTCTCAATGAGACCAAAATGACGACCATAAAACTTGCCCATAGTCTTCATCAACCTGCATCTCTACAATCCCTGTGCCGTAAGTTTGTTCGTCAGTAGCTGACATCTTATCATCTATTACGAAAATCTCGATATTCAGAGCAAGCCCTAGAATAACGAATCAACTGTGACATGTTAATACCATAGGACGGAGAAGCAGGGATATTACTATCAAGAAAGGGAAATCCTTCTTAAGTTGAAATCCTTATTGGATTCAAAGATATAACAAAAAGTTGCAGGGTAATATTTGGGCAGAAGCATACTGGGATGAAAGCCTTTTCAACTGAATGCGATTGCTTGCCTTTCACGGTAAAATAGATCAGTATGTTTCAAACAGTAGTACATGTATTTAACATGTATAGTGCATCTATATGTTTATCTACTTTTCGGATTACAAGTGGTATATTGATACATGGTCAGCGATGCAGGCCCGGTCGGCCTCTTGTGATGGCACTTTTTAATACTATTACAAATAAATTTATAAACAATTCAAATTTAAATCATCGCTGATGAAAAACGTCTAAGCTTAATTCTCTAAAACCACATAACATACCACGTAATAACGACTTAGCATAACTCGTAATAACGAGAAAACATCTCGTAAAAAACTGTTATATGTCACTGTTTGTTACAGTGAGTGGTGTTTGTTATTTACTGTTATATGTCACTGTTATAGTGAGTGGTGTTTGTTATTTACTGTTATATGTCACTGTTTGTTATAGTGAGTGGTTTTTGTTATTTACTGTTATATGTACCTGTTATAGTGAGTGGTGTTTGTTATTTACTGTTATATGTCACTGTTATAGTGAGTGGTGTTTGTTATTTACTGTTATATGTCACTGTTTGTTATAGTGAGTGGTGTTCGTTATTGACTGTTATATGTCACTGTTATAGTGAGTGGTGTTTGTTATTTACTGTTATATGTCACTGTTATCGTGAGTGGTGTTTGCTATTTACTGTTATATGTCAATGTTATATTGAGGGGTGTTTGTTATTTACTGTTATATGTCACTGTTATAGTGAGTGGTGTTTGTTATTTACTGGTATATGTCACTGTTTGTTATAGTGACCAGCCAGTGTCAGTTATTTACCGTAATATGTCACTGTTTGTTATAGTGACCAGCCAGTGTCAGTGCAACGATGAAGGAACAACTTCCACGATTCTAAGTCCTTCAACTAATGAACTCAACATTGTGTCCATCAAGTGTGAGACTGCGCCTAATCCGTAAGTTCTTTTATATGGTTTTGATGGAAAGACAAAATTTTCTCTCAGGTTTATTTCCATCGGTTTATTATTTAATATATGCCCGACAATTCAACAGATATATATTATACCTCAGGAGATATGCTAATTTGTATCAGTTTATACTTACCTTACACCTCGGTAGATATGTTAATTTGTGTCAGTTTTATACTTACCGTACACCTCGGTAGATATGTTAATTTGTGTCAGTTTTATACTTACCGTACACCTCGGTAGATATGTTAATTTGTGTCAGTTTTATACTTACCGTACACCTCGGTAGATATGTTAATTTGAGTCAGTTTTATACTTACCTTACACCTCGGTAGATATGTTAATTTGTGTTAGTTTTATACTTACCTTACACCTCGGTAGATATGTTAATTTGTATCAGTTTTATACTTACCGTACACCTCGGTAGATATGTTAATTTGTGTCAGTTTTATACTAACCTTACACCTCGGTAGATATGTTAATTTGTGTTAGTTTTATACTTACCGTACACCTCGGCAGATATGTTAATTTGTGTCAGTTTTATACTTACCTTACACCTCGGTAGATATGTTAATTTGTGTCAGTTTTATACTTACCGTACACCTCGGTAGATTTTGTATCAGTTTTATACTTACCGTACACCTCGGTAGATATGTTAATTTGTGTCAGTTTTATACTTACCGTACACCTCGGTAGATATGTTAATTTGTGTCAGTTTTATATTTACCTTACACCTCGGTAGATATGTTAATTTGTGTCAGTTTTATACTTACCTTACACCTCGGTATATATGTTAATTTGTATCAGTTTTATACTTACCGTACACCTCGGTAGATTTTGTATCAGTTTTATACTTACCGTACACCTCGGTAGATATGTTAATTTGTGTCAGTTTTATACTTACCTTCCACCTCGGTAGATATGTTAATTTTGGTCAGTTTTATACTTACCGTACACCTCGGTAGATATGTTAATTTGTGTCAGTTTTATACTTACCTTCCACCTCGGTAGATATGTTAATTTGTGTCAGTTTTATACTTACCGTACACCTCGGTAGATACGTTAATTTGTGTCAGTTTTATACTTACCGTACACCTCGGTAGATATGTTAATTTGTGTCAGTTTTATACTTACCGTACACCTCGGTAGATATGTTAATTTGTATCAGTTTTATACTTACCTTACACCTCGGTAGATATGTTAATTTGTGTTAGTTTTATACTTACCTTACACCTCGGTAGATATTTTATTTGTATCAGTTTTATACTTACCGTACACCTCGGTAGATATGTTAATTTGTGTCAGTTTTATACTAACCTTACACCTCGGTAGATATGTTAATTTGTGTTAGTTTTATACTTACCGTACACCTCGGCAGATATGTTAATTTGTGTCAGTTTTATACTTACCTTACACCTCGGTAGATATGTTAATTTGTGTTAGTTTTATACTTACCGTACACCTCGGCAGATATGTTAATTTGTGTCAGTTTTATACTTACCTTACACCTCGGTAGATATGTTAATTTGTGTCAGTTTTATACTTACCGTACACCTCGGTAGATTTTGTATCAGTTTTATACTTACCGTACACCTCGGTAGATATGTTAATTTGTGTCAGTTTTATACTTACCGTACACCTCGGTAGATATGTTAATTTGTGTCAGTTTTATATTTACCTTACACCTCGGTAGATATGTTAATTTGTGTCAGTTTTATACTTACCTTACACCTCGGTATATATGTTAATTTGTATCAGTTTTATACTTACCGTACACCTCGGTAGATTTTGTATCAGTTTTATACTTACCGTACACCTCGGTAGATATGTTAATTTGTGTCAGTTTTATACTTACCTTCCACCTCGGTAGATATGTTAATTTTGGTCAGTTTTATACTTACCGTACACCTCGGTAGATATGTTAATTTGTGTCAGTTTTATACTTACCTTCCACCTCGGTAGATATGTTAATTTGTGTCAGTTTTATACTTACCGTACACCTCGGTAGATACGTTAATTTGTGTCAGTTTTATACTTACCGTACACCTCGGTAGATATGTTAATTTGTGTCAGTTTTATACTTACCGTACACCTCGGTAGATATGTTAATTTGTATCAGTTTTATACTTACCTTACACCTCGGTAGATATGTTAATTTGTGTTAGTTTTATACTTACCTTACACCTCGGTAGATATTTTATTTGTATCAGTTTTATACTTACCGTACACCTCGGTAGATATGTTAATTTGTGTCAGTTTTATACTAACCTTACACCTCGGTAGATATGTTAATTTGTGTTAGTTTTATACTTACCGTACACCTCGGCAGATATGTTAATTTGTGTCAGTTTTATACTTACCTTACACCTCGGTAGATATGTTAATTTGTGTCAGTTTTATACTTACCGTACACCTCGGTAGATTTTGTATCAGTTTTATACTTACCGTACACCTCGGTAGATATGTTAATTTGTGTCAGTTTTATACTTACCGTACACCTCGGTAGATATGTTAATTTGTGTCAGTTTTATACTTACCGTACACCTCGGTAGATATGTTAATTTGTGTCAGTTTTATACTTACCTTACACCTCGGTAGATATGTTAATTTGTGTCAGTTTTATACTTACCTTCCACCTCGGTAGATACGTTAATTTGTGTCAGTTTTATACTTACCGTACACCTCGGTAGATACGTTAATTTGTGTCAGTTTTATACTTACCTTACACCTCTGTAGATATGTTAATTTGTATCAGTTTTATACTTACCGTACACCTCGGTAGATATGTTAATTTGTATCAGTTTTATACTTACCGTACACCTCGGTAGATATGTTAATTTATGTCAGTTTTATACTTACCGTACACCTCGGTAGATATGTTAATTTGTATCAGTTTTATACTTACCGTACACCTCGGTAGATATGTTAATTTGTGTCAGTTTTATACTTACCGTACACCTCGGTAGATATGTTAATTGGTGTCAGTTTTATACTTGCCGTACACCTCGGTAGATATGTTAATTTGTGTCAGTTTTATACTTACCGTACACCTCGGTAGATATGTTAATTTGTGTCAGTTTTATACTTACCGTACACCTCGGTAGATATGTTAATTTGTGTCAGTTTTATACTTACCTTACACCTCGTAGATATGTTAATTTGTGTCAGTTTTATACTTACCTCACACCTCGGTAGATATGTTAATTTGTGTCAGTTTTATACTTACCGTACCCCTCGGTAGATATATATGCTAAAAACAAGAAAGCAGAAACAGAAAAATATTGCGTCAGTAGATGGAGAATTATTACTCATATCAGACAGCGACCTTGACCTGAATTTGCGAAGATTTATCCCTGAAATTCATTAGGAAGATGGTGAGGAATATCGTGGAAACACCTTCTACGAGATGATTTCCAGTATACAATACTATTTGAGGGATAAAAAGAGGGTCATCAACTTTTTTGACAACGAAATTTTTCAATATCTCCGGAAAGTTCTTGACGCTAAAATAAAAATGTTGGCTAAGCAAGGTATAGGTATTACGAAAAGACAAGCCACAGTGATACATGTAACACCAGAACAGGAAACAAAAATTCGGGATGCTGAAATATTAGGCACAGGTACACCACAGAAGCTGTTAGACACATTACTCTGGGACTGAGTCTAGCCCTCCGAGCTGGTCAGCAACACATTACTCTGGAACTGAATCTAGCCCTCCGAGCTGGTCAGGAACCTATTACCCTGGGACTCAATCTAGCTCTCCGAGCTGGTCAGCAACACATTACTCTGGGACTCAATCTAAACCTCCGAGCTTGTCAGGAACCCATTACCCTGGGACTCAATCTAGCCCTCCGAGCTGGTCAGGAACCCATTACTCTGGGACTCAATCTAGCCATCCGAGCTGGTCAGCAACACATTACTCTTGGACTCAATCTAGCTCTCCGAGCTGGTCAGGAACCCATTACCCTGGGACTCAATCTAGACCTCCGAGCTGGTCAGGAACCCATTACCCTGGGACTCAATCTAGCTCTCCGAGCTGGTCAGGAACCCATTACCCTGGGACTCAATCTAGACCTCCGAGCTGGTCAGCAACACATTACTCTGGGGCTGAATCTACCCCCCGAGCTGGTCAGCAACACATTACTCTGGGACTGAATCTAGCCTTCCGAGCTGGTCAGGAACCCATTACCCTGGGACTGAATCTAGCTCTCCGAGCTGGTCAGGAACCCATTACTCTGGGGCTGAATCTACCCCCCGAGCTGGTCAGCAACACATTACTCTGGGACTGAATCTAGCCTTCCGAGCTGGTCAGCAACACATTACCCTGGGACTCAATCTAGCCCTCCGAGCTGGTCAGGAACACATTACCCTGGGACTCAATCTAGCCCTCCGAGCTGGTCAGCAACACATTACCCTGGGACTCAATCTAGCCCTCCGAGCTGGTCAGGAACCCATTACCCTAGGACTCAATCTAGCCCTCCGAGCTGGTCAGGAACACATTACTCTGGGACTCAATCTAGCCCTCCGAGCTGGTCAGCAACACATTACCCTGGGACTCAATCTAGCCCTCCGAGCTGGTCAGGAACCCATTACCCTGGGACTCAATCTAGCCCTCCGAGCTGGTCAGGAACACATTACCCTGGGACTCAATCTAGCCCTCCGAGCTGGTCAGCAACACATTACCCTGGGACTCAATCTAGCCCTCCGAGCTGGTCAGCAACACATTACCCTGGGACTCAATCTAGCCCTCCGAGCTGGTCAGCAACACATTACTCTGGGACTGAATCTAGCCTTCCGAGCTGGTCAGGAACCCATTACCCTGGGACTGAATCTAGCTCTCCGAGCTGGTCAGGAACCCATTACTCTGGGGCTGAATCTACCCCCCGAGCTGGTCAGCAACACATTACTCTGGGACTGAATCTAGCCTTCCGAGCTGGTCAGCAACACATTACCCTGGGACTCAATCTAGCCCTCCGAGCTGGTCAGCAACACATTACCCTGGGACTCAATCTAACCCTCCGAGCTGGTCAGCAACACATTACCCTGGGACTCAATCTAGCCCTCCGAGCTGGTCAGGAACCCATTACTCTGGGACTGAATCTAGCTCTCCGAGCTGGTCAGGAACCCATTATCCTGGGACTCAATCTATCTCTCCGAGCTGGTCAGGAACCCATTACTCTGGGGCTGAATCTACCCCCCGAGCTGGTCAGCAACACATTACTCTGGGACTCAATCTAGCCCTTCGAGCTGGTCAGGAACACATTACCCTGGGACTCAATCTAGCCCTCCGAGCTGGTCAGCAACACATTACCCTGGGACTCAATCTAGCCCTCCGAGCTGGTCAGGAACCCATTACCCTGGGACTCAATCTAGCCCTCCGAGCTGGTCAGCAACACATTACCCTGGGACTCAATCTAGCCCTCCGAGCTGGTCAGGAACCCATTACTCTGGGACTCAATTTAGACCTCCGAGCTGGTCAGGAACACAGAGCTCTACAAGTTGGAGTTAATTCGCAATTATCAATCAAACAAGGAGATGGGCGTAGATACATTCAATATATTAATGATGTCTCCAAAACCAACTATGGGGGTATTAATGATAGAAAATTAGGGCCGAAGAAAACAAGAGTCTACGAAACTCCAGAAGTACCAGAAAAGTGTCCGGTACAAATCTTTGAAAGGTACCTAAGTTTAAGGTAAGTTGAAAAAGTTAAATTTCTCAAATAACTGTATTCATTTTCTCATATACTTTCATATCTTGTACTTAACTTTCATCCAAACTTTACAAAAACTTGAAATGTAGTCATCAACAACCTAAAACGTAAAGTAAGATTAACCTATCAAAAGGTGTTTAATATGGGGGATGCAAAATGTAAATAAAGGAATTGCTTTCACTGAAATTTCCTAGCTAAACTACATGCATATTTTATTGATTCAGACCAAAGGATGGAAAATGTAGCGCCTTGTACCTTCTTCCACTGAAATACACCACAGATAACTGTTGGTATGCAGATGCGGCAGTTGGAATAAATTAAGAGAATACCGAAGCGTCAACATAATCATAATCCAAACTCAAAATCGATTAAACCAGGGGTAAAATTTGAACAAAGGAAAGATTTACATGGAGACCCTTGCAGAAGTACAAGAGATTAAGACCAGGTGTTCCGGAAGAGTAAGCGTCTTCTGCTTCATCGACAACACCCGCCATGTTAATCTTTGTCACATCCAAGTAAACATCATGTTCCCAAAATGAGAACCGAGAATCATTGTCAATCACAACAAGTAAACACACTAATGAGCATACTCAAAAACGTCCATCTTCATATCACTTAAAGATACAGAATATTTCTAAATGAGACAAAGATGGCGACCATAAACTTGCCCATAGTACTGATCAACCTGCATCTCTCGAATCCTTGTGTTGTTAGTTTGTTTGTCATTCATTTTCTCACCCAAACTATAGCTAGATTGAGTCGTAGTGCTGGCTTTGAAAGCTTTTATAGCAACCATACTCTTCATGCTTCATGATTGTTTGAAGCAGGAGTTGATGAACAACTTATAGCTGAAAAAACTGGACACAGATCTTATGCAGTGAGGGGATATAAAACGGTCAATGATGAACAGTTAAAGAATGTGAGTGACCTCTAACAACCTCACAGGAAAGTGATGAACAGTTGATATCTTACAACCTCACAGGAAAGTGATGAACAGTTGATATCTTACAACCTCACAGGAAAGTGATGAACAGTTGATATCTTAAAACCTCACAGGAAAGTGATGAACAGTTGATATCTTACAACCTCACAGGAAAGTGATGAACAGTTAATATCTAACAACCTCACAGGAAAGTGATGAACAGATAAAGAATGTGAGTGACCTCTAACAACCTCACAGGAAAGTGATGAACAGTAAAAGAATGTGAGTGACCTCTAACAACCTCACAAAAAAAGTGATGAAAGAAAAACGAAGAAACAGTATCGATACAACTGTTAACTGTACAAGTTTAACAGCTGACTTTCTTGTTCAATTTGGATCTGTTCATTGAATTGATATTAAATTATTGATCAACCTACGATAAGTCACTTACTTATTTTTTCTTTCTACTGTCAGCTTTTTACATGCATCGGGTAGTTGTTCTCTACCTTTTACTGTAGATTAGTTCAAAAGAGTCTGTAGATTAGTCTACTAATCTACAGCTACAGGTTAACTAATCTACAGCTACAGGTTAACTAATCTACAGCTACAGGTTTACTAATCTACAGCTACAGGTTAACTAATCTACAGCTACAGGTTAACTAATCTACAGCTACAGGTTAACTAATCTACAGCTAACTCATGACTGTAGACAATAGTACAAATAAAGTACTAGCAACAACAAAAGATGACATCACAGCCATGTTTTAATTAAGTGGTAGGTATATGATATTTGTAGATTATAACATTGATATATTATGGTATTGGTAGGTATATCATATTGGTATATTATGATATTTGTAGATATATAATATTGGTAGATTATGATATTGGCAGGTATATTATATTGGTAGATTATGATATTGGTAGGTGTATTATATTGGTAGATTATGATATTAGTAGGTATATTATATTGGTAGATTATGATATTTGTAGGTATATTGTATTGGTAGATTATGATATTGGTAGGTGTATTATATTGGTAGATTATGATATTGGTAGGTATATCATATTGGTATATTATGATATTTGTAGATATATAATATTGGTAGATTATGATATTGGCAGGTATATTATATTGGTAGATTATGATATTGGTAGGTGTATTATATTGGTAGATTATGATATTAGTAGGTATATTGTATTGGTAGATTATGATATTGGTAGGTATATTATATTGGTAGATTATGATATTGGTAGGTATATTATATTGGTAGATTATGATATTGGTAGGTGTATTATATTTGTATATTATGATATTGGTAGGTATGTTATATTGGTAGATTATGATATTGGTAGGTATATTATATTGGTAGATTATGATATTGGTAGGTATATTGAATTGGTAGATTATGATATTGGTAGGTATATTATATAGGTAGATTATGATATTGGCAGGTTTATTATATTGGTATATTATGATATTGGTAGGTATATTATATTGGTAGATTTTGATATTGGTAGGTATATTATATTGGTAGATTATGATATTGGTAGGTATATTATATTGGTAGATGTATCATATTGGTAGGTATATTGTATTGGTAGATTATGATAATAGTAGGTATATTATATTGGTAGATTATGATATTGGTAGGTATATTATATTGGTAGATGTATCATATTGGTAGGTATATTGTATTGGTAGATTATGATAATAGTAGGTATATTATATTGGTAGATTATGATATTGGTAGGTATATTATATTGGTAGATGTATCATATTGGTAGGTATATTATATTGGTAGATTATGATATTGGTAGGTATATTATATTGGTAGGTATATTGTATTGGTAGATTATGATATTGGTAGGTATATAATATTGGTAGATTATGATATTGGTAGGTATATTATATAGGTAGATTATGATATTGGTAGGTATATTATATTGGTAGATTATGATATTGGTAGGTGTATTGTATTGGTAGATTATGATATTGGTAGGTATGTTATATTGGTAGATTATGATATTGGTAAGTGTATTATATTGGTATATTATGATATTGGTAGGTATATTGTATTGGTAGATTATGATATTGGTAGGTATATTGTATTGGTAGATTATGATATTGGTAGGTATATTATATTGGTAGATTATGATATTGGTAGGTATATTATATTGGTAGATTATGATATTGGTAGGTATATTGTATTGGTAGATTATGATATTGGTAGGTATATTATATTGGTAGATTATGATATTGGTAGGTATATTATATTGGTAGATTATGATATTGGTAGGTATATTATATTGGTAGATTATGATATTGGTAGGTATATTATATTGGTAGATGTATCATATTGGTAGGTATATTGTATTGGTAGATTATGATAATAGTAGGTATATTATATTGGTAGATTATGATATTGGTAGGTATATTGTATTGGTAGATTATGATATTGGTAGGTATTTTTTATATTGGTATATTATGATATTGGTAGGTGTATTATATTGGTATATTATGATATTGGTAGGTATATAATATTGGTAGATTATGATATTGGTAGGTATATTATATTGGTAGATTATGATATTGGTAGGTATATTATATTGGTAGATTATGATATTGGTAGGTGTATTGTATTGGTAGATTATGATATTGGTAGGTATGTTATATTGGTAGATTATGATATTGGTAAGTGTATTATATTGGTATATTATGATATTGGTAGGTATATTGTATTGGTAGATTATGATATTGGTAGGTATATTGTATTGGTAGATTATGATATTGGTAGGTATATTATATTGGTAGATTATGATATTGGTAGGTATATTGTATTGGTAGATTATGATATTGGTAGGTATATTATATTGGTAGATTATGATATTGGTAGGTATATTATATTGGTAGATTATGATATTGGTAGGTATATTATATTGGTAGATTATGATATTGGTAGGTATATTATATTGGTAGATGTATCATATTGGTAGGTATATTGTATTGGTAGATTATGATAATAGTAGGTATATTATATTGGTAGATTATGATATTGGTAGGTATATTGTATTGGTAGATTATGATATTGGTAGGTATATTGTATTGGTAGATTATGATATTGGTAGGTATGTTATATTGGTAGATTATGATATTGGTAGGTATATTATATTGGTAGATTATTATATTGGTAGGTATATTATATTGGTAGATTATGATATTGGTAGGTATATTATATTGGTAGATTATGATATTGGTAGGTATATTATATTGGTAGATTATGATATTGGTAGGTATATTATATTGGTAGATTATTATATTGGTAGGTATATTATATTGGTAGATTATGATATTGGTAGGTATATTATATTGGTAGATTATGATATTGGTAGGTATATTATATTGGTAGATTATGATATTGGTAGGTATATTGTATTGGTAGATTATGATATTGGTAGGTATATTATATTGGTATATTATGATATTGGTAGGTATGTTATATTGGTAGATTATGATATTGGTAGGTATATTATATTGGTAGATTATGATATTGGTAGGTATGTTATATTGGTAGATTATGATATTGGTAGATTATGATATTGGTAGGTATATTGTATTGGTACATTATGATATTGGTAGGTATATTATATTGGTATATTATGATATTGGTAGGTATATTATATTGGTAGATAATGATATTGTTAGGTATATTATATTGGTAGATTATGATATTGGTAGGTATATTGTATTGGTGGATTATGATATTGGTAGGTATATTATATTGGTAGATTATGATATTGGTAGGTATATTGTATTGGTACATTATGATATTGGTAGATTATGATATTGTTAGGTATATTGTATTGGTAGATTATGATATTGGTAGGTATATTGTATTGGTAGATTATGATATTGTTAGGTATATTATATTGGTAGATTATGATATTGGCAGGTTTATTATATTGGTATATTACTATATTGGTAGGTATATTATATTGGTAGATTATGATATTGGCAGGTTTATTATATTGGTATATTATGATATTGGTAGGTATATTATATTGGTAGATTATGATATTGGTAGGTGTATTATATTGGTATATTATGATATTGGTAGGTATATTATATTGGTAGATTATGATATTGGTAGGTGTATTATATTGGTATATTATGATATTGGTAGGTATATTATATTGGTATATTATGATATTGGTAGGTGTATTGTATTGGTAGATTATGATATTGGTAGGTATATTATATTTGTATATTATGATATTGGTAGGTATATTATATTGGTAGATTATGATATTGGTAGGTATATTATATTGGTAGATGTATTATATTGATAGGTGTAATAAATTGGTAGATTATGATATTGGTAGGTGTATTATATTGGTAGATGTATCATATTGATAGGTGTAATATATTGGTAGATTATGATATTGGTAGGTGTATTATATTGGTAGATGTATTATATTTGTAGGTATATTATACTGGTAAGTTTATTATATTGATAGGTTTATTGTATTTGAAAATATGTATATGAAATAACAGTTGAAACTAAAACAATGTCTCTATTAAACATTATACGTCGTCATAAATTAAACCAATATAAACCAAATTCGACTTTGCAATACCTGCGGCTGAGGCACAAATACTTTTAAATGAGAGTTTAATAAGTTTGTGACACAGAAGGGCTTATGAAAGCAAAGTAATGGGTAATAATTTAACTAATTTAATCTTGACTTGTTCCAGGGCCCTTGACTGTACATGGACGATACAGGGTCCTGATGATACAATTGCCGCAGTGGGGTTCAAGAACACAAACCTTGATACGTCAGACACTACAAACAACGTGGCGACATTTCTAAATGATAATGGTAATTTCTGAAATAGTGATCAAATATTAATTATGTTGTGAGTAACAGTTTATATATGAACTTAATTGTTAACTATCAGTTTCGTTTTCTGTTGTTGTCAGTCTCTACTGTAAGATTGGTTAACATCTGTTGTTGTCAGTCTCTACTGTAAAGTTGTTTGATCTCTGTTGTTGACAGTCACTACTGTAAAGTTGTTTTACCTTTGTTGTTGTCTGTCTCTACTGTAAGATTGTTTCAAATCTGTTGTTGTCTGTCTCTACTGTAAAGTTGTTTTACCTCTGTTGTTGTCAGTCTCTACTGTAACGTTGGTTTACATCTGTTGTTCTCAGTCTCTACTGTAAAGTTGTTTTACCTCTGTTGTTGTCAGTCTCTACTGTAAAGTTGTTTTACCTTTGTTGTTGTCTGTCTCTACTGTAAGATTGTTTCAAATCTGTTGTTGTCTGTCTCTACTGTAAAGTTGTTTTACCTCTGTTGTTGTCAGTCTCTACTGTAAAATTGTTTTACATCTGTTGTTGTCAGTGTCTGCTGTAAAGTTGTTTTACCTCTGATGTTGTCAGTCTCTACTGTAAAGTTGTTTTACAGCTGTTATTGTCAGTCTCTATTGTAAAGTTGTTTTACATCTGTTGTTGTCAGTCTCTATTGTAAAGTTGTTTGATCTCTGTTGTTGTCAGTCTCTACTGTAAAGTTGTTTGATCTCTGTTGTTGTCAGTCTCTACAGTAAAATTGTTTTACCTTTGTTGTTGTCAGTCTCTATTGTAAAATTATTTTACCTTTGTTGTTGTCAGTCTCTACTGTAAAGTTGTTTTACCTCTGTTGTTGTCAGTCTCTACTGTAAAGTTGTTTTACCTCTGCTGTTGTCAGTCTCTACTGTAAAATTGTTTTACCTCTGTTGTTGTCAGTCTCTACTGTAAAGTTGATTTACCTCTGATGTTGTCAGTCTCTACTGTAAAGTTGTTTTACCTCTGATGTTGTCAGTCTTTACTGTAAAGTTGTTTTACCTTTGTTGTTGTCAGTCTCTACTGTAAAGTTTATTTACCTCTGATGTTGTCAGTCTCTACTGTAAAGTTGTTTTACCTCTGATGTTGTCAGTCTTTACTGTAAAGTTGTTTTACCTTTGTTGTTGTCAGTCTCTACTGTAAAATTGTTTTACATCTGTTGTTGTCAGTCTCTACTGTAAAGTTGTTTTACCTTTGATCTTGTCAGTCTCTACTGTAAAATTGTTTTACCTCTGTTGTTATCAGTCTCTACTGTAAAGTTGTTTTACATCTGTTGTTGTCAGTCTCTTCTGTAAAATTGTTTTACCTCTGTTGTTGTCAGTATCACTGTCAAGTTGTTTCACATCTGTTGTTGTCAGTCTCTACTGTAAAATTGTTTTACCTTTGTTGTTGTCAGTCTCTATTGTAAAATTGTTTTACCTTTGTTGTTGTCAGTCTCTACTGTAAAGTTGTTTTACCTCTGTTGTTGTCAGTCTCTACTGTAAAGTTGTTTTACCTCTGCTGTTGTCAGTCTCTACTGTAAAATTGTTTTACCTCTGTTGTTGTCAGTCTCTACAGTAAAGTTGATTTACCTCTGATGTTGTCAGTCTCTACTGTAAAGTTGTTTTACCTCTGATGTTGTCAGTCTTTACTGTAAAGTTGTTTTACCTCTGTTGTTGTCAGTCTCTACTGTAAAGTTTATTTACCTCTGATGTTGTCAGTCTCTACTGTAAAGTTGATTTACCTCTGATGTTGTCAGTCTCTACTGTAAAGTTGTTTTACCTCTGATGTTGTCAGTCTTTACTGTAAAGTTGTTTTACCTTTGTTGTTGTCAGTCTCTACTGTAAAATTGTTTTACATCTGTTGTTATCAGTCTCTACTGTAAAGTTGTTTTACCTTGTTGTTGTCAGTCTCTACTGTAAAATTGTTTTACCTCTGTTGTTATCAGTCTCTACTGTAAAGTTGTTTTACATCTGTTGTTGTCAGTCTCTTCTGTAAAATTGTTTTACATCTGTTGTTGTCAGTATCACTGTGAAGTTGTTTCACATCTGTTGTTGTCAGTCTCTACTGTAAAGTTTTTTTACCTCTGTTGTTGTCAGTCTCTACTGTAAGATTGTTTCACATCTGTTGTTGTCAGTCTCTACTGTAAAATTGTTTCACATCTGTTGTTGTCAGTCTCTACTGTAAAGTTGTTTTACCTTTGTTGTTGTCAGTCTCTACTGTAAAGTTGTTTTACCTTTGTTGTTGTCAGTCTCTACTGTTAAGTTGTTTTACCTCTGATGTTGTCAGTCTTTACTGTAAAGTTGTTTTACCTCTGTTGTTGTCTGTCTCTACTGTAAAGTTTTTTTACCTCTGTTGTTGTCAGTCTCTACTGTAAAGTAGTTTTACCTTTGTTGTTGTCAGTCTCTACTGTAAAGTTGTTTTACCTCTGTTGTTGTCAGTCTCTACTGTAAAGTTGTTTTTCCTCTGTTGTTATCAGTCTCTACTGTAAAGTTGTTTCATATCTGTTGTTGTCAGTCTCTACTGTTAAGTTGTTTTACCTCTAATGTTGTCAGTCTCTACTGTAAAGTTGTTTCATATCTGTTGTTGTCAGTCTCTACTGTTAAGTTGTTTTACCTCTGTTGTTGTCAGTCTCTACTGTAAAGTTGTTTTACCTCTAATGTTGTCAGTCTCTACTGTAAAATTGTTTCATATCTGTTGTTGTCAGTCTCTACTGTAAAGTTGTTTTACCTGTGTTGTTGTCAGTCTCTTCTGTAAAATTGTTTTACCTCTGTTGTTGTCAGTATCACTGTCAAGTTGTTTCACATCTGTTGTTGTCAGTCTCTACTGTAAGATTGTTTCACATCTGTTGTTGTCAGTCTCTACTGTAAAATTGTTTCACATCTGTTGTTGTCAGTCTCTACTGTAAAGTTGTTTTACCTTTGTTGTTGTCAGTCTCTACTGTAAAATTGTTTTACATCTGTTGTTGTCAGTCTCTACTGTAAAGTTGTTTTACCTTTGATGTTGTCAGTCTCTACTGTAAAATTGTTTTACCTCTGTTGTTATCAGTCTCTACTGTAAAGTTGTTTTACATCTGTTGTTGTCAGTCTCTTCTGTAAAATTGTTTTACCTCTGTTGTTGTCAGTATCACTGTCAAGTTGTTTCACATCTGTTGTTGTCAGTCTCTACTGTAAAATTGTTTTACCTTTGTTGTTGTCAGTCTCTATTGTAAAATTGTTTTACCTTTGTTGTTGTCAGTCTCTACTGTAAAGTTGTTTTACCTCTGTTGTTGTCAGTCTCTACTGTAAAGTTGTTTTACCTCTGCTGTTGTCAGTCTCTACTGTAAAATTGTTTTACCTCTGTTGTTGTCAGTCTCTACAGTAAAGTTGATTTACCTCTGATGTTGTCAGTCTCTACTGTAAAGTTGTTTTACCTCTGATGTTGTCAGTCTTTACTGTAAAGTTGTTTTACCTCTGTTGTTGTCAGTCTCTACTGTAAAGTTTATTTACCTCTGATGTTGTCAGTCTCTACTGTAAAGTTGATTTACCTCTGATGTTGTCAGTCTCTACTGTAAAGTTGTTTTACCTCTGATGTTGTCAGTCTTTACTGTAAAGTTGTTTTACCTTTGTTGTTGTCAGTCTCTACTGTAAAATTGTTTTACATCTGTTGTTATCAGTCTCTACTGTAAAGTTGTTTTACCTTGTTGTTGTCAGTCTCTACTGTAAAATTGTTTTACCTCTGTTGTTATCAGTCTCTACTGTAAAGTTGTTTTACATCTGTTGTTGTCAGTCTCTTCTGTAAAATTGTTTTACCTCTGTTGTTGTCAGTATCACTGTGAAGTTGTTTCACATCTGTTGTTGTCAGTCTCTACTGTAAAGTTTTTTTACCTCTGTTGTTGTCAGTCTCTACTGTAAGATTGTTTCACATCTGTTGTTGTCAGTCTCTACTGTAAAATTGTTTCACATCTGTTGTTGTCAGTCTCTACTGTAAAGTTGTTTTACCTTTGTTGTTGTCAGTCTCTACTGTAAAGTTGTTTTACCTTTGTTATTGTCAGTCTCTACTGTTAAGTTGTTTTACCTCTGATGTTGTCAGTCTTTACTGTAAAGTTGTTTTACCTCTGTTGTTGTCTGTCTCTACTGTAAAGTTTTTTTACCTCTGTTGTTGTCAGTCTCTACTGTAAAGTAGTTTTACCTTTGTTGTTGTCAGTCTCTACTGTAAAGTTGTTTTACCTCTGTTGTTGTCAGTCTCTACTGTAAAGTTGTTTTTCCTCTGTTGTTATCAGTCTCTACTGTAAAGTTGTTTCATATCTGTTGTTGTCAGTCTCTACTGTTAAGTTGTTTTACCTCTGTTGTTGTCAGTCTCTACTGTAAAGTTGTTTTACCTCTAATGTTGTCAGTCTCTACTGTAAAGTTGTTTCATATCTGTTGTTGTCAGTCTCTACTGTTAAGTTGTTTTACCTCTGTTGTTGTCAGTCTCTACTGTAAAGTTGTTTTACCTCTAATGTTGTCAGTCTCTACTGTAAAATTGTTTCATATCTGTTGTTGTCAGTCTCTACTGTAAAGTTGTTTTACCTGTGTTGTTGTCAGTCTCTTCTGTAAAATTGTTTTACCTCTGTTGTTGTCAGTATCACTGTCAAGTTGTTTCACATCTGTTGTTGTCAGTCTCTACTGTAAGATTGTTTCACATCTGTTGTTGTCAGTCTCTACTGTAAAATTGTTTCACATCTGTTGTTGTCAGTCTCTACTGTAACGTTGTTGTACCTTTGTTGTTGTCAGTCTCTACTGTAAAGTTGTTTTTCCTCTGTTGTTGTCAGTATCACTGTCAAGTTGTTTCACATCTGTTATTGTCAGTCTCTACTGTAACGTTGTTTTACATCTGTTGTTGTCAGTCTCTACTGTAATGTTTTTTTATCTCTGTTGTTGTCAGTCTCTACTGTAAGATTGTTTCAAATCTGTTGTTGTCTGTCTCTACTGTAAAGTTGTTTTACCTCTGTTGTTGCCAGTCTCTACTGTAAAGTTGTTTTACATCTGTTGTTGTCAGTGTCTGCTGTAAAGTTGTTTTACCTCTGATGTTGTCAGTCTCTACTGTAAAGTTGTTTTACATCTGTTGTTGTCAGTCTCTATTGTAAAGTTGTTTTACATCTGTTGTTGTCAGTCTCTATTGTAAAGTTGTTTGATCTCTGTTGTTGTCAGTCTCTACTGTAAAGTTGTTTGATCTCTGTTGTTGTCAGTCTCTACAGTAAAATTGTTTTACCTTTGTTGTTGTCAGTCTCTACTGTAAAATTGTTTTACCTTGGTTGTTGTCAGTCTCTACTGTTAAGTTGTTTTACCTTTGTTGTTGTCAGTCTCTACTGTAAAGTTGTTTTACCTCTGTTGTTGACAGTCTCTACTGTAAAGTTGTTTTACCTCTGTTGTTGTCAGTCTCTACTGTAAAATTGTTTTACCTCTGTTGTTGTCAGTCTCTACTGTAAAGTTGTTTTACCTCTGATGTTGTCAGTCTCTACTGTAAAGTTGTTTTACCTCTGATGTTGTCAGTCTTTACTGTAAAGTTGTTTTACCTCTGTTGTTGTCAGTCTCTACTGTAAAGTTTATTTACCTCTGATGTTGTCAGTCTCTACTGTAAAGTTGTTTTACCTCTGATGTTGTCAGTCTTTACTGTAAAGTTGTTTTACCTTTGTTGTTGTCAGTCTCTACTGTAAAATTGTTTTACATCTGTTGTTGTCAGTCTCTACTGTAAAATTGTTTTACCTTTGTTGTTGTCAGTCTCTACTGTAAAATTGTTTTACATCTGTTGTTGTCAGTCTCTACTGTAAAGTTGTTTTACCTTTGTTGTTGTCAGTCTCTACTGTAAAGCTGTTTTACCTCTGTTGTTGTCAGTCTCTACTGTAAAGTTGTTTTTCCTCTGTTGTTATCAGTCTCTACTGCAAAGTTGTTTTTCCTCTGTTGTTATCAGTCTCTACTGTAAAGTTGTTTTACCTCTGTTGTTGTCAGTCTCTACTGTTAAGTTGTTTTACCTCTGTTGTTGTCAGTCTCTACTGTAAAGTTGTTTTACCTCTAATGTTGTCAGTGTCTACTGTAAAATTGTTTCATATCTGTTGTTGTCAGTCTCTACTGTAAAGTTGTTTTACCTCTGTTGTTGTCAGTCTCTTTTGTAAAATTGTTTTACCTCTGTTGTTGTCAGTATCACTGTCAAGTTGTTTCACATCTGTTGTTGTCAGTCTCTACTGTAAGATTGTTTCACATCTGTTGTTGTCAGTCTCTACTGTAAAATTGTTTCACATTTGTTGTTGTCAGTCTCTACTGTAAAGTTGTTGTTCCTTTGTTGTTGTCTGTCTCTACTGTAAAGTTGTTTTACCTCTGTTGTTGTCAGTCTCTACTGTAAAGTTGTTTTACCTCTAAGGTTGTCAGTCTCTACAGTAAAATTGTTTCATATCTGTTGCTGTCAGTCTCTACTGTAAAGGTGTTTTACCTCTGTTGTTGTCAGTCTCTACTGTAAAATTGTTTTACCTCTGTTGTTGTCAGTATCACTGTCAAGTTGTTTCACATCTGTTGTTGTCAGTCTCTACTGTAAGATTGTTTCACATCTGTTGTTGTCAGTCTCTACTGTAAAATTGTTTCACATCTGTTGTTGTCAGTCTCTACTGTAAAGTTGTTTTACCTTTGTTGTTGTCAGTCTCTACTGTAAAGTTGTTTTACCTTTGTTGTTGTCAGTCTCTACTGTTAAGTTGTTTTACCTCTGATGTTGTCAGTCTTTACTGTAAAGTTGTTTTACCTCTGTTGTTGTCTGTCTCTACTGTAAAGTTTTTTTACCTCTGTTGTTGTCAGTCTCTACTGTAAAGTTGTTTTACCTTTGTTGTTGTCAGTCTCTACTGTAAAGTTGTTTTACCTCTGTTGTTGTCAGTCTCTACTGTAAAGTTGTTTTTCCTCTGTTGTTATCAGTCTCTACTGTAAAGTTGTTTCATATCTGTTGTTGTCAGTCTCTACTGTTAAGTTGTTTTACCTCTGTTGTTGTCAGTCTCTACTGTAAAGTTGTTTTACCTCTAATGTTGTCAGTCTCTACTGTAAAATTGTTTCATATCTGTTGTTGTCAGTCTCTACTGTAAAGTTGTTTTACCTTTGTTGTTGTCTGTCTCTACTGTAAAGTTTATTTACCTGTGATGTTGTCAGTCTTTTCTGTAAAATTGTTTTACCTCTCTTGTTGTCAGTATCACTGTCAAGTTGTTTCACATCTGTTGTTGTCAGTCTCTACTGTAAGTCTGTTTTACCTTTGTTGTTGTCAGTCTCTACTGTAAAATTGTTTTACATCTGTTGTTGTCAGTCTCTACTGTAAAGTTGTTTTACCTCTGTTGTTGTCAGTATCACTGTCAAGTTGTTTCACATCTGTTGTTGTCAGTCTCTACTGTAAGATTGTTTTACCTTTGTTGTTGTCAGTCTCTACTGTAAAATTGTTTTACATCTGTTGTTGTCAGTCTCTACTCTAAAGTTGTTTTACCTTTGTTGTTGTCAGTCTCTACTGTAAAGTTGTTTTACCTTTGTTGTTGTCAGTCTCTACTGTAAAATTGTTTTACATCTGTTGTTGTCAGTCTCTACTGTAAAGTTGTTTTACCTTTGTTGTTGTCAGTCTCTACTGTAAAGTTGTTTTACCTTTGTTGTTGTCAGTCTCTACTGTAAAATTGTTTTACATCTGTTGTTGTCAGTCTCTTCTGTAAAGTTGTTTTACCTTTGTTGTTGTCAGTCTCTACTGTAAAATTGTTTTACATCTGTTGTTGTCAGTCTCTACTGTAAAGTTGTTTTACATCTGTTGTTGTCAGTCTCTACTGTAAAGTTGTTTTACATCTGTTGTTGTCAGTCTCTACTGTAAAGTTGTTTTACATCTGTTGTTGTCAGTCTCTACTGTAAAATTGTTTTACATCTGTTGTTGTCAGTCTCTACTGTAAAATTGTTTTACATCTGTTGTTGTCAGTCTCTACTGTAAAATTGTTTTACATCTGTTGTTGTCAGTCTCTACTGTAAAGTTGTTTTACCTTTGTTGTTGTCAGTCTCTACTGTAAAGTTGTTTTACCTTTGTTGTTGTCAGTCTCTACTGTAAAATTGTTTTACCTCTGTTGTTGTCAGTCTCTATAACTCTCCACCAAACAAACAATAACCAAATATAACTATCCACCAAACAAAGAATAACCAAATATAACTCTCCACCAAACAAACAATAACCACATATAACTATCCACCAAACAAACAATTACCAAATATAACTCTCCACCAAACAAACAATAACAATATATAATCCTCAACTAACATTAGTTAAGTCATTGGTTACAGATAAAGTACTGTTTTGCAGGTGATGTAATCATATCAGCGACAACGACAAATGTCAGGCCATTAAAGCCGACTTCGGACGGAACGACATTAAAAACCGCAACGGTAAAGGTCAAAATCAACGCCGAAGGACAAGTGGATTTCGAATATATGGCAGCAAAAGGAAGAGATTCAAGTAAGTAAACAAAACGGTTACATAAACGATACAGGTACATAAGCAATACAACTACATAAACAATACAGGTACATCCACAATACAGGTACATCAACAATATACAGGTGCATCAACAATACAGGAACATAAACAATACAGGTACATCAACAATATACAGGTACATCAACATTACAGGTACATCAACAATACAGGTACATCAACAATACAGGTACATCCACAATACAGGTACATAAACAATACAGGTACATCAACAATATCGGTACATAAATGATACAGGTACATCAATAATACAGGTACATCAACAATATACAGGTACATCAACAATATACAGGTACATCAACAATATACAGGTACATCAACAATATACAGGTACATAAACAATACAGGTACATCGACAATACAGGTACATAAACAAAACAGGTACATCAACAATACAGGAACATCAACAATACAGGTACATCCACAATACAGGTACATAAACAATACAGGTACATCAACAATACAGGTACATCAACAATATACAGGTACATCAACAATACAGGAACATCAATAATACAGGTATATCAACAATAAAGGTACATCAACAATATACAGGTACATAAACAATACAGGTACATCAACAATACAGGTACATCAACAATAAAGGTACATCAACAATATACAGGTACATAAACAATACAGGTACATAAACAATACAGGTAAATAAACAATACAGGTACATAAACAATACAGGAACATAAACAATACCGGTATATCACCATTACAGGTACATCACCAATACAGGTACATCGACAATACCGGTACATCAACAATACAGGTTACATCAACAATACAGGTACATCAACAATACAGGAACATCAACAATACAGGTACATCAACAATACAAGTATATCAACAATACAGGTACATCAACAATAAAGGTACATCAACAATATACAGGTACATAAACAATACAGGTATCTACCTAGTGACAGTAGTGAGTAACACAACACAAATATCTACCTAGTGACAGTAGTGAGTAACACAACACAGATATCTACCTAGTGACAGTAGTGAGTAACACAACACAGATATCTACCTAGTGACAGTAGTGAGTAACACAACACAGATATCTAACTAGTGACAGTAGTGTGTAACACAACACAGATATCTACCTAGTCACAGTAGTGAGTAACACAACACAGATATCTACCCAGTGACAGTAGTGAGTAACACAACACAGATATCTACCTAGTGACAGTAGAGAGTAACACAACACAGATATCTACATAGTGACAGCAGTGAGTAACACAACACAGATATATACCTAGTGACAGTAGTGAGTAACACAACACTGATATCTACCTAGTGACAATAGTGAGTAACACAACACAGATATCTACATAGTCACAGTAGTGAGTAACACAACACAGATATCTACATAGTGACAATAGTGAGTAACACAACACTGATATCTACCTAGTGACAATAGTGAGTAACACAACACTGATATCTACCTAGTAACAATAGTGAGTAACACAACACAGATATCTACATAGTCACAGTAGTGAGTAACACAACACAGATATACACCTAGTGACAGTAGTGAGTAACACAACACAGATATCTACTTATTGACAGTAGTGAGTAACACAACACAGATATCTACCTAGTGACAGTAGTGAGTAACACAACACAGATATCTACCTAGTCACAGTAGTGAGTAACACAACACAGATATCTACCTAGTGACAGTAGTGAGTAACACAACACAGATATCTACCTAGTGACAGTAGTGAGTATCACAACACAGATATATACCTTGTGACAGTAGTGAGTAACACAACACAGACATCTACCTAGTGACAGTAGTGAGTAACACAACACAGATATCTACCTAGTGACAGTAGTGAGTAACACAACACAGATATCTACCTAGTGACAGTAGTGAGTATCACAACACAGATATCTACCTAGTGACAGTAGTGAGTATCACAACACAGATATATACCTTGTGACAGTAGTGAGTAACACAACACAGATATCTACCTAGTGACAGTAGTGAGTAACACAACACAGATATCTACCTAGTGACAGTAGTGTGTAACACACAAGAATATCTACCTAGTGACAGTAGTGAGTAACACAACACAGATATCTACCTAGTGACAGTAGTAAGTAACACAACACAGATATCTACCTAGTGACAGTAGTGAGTAACACAACACAGATATCTACCTAGTGACAGTAGTGAGTAACACATCACAGATATCTAACTAGTGACAGTAGTGAGTAACACAACACAGATATATACCTAGTGATAGTAGTGAGTAACACAACACAGATATCTACCTTGTGACTGTAGTGAGTATCACAACACAGATATCTACCTTGTGACAGTAGTAAGTAACACAACACAGATATATACCTAGTGACAGTAGTGAGTAACACAACACAGATATCTACCTAGTGACCGTAATATGTGACACATCACAGATATCTACCTAGTGACAGTAGTGAGTAACACAACACAGATATCTACCTAGTGACAGTAGTGTGTAACACAACACAGATATCTACCTAGTCACAGTAGTGAGTAACACAACACAGACATCTACCTAGTGACAGTAGTGAGTAACACAACACAGATATCTACCTAGTGACAGTAGTGAGTAACACAACACTGATATCTACCTAGTGACAGTAGTGAGTAACACAACACAGACATCTACCTAGTGACAGTAGTGAGTAACACAACACAGATATCTACCTAGTGACAGTAGTGAGTAACACAACACAGATATCTACCTAGTGACAGTAGTGAGTAACACAACACAGATATCTACCTAGTGACAGTAATATGTGACACATCACAGATATCTACCTAGTGACAGTAGTGAGTAACACAACACAGATATCTACCTAGTGACAGTAGTGAGTAACACAACACAGATATCTACCTAGTGACAGTAGTGAGTATCACAACACAGATATCTACCTAGTGACAGTAGTGAGTAACACAACACAGATATCTACCTAGTGACAGTAATATGTGACACATCACAGATATCTACCTAGTGACAGTAGTGAGTAACACAACACAGATATCTACCGAGTGACAGTAGTGAGTAACACAACACAGATGTCTACCTAGTGACAGTAGTGAGTATCACAACACAGATATCTACCTAGTGACAGTAATATGTGACACATCACAGATATCTACCTAGTGACAGTAGTGAGTAACACAACACAGATATCTACCTTGGGACAGTAGTGAGTAACACAACAGAGATATCTACCTTGTGACAGTAGTGAGTAACACAACACAGATATCTACCTAGTGACAGTAGTGTGTAACACACAAGGATATCTACCTAGTGACAGTAGTGAGTAACACAACACAGATATCTACCTAGTGACAGTAGTGAGTAACACAACACAGATATCTACCTAGTCACAGTAGTGAGTAACACAACACAGATATCTACCTAGTCACAGTAGTGAGTAACACATCACAGATATATACCTAGTGACAGTAGTGAGTATCACAACACAGATATCTACCTTGTGACAGTAGTGAGTAACACAACACTGATATCTACCTAGTGACAGTAGTGAGTAACACAACACAGATATCTACCTAGTCATAGTAGTGAGTAACACAACACAGATATCTACCTAGTGACAGTAGTGAGTAACACAACACAGATATCTACCTAGTGACAGTAGTGAGTAACACAACACAGATATCTACCTAGTGACAGTAGTGAGTATCACAACACAGATATCTACCTAGTGACAGTAGTGAGTATCACAACACAGATATATACCTAGTGACAGTAGTGAGTAACACAACACAGATATCTACCTAGTGACAGTAGTGAGTAACACAACACAGATATCTACCTAGTGACAGTAGTGTGTAACACACAAGGATATCTACCTAGTGACAGTAGTGAGTAACACAACACAGATATCTACCTAGTGACAGTAGTGAGTAACACAACACAGATATCTACCTAGTCACAGTAGTGAGTAACACAACACAGATATCTACCTAGTGACAGTAGTGAGTAACACAACACAGATATCTACCTAGTGACAGTAGTGAGTAACACATCACAGATATCTAACAAGTGACAGTAGTGAGTAACACAACACAGATATATACCTAGTGATAGTAGTGAGTAACACAACACAGATATCTACCTTGTGACAGTAGTGAGTATCACAACACAGATATCTACCTTGTGACAGTAGTAAGTAACACAACACAGATATATACCTAGTCACATTAGTGAGTAACACAACACAGATATCTACCTTGTGACAGTAGTGAGTATCACAACACAGATATATACCTAGTGACAGTAGTGAGTAACACAACACAGATATCTACCTAGTGACAGTAGTGAGTAACACAACACAGATATCTACCTAGTGACAGTAGTGAGTAACACAACACAGATATCTACCTAGTGACAGTAGTGTGTAACACACAAGGATATCTACCTAGTGACAGTAGTGAGTAACACAACACAGATATCTACCTAGTGACAGTAGTGAGTAACACAACACAGATATCTACCTAGTGACAGTAGTGAGTAACACAACACAGATATCTACCTAGTGACAGTAGTGAGTAACACAACACAGATATCTACCTAGTGACAGTAGTGAGTAACACATCACAGATATCTAACAAGTGACAGTAGTGAGTAACACAACACAGATATATACCTAGTGATAGTAGTGAGTAACACAACACAGATATCTACCTTGTGACAGTAGTGAGTATCACAACACAGATATCTACCTTGTGACAGTAGTAAGTAACACAACACAGATATCTACCTAGTCACATTAGTGAGTAACACAACACAGACATCTACCTAGTGACAGTAGTGAGTAACACAACACAGATATCTACCTAGTGACAGTAGTGAGTAACACAACACTGATATCTACCTAGTGACAGTAGTGAGTAACACAACACAGACATCTACCTAGTGACAGTAGTGAGTAACACAACACAGACATCTACCTAGTGACAGTAGTGAGTAACACAACACAGATATCTACCTAGTGACAGTAGTGAGTAACACAACACAGATATCTACCTAGTGACAGTAGTGAGTAACACAACACAGATATCCACCTAGTGACAGTAATATGTGACACATCACAGATATCTACCTAGTGACAGTAGTGAGTAACACAACACAGATATCTACCTAGTGACAGTAGTGAGTAACACAACACAGATATCTACCTAGTGACAGTAGTGAGTAACACAACACAGATATCTACCTAGTGACAGTAATATGTGACACATCACAGATATCTACCTAGTGACAGTAGTGAGTAACACAACACAGATATCTACCTAGTGACAGTAGTGAGTAACACAACACAGATGTCTACCTAGTGACATTAGTGAGTATCACAACACAGATATCTACCTAGTGACAGTAATATATGACACATCACAGATATCTACCTAGTGACAGTAGTGAGTAACACAACACAGATATCTACCTAGTCACAGTAGTGAGTAACACAACACAGATATCTACCTAGGCACAGTAGTGAGTAACACAACACAGATATCTACCTAGTGATAGTAGTGAGTAACACAACACTGATATCTACCTAGTGACAGTAGTGAGTAACACAACACAGATATCTACCTAGTGACAGTAGTGAGTAACACAACACAGATATCTACCTAGTGACAGTAGTGAGTAACACAACACAGATATCTAACTAGTGACAGTAATATGTGACACATCACAGATATCTACCTAGTGACAGTAGTGAGTAACACAACACAGATATCTACCTAGTCACAGTAGTGAGTAACACAACACAGATATCTACCTAGTCACAGTAGTGAGTAACACAACACAGATATCTACCTAGTGATAGTAGTGAGTAACACAACACTGATATCTACCTAGTGACAGTAGTGAGTAACACAACACAGATATCTACCTAGTGACAGTAGTGAGTAACACAACACAGATATCTACCTAGTGACAGTAGTGAGTAACACAACACAGATATCTACCTAGTGACAGTAGTGAGTAACACAACACAGATATCTACCTAGTGACAGTAGTGAGTAACACAACACTGATATATACATAGTGACAATAGTGAGTAACACAACACAGATATCTACCTAGTGATAGTAGTGAGTAACACAACACAGATATCTACCTAGTGATCTCTAGACCTATAACGTCCTACCTTATTGAGATCTTCCAATCGTTTTACAAATCTCATTTGATCTTAATATAGACCAAAGTTTTGATATATCATTTTGATTTTTTTATTCCATTACAGGTGTTGCCTGCGATCAATCAACAGCCGCCGAGGAGATAACTCTGACAGAAGAACTCTGCATCACGTCTCCAGCCTTTCCAGAAAAATATTCAGAGGAGTAAGTTAAAACACTTTCAAATTTTGCAAGCTAATGAACCCGACTAATAAAGAAAGTTTAAATGTTAATTACTGATTTAAACAACTTCATTCTCTACGACACTGTCAAAAAGAGATTACAAAACCTGTCTATAGTCATGTTCTATATTTATATAGTCATGTTCTGTATTGTATATAGACATGTTCTGTATTGTATATAGTCATGTTCTGTATTGTATATGGTCATGTTCTGTATTTTATATAGTCATGTTCTGTATTTTATATAGTCATGTTCTGTATTGTATATAGTCATGTTCTGTATTGTATATAGTCATGTTCTGTATTGTATATAGTCATGTTCTGTATTGTATATATTCATGTTCTGTATTGTATATAGTCATGTTCTGTATTGCATTTAGTCATGTTCTGTATTGTATATATTCATGTTCTGTATTGTATATAGTCATGTTCTGTATTGTATATAGTCATGTTCTGTATTGTATATAGTCATGTTCTGTATTGTATACTGTCATGTTCTGTATTGTATATAGTTATGTTCTGTATTGATGTTCTGTATTGTATATAATCATGTTCTGTATTGTATATAGTTATGTTTTATATTGTATATAGTCATGTTCTGTATTGTATATAGTCATGTTCTGTATTGATGTTCTGTATTGTATATAGTCATGTTCTGTATTGTATAAAGTCATGTTCTGTATTGTATATAGTCATGTTCTGTTTTGTATATGGTCATGTTCTGTATTGTATACTGTCATGTTCTGTATTGTATATAGTCATGTTCTGTATTGTATATATTCATGTTCTGTATTGTATATAGTCATGTTCTGTATTGTATATAGTCATGTTCTGTATTGTACACAGTCATGTTCTGTATTGTATATATTCATGTTCTGTATTGTATATAGTCATGTTCTGTATTGTATATAGTCATGTTCTGTATTGTATATGGTCATGTTCTGTATTGTATATAGTTATGTTCTGTATTGATGTTCTGTATTGTATATAGTCATGTTCTGTATTGTATATAGTCATGTTCTGTATTGATGTTCTGTATTGTATATAGTCATGTTCTGTATTGTATAAAGTCATGTTCTGTATTGTATATGGTCATGTTCTGTATTGTATATAGTCATGTTCTGTATTGTATATAGTCATGTTCTGTATTGATGTTCTGTATTGTATATAGTCATGTTCTGTATTGTATAAAGTCATGTTCTGTATTGTATATAGTCATGTTCTGTATTGTATATAGTCATGTTCTGTATTGTATATGGTCATGTTCTGTATTGTATATAGTTATGTTCTGTATTGATGTTCTGTATTGTATATAGACATGTTCTGTATTGTATATAGTCATGTTCTGTATTGTATATGGTCATGTTCTGTATTTTATATAGTCATGTTCTGTATTTTATATAGTCATGTTCTGTATTGTATATAGTCATGTTCTGTATTGTATATAGTCATGTTCTGTATTGTATATAGTCATGTTCTGTATTGTATATATTCATGTTCTGTATTGTATATAGTCATGTTCTGTATTGCATTTAGTCATTTTCTGTATTGTATATATTCATGTTCTGTATTGTATATAGTCATGTTCTGTATTGTATATAGTCATGTTCTGTATTGTATATAGTCATGTTCTGTATTGTATACTGTCATGTTCTGTATTGTATATAGTTATGTTCTGTATTGATGTTCTGTATTGTATATAATCATGTTCTGTATTGTATATAGTTATGTTTTATATTGTATATAGTCATGTTCTGTATTGTATATAGTCATGTTCTGTATTGATGTTCTGTATTGTATATAGTCATGTTCTGTATTGTATAAAGTCATGTTCTGTATTGTATATAGTCATGTTCTGTTTTGTATATGGTCATGTTCTGTATTGTATACTGTCATGTTCTGTATTGTATATAGTCATGTTCTGTATTGTATATATTCATGTTCTGTATTGTATATAGTCATGTTCTGTATTGTATATAGTCATGTTCTGTATTGTATATAGTCATGTTCTGTATTGTATATAGTCATGTTCTGTATTGTATATAATCATGTTCTGTATTGTATATAGTCATGTTCTGTATTTATATGGTCATGTTCTGTATTGTATATAGTCATGTTCTGTATTGTATATAGTCATGTTCTGTATTGTATATGGTCATGTTCTGTATTGTATATAGTTATGTTCTGTATTGATGTTCTGTATTGTATATAGTCATGTTCTGTATTGTATATAGTCATGTTCTGTATTGATGTTCTGTATTGTATATAGTCATGTTCTGTATTGTATAAAGTCATGTTCTGTATTGTATATGGTCATGTTCTGTATTGTATATAGTCATGTTCTGTATTGTATACTGTCATGTTCTGTATTGTATATAGTTATGTTCTGTATTGTATATAGTCATGTTCTGTATTGTATATAGTCATGTTCTGTATTGTATATAGACATGTTCTGTATTGTATATAGTCATGTTCTGTATTGTATATGGTCATGTTCTGTATTGTATATAGTCATGTTCTGTATTGTATATAGTCATGTTCTGTATTGTATATAGTCATGTTCTGTATTGTATATAGTCATGTTCTGTATTGTATATAATCATGTTCTGTATTGTATATAGTCATGTTCTGTATTGCATATATTCATGTTCTGTATTGTATATAGTCATGCTCTGTATTGTATATAGTCATGTTCTGTATTTTATATACTCATGTTCTGTATTGTATATAGTCATGTTCTATATTGTATATAGTCATGTTCTGTATTGTATATAGTCATGTTCTGTATTGTGTATAATCATGTTCTGTATTGTATATAGTCATGTTCTGTATTGTATATAGTCATGTTCTGTACTTTATATAGTCATGTTCTGTATTGTATATAATCATGTTCTGTATTGTATATAGTCATGTTCTGTATTGTATATAGTCATGTTCTGTATTGTATATAATCATGTTCTGTATTGTATATAGTCATGTTCTGTATTGTATATAGTCATGTTCTGTACTTTATATAGTCATGTTCTGTATTGTATATATTCATGTTCTGTATTGTATATAGTCATGGTCTGTATTGTATATAGTCATGTTCTGTATTGTATATAGTCTTGTTCTGTATTGTATACAGTCATGCTCTGTATTGTATACTGTCATGTTCTATATTGTATATAGTCATGTTCTGTATTTTATATAGTCATGTTCTGTATTGTATATAATCATGTTCTGTATTTTATATAGTCATGTTCTGTATTGTATATAGTCATGTTCTGTATTGTATACTGTCATGTTCTGTATTGTACACAGTCATGTTCTGTATTGTATATAGTCATGTTCTGTATTGTATATAGTCATGTTCTGTATTGTATATAGTCATGTTCTGTATTGTATATAGTCATGTTCTGTATTGTATATAGTCATGTTCTGTATTGTATATGGTCATGTTCTGTATTGTATATGGTCATGTTCTGTATTGTATACTGTCATGTTCTGTATTGTATATAATCATGTTCTGTATTGTATATAGTCATGTTCTGTATTGTATATAGTCATGTTCTGTATTGTATATGGTCATGTTCTGTATTGTATGTGGTCATGTTCTGTATTGTATATAGTCATGTTCTGTATTGTATATAATCATGTTCTGTATTGTATATAGTCATGTTCTGTATTGTATATAATCATGTTCTGTATTGTATATAGACATGTTCTGTATTGTATATAGTCATGTTCTGTATTGTATATAGTCATGTTCTGTATTGTATATAGTCATGTTCTGTATTGTATATAGTCATGTTCTGTATTGTATATAGTCATGCTCTGTATTGTATATAATCATGCTCTGTATTGTATATAATCATGTTCTGTATTGTATACTGTCATGTTCTGTATTGTATATAGTCATGTTCTGTATTGTATATAGTCATGTTCAGTATTGTATATAGTCATGTTCTGTATTGTATATAGTCATGTTCTGTATTGTATATAGTCATGTTCTGTATTGTATACAGTCATGTTCTGTATTGTATATAGTCATGCTCTGTATTGTATATAATCATGCTCTGTATTGTATATATTCATGTTCTGTATTGTATATAGTCATGTTCTGTATTGTATATAGTCATGTTCTGTATTGTATATAGTCATGTTCTGTATTGTATATAATCATGTTCTGTATTGTATATAGTCATGTTCTGTATTGTATATAGTCATGTTCTGTATTGTATATAGTCATGTTCTGTATTGTATATAGTCATGTTCTGTATTGTATATAGTCATGTTCTGTATTTTATATAGTCATGTTCTGTATTGTATATAGTCATGTTCTGTATTGTATATAGTCATGTTCTGTATTGTATATAGTCATGTTCTGTATTGTATATAGTCATGTTCTGTATTGTATATAGTCATGTTCTGTATTGTATATAGTCATGTTCTGTATTGTATACTGTCATGTTCTGTATTGTATATAGTCATGTTCTGTATTGTATATAGTCATGTTCTGTATTGTATATAGTCATGTTCTGTATTGTATATAGTCATGTTCTATATTGTATATAGTCATGTTCTGTATTGTATATAGTCATGTTCTGTATTGTATATAGTCATGCTCTGTATTGTATATAGTCATGTTCTGTATTGTATATAGTCATGTTCTGTATTGTATATAGTCATGTTCTGTATTGTATATAGTCATGCTCTGTATTTTATATAGTCATGTTCTGTATTGTATATAGTCATGTTCTGTATTGTATATAGTCATGTTCTATATTGTATACTGTCATGTTCTGTGTTGTATATAGTCATGTTCTGTATTGTATATAGTCATGCTCTGTATTGTATATAGTCATGTTCTGTATTGTATATAGTCATGTTCTGTATTGTATATAGTCATGTTCTGTATTGTATATAGTCATGTTCTGTATTGTATATAGTCATGTTCTGTATTGTATATAATCATGTTCTGTATTGTATATAGTCATGTTCTGTATTGTATATGGTCATGTTCTGTATTGTATATAGTCATGTTCTGTATTGTATATAGTCATGTTCTGTATTGTATATAGTCATGTTCTGTATTGTATATAGTCATGTTCTGTATTGTATATAATCATGCTCTGTTTTGTATATAGTCATGTTCTGTATTGTATATAATCATGTTCTGTATTGTATATAGTCATGTTCTGTATTGTATATAGTCATGTTCTGTATCGTATATAGTCATGTTCTGTATTGTATATAGTCATGTTCTGTATTGTATATAATCATGTTCTGTATTGGATAGAGTCATGCTCTGTATTGTATATAGTCATGTTCTGTATTGTATATAGTCATGTTCTATATTGTATATAATCATGTTCTGTATTGTATATAGTCATGTTCTGTATTGTATACTGTCATGTTCTGTATTGTATATAGTCATGTTCTGTATTGTATATAGTCATGCTCTGTATTGTATATAGTCATGTTCTGTATTGTATATAGTCATGTTCTGTATTGTATATAGTCATGTTCTGTATTGTATATAGTCATGTTCTGTATTTATATGGTAATGTTCTGTATTGTATATTGTCATGTTCTGTATTGTATATAGTCATGTTCTGTATTGTATACTGTCATGTTCTGTATTGTATACAGTCATGTTTTGTATTGTATATTACAGAACACAATGTTCTTGGAATGTGATATCTAACAGTGACTCAAACACAATCGGTGTTAATGTGAGATACATGGACGTAGAAGACTCATGTCCAGACGGTGACCCCATAACGATTACGCTAGGTGAGTAATATATGGATGTTAACATATATCTATATCTGGCCTCATTTATCTCCAGGAACCTCAAGCATATTTGGAATTATTCATTCGTCGTGTAATCAAACAGAGACGGGCCAAAGGACAGTTTTACCTTACTAGAAAATTTTCTTTCTGGTGATGGAACTGAACCTTAGAATTTAAATCTATTTTGTTGGAAAGCCATTAGTAATGTAGGTTTGTACAGTTGCCCAACCACTGGAAACTTGAAAAACCTTGCACCTTCTTAGAGTTGTACAGTTGCCCACACACTGGAAGATTGCCAACCCCAGTACTTTCTTAGAGTTGTACAGTTGCCCACCCACTGGAAGATTGCCAACCCCAGTACTTTCTTAGAGTTGTACAGTTGCCCACCCACTGGAAGATTGCCAACCCCAGTACTTTCTTAGAGTTGTACAGTTGCCCACCCACTGGAAGATTGCCAACCCCAGTACTTTCTTAGAGTTGTACAGTTGCCCACCCACTGGAAGATTGCCAACCCCAGTACTTTCTTAGAGTTGTACAGTTGCCCACACACTGGAAGATTGCCAACCCCAGTACTTTCTTAGAGTTGTACAGTTGCCCACCCACTGGAAGATTGCCAACCCCAGTACTTTCTTAGAGTTGTACAGTTGCCCACCCACTGGAAGATTGCCAACCCCAGTACTTTCTTAGAGTTGTACAGTTGCCCACACACTGCAAGATTGCCAACCCCAGTACTTTCTTAGAGTTGTACAGTTGCCCACCCACTGGAAGATTGCCAACCCCAGTAATTTCTTAGAGTTGTACAGTTGCCCACCCACTGGAAGATTGCCAACCCCAGTACTTTCTTAGAGTTGTACAGTTGCCCACACACTGGAAGATTGCCATGCCCAGCAACCTCCTAGAGTTGTATGGTTTCTACACATTTTAAGGTTACCATACCCAGAGCCCTCCTAGAGTTGTATGGTTGCCCATCCATTTGAAGATTGTCGTAGTGTTCAATAGTTTGTATATGCTGAATGACGTCGTGTTGAACAATGTTATATATATGATTTATGATTTATGACGTCATAGGTACGAGGTTATATATATGTTGTATGATGTATGAAGTCGTGTTGTATTGTGTTATATATATGTTGTATGATGTATGAAGTCTTGTTGTTCAGTGTTATATATATGTTGTGTGGTGTATGAAGTCTTGTTGTTCAGTGTTATATATATGTTGTATGGTGTATGAAGTCTTGTTGTTCAGTGTTATATATATGTTGAATGGTGTATGAAGTCGTGTTGTACTGTGTTATATATATATGATGGATGGTGTATGAAGTCGTGTTGTACTGTGTAATATATGTGTTGTATGTTGCATGAAGTCGTGTTGTACTGTGTTATGTATATGGTGTATGAAGTCGCAAAGTCGGTATACTAAAGTGTGGCATACGATGTTGCGGTATAATATAATATAGTGTAGTTTACGATGTTACGGTATACTTAAGTGTGGTATACGATGTTGCGTTATACTTAAGTGTGGTATACGATGTTGCGTTATACTATAGTGTGGTATACATGTACGATGTTGCGTTATACTATAGTGTGGTATACGATGTTGTGGTATACTATAGTGGGGCATACAATTTTGCGGTGTATGTCAGTATTATGATGCTGATGTATCATACATAATGTTGTGGTATACCATAGTGTGGTTTAAGATCGTGAGGTATTTGTAAGTGTTATTATGATATAAACCAATTACGAAATGTTGTATACCATAGGCTGGTATACGATGCTGTGGCATATGTTAGTGTTATTATAATGTTATATCGTATATAATGTTGTGGTATACCATAGTGTGGTATACTATTTATCTATTATGACCCTGTTGATAGGGCACTATTGCCTCATAGTATGGTCGAATTATCGAAGGCGAGGGCACTTTCTCATCAGGGACTGGGCCATAATGGTGAGGGTGAGCGGGCACTATCGCTTCAAAGTACCTATATGTGTAGCCAATGGGAAGGCAGTATTAATTCACGTAATGTACTAAAGTGTACTATACTATAGTGTGGTATTCTTCAATGTGGTTTACTATAGTGTGATATAATATAGTGTGATATACTATAGTGTGGTATACTATAATGTGGTATACTAAAGTGTGGTATACTATAGTGTGGTATACTATAGTGTGGTATACTATAGGGTGGTATACTATAGTGTGGTATACTATAGTGTGGTATACTATAATGTGGTAAAATACAATGTGATAAAATATTTATCTATTATGGCTCTGTTTAGAGGGCACTATTGTTTTATTGTGCTAGACCATGGCCAGCTTTTGGTCGTTTCCAGAGTCAGCCATTTTCTAGCTGAAAAGTAACACGACGTAATACTGACGTAACTTAATAGTGACGTCATAATAGATTCACGTTGAACATCGCGCCAAATTTGATAGTGCCCGGTTGAGCGGTACCCATGTGTGTGGCCAATGGGAAGGCAGTATTCAGTCACGTGATGTACTAAAGTGTGTTATACTACAATGTGTTATACTACAATGTGGTATACAATAGTATGTTATACTACAATGTGTTATACTACAATGTGGTATACAATAGTGTGGTATACTACAATGTGGTATACTATAGTGTGTTATACTACAATGTGATATACTATAGTGTGTTATACTACAAGGTGGTATACTATAATGTGGTATACTACAATGTGGTATACTATAGTGTGTTATACTACAAGGTGGTATACTATAGTGTGTTATACTACAAGGTGGTATACTATAATATGGTATACTACAAGGTGGTATACTATAGTATGTTATACTACAAGGTGGTATACTATAGTGTGTTATACTGCAAGGTGGTATACTATAGTGTGTTATACTACAAGGTGGTATACTATAGTATGCTATACTACAAGGTGGTATACTATAGTATGTTATACTACAAGGTGGTATACTATAGTATGTTATACTACAAGGTGGTATACTATAGTATGTTATACTACAATGTGGTATACAATAGTGTGGTATACTATAAGGTGGTATACTATAGTGTGGTATACTATAGTGTGGTATACAATAGTGTGGTATACTATAATGTGGTATACTATAGTGTGGTATACTATAGTGTGGTATACAATAATGTGGTATACTATAGTGTGGTATACAATAGTGTGGTATACAATAATGTGGTATACGATAGTGTGGTATACTATAGGGTGGTATACTACGAGGTGGTATACTACAGTGTGGTATACTATAGTGTGGTATACTACAATGTGGTATACTATAGTGTGTTATACTACAATGTGATATACTATAGTGTGGTATACTACAGTGTGGTATACTATAGTGTGTTATACTACAAGGTGGTATACTACAGTGTGGTATACTATAGTGTGTTATACTACAAGGTGGTATACTATAGTATGTTATACTACAAGGTGGTATACTATAGTATGTTATACTACAATGTGTTATACTACAATGTGGTATACAATAGTGTGGTATACTATAATGTGGTATACTATAGTGTGGTATACAATAATGTGGTATACTATAGTATGTTATACTACATGGTGGTATACTATAGTGTGGTATACAATAATGTGGTATACTATAGTATGTTATACTACAAGGTGGTATACTATAGTGTGGTATACTATAGTGTGTTATACTATAAGGTGGTATACTATAGTATGTTATACTACAAGGTGGTATACTATAATGTGTTATACTACAAGGTGGTATACTATAGTGTGTTATACTGCAAGGTGGTATACTATAGTGTGGTATACTACAGTGTGGTATACTATAGTGTGGTATACTATAGTGTGTTATACTATAAGGTGGTATACTATAGTGTGGTATACTACAGTGTGGTATACTATAGTGTGTTATACTACAAGGTGGTATACTAGAGTGTGCTATACTACAAGGTGGTATACTACAATGTGTTATACTATAAGGTGGTATACTATAGTATGTTATACTACAAGGTTGTATACTATAGTGTGGTATACTATAGTGTGTTATACTACAATGTGGTATACTATAGTGTGTTATACTACAATATGATATACTATAGTGTGTTATACTATAAGGTGGTATACTATAGTATGTTATACTACAAGGTGGTATACTATAGTGTGGTATACAATAATGTGGTATACTATAGTATGTTATACTACAAGGTGGTATACTATAGTGTGGTATACTATAGTGTGTTATACTATAAGGTGGTATACTATAGTATGTTATACTACAAGGTGGTTTACTATAGTATGTTATACTACAATGTGATATACTATATTGTTGTATACTATAGTGTGATATACTACAAGGTGGTATATTATAGTGTGTTATAATACAAGGTGGTATACTATAGTATGTTATACTATAAGGTGGTATACTATAGTATGTTATACTACCAGGTGGTATACTATAGTGTGTTATACTACAAGGTGGTATACTATAGTGTGTTATACTACAATGTGGTATACTATAGTGTGTTATACTACAATGTGGTATACTATAGTGTGCTATACTACAAGGTGGTATACTATAGAGTGTTATACTACAAGGTGGTATACTACAGTGTGTTATACTACAAGGTGGTATACTATAGTGTGTTATACTACAATGTGGTATACTATAGTGTGTTATACTACAAGGTGGTATACTATAGTGTGTTATACTACAATGTGGTATACTATAGTGTGTTATACTACAAGGTGGTATACTATAGTGTGTTATACTACAATGTGGTATACTATAGTGTGTTATACTACAAGGTGGTATACTATAGTGTGTTATACTACAAGGTGGTATACTATAGTGTGTTATACTACAATGTGGTATACTATAGTGTGTTATACTACAAGGTGGTATACTATAGTGTGTTATACTACAAGGTGGTATACTATAGTGTGTTATACTACAAGGTGGTATACTATAGTGTGTTATACTACAAGGTGGTATACTATAGTGTGTTATACTACAAGGTGGTATACTATAGTGTGTTATACTACAAGGTGGTATACTATAGTGTGTTATACTACAATGTGGTATACTATAGTGTGTTATACTACAAGGTGGTATACTACAGTGTGGTATACTATAGTGTGGTATACTACAATGTGGTATACTATAGTGTGATATTCTACAAGGTGGTATACTATAGTGTGGTAAAAGATGGTGTGGTATATAAACATGTACTCTTATCATTGTCTACAGATGGTGAAACTGGAAAACCTGGATGTGGGAGAGAATTTGAAGGGAATGATAACAAGGCAAATTCCTCTGTGGCTGTACAATTCTTATCGGATGATAGCGATGTGGCTCCTGGATTTTTAATGTGTTTCAAACTTGAACGTAAGTGTAAAGATAAGTTTTAGTTGTTAAGGGGGAAGTCACACACTAAGGAGTGGACAGAAGACTAAGCCATCATTACCTTCCATCAATACAATATACGTTAAGTCGTTATTACGAGATCAGTTAAGTCGTTATTACGAGATCAGTTAAGTCGTTATTACGAGATCAGTTAAGTCGTTATTACGAGATACGTTAACTCGTTATTACAGTAACGCTAAGTCGTTATTACGAGATACGTTAACTCGTTATTACAGTAACGCTAAGTCGTTATTACGAGATACGTTTAGTCGTTATGACGAGTAACGCTAAGTCGTTATTACGAGATGCGTTTAGTCGTTATTACGAGTAACGCTAAGTCGTTATTACGAGATACGTTATCTCGTTATTACGAGTTACGTTAAGTCGTTATTGCGAGATACGCTAAGTCGTTATTACGAGTTACGCTAAGTCGTTATTCCGAGTTACGTTTAGTCGTTATTACGAGTAACGCGAAGTCGTTATTACGAGATACGCTAAGTCGTTATTACGAGTTACGTTAAGTCGTTATTGTCGCGAACACTCTACTTACATAGTTTTTAAAGTAAGGCAATGCGTTTCTGCGGGACTGCTCTCAGCTGTCATCGCTATAACTTCTGTCGTCTGCTCACATATACAGGCCTATCGTAAAGGACCTTTATATGCTGCGGTACTGTGATGTTAGATTTAAACGTTTGATTACTTCATATATTCAAGTATAATGATTTAATTAAAATACTTTTCACGTGGTGTTTCACACTCCTCTTCAAGATGATGTTTTGATATTTTGAACTCAAATATACTTTTAATCGGTATGTAACGTGTCTATTTATAGCTCGTTAGCTTACCTGCAGCTGACAGCTTGATCCAATGGAAATAATTCGAAGAATTCAACAAAACATCATTATTTCCCAGAAAAAAAAGTTATATTCCATAGATTCGGTGCCAAATATTTGGGAAGTGTTATCAAATTCATCTTGAAATATTAGATTATACTTTTTTATTGGTTCAATATGAGGAAAATTTTCACTTTCCCAATTTCCAGCAGCAATTTCATCAATTTTGTTTGCTATGCTAGATAATGAAATTAAGCAATTTTTGATAATTGGGAAAAAAGACTTGGATTGTTTTAATTTTGACCTAAAGAACATATTTTTCATTGTTAAGAAAGTTGATTTAGTATAAAAATAGTAAAAATATCCGTTATCAGTATCAAATATTCCATTTGAATGCCAATCTGAAATACCGACGCATTCACATACGAACGTTTAGCTACTTGTCATCATAGACAACACTTTTTCCGTCACACCGGCTATTACATATGCTTTTCGCATGTGTAACAGGAAGACGACAACGCGACAACACGACAAGACGACAACGCGACAACACGACATTTTAACGCGACAATCCGAGATTCACTACGTACGGAAACGTATATGGACCTCCACTGGGATGCCTATATTGACACTTTATAACATTAGACTTAAATATGGTGGCTGATTACGGCCATCTCGTGTTGTCGTGTTGTCACCTTGTCGTGTTGTCGTCTTGTCGCTTTGTCGCGTTCATTTACTGCGACAACCCGATATTACGTAGATAAAATGTCGTCTTGTTGCGTTTTCAAACCGCGACAAGGCGACAACACGACCAAGCGACAACACGACCAAGCGACAAGGCGACAACACGACATTTTGAACACGCTAATAAGCGCGTACGCAATTTCGGGTTGACGCGGTAAAATGTCGTGTTGTCGTGTTGTCGGGTTGTCGTCTGGTCGTGTTGTCGTCTTCCTTACACATGCGCAAATCATATGTAATAGCCGGTGTGACAGAAAATGTGGTGCCTATGAAAACAAGTAGTTAAACGTTTGTGTGTATGTGCCAACATTTCAGATAGGCATGCAAATGGAATATTCGATACTGGCAATGGATACTTTCACTATTTGTTTACTAAATCAACTTTTTAAATGAACCTTAACAATATAAACTGTTCTATAAGTCAAAATTAAAACAATCCAAGTCTTTTTTGATCATCACAAATTGCTTAACTTCCTTATCTAGCCTTGCAAACAAAATCTATGAAGTTGCTCCTGGAAATCGGGAACGTGAAGATATTCCTCAAATATATGGAGCCAATAAAAAAGTGTAATCTAATATTCTAAGATGAATTTGATAACACTTACCAAACATTTTGCACCGAATCTATTTGAATTAAAGGGAGTATGGAATATATATTTTTCTGGGAAATAAAGATGTTTTGTTGGATTCATCGAATTATTTCCATCGGATCAAACTACATCAAAACAGGTTTTCAAAAGCTTTCATAAATAACTTTTATTTCTAGGAAGTAAGTTGTTTATACAATTCTAAATTAAAACGGGAATTTCTCATATGGAAATAAGCTGCCAAGCGCAAATTTATAATAAAACGTAACAGTTTAAATTCAAAACCATTCAGCTAATTATTTCCATCGGATCAAACTATAAATCTTAACGGACTTCTTCATTTATGAAATTTAAAAGAAATTCCATAAAAATTGAGAAGGCTTAGACAAGCACTGGAAAGTTTTGCATTGTATCAAGCAACAACTATTTACTTTTAAACGAAATTTAAATCATACGGACATTTTTCAACACTGAGGGGATAAACATGGATATGAAGTTAGTTGGTGAGTGGGGAAAACATTTATATACATGTAATATATATACATGTACAAGCAAAAACTCCCGCTACCCTTTACCCACTGCCGAGTGTAAGGGTTATAATAAAGAAGGAGTGTGGTCCTTACTCTTGTAATATCCTGCTGTAAACAAACATGCACACTTTTAACAAATATACGTTGAATAATATGATCAGGATCTATACCTCAAACACGTGCATTCCGTTCTAGAATGTGTCCTTCACCAAATACATTGTATCTACCTTCCATTGTTTGATGTGATATCACGCCTAATATATAATATGAGTTACAGTATATAATAGTATAAAAAGTGATACCCCCTGTTCTTAAGTATGATCGAACACCAAATATGTGAAAAAACGTTCGTTTAAGGAGTTTGACCCTCCCGTTACAGAGTGCGGCACCCCCGTAATAGAGTGTGGCAATCCCTTTGTAGAGTGTGACCCCTCGTTATAGTGAGTGACCCTCCCGTTGTAGAGTGACACCACCATTAAAGAATGTGATCCCAATTATACAGTGTGACCCTCCCAGTGAAGAGTATGCCCTATGGTTTTAGTATGTGACATCATCGCCATCGTAATAACGACTTTGTGTAACTCGTAATAACGAGGTAACGTATCTCGTAATAATGACTTAGCGTAACTCGTCAACCCCCATCCCCAATACTTATCTTGTATAACGACTTAGCGTAACTCGTAATAACGACATAACGTATCTCGTAATAATGACTTAGCGTAACTCGTAATAACGAGATAACGTTTCTCGTAATAACGACTTATCGTCACTCTGATAACGAGGTAATTATATCGTATTTACGAATTAGCGTAACTCGTTATAACGAGATAACACATCTCGTAATAACGAAATAACGCATCTCGTAATAATGAGATAACGTATCTCGTAATAATGACTTAGCGTAATTCGTAATAAGGAGATAACGTTTCTCATAATAACGACTTATCGTAACTCGTAATAACGAGGTAATTATATCGTATTTACGACTTAGCATAACTTGTAATAACGAAATAACGTATCTCGTAATAACGACTTAGCGTAACTCGTAATAACGATGTACGTTAATGTTAAGTTGTTTTGTAGCTGTAGACCCCTGTACTGTTGGTGACCCGTGTAACGTTGGACGTGTACTGATGTAAAGCTGTTTTGTAGCTGTAGACCCCTGTACTGTAGATGACCCGTGTAACGGTGGGACGTGTACTGATGTTAAGATGTTTTGTAGCTGTAGACCCCTGTACTGTTGATGACCAGTGTAACGTTGGACGTGTACTGATGTTAAGCTGTTTTGTAGCTGTAGACCCCTGTACTGTTGGTGATCCGTGTAACGTTGGACGTGTACTGATGTTAAGATGTTTGTAGCTGTAGACCCCTGTACTGTTGGTGACCTGTGTTACGGTGGGACGTGTACTGATGTTAAGATGTTTGTAGCTGTAGACCCCTGTACTGTTGGTGACCTGTGTTACGGTGGGACGTGTACTGATGTTAAGTTGTTTGTAGCTGTAGACCCCTGTACTGTAGATGACCAGTGTAACGTTGGACGTGTACTGATGTTAAGATGTTTGTAGCTGTAGACCCCTGTACTGTTGGTGACCCGTGTAACGTTGGACGTGTACTGATGTTAAGATGTTTGTAGCTGTAGACCCCTGTACTGTAGATGACCCGTGTAACGGTGGGACGTGTACTGATGTTAAGTTGTTTGTAGCTGTAGACCCCTGTACTGTTGATGACCCGTGTAACGTTGGACGTGTACTGATGTTAAGATGTTTGTAGCTGTAGACCCCTGTACTGTTGATGACCCGTGTAACGTTGGACGTGTACTCATGTTAAGATGTTTGTAGCTGTAGACCCCTGTACTGTTGGTGACCCGTGTAACGGTGGGACGTGTACTGATGTTAAGATGTTTTGTAGCTGTAGACCCCTGTACTGTTGATGACCCGTGTAACGTTGCACGTGTACTGATGCTAAGATGTTTGTAGCTGTAGGCCCCTGTACTGTTGATGACCCGTGTAACGTTGGACGTGTACTGATGTTAAGATGTTTGTAGCTGTAGACTCCTGTACTGTTAATGACCCGTGTAACGTTGGACGTGTACTGATGTTAAGATGTTTTGCAGCTGTAGACCCCTGTACTGTTGATGACCCGTGTAACGTTGGACGTGTACTGATGTTAAGATGTTTGTAGCTGTATACCCATGTACTTTTGGTGACCCTTGTAACGGTGGACGTGTACTGATGTTAAGATGTTTGTAGCTGTAGACCCCTGTACTGTTGGTGACCCGTGTAACGTTTGACGTGTACTGATGTTAAGATGTTTTGTAGCTGTAGACCCCTGTACTGTTGATGACCCGTGTAACGTTGGACGTGTACTGATGTTAAAGTGTTTGTAGCTGTAGACCCCTGTACTGTTGGTGACCTGTGTAACGTTGGACGTGTACTGATGTTAAAGTGTTTGTAGCTGTAGACCCCTGTACTGTTGATGACCCGTGTAACGTTGGACGTGTACTGATGTTAAGATGTTTGTAGCTGTAGACCCCTGTACTGTTGATGACCTGTGTAACATTGGACGTGTACTGATGTTAAAGTGTTTGTAGCTGTAGATCCCGGTACTGTTGGTGACCCGTGTTACGTTGGACGTGTACTGATGTTTAGTTGCTTTGTAGCTGTAGACCCCGGTACTGTTGGTGACCCGTGTTACGTTGGACGTGTACTGATGTTTAGTTGTTTTGTAGCTGTAGACCCCTGTACTGTTGATGACCAGTGTAACGTTGGACGTGTACTCATGTTAAGATGTTTGTAGCTGTAGACCCCTGTACTGTTGATGACCCGTGTAACGTTGGACGTGTACTGATGTTAAGTTGTTTGTAGCTGTAGATCCCTTTACTGTTGGTGACCTGTGATACGGTGGGACGTGTACTTATGTTAAGATGTGTGTAGCTGTAGACCCCTGTGTACTGTTGATGACCCGTGTAACGTTGGACGTGTACTGATGCTAAGATGTTTGTAGCTGTAGACCCCTGTACTGTTGATGACCCGTGTAACGTTGGACGTGAACTGATGTTAAGATGTTTTGTAGCTGTAGACCCCTGTACTGTTGGTGACCCGTGTAACGTTGGACGTGTACTGATGTTAAGATGTTTGTAGCTGTAGATCCCTCTACTGTTGGTGACCCGTGTAACGTTGGACGTGTACTGATGTTAAGATGTTTTGTAGCTGTAGACCCCTGTGTACTGTTGGTGACCCGTGTAACGTTGGACGTGTACTGATGTTAAGCTGTTTTGTAGCTGTAGACCCCGGTACTGTTGGTGACCCGTGTAACGTTGGACGTGTACTGATGTTAAGATGTTTTGTAGCTGTAGACCCCTGTGTACTGTTGGTGACCCGTGTAACGTTGGACGTGTACTGATGTTAAGCTGTTTTGTAGCTGTAGACCCCGGTACTGTTGGTGACCCGTGTAACGTTGGACGTGTACTGATGTTAAGATGTTTTGTAGCTGTAGACCCCTGTACTGTTGATGACCCGTGTTACGTTGGACGTGTACTGATGTTTAGTTGTTTTGTAGCTGTAGACCCCGGTACTGTTGGTGACCCGTGTAACGTTGGACGTGTAATGATGTTAAGATGTTTTGTAGCTGTAGACCCCGGTACTGTTGGTGACCCGTGTTACGTTGGACGTGTACTGATGTTTAGTTGTTTTGTAGCTGTAGACCCCTGTACTGTTGATGACCAATGTAACGTTGGACGTGTACTCTTGTTAAGATGTTTGTAGCTGTAGACCGCTGTACTGTTGGTGACCCGTGTAACGTTCGACATGTACTGATGTAAAGATATTTTGTAGCTGTAGACCCCTGTACTGTTGGTGACCCGTGTAACGTTGGACATGTACTGATGTAAAGATATTTTGTAGCTGTAGACCCCTGTACTGTTGGTGACCCGTGTAATGTTGGACGTGTACTGATGTTAAGATGTTTTGTAGCTGTAGACACCTGTACTGTTGATGACCCGTGTAACGTTGGACGTGTACTGATGTTAAGATGTTTGTAGCGGTAGACCCCTGTACTGTTGGTGACCTGTGTAACGTTGCACGTGTACTGATGTTAAGATGTTTGTAGCTGTAGACCCCTGTACTGTTGGTGACCCGTGTAACGTTGGACGTGTACTCATGTTAAGATATTCGTAGCTGTAGACCCCTGTACTGTTGGTGACCCGTGTAACGTTGGACGTGTACTGATGTTAAGATGTTTGTAGCTGTAGACCCCTGTACTGTTGGTGACCCGTGTAACGGTGGGACGTGTACTGATGTTAAGATGTTTTGTAGCTGTAGACCCCTGTACTGTTGGTGACCCGTGTAACGGTGGGACGTGTACTGATGTTTAGATGTTTTGTAGCTGTAGACCCCTGTACTGTTGGTGACCCGTGTAACGTTGGACGTATACTGATGTTAAGATGTGTTGTAGCTGTAGACCCCTGTACTGTTGGTGACCCGTGTAACGGTGGGACGTGTACTGATGTTAAGATGTTTTGTAGCTGTAGACCCCTGTACTGTTGGTGACCCGTGTAACGGTGGGAAGTGTACTGCCTCTGAAGACAACTCCAGCTTTACTTGTTCCGATTGTCCGCCAGGCCTCGTCGGAGATCGCTGTGAACCTGCAGGTACGTCAAAATTCTATTGTTTCATTTTTCGTTAGTAACGCCGTGCATATAGTGATTAGATAAAAACCGGATATTCTGATTTTAAGACACTTGCGGTAATCTTCGTAATTACTCTAAATAAGGGAGACAACTTTTACAGTTTCCTACGCTTCGTTTAGAATTCTGTGGGACATTTGGGTTAATACGGAAACGCGGAACACTTCTTACATGAATCTTACCTAAACTTCACATATGATTAAATATAACTCCATTCAGTCAAATACACTTTTTACAATAAATCTAACATATGATTAAATCTAAATGATTAAATGTTTTTAAACGAACATTAAAGAATCATATAAGGAAGTCAAAATAGCCATATGGAGAAGACTGGTTTACCATTACGCCCTCTGGTGATTGAAAACCCAACCAATATGGCTGGCGTCTTCCTCTTTTTCTTATGTGATGGTCGATTCCATCGATGCCGATGATTATGTCGTACGGTCTGTTCGGGATAAAAGCAGTGGCGGGTGAAAGGTTAGTTACAGTGGATTTTTTTATTTTATTTTTGGTGCAGAGAAGATAAAAGGGGTAAAAACGGGTGTTGTGTTCAGTGCATGATGGCTTCAAGGGCTACGTAGGGAATATGTGCCTTGAAGTCCTCGAGTGTAGTGCAATGTACTGCTGCTACAGTAAGGAGATTCCACTGTGTTATTGTGTGTGGGGAAAATGAGTATGTGTATGTGTCCTACATAGCAGGGATTTGTTTGAAAGTGTATGTTAAAAGTGCTGGGGTGAGGATGAATGTGGAGTCGACGACTACTGTTTGGTGCAATATTTTGTAGAAGAGTATCTCAATCGTGTTTGCAGCCGTCGTGTCCGTAATGTAGGCCATCAGAAACATATCTGCTACTGAACTACATACCTGTCAATAGTGATAGGTGTATCGTGATGAAATTAATACTTAATAAGTTATTTTGATACGTAAAAAGGAAAAGAGAAATTGAGCAAAGCAGTTTCAGTCGCATTTCACGCACTTTTTCCCTCATTGGTGGTTCCAGAGGTTGACACCGATGGAACTAGTGTTGTGGCATTTGTTGTAGACTTATCGTGCTGGTGAATTTGCTTTGTATTGTGTGGGTCCCATATGAAAGAGCAGTATTATAAATTGGGTCGGGGGACTTGTATGATGTTCTTGTATGTGTGGTGAGTTGATTTTTAAGTTACGTTTTAGGAAACCTAGTGACCTGTTAGCGTTTGAGGTGATGTTGTTGATATGTTATTTCCCATTTGAAGTTATTTGGTAGAATCCAATCCGTCTTTGTTGTTGAGTGTTTTGTATATAATGCTGTCGTCTGCGAATAGTCTTGTTGTGCTGTGCTGCATGTATTCGTAGAAGTCATTTATGTAGATTAGAAAGATGACTGGGCACAGATAGGTTCCTTGAGGGACTCTGGATGTTACATGTATTTTGTCTGATTGTTTGCCCTCAAGAACAACTGTTTGGGTGCGTAGTTAGAGGAAGTCTGTGTTCCATGCTTGCGTGTTTCATGTTATGCCATAATGCTTGAGTTTGTACTGTAGGCGTTTGTTAGGAACTTGGTCAAATACTTTTGCAGAGTCCATGATGATGATGATGTCTGTCTGTTTGTTGCTATTGTTATTTTGTGCTAGGTCGTGTATGCATGTGGCGAGCTGTGTCTCGAAGGACTTGGATGATCTAAAGCTGTGTTGTAGGTCGTACAGTATATTGTTGTTCTCCAGGAGTTTACATGTGATGCAGGTGAGCGAGATCGGTCTGTAGTTGGTGGGGGTTGTACCTATCAACTTTTTGTTATACTGGTAAACGTTTGAGTGTGTCCAGTCTGCTATCTATATCTCCATTAGTACGTTGTAGATCCCAGTTCCGGGTTTTTTACAACGGGAGAGAGAGAGAGAGCGAACAGTCTACTCAATGTTTCGGTGCGGTATCGCAAACTTAAAGGCCTCCAAAGTAGGGACACACTCTAAATCCTCTCCCAGATGGTGCCACTCTATAACCGTGCGTACAAAGAGTGAGTTCCTGTATCGTCACAGTCGTAGCTTGGTACTATTATGGATTTTGAGTCATTCGTTACTGATGTTTCTACCACAATTTTTGATACGAAGCCTGAAAAGTGTGTGTCCAGTTTTAGTTAAATAATCAGTCGTAGGTATAGCTGGTAACAGCCCCTAAATCACCTAATACATGAAAATGACCCTCTGTTGGGCTCGCCAGACCTGGAGTGTTGGTAGGTCTAGGTTGTCCAGCAGTTTTGTGACACACCCTTCATCCCTGGATTTGTAGTTATTCGCGATGAATTTGGCTGCTAATCGCTGTATCCGTTCCAGTTTATCGATTTCTCGCTTGGTGTATGGGTCCCATATAATAGCACCATACTCGAGGACTGATCTTACTAGGGATATGTAGACGAAGGGCAATGTATAGATATCTTTGAGGAATCCGAGGGTTGAACTGGCCTTCCTTGATACTTTTAGTATATGGAGTCTACGGTTACTTCTTTGGATGTTTCTCCTTCTAGGGCTACTCTCATCTGTCTATGTGGAAATTTCCTCTGATGCCATAGATGTCCAATTTGTGTAACAGCGTTTGGTGTGGGACCGTGTCGAACGCCTTAGAAAAATCCAGTATTGCGAGATCAACCTGCTTGTGACTGCTAATTGTGTTTCGCAGGAAAACCCTGATCGAAATACATGGTTTAGAAATGTTAGGACACTATGTTTTTCAGTGTGGTGTAGTAGGACACTATGTTTTTCAGTGTGGTGTAGTAGGACACTATGTTTTTCAGTGGGTGTAGTAGGACACTATGTTTTTCAGTGTGGTGTAGTAGGACACTATGTTTTTCAGTGTGGTGTAGTAGGACACTATGTTTTTCAGTGTGGTGTAGTAGGACACTATGTTTTTCAGTGGGGTGTAGTAGGACACTATGTTTTCAGTGTGGTGTAGTAGGACACTATGTTTTTCAGTTGGTGTAGTAGGACACTATGTTTTTCCGTGTGTTGTAGTAGGACACTATGTTTTTCAGTGTGGTGTAGTAGGACACTATGTTTTTCAGTGTGGTGTAGTAGGACACTATGTTTTTCAGTGGGTGTAGTAGGACACTATGTTTTTCAGTGTGGTGTAGTAGGACACTATGTTTTTCAGTGTGGTGTAGTAGGTGTAACTTGTAGATACTGTGTTCCTCCAAAGCTTACAGGGTACCGATGTTAGTGATACTGTGTTCCTCCAAAGCTTACAGGGTACCGATGATAGTGATACTGTGTTCCTCCAAAGCTTACAGGGTACCGATGTTAGTGATACTGTGTTCCTCCAAAGCTTACAGGGTACCGATGTTAGTGATACTGTGTTCCTCCAAAGCTTACAGGGTACCGATGTTAGTGATACTGTGTTCCTCCAAAGCTTACAGGGTACCGATGTTAGTGATAATGTGTTCCTCCAAAGCTTACAGGGTACCGATGTTAGTGATAATGTGTTCCTCCAAAGCTTACAGGGTACCGATGTTAGTGATAATGTGTTCCTCCAAAGCTTACAGGGTACCGATGTTAGTGATACTGGCCTGTAGTTTTCTGCTGCATGTCTGTCTCCTTTTTTGTAGATACAGGAAATGTTTGCTCTGAGCCAATCTGATGGTAGAAATCCTGAATTTAGTGAACATTCGATTATGGCCGATAGTCCCAGCGAGATTTGTTGGGCACATTCTTTTAAAATTCTATTTTTTATGTCATCTGGTCCTGAAGCTTTGGCTGGGTTTCCTTTCTGTAGTAGTTTTGTTACCCCTTTTATTCCAATGGTTATATTTCCGACGTTTTGTTACCACTTCTATTCCAATGGCTATGTTTCCAACGTTTTGTTACCCCTTCTATTCCAATGGCTATATTTCCGACGTTTTGTTACCCCTTCTATTCCAATGGCTGTATTTCCGACGTTTTGTTACCCTTCTATTCCAATGGCTATATTTCCGACGTTTTGTTACCCCTTCTATTCCAATGGCTATATTTCCGACGTTTTGTTACCACTTCTATTCCAATGGCTATGTTTCCAACGTTTTGTTACCCCTTCTATTCCAATGGCTATGTTTCCAACGTTTTGTTACCCTTCTATTCCAATGGCTATATTTCCGACGTTTTGTTACCCCTTTTATTCCAATGGTTATATTTCCGACGTTTTGTTACCACTTCTATTCCAATGGCTATGTTTCCAACGTTTTGTTACCCCTTCTATTCCAATGGCTATATTTCCGACGTTTTGTTACCCCTTCTATTCCAATGGCTGTATTTCCGACGTTTTGTTACCCTTCTATTCCAATGGCTATATTTTCGACGTTTTGTTACCCCTTCTATTCCAATGGCTATATTTCCGACGTTTTGTTACCCCTTTTATTCCAATGGCTATATTTCCGACGTTTTGTTACCCCTTTTATTCCAATGGGTATATTTCCGACGTTTTGTTACCCCTTCTATTCCAATGGCTATATTTCCGACGTTTTGTTACCCCTTTTATTCCAATGGTTATATTTCCGACGTTTTGTTACCCCTTCTATTCCAATGGCTATATTTCCGACGTTTTGTTACCCCTTCTATTCCAATGGCTATATTTCCAAAGTTTTGTTACCCCTTCTATTCCAATGGCTATATTTCCGACGTTTTGTTACCCCTTCTATTCCAATGGCTATGTTTCCGACGTTTTGTTACCACTTCTATTCCAATGACTATATTTCCGACGTTTTGTTACCACTTCTATTCCAATGGCTATATTTCCGACGTTTTGTTACCCCTTCTATTCCAATGGCTATATTTCCGACGTTTTGTTACCCCTTCTATTCCAATGGCTATATTTCCGACGTTTTGTTACCCCTTTTATTCCAATGGGTATATTTCCGACGTTTTGTTACCCCTTTTATTCCAATGGTTATATTTCCGACGTTTTGTTACCCCTTCTATTCCAATGGCTATATTTCCGACGTTTTGTTACCCCTTCTATTCCAATGGCTATATTTCCAAAGTTTTGTTACCCCTTCTATTCCAATGGCTATATTTCCGACGTTTTGTTACCCCTTCTATTCCAATGGCTATGTTTCCGACGTTTTGTTACCACTTCTATTCCAATGACTATATTTCCGACGTTTTGTTACCACTTCTATTCCAATGGCTATATTTCCGACGTTTTGTTACCCCTTTTATTCCAATGGTTATATTTCCGACGTTTTGTTACCCCTTCTATTCCAATGGCTATATTTCCGACGTTTTGTTACCCCTTCTATTCCAATGGCTATATTTCCGACGTTTTGTTACCACTTCTATTCCAATGGCTATATTTCCGACGTTTTGTTACCCCTTTTATTCCAATGGTTATATTTCCGACGTTTTGTTACCCCTTCTATTCCAATGGCTATATTTCCGACGTTTTGTTACCCCTTCTATTCCAATGGCTATATTTCCGACGTTTTGTTACCCCTTCTATTCCAATGGCTATATTTCCAACGTTTTGTTACCCCTTCTATTCAAATGGCTATATTTCCAACGTTTTGTTACCCCTTCTATTCCAATGGCTATATTTCCGACGTATTGTTACCCCTTCTATTCCAATGGCTATATTTCCGACGTTTTGTTACCCCTTCTATTCCAATGGCTATATTTCCGACGTATTGTTACCCCTTCTATTCCAATGGCTATATTTCCGGCGTATTGTTACCCCTTCTATTCCAATGGCTATATTTCCGACGTTTTGTTATCCTTTCTATTCCAATGGCTATATTTCCGACGTATTGTTACCCCTTCTATTCCAATGGCTATATGTCCGACGTATTGTTACCCCTTCTATTCCAATGGCTGTATTTCCGACGTATTGTTACCCTTTCTATTCCAATGGCTATGTTTCCGACGTTTTGTTACCCTTTCTATTCCAATGGCTGTATTTCCGACGTATTGTTACCACTTCTATTCCAATGGCTATATTTCCGACGTTTTGTTATCCTTTCTATTCCAATGGCTGTATTTCCGACGTATTGTTACGCCTTCTATTCCAATGGCTATGTTTCCGACGTTTTGTTACCCCTTCTATTCCAATGGCTATATTTCCGACGTTTTGTTATCCTTTCTATTCCAATGGCTATATTTCCGACCTTTTGTTACCCCTTCTATTCCAATGGCTATATTTCCGACGTTTTGTTACCCCTTCTATTCCAATGGCTATATTTCCGACGTTTTGTTACCCCTTCTATTCCAATGGCTATATTTCCGACGTATTGTTACCCTTTCTATTCCAATGGCTATATTTCCGACGTTTTGTTATCCTTTCTATTCCAATGGCTGTATTTCCGACGTATTGTTACCCTTTCTATTCCAATGGCTGTATTTCCGACGTTTTGTTACCCCTTCTATTCCAATGGCTATATTTCCAAAGTTTTGTTACCCCTTCTATTCCAATGGCTATATTTCCGACGTTTTGTTACCCCTTCTATTCCAATGGCTATGTTTCCGACGTTTTGTTACCACTTCTATTCCAATGACTATATTTCCGACGTTTTGTTACCACTTCTATTCCAATGGCTATATTTCCGACGTTTTGTTACCCCTTCTATTCCAATGGCTATATTTCCGACGTTTTGTTACCCCTTCTATTCCAATGGCTATATTTCCGACGTTTTGTTACCCCTTTTATTCCAATGGGTATATTTCCGACGTTTTGTTACCCCTTTTATTCCAATGGTTATATTTCCGACGTTTTGTTACCCCTTCTATTCCAATGGCTATATTTCCGACGTTTTGTTACCCCTTCTATTCCAATGGCTATATTTCCAAAGTTTTGTTACCCCTTCTATTCCAATGGCTATATTTCCGACGTTTTGTTACCCCTTCTATTCCAATGGCTATGTTTCCGACGTTTTGTTACCCCTTCTATTCCAATGACTATATTTCCGACGTTTTGTTACCACTTCTATTCCAATGGCTATATTTCCGACGTTTTGTTACCCCTTTTATTCCAATGGTTATATTTCCGACGTTTTGTTACCCCTTCTATTCCAATGGCTATATTTCCGACGTTTTGTTACCCCTTCTATTCCAATGGCTATATTTCCGACGTTTTGTTACCCCTTCTATTCCAATGGCTATATTTCCGACGTTTTGTTACCCCTTTTATTCCAATGGTTATATTTCCGACGTTTTGTTACCCCTTCTATTCCAATGGCTATATTTCCGACGTTTTGTTACGCCTTCTATTCCAATGGCTATATTTCCGACGTTTTGTTACCCCTTCTATTCCAATGGCTATATTTCCAACGTTTTGTTACCCCTTCTATTCAAATGGCTATATTTCCAACGTTTTGTTACCCCTTCTATTCCAATGGCTATATTTCCGACGTATTGTTACCCCTTCTATTCCAATGGCTATATTTCCGACGTTTTGTTACCCCTTCTATTCCAATGGCTATATTTCCGACGTATTGTTACCCCTTCTTTTCCAATGGCTATATTTCCGGCGTATTGTTACCCCTTCTATTCCAATGGCTATATTTCCGACGTTTTGTTATCCTTTCTATTCCAATGGCTATATTTCCGACGTATTGTTACCCCTTCTATTCCAATGGCTATATGTCCGACGTATTGTTACCCCTTCTATTCCAATGGCTATATTTCCGACGCATTGTCACCCCTTCTATTCCAATGGCTATATTTCCTACGTTTTGTTACCCCTTCTATTCCAATGGCTATATTTCCGACGTATTGTTACCCCTTCTATTCCAATGGCTATATTTCCGACGTTTTGTTACCACTTCTATTCCAATGGCTATATTTCCGACGTTTTGTTACCCCTTTTATTCCAATGGTTATATTTCCGACGTTTTGTTACCCCTTCTATTCCAATGGCTATATTTCCGACGTTTTGTTACCCCTTCTATTCCAATGGCTATATTTCCGACGTTTTGTTACCCCTTCTATTCCAATGGCTATATTTCCGACGTTTTGTTACCCCTTTTATTCCAATGGTTATATTTCCGACGTTTTGTTACCCCTTCTATTCCAATGGCTGTATTTCCAACGTTTTGTTACCCCTTCTATTCCAATGGCTGTATTTCCGACGTTTTGTTACCCCTTCTATTCCAATGGTAATGTTTCTGACGTATTGTTACCCCTTCTATTCCAATGGCTATATTTCCGACGTTTTGTTACCCCTTCTATTCCAATGGTAATGTTTCTGACGTATTGTTACCCCTTCTATTCCAATGGTAATGTTTCTGACGTATTGTTACCCCTTCTATTCCAATGGCTATATTTCCAACGTTTTGTTACCACTTCTATTCCAATGGCTATGTTTCCGACGTTTTGTTACCCCTTCTATTCCAATGGCTATATTTCCGACGTATTGTTACCCCTTCTATTCCAATGGCTATATTTCCGACGTTTTGTTACCCCTTCTATTCCAATGGTAATGTTTCTGACGTATTGTTACCCCTTCTATTCCAATGGCTATATTTCCGACGTTTTGTTACCACTTCTATTCCAATGGCTATATTTTCAACGTTTTGTTACCCCTTCTATTCCAATGGCTATGTTTCCGACGTTTTGTTACCCCTTCTATTCCAATGGCTATGTTTCCGACGTTTTGTTACCACTTCTATTCCAATGGCTATATTTCCAACGTTTTGTTACCCCTTCTATTCCAATGGCTATATTTCCGACGTATTGTTACCCTTTCTATTCCAATGGCTATGTTTCCGACGTTTTGTTACCCTTTCTATTCCAATGGCTGTATTTCCGACGTTTTGTTACCCTTTCTATTCCAATGGCTGTATTTCCGACGTATTGTTACCCTTTCTATTCCAATGGCTATATTTCCGACGTTTTGTTACCCTTTCTATTCCAATGGCTGTATTTCCGACGTTTTGTTACCACTTCTATTCCAATGGCTATATTTCCGACGTTTTGTTACCCCTTCTATTCCAATGGCTATATTTCCGACGTTTTGTTACCCTTTCTATTCCAATGGCTGTATTTCCGACGTTTTGTTACCCCTTCTATTCCAATGGCTGTATTTCCGACGTATTGTTACCCTTTCTATTCCAATGGCTATGTTTCCGACGTTTTGTTACCCTTTCTATTCCAATGGCTGTATTTCCGACGTATTGTTACCACTTCTATTCCAATGGCTATATTTCCGACGTTTTGTTATCCTTTCTATTCCAATGGCTGTATTTCCGACGTATTGTTACGCCTTCTATTCCAATGGCTATGTTTCCGACGTTTTGTTACCCCTTCTATTCCAATGGCTATATTTCCGACGTTTTGTTATCCTTTCTATTCCAATGGCTATATTTCCGACGTTTTGTTACCCCTTCTATTCCAATGGCTATATTTCCGACGTTTTGTTACCCCTTCTATTCCAATGGCTATATTTCCGACGTTTTGTTACCCCTTCTATTCCAATGGCTATATTTCCGACGTATTGTTACCCTTTCTATTCCAATGGCTATATTTCCGACGTTTTGTTATCCTTTCTATTCCAATGGCTGTATTTCCGACGTATTGTTACCCTTTCTATTCCAATGGCTGTATTTCCGACGTATTGTTACCCCTTCTATTCCAATGGCTATGTTTCCAACGTTTTGTTACCACTTCTATTCCAATGACTATATTTCCGACGTTTTGTTACCACTTCTATTCCAATGGCTATATTTCCGACGTTTGTTACCCCTTTTATTCCAATGGTTATATTTCCGAAGTATTGTTACCCCTTCTATTCCAATGGCTATATTTCCGACGTTTTGTTACCCCTTCTTTTCCAATGTCTATATTTCCGAAGTATTGTTACCCCTTCTATTCCAATGGCTATATTTCCGACGTTTTGTTACCCCTTCTATTCCAATGGCTGTATTTCCGACGTATTGTTACCCCTTCTATTCCAATGGCTATATTTCCGACGTTTTGTTACCCCTTCTATTCCAATGGCTATATTTCCGACGTTTTGTTACCCTTTCTATTCCAATGGCTATATTTCCGACGTTTTGTTACCACTTCTATTCCAATGGCTGTATTTCCGACGTATTGTTACCCCTTCTATTCCAATGGCTATGTTTCCAACGTTTTGTTACCCCTTCTATTCCAATGGCTATGTTTCCGACGTTTTGTTACCCCTTCTATTCCAATGGCTATATTTCCGACGTTTTGTTACCCTTTCTATTCCAATGGCTATATTTCCGACGTTTTGTTACCCTTTCTATTCCAATGGCTGTATTTCCAACGTTTTGTTACCCCTTCTATTCCAATGGCTATATTTCCAACGTTTTGTTTTACAATTTTAGTTGCTGGAGGCATGTTACCCGAGGATTTCCTATATATGTACCTTTTTCTTGGCTTTGATGTTGGTAGTGTGATTGTGTGTCCGAGTCTGCGTCATGTCGTGATCCGACAAGCCTGGGGCATGTGTTGACGTTTTGATTAGTGTTGGATGTGTGGTGAAAATAAGGTCTAAAAGGTTGTTCTCACGAGTTAGTTCGTCTTGTACCTGTGTCAGGTGCGCGTGTGTGGTGACTTCGATGATAGATGACTGGGTGTCTTTATCTTTACCAGTTTGTTACACGGTTCCAGAGTCTATATCTGGACAGTTGAAATCACCAGACAATACCACATTGTTGTTTTTTGACTGTGATATTAGGGTTCCAGTTCTTTTATGTCCTGCCTGTTTCTATGTGGCATATAGAATGTTTCAATTAACAGGTTTTTGTTCGTTTCAATTTGATCTTTGCTCACACTATCTCATAGTCGCTGACATATTCTGCTGTTTCCTCGGACACTAGAATTTTGTGGACCAGTATGAACACGCCGCCTGCTGTTGTATTTCTGTATTTTCTGTAACTCATGTAATCATCCGGGAAGATTTCCTGGATGTTATTGCGCCAGCTGTAGGGTTCCTCTCTGGTTTAATTCCCCTTAGCCAAGAATACGGTCCACATATGATGTCTGGCTTGATGTATTCTACTGCAGCTGCGAATTCCGCCTTCTTATCCTTTATACTTTCGGTGATTATGTTTCGGTGATAAATCGTATACGTGCGTGCTTCATGTTCTGTTGGTTCCGTCCTTTAATCATTATTTGGTTGACTTGGGGCTGCTCATCCTGAGTGGACTGAAGTTGGAGCTTGTTTCTGAACAATATGTGATGTTGACGTCCGTCAATAATTTGACATATCCATTTTAAAGTTGTGGAATGTGAATGAACTGACGTTGATGTTATCACACTTGCAGCATTACCACTGTAATTTGATCTGTCTAAAATGTTGAAGTCTTCTGTGCACGTTTCTATACACGATTTATATATGGTGCCGTAAGTAACAGCCGTCACAACAAACCCCTTTACACGACCAGGTAACGGGATCTTGACTGAATCCGCGCGGGAAAATACTAGCTTGTCTGGGTCCTGGATTTTGTTCTATGTCTGCTGATAGTAGTTATATCAGCATGATTAGCGACCGGTTCTTTATATTCTTTGCTACTGGGAGACACAATGGGCGTCTTCCTGCTGATGACATATTTTTGTTTAGAGCTACATGGTTCAGTTGGTGTTGATTCAATGATTTGGTGTTGGTTACAGAGTCACTTAACACAGTTAACACAACCACGAGTATTGCCAAGGTAAAAATCTTTGTTGTAGTGTAGCGCGGATATGCCCACACTGACTACCAGATCAGTTGTTAGTACGACCTATACCCGTGTAGCTGGGATAATCCCATGCTGACAGGTTTGGTCTCTCAACAGTCTCTTTTGATCTGTTCTGTTATTTTCTTTAACCATACCTTCGCAAGGGTGAAGTCAGGATATATTCCATCTTTATATAGGTTGCAGTTGTAATAATACCTGATTTTGGTGTTGTTCTTCTTATCTGGCTTGTACTTTAAACTTACAATGAGGTAACATGATTTAATGTTCTGTGGCCGTTTGGTAGGGGGGGGGGCTATTTAGGTATTTCCTTAGTGTACCATTGTGGTATCACATTCTGTAATCGCTGTTGCCAAAATTATCAATATGTTACCGTTCCTTTACATTTTGGGATGTAGTACAGCTTTGTTGTCAATTTTCGTCGATTTATTCGCTCCCTGGTGAAAACACGTCTTGCTTCTCGCGCATGCTCTCTCTCTTTTCTGCTGGTAGTGTACCTTTGGTGAGTGAACGAGTGACTATTTTAGTGAGGATGGGTGCTGTAATGTCATGTAGTTCTTTGAGTATTCTGACGTGCATGTTATCTGGGCCGGTGGCTTGATGGGGATTGATGTAGATGTATAAACGTTTACTTCAAACCTTAGACTTTGAAATATATATAAAGCAGCGATTTTTGAAACCTCACCTCTGATTAAAGCCCTTTGGCTGCTAACTGCGACAAAAATCGCGTTGATAAAAAGGCCCTCGCTGTTGATTGCGACAAAAATGTAATTTTCAATCTGTAATCCGAAAGTAAATTATCCCGTCTATGGCTATATTTGCTTCTAGATACGAGAGTAGAATACTTCTGATTGGTTCTGGCGTCATGACTTTCGATATTCTCGGCAGTTTGCGATAATACAAACGAACAAATGCACAAGAACACTCGAATTCAAAGTGAGGTGAAACTGGTCTTTCCTAGTGTCAATTCCGCTAGAAATAAAGAATTTGCATGTTGTAAATTAATCAATTTTGAGTTCTTTTTATATGATATTGGCTAAAGCAGGAAATATCGGGCGAACACCCATGTGACAAAGGTACGCTCGTTCATCGGTACCTAACAATAGATTTACCGATATTTCCAGTTCGATTTTCAGAAAGGATATTTCTTAAAATATTTACCTGTGATGAAAGGTTAGTCAAATCCTGACTCAGAATAAGTTAATATGTAAGTTAGTATGCCGAAATTTGCGGTAAGATCAACGATAGACTGAACTTAACAAAGCTTTGAAGTTACCTTATCCTGTTTTACCCAGACATGTATATATCCCTGATTTTACCTGAGAATCGCCGGAAATATTAAATTTTAGAAAATAGAAATACACAAATAGAAAGTTTCTTTATTATGATGTACAAAAACAAAAACAATATTATATTCATGGTGTTACCGGTAAAATTGTAGTCTAATCAAATCAACAAAATAATATCTTTTATAAAGGTGAAAGTTCACTTTACATTGTAGTTTGTCCAACAAAACTGTCTGTTATATCTCAGACTTTAATCTTTAAAAATTATGTGAATTTCACAAAAATATATTACACACACAAGTTTAGCATTACTTTGCTGCCATAACGTAGTTCTACACGACGAGACGATTTTTTATATTGTGACGTTAGATTTATATTGTACGAAGCGATCCCATGCCTACTAGTGGAGCAACATCAACAGTGTTCAATCTGTAAGATTTTATTTAATTACCACCTCATGTGAGCATAATGTTGTCAAAATAATACAGGATTGCTGAAATATCGAGGGTTCACCATGATAAAATATTTTTTCACAAAATTAGCAAAACCAGAAATTTCCTTTTTGACTAACACAAATCACGTTTTTGGGTCTTTTGCCGCCACTATTCTGTGACCCATGTCATTTTCCCCTCCCGCTCCGGAAAAAGCTTAAATGCTACCAATCGCATGATATCTGAACTATTTGAAAGCTTAAACATTACAGGCACTAATGGTCGCGTGGTATTATTAATAAATATGATGCCTGTAATAATTTATATGCGATATGTAACAAAGAAATCGATTTTTCACTCTCACAGCTCATTTAAATATAACGTCTCTGATCCTAGTAGATCTCTCGGTGTATACACACATGATGTACTTTAACGGATCGCGGGTTGTCCCAGATACATCGCTGACAGACCGTGCGTGTGTACTGTCGTGGTACATTAACGGATCACGGAATGTCCCCGACACATCGCTGACAGACCGTGCGTGTGTACTGTCGTGGTACATTAACGGATCGCGGAATGTCCCCGACACATCGCTGACAGACCGTGCGTGTATACTGTCGTGGTACATTAACGGATCGCGGAATGTCCCCGACACATCGCTGACAGACCGTGCGTGTGTACTGTCGTGGTACATTAACGGATCGCGGAATGTCCCCGACACGTCGCTGACAGACCGTGCGTGTGTACTGTCGTGGTACATTAACGGATCGCGGAATGTCCCCGACACGTCGCTGACAGACCGTGCGTGTGTACTGTCGTGGTGAACTGTACATGTCATTGCTGTGTTAAACTTTGATATATAATCGCACCAAAGCCAACAATCCTGATTTTGATTTCAATGATATATTGCCTGATACATGTGTAACAGGAGAGGAAAAATGCACGGCCAGACCGGGACTCGAACCCGGGACCTTCCGAACTCTAGACGGACGCTCAACCAATTGAGTTATCTGGTCGCCGACGATCGACCCGGTCTAGATCCGCTTCATTCCTCCTTCCTTTACAAAGTCTTCGACCCCGAAGATAGTCAGTGGTGTATAGATAGTCAGTGGTGTATAGATAGTCAGTGATGTATATATAGTCAGTGGTGTATATATAGTCAGTGATGTATAGTTAGTCAGTGATGTATACATAGTCAGTGGTGTATATATAGTCAGTGGTGTATAGATAGTCAGTGATGTATACATAGTCAGTGATGTATAGATAGTCAGTGGTGTATAGATAGTCAGTGATGTATAGATAGTCTGTGATGTATAGATAGTCAGTGGTGTATACATAGTCAGTGATGTATAGATAGTCAGTGGTGTATACATAGTCAGTGATGTATAGATAGTCAGTGGTGTATACATAGTCAGTGATGTATACATAGTCAGTGATGTATAGATAGTCTGTGGTGTATAGATAGTCAGTGGTGTATACATAGTCAGTGATGTATAGATAGTCAGTGATGTATAGATAGTCTGTGGTGTATAGATAGTCAGTGGTGTATACATAGTCAGTGATGTATAGATAGTCAGTGATGTATAGATAGTCAGTGATGTATAGATAGTCAGTGGTGTATACATAGTCAGTGATGTATAGATAGTCAGTGGTGTATACATAGTCAGTGATGTATAGATAGTCAGTGCTGTATAGATAGTCAGTGATGTATACATAGTCAGTGGTGTATAGATAGTCAGTGATGTATAGATAGTCAGTGCTGTATAGATAGTCAGTGATGTATAGATAGTCAGTGATGTATACATAGTCAGTGATGTATACATAGTCAGTGATGTATAGATAGTCAGTGGTGTATAGATAGTCAGTGGTGTATAGATAGTCAGTGATGTATAGATAGTCAGTGGTGTATAGATAGTCAGTGATGTATAGATAGTCAGTGATGTATACATAGTCAGTGATGTATACATAGTCAGTGGTGTATAGATAGTCAGTGATGTATAGATAGTCAGTGGTGTAAATATAGTCAGTGATGTATACATAGTCAGTGATGTATACATAGTCAGTGGTGTATAGATAGTCAGTGATGTATAGATAGTCAGTGCTGTATAGATAGTCAGTGCTGTATAGATAGTCAGTGATGTATACATAGTCAGTGATGTATACATAGTCAGTGATGTATAGATAGTCAGTGGTGTATAGATAGTCAGTGGTGTATAGATAGTCAGTGATGTATAGATAGTCAGTGGTGTATAGATAGTCAGTGGTGTATAGATAGTCAGTGATGTATAGATAGTCAGTGATGTATACATAGTCAGTGATGTATAGATAGTCAGTGATGTATAGATAGTCAGTGGTGTAAATATAGTCAGTGATGTATACATAGTCAGTGATGTATAGATAGTCAGTGGTGTATAGATAGTCAGTGGTGTATACATAGTCAGTGATGTATAGATAGTCAGTGGTGTATAGATAGTCAGTGATGTATAGATAGTCAGTGATGTATACATAGTCAGTGGTGTATAGATAGTCAGTGATGTATACATAGTCAGTGGTGTATAGATAGTCAGTGGTGTATACATAGTCAGTGATGTATAGATAGTCAGTGATGTATAGATAGTCAGTGGTGTAAATATAGTCAGTGATGTATACATAGTCAGTGATGTATACATAGTCAGTGATGTATAGATAGTCAGTGATGTATACATAGTCAGTGGTGTATAGATAGTCAGTGATGTATACATAGTCAGTGATGTATACATAGTCAGTGATGTATACATAGTCAGTGATGTATAGATAGTCAGTGATGTATAGTTAGTCAGTGATGTATACATAGTCAGTGGTGCATAGATAGTCAGTGATGTATATATAGTCAGTGATGTATAGATAGTCAGTGATGTATATATAGTCAGTGGTGTATATATAGTCAGTGATGTATAGATAGTCAGTGGTGTATAGATAGTCAGTGATGTATAGTTAGTCAGTGATGTATACATAGTCAGTGGTGTATATATAGTCAGTGGTGTATAGATAGTCAGTGGTGTATACATAGTCAGTGATGTATACATAGTCAGTGGTGTATATATAGTCAGTGATGTATAGATAGTCAGTGGTGTATATATAGTCAATGGTGTATATATAGTCTGTGGTGTGTAGATAGTCAATGGTGTATATATAGTCAATGGTGTATAGATAGTCAGTGATGTATAGATAGTCTGTGGTGTATAGATAGTCAGTGGTGTATACATAGTCAGTGATGTATACATAGTCAGTGATGTATAGATAGTCAGTGATGTATAGATAGTCAGTGGTGTATACATAGTCAGTGATGTATACATAGTCAGTGATGTATAGATAGTCAGTGATGTATAGATAGTCAGTGGTGTATATATAGTCAGTGATGTATAGATAGTCAGTGATGTATATATAGTCAGTGATGTATAGATAGTCAGTGATGTATATATAGTCAGTGGTGTATATATAGTCAGTGATGTATAGATAGTCAGTGGTGTATATATAGTCAGTGGTGTATAGATAGTCAGTGATGTATAGATAGTCAGTGGTGTATAGATAGTCAGTGCTGTATAGATAGTCAGTGATGTATAGATAGTCAGTGATGTATAGATAGTCAGTGATGTATAGATAGTCAGTGCTGTATAGATAGTCAGTGATGTATAGATAGTCAGTGGTGTATAGATAGTCAGTGATGTATAGATAGTCTGTGGTGTATAGATAGTCAGTGGTGTGTAGATAGTCAGTGATGTATAGATAGTCAGTGATGTATAGATAGTCAGTGGTGTATAGATAGTCAGTGCTGTATAGATAGTCTGTGGTGTATAGATAGTCAGTGATGTATAGATAGTCAGTGATGTATAGATAGTCAGTGATGTATAGATAGTCAATAGTGTTTAGATGGCCAGGAATTTAAATTAAGCTATGCAGGACACGATAAAACTTACATTTTTCAAGGCGTCATCAAATCCTTGTTTTTAACAGATCCCTGCGCCAGCAACCCGTGTACAAGAAAAAGGAGAAAAACAAAATGTGTACCTTGTCCAGACGTCTGCAATAAAACTACACGTCCATGCATGAGAAGTAAGAATATAGGAATAAAATGAAAAACAGCCACAACAAGAAAACAAATATATCTATTTTAATGTCTATCAATATTCACGTGACTGTAACATATAACTGTTTTAATGTATTGACATTCACATGACTGCTAAAAATAGCATTTAAATCTATGTCGTCAGTCATGTCAATAGTTAGATGAGTATACACTTTACCTACATATCTAGTGTAAGTCATCAGTCACGTCAGTGTACACTATACCTACATATCTAGTGTAAGTCATCAGTCACGTCAGTGTACACTATACCTACATATCTAATGTAAGTCATCAGTCACGTGAGTGTACACTATACCTATATATCTAGTGTAAGTCATCAGTCACGTGAGTGTACACTTTACCTACATATCTAGTGTAAGTCATCAGTCACGTGAGTGTAGACTATACCTACATATCTAGTGTAAGTCATCAGTCACGTGAGTGTACACTTTACCTACATATCTAGTGTAAGTCATCAGTCACGTGAGTGTACACTTTACCTACATATCTAGTGTAAGTCATCAGTCACGTCAGTGTACACTATACCTACATATCTAGTGTAAGTCATCAGTCACGTGAGTGTAGACTATACCTACATATCTAGTGTAAGTCATCAGTCACGTGAGTGAACACTTTACCTACATATCTAGTGTAAGTCATCAGTCACGTGAGTGTACACTATACCTACATATCTAGTGTAAGTCATCAGTCACGTCAGTGTACACTATACCTACATATCTAGTGTAAGTCATCAGTCACGTGAGTGTACACTGTATCTACATATCTAATGTAAGTCATCAGTCACGTGAGTGTACACTATACCTACATATCTAATGTAAGTCATCAGTCACGTGAGTATACACTATACCTACATATCTAGTGTAAGTCATCAGTCACGTGAGTGTAGACTATACCTACATATCTAGTGTAAGTCATCAGTCACGTCAATGTATACTATACCTACATATCTAGTGTAAGTCATCAGTCACGTGAGTGTAGACTATACCTACATATCTAGTGTAAGTCATCAGTCACGTCAGTGTAGACTATACCTACATATCTAGTGTAAGTCATCAGTCACGTGAGTGTAGACTATACCTACATTTCTAGTGTAAGTCATCAGTCACGTCAATGTATACTATACCTACATATCTAGTGTAAGTCATCAGTCACGTCCGTGTACACTATACCTACATATCTAGTGTAAGTCATCAGTCACGTCAGTGTACACTATACCTACATATCTAGTGTAAGTCATCAGTCACGAGAGTATACACTATACCTACATATCTAGTGTAAGTCATCAGTCACGTCAGTGTACACTATACCTACATATCTAGTGTAAGTCATCAGTCACGTCAGTGTAAACTATACCTACATATCTAGTGTAAGTCATCAGTCACGTGAGTGTACACTATACCTACATATCTAATATAAGTCATCAGTCACGTGAGTGTACACTATATCTACATATCTAGTGTAAGTCATCAGTCACGTGAGTGTACACTATACCTACATATCAAAAGTAGCCAATCAGTCACGTCAATGTATACTATACCTACATATCTAATGTAAGTCATCAGTCACGTGAGTGTACACTATACCTACATATCTAGTGTAAGTCATCAGTCACGTCAGTGTACACTATACCTACATATCTAGTGTAAGTAATCAGTCACGTGAGTGTACACTATACCTACATATCAAAAGTAGCCAATCAGTCACGTGAGTGTACACTATACCTACATATCTAATGTAAGTCATCAGTCACGTGAGTGTACACTATACCTACATACCTAGTGTAAGTCATCAGTCACGTCAGTGTACACTATACGTACATATCTAATGTAAGTCATCAGTCACGTGAGTGTACACTATACCTACATACCTAGTGTAAGTCATCAGTCACGTCAGTGTACACTATACGTACATATCTAATGTAAGTCATCAGTCACGTCAGTGAACACTTTACCTACATATCTAGTGTAAGTCATCAGTCACGTGAGTGTACACTATACCTACATATCTAGTGTAAGTCATCAGTCACGTGAGTGTACACTATACGTACATATCTAGTGTAAGTCATCAGTCACGTGAGTGTACACTATACCTACATATCTAATGTAAGTCATCAGTCACGTCAGTGTACACTATATCTACATATCTAGTGTAAGTCATCAGTCACGTGAGTGCACACTATACCTACATATCTAATGTAAGTCATCAGTCACGTGAGTGTACACTATATCTGCATATCTAATGTAAGTCATCAGTCACGTCAGTGTACACTATACCTACATATCTAATGTAAGTCATCAGTCACGTGAGTGTACACTATACCTACATATCTAATGTAAGTCATCAGTCACGTCAGTGTACACTATACCTACATATCTAATGTAAGTCATCAGTCACGTCCGTGTACACTATACCTACATATCTAGTGTAAGTCATCAGTCACGTCAGTGTACACTATACCTACATATCTAGTGTAAGTCATCAGTCACGTAAGTGTACACTATACCTACATATCTAGTGTAAGTCATCAGTCACGTGAGTGTACACTATACCTACATATTTAGTGAAAGTCATCAGTCACGTCAGTATACACTATACCTACATATCTAATGTAAGTCATCAGTCACGTGAGTGTAGACTATACCTACATATCTAGTGTAAGTCATCAGTCACGTGAGTGTAGACTATACCTACATATCTAGTGTAAGTCATCAGTCACGTCAGTGTACACTATACCTACATACCTAGTGTAAGTCATCAGTCACGTCAGTGTACACTATACGTACATATCTAATGTAAGTCATCAGTCACGTCAGTGTACACTATACCTACATATCTAATGTAAGTCATCAGTCACGTGAGTGAACACTTTACCTACATATCTAGTGTAAGTCATCAGTCACGTGAGTGTACACTATACCTACTTACCTAGTGTAAGTCATCAGTCACATGAGTGTACACTACACCTACATACCTAGTGTAAGTCATCAGTCACGTCAGTGTACACTATACGTACATATCTAATGTAAGTCATCAGTCACGTCAGTGTACACTATACCTACATATCTAATGTAAGTCATCAGTCACGTGAGTGTACACTATACCTACATATCTAGTGTAAGTCATCAGTCACGTGAGTGTACACTATACCTACATATCTAATGTAAGTCATCAGTCACGTGAGTGTACACTATACCTACATATCTAATGTATGTCATCAGTCACGTCAGTATACACTATATCTACATATCTAGTGTAAGTCATCAGTCACGTCAGTGTACACTATACCTACATATCTAATGTAAGTCATCAGTCACGTGAGTGTACACTATACCTACATATCTAATGTAAGTCATCAGTCACGTGAGTGTACACTATACCTACATATCTAATGTAAGTCATCAGTCACGTCAGTGTACACTATATCTACATATCTAATGTAAGTCATCAGTCACGTGAGTGTACACTATACCTACATATCTAATGTAAGTCATCAGGCACGTCAGTGTACACTATATCTACATATCTAATGTAAGTCATCAGTCACGTCAGTGTACACTATACCTACATATCTAATGTAAGTCATCAGTCACGTGAGTGTACACTATACCTACATATCTAGTGTAAGACATCAGTCACGTCAGTGTAGACTATACCTACATATCTAGTGTAAGTCATCAGTCACGTCAGTGTAGACTATACCTACATATCTAGTGTAAGTCATCAGTCACGTGAGTATACACTATACATGTACCTACATATTTAGTGAAAGTCATCAGTCACGTCAGTATACACTATACCTACATATCTAATGTAAGTCATCAGTCACGTCAGTGTACACTATACCTACATATCTAGTGTAAGTCATCAGTCACGTTAGTGTAGACTATACCTACATATCTAGTGTAAGTCATCAGTCACGTGAGTGTACACTATACCTACATATCTAATGTAAGTCATCAGTCACGTGAGTGTACACTATACCTACATATCTAATGTAAGTCATCAGTCACGTGAGTGTACACTATACCTACATATCTAATGTAAGTCATCAGTCACGTGAGTGTACACTATACGTACATATCTAATGTAAGTCATCAGTCACGTGAGTATACACTATACCTACATATCTAGTGTAAGTCATCAGTCACGTGAGTGTACACTATACCTACATATCTAATGTAGGTCATCAGTCACGTCAGTATACACTATACCTACATATCTAATGTAAGTCATCAGTCACGTCAGTGTACACTATACCTACATATCTAGTGTAAGTCATCAGTCACGTTAGTGTAGACTATACCTACATATCTAGTGTAAGTCATCAGTCACGTGAGTGTACACTATACCTACATATCTAATGTAAGTCATCAGTCACGTGAGTGTACACTATACCTACATATCTAATGTAAGTCATCAGTCACGTGAGTGTACACTATACCTACATATCTAATGTAAGTCATCAGTCACGTGAGTGTACACTATACGTACATATCTAATGTAAGTCATCAGTCACGTGAGTATACACTATACCTACATATCTAGTGTAAGTCATCAGTCACGTGAGTGTACACTATACCTACATATCTAATGTAGGTCATCAGTCACGTCAGTGTACACTATACCTACATATCTAATGTAAGTCATCAGTCACGTGAGTGTACACTATACCTACATATCTAATGTAAGTCATCAGTCACGTGAGTGTACACTATACCTACATATCTAATGTAAGTCATCAGTCACGTGAGTGTACACTATACCTACATATCTAATGTAAGTCATCAGTCACGTCAGTGTACACTATACCTACATATCTAGTGTAGGTCATCAGTCTCGTCAGTGTACACTATACCTACATATCTAATGTAAGTCATCAGTCACGTGAGTGTACACTATACCTACATATCTAATGTAAGTCATCAGTCACGTGAGTGTACACTATACCTACATACCTAGTGTAAGTCATCAGTCACGTCAGTGTACACTATACGTACATATCTAATGTAAGTCATCAGTCACGTGAGTGTACACTATACCTACATACCTAGTGTAAGTCATCAGCCACGTCAGTGTACACTATACGTACATATCTAATGTAAGTCATCAGTCACGTGAGTGAACACTTTACCTACATATCTAGTGTAAGTCATCAGTCACGTGAGTGTACACTATACCTACATATCTAGTGTAAGTCATCAGTCACGTGAGTGTACACTATACCTACATATCTAATGTAAGTCATCAGTCACGTCAGTGTACACTATATCTACATATCTAGTGTAAGTCATCACTCACGTGAGTGCACACTATACCTACATATCTAATGTAAGTCATCAGTCACGTGAGTGTACACTATATCTACATATCTAATGTAAGTCATCAGTCACGTCAGTGTACACTATACCTACATATCTAATGTAAGTCATCAGTCACGTGAGTGTACACTATACCTACATATCTAATGTAAGTCATCAGTCACGTCAGTGTACACTATATCTACATATCTGGTGTAAGTCATCAGTCACGTCAGTGTACACTATACCTACATATCTAATGTAAGTCATCAGTCACGTGAGTGTACACTATACCTACATATCTAGTGTAAGTCATCAAACACGTGAGTGTACACTATACCTACATATCTAATGTAAGTCATCAGTCACGTCAGTGTACACTATACCTACATATCTAATGTAAGTCATCAGTCACGTGAGTGTAGACTATACCTACATATCTAGTGTAAGTCATCAGTCACGTGAGTGTAGACTATACCTACATTTCTAGTGTAAGTCATCAGTCACGTCAATGTATACTATACCTACATATCTAGTGTAAGTCATCAGTCACGTCCGTGTACACTATACCTACATATCTAGTGTAAGTCATCAGTCACGTCAGTGTACACTATACCTACATATCTAGTGTAAGTCATCAGTCACGAGAGTATACACTATACCTACATATCTAGTGTAAGTCATCAGTCACGTCAGTGTACACTATACCTACATATCTAGTGTAAGTCATCAGTCACGTCAGTGTAAACTATACCTACATATCTAGTGTAAGTCATCAGTCACGTGAGTGTACACTATACCTACATATCTAATATAAGTCATCAGTCACGTGAGTGTACACTATATCTACATATCTAGTGTAAGTCATCAGTCACGTGAGTGTACACTATACCTACATATCAAAAGTAGCCAATCAGTCACGTCAATGTATACTATACCTACATATCTAATGTAAGTCATCAGTCACGTGAGTGTACACTATACCTACATATCTAGTGTAAGTCATCAGTCACGTCAGTGTACACTATACCTACATATCTAGTGTAAGTAATCAGTCACGTGAGTGTACACTATACCTACATATCAAAAGTAGCCAATCAGTCACGTGAGTGTACACTATACCTACATATCTAATGTAAGTCATCAGTCACGTGAGTGTACACTATACCTACATACCTAGTGTAAGTCATCAGTCACGTCAGTGTACACTATACGTACATATCTAATGTAAGTCATCAGTCACGTGAGTGTACACTATACCTACATACCTAGTGTAAGTCATCAGTCACGTCAGTGTACACTATACGTACATATCTAATGTAAGTCATCAGTCACGTCAGTGAACACTTTACCTACATATCTAGTGTAAGTCATCAGTCACGTGAGTGTACACTATACCTACATATCTAGTGTAAGTCATCAGTCACGTGAGTGTACACTATACGTACATATCTAGTGTAAGTCATCAGTCACGTGAGTGTACACTATACCTACATATCTAATGTAAGTCATCAGTCACGTCAGTGTACACTATATCTACATATCTAGTGTAAGTCATCAGTCACGTGAGTGCACACTATACCTACATATCTAATGTAAGTCATCAGTCACGTGAGTGTACACTATATCTGCATATCTAATGTAAGTCATCAGTCACGTCAGTGTACACTATACCTACATATCTAATGTAAGTCATCAGTCACGTGAGTGTACACTATACCTACATATCTAATGTAAGTCATCAGTCACGTCAGTGTACACTATACCTACATATCTAATGTAAGTCATCAGTCACGTCCGTGTACACTATACCTACATATCTAGTGTAAGTCATCAGTCACGTCAGTGTACACTATACCTACATATCTAGTGTAAGTCATCAGTCACGTAAGTGTACACTATACCTACATATCTAGTGTAAGTCATCAGTCACGTGAGTGTACACTATACCTACATATTTAGTGAAAGTCATCAGTCACGTCAGTATACACTATACCTACATATCTAATGTAAGTCATCAGTCACGTGAGTGTAGACTATACCTACATATCTAGTGTAAGTCATCAGTCACGTGAGTGTAGACTATACCTACATATCTAGTGTAAGTCATCAGTCACGTCAGTGTACACTATACCTACATACCTAGTGTAAGTCATCAGTCACGTCAGTGTACACTATACGTACATATCTAATGTAAGTCATCAGTCACGTCAGTGTACACTATACCTACATATCTAATGTAAGTCATCAGTCACGTGAGTGAACACTTTACCTACATATCTAGTGTAAGTCATCAGTCACGTGAGTGTACACTATACCTACTTACCTAGTGTAAGTCATCAGTCACATGAGTGTACACTACACCTACATACCTAGTGTAAGTCATCAGTCACGTCAGTGTACACTATACGTACATATCTAATGTAAGTCATCAGTCACGTCAGTGTACACTATACCTACATATCTAATGTAAGTCATCAGTCACGTGAGTGTACACTATACCTACATATCTAGTGTAAGTCATCAGTCACGTGAGTGTACACTATACCTACATATCTAATGTAAGTCATCAGTCACGTGAGTGTACACTATACCTACATATCTAATGTATGTCATCAGTCACGTCAGTATACACTATATCTACATATCTAGTGTAAGTCATCAGTCACGTCAGTGTACACTATACCTACATATCTAATGTAAGTCATCAGTCACGTGAGTGTACACTTTACCTACATATCTAATGTAAGTCATCAGTCACGTGAGTGTACACTATACCTACATATCTAATGTAAGTCATCAGTCACGTCAGTGTACACTATATCTACATATCTAATGTAAGTCATCAGTCACGTGAGTGTACACTATACCTACATATCTAATGTAAGTCATCAGGCACGTCAGTGTACACTATATCTACATATCTAATGTAAGTCATCAGTCACGTCAGTGTACACTATACCTACATATCTAATGTAAGTCATCAGTCACGTGAGTGTACACTATACCTACATATCTAGTGTAAGACATCAGTCACGTCAGTGTAGACTATACCTACATATCTAGTGTAAGTCATCAGTCACGTCAGTGTAGACTATACCTACATATCTAGTGTAAGTCATCAGTCACGTGAGTATACACTATACATGTACCTACATATTTAGTGAAAGTCATCAGTCACGTCAGTATACACTATACCTACATATCTAATGTAAGTCATCAGTCACGTCAGTGTACACTATACCTACATATCTAGTGTAAGTCATCAGTCACGTTAGTGTAGACTATACCTACATATCTAGTGTAAGTCATCAGTCACGTGAGTGTACACTATACCTACATATCTAATGTAAGTCATCAGTCACGTGAGTGTACACTATACGTACATATCTAATGTAAGTCATCAGTCACGTGAGTATACACTATACCTACATATCTAGTGTAAGTCATCAGTCACGTGAGTGTACACTATACCTACATATCTAATGTAGGTCATCAGTCACGTCAGTGTACACTATACCTACATATCTAATGTAAGTCATCAGTCACGTGAGTGTACACTATACCTACATATCTAATGTAAGTCATCAGTCACGTGAGTGTACACTATACCTACATATCTAATGTAAGTCATCAGTCACGTGAGTGTACACTATACCTACATATCTAATGTAAGTCATCAGTCACGTCAGTGTACACTATACCTACATATCTAGTGTAGGTCATCAGTCTCGTCAGTGTACACTATACCTACATATCTAATGTAAGTCATCAGTCACGTGAGTGTACACTATACCTACATATCTAATGTAAGTCATCAGTCACGTGAGTGTACACTATACCTACATACCTAGTGTAAGTCATCAGTCACGTCAGTGTACACTATACGTACATATCTAATGTTAGTCATCAGTCACGTGAGTGTACACTATACCTACATACCTAGTGTAAGTCATCAGCCACGTCAGTGTACACTATACGTACATATCTAATGTAAGTCATCAGTCACGTGAGTGAACACTTTACCTACATATCTAGTGTAAGTCATCAGTCACGTGAGTGTACACTATACCTACATATCTAGTGTAAGTCATCAGTCACGTGAGTGTACACTATACCTACATATCTAATGTAAGTCATCAGTCACGTCAGTGTACACTATATCTACATATCTAGTGTAAGTCATCACTCACGTGAGTGCACACTATACCTACATATCTAATGTAAGTCATCAGTCACGTGAGTGTACACTATATCTACATATCTAATGTAAGTCATCAGTCACGTCAGTGTACACTATACCTACATATCTAATGTAAGTCATCAGTCACGTGAGTGTACACTATACCTACATATCTAATGTAAGTCATCAGTCACGTCAGTGTACACTATATCTACATATCTGGTGTAAGTCATCAGTCACGTCAGTGTACACTATACCTACATATCTAATGTAAGTCATCAGTCACGTGAGTGTACACTATACCTACATATCTAGTGTAAGTCATCAAACACGTGAGTGTACACTATACCTACATATCTAATGTAAGTCATCAGTCACGTCAGTGTACACTATACCTACATATCTAATGTAAGTCATCAGTCACGTCAGTGTACACTATACCTACATATCTAGTGTAAGTCATCAGTCACGTGAGTATACACTATACCTACATATCTAGTGAAAGTCATCAGTCACGTCAGTATACACTATACCTACATATCTAGTGTAAGTCATCAGTCACGTGAGTGTAGACTATACCTATATATCTAGTGTAAGTCATCAGTCACGTGAGTATACACTATACCTACATATTTAGTGAAAGTCATCAGTCACGTCAGTATACACTATACCTACATATCTAGTGTAAGTCATCAGTCACGTCAGTGTACACTATACCTACATATCTAGTGTAAGTCATCAGTCACGTGAGTGTACACTATACCTACATATCTAGTGTAAGTCATCAGTCACGTGAGTGTACACTATACCTACATATCTAGTGTAAGTCATCAGTCACGTGAGTGTACACTATACCTACATATCTAATGTAAGTCATCAGTCACGTGAGTGTAAACTATACCTACATATCTAGTGTAAGTCATCAGTCACGTGAGTGTACACTATACCTACATATCTAATGTAGGTCATCAGTCACGTGAGTGTACACTATACCTACATATCTAGTGTAAGTCATCAGTCACGTGAGTGTACACTATACCTACATATCTAGTGTAAGTCATCAGTCACGTGAGTATACACTATACCTACATATCTAGTGTAAGTCATCAGTCACCTGAGTGTACACTATACCTACATATCTAGTGTAAGTCATCAGTCACGTGAGTATACACTATACCTACATATCTAGTGAAAGTCATCAGTCACGTCAGTATACACTATACCTACATATCTAGTGTAAGTCATCAGTCACGTGAGTGTAGACTATACCTACATATCTAATGTAAGTCCTCAGTCACGTTAGTATACACTATACCTACATATCTAGTGTAAGTCATCAGTCACGTGAGTGTAGACTATACCTATATATCTAGTGTAAGTCATCAGTCACGTGAGTATACACTATACCTACATATTTAGTGAAAGTCATCAGTCACGTCAGTATACACTATACCTACATATCTAGTGCAAGTCATCAGTCACGTCAGTGTACACTATACCTACATATCTAGTGTAAGTCATCAGTCACGTGAGTGTACACTATACCTACATATCTAGTGTAAGTCATCAGTCACGTGAGTGTACACTATACCTACATATCTAATGTAAGTCATCAGTCACGTGAGTGTACACTATACCTACATATCTAATGTAAGTCATCAGTCACGTGAGTGTACACTATACCTACATACCTAGTGTAAGTCATCAGTCACGTCAGTGTACACTATACGTACATATCTAATGTAAGTCATCAGTCATGTGAGTGTACACTATACCTACATACCTAGTGTAAGTCATCAGTCACGTCAGTGTACACTATACGTACATATCTAATGTAAGTCATCAGTCACGTGAGTGAACACTTTACCTACATATCTAGTGTAAGTCATCAGTCACGTGAGTGTACACTATACCTACATATCTAGTGTAAGTCATCAGTCACGTGAGTGTACACTATACGTACATATCTAGTGTAAGTCATCAGTCACGTAAGTGTACACTATACCTACATATCTAATGTAAGTCATCAGTCACGTCAGTGTACACTATATCTACATATCTAGTGTAAGTCATCAGTCACGTGAGTGCACACTATACCTACATATCTAATGTAAGTCATCAGTCACGTGAGTGTACACTATATCTACATATCTAATGTAAGTCATCAGTCACGTCAGTGTAAACTATACCTACATATCTAATGTAAGTCATCAGTCACGTGAGTGTACACTATACCTACATATCTAATGTAAGTCATCAGTCACGTCAGTGTACACTATATCTACATATCTGGTGTAAGTCATCAGTCACGTCAGTGTACACTATACCTACATATCTAATGTAAGTCATCAGTCACGTGAGTGTACACTATACCTACATATCTAGTGTAAGTCATCAAACACGTGAGTGTACACTATACCTACATATCTAATGTAAGTCATCAGTCACGTCAGTGTACACTATACCTACATATCTAATGTAAGTCATCAGTCACGTCAGTGTACACTATACCTACATATCTAGTGTAAGTCATCAGTCACGTGAGTATACACTATACCTACATATCTAGTGAAAGTCATCAGTCACGTCAGTATACACTATACCTACATATCTAGTGTAAGTCATCAGTCACGTGAGTGTAGACTATACCTACATATCTAATGAAAGTCCTCAGTCACGTTAGTATACACTATACCTACATATCTAGTGTAAGTCATCAGTCACGTGAGTGTAGACTATACCTATATATCTAGTGTAAGTCATCAGTCACGTGAGTATACACTATACCTACATATTTAGTGAAAGTCATCAGTCACGTCAGTATACACTATACCTACATATCTAGTGTAAGTCATCAGTCACGTCAGTGTACACTATACCTACATATCTAGTGTAAGTCATCAGTCACGTGAGTGTACACTATACCTACATATCTAGTGTAAGTCATCAGTCACGTGAGTGTACACTATACCTACATATCTAGTGTAAGTCATCAGTCACGTGAGTGTACACTATACCTACATATCTAATGTAAGTCATCAGTCACGTGAGTGTACACTATACCTACATATCTAGTGTAAGTCATCAGTCACGTGAGTGTACACTATACCTACATATCTAATGTAGGTCATCAGTCACGTGAGTGTACACTATACCTACATATCTAGTGTAAGTCATCAGTCACGTGAGTGTACACTATACCTACATATCTAGTGTAAGTCATCAGTCACGTGAGTATACACTATACCTACACATATCTAGTGTAAGTCATCAGTCACCTGAGTGTACACTATACCTACATATCTAGTGTAAGTCATCAGTCACGTGAGTATACACTATACCTACATATCTAGTGAAAGTCATCAGTCACGTCAGTATACACTATACCTACATATCTAGTGTAAGTCATCAGTCACGTGAGTGTAGACTATACCTACATATCTAATGTAAGTCCTCAGTCACGTTAGTATACACTATACCTACATATCTAGTGTAAGTCATCAGTCACGTGAGTGTAGACTATACCTATATATCTAGTGTAAGTCATCAGTCACGTGAGTATACACTATACCTACATATTTAGTGAAAGTCATCAGTCACGTCAGTATACACTATACCTACATATCTAGTGCAAGTCATCAGTCACGTCAGTGTACACTATACCTACATATCTAGTGTAAGTCATCAGTCACGTGAGTGTACACTATACCTACATATCTAGTGTAAGTCATCAGTCACGTGAGTGTACACTATACCTACATATCTAATGTAAGTCATCAGTCACGTGAGTGTACACTATACCTACATATCTAATGTAAGTCATCAGTCACGTCAGTGTACACTATACCTACATATCTAATGTAAGTCATCAGTCACGTCCGTGTACACTATACCTACATATCTAGTGTAAGTCATCAGTCACGTGAGTGTACACTATACCTACATATCTAGTTTAAGTCATCAGTCACGTAAGTGTACACTATACCTACATATCTAGTGTAAGTCATCAGTCACGTGAGTGTACACTATACCTACATATTTAGTGAAAGTCATCAGTCACGTCAGTATACACTATACCTACATATCTAATGTAAGTCATCAGTCACGTGAGTGTACACTATACCTACATATCTAGTGTAAGTCATCAGTCACGTGAGTGTAGACTATACCTACATATCTAGTGTAAGTCATCAGTCACGTCAGTGTACACTATACCTACATACCTAGTGTAAGTCATCAGTCACGTCAGTGTACACTATACGTACATATCTAATGTAAGTCATCAGTCACGTCAGTGTACACTATACCTACATATCTAATGTAAGTCATCAGTCACGTGAGTGAACACTTTACCTACATATCTAGTGTAAGTCATCAGTCACGTGAGTGTACACTATACCTACATATCTAATGTAAGTCATCAGTCACGTCAGTGTACACTATACCTACTTACCTAGTGTAAGTCATCAGTCACATGAGTGTACACTACACCTACATACCTAGTGTAAGTCATCAGTCACGTCAGTGTACACTATACGTACATATCTAATGTAAGTCATCAGTCACGTCAGTGTACACTATACCTACATATCTAATGTAAGTCATCAGTCACGTGAGTGTACACTATACCTACATATCTAGTGTAAGTCATCAGTCACGTGAGTGTACACTATACCTACATATCTAATGTAAGTCATCAGTCACGTGAGTGTACACTATACCTACATATCTAATGTATGTCATCAGTCACGTCAGTATACACTATATCTACATATCTAGTGTAAGTCATCAGTCACGTCAGTGTACACTATACCTACATATCTAATGTAAGTCATCAGTCACGTGAGTGTACACTATACCTACATATCTAATGTAAGTCATCAGTCACGTGAGTGTACACTATACCTACATATCTAATGTAAGTCATCAGTCACGTCAGTGTACACTATATCTACATATCTAATGTAAGTCATCAGTCACGTGAGTGTACACTATACCTACATATCTAATGTAAGTCATCAGGCACGTCAGTGTACACTATATCTACATATCTAATGTAAGTCATCAGTCACGTCAGTGTACACTATACCTACATATCTAATGTAAGTCATCAGTCACGTGAGTGTACACTATACCTACATATCTAGTGTAAGACATCAGTCACGTCAGTGTAGACTATACCTACATATCTAGTGTAAGTCATCAGTCACGTCAGTGTAGACTATACCTACATATCTAGTGTAAGTCATCAGTCACGTGAGTATACACTATACATGTACCTACATATTTAGTGAAAGTCATCAGTCACGTCAGTATACACTATACCTACATATCTAATGTAAGTCATCAGTCACGTCAGTGTACACTATACCTACATATCTAGTGTAAGTCATCAGTCACGTTAGTGTAGACTATACCTACATATCTAGTGTAAGTCATCAGTCACGTGAGTGTACACTATACCTACATATCTAATGTAAGTCATCAGTCACGTGAGTGTACACTATACGTACATATCTAATGTAAGTCATCAGTCACGTGAGTATACACTATACCTACATATCTAGTGTAAGTCATCAGTCACGTGAGTGTACACTATACCTACATATCTAATGTAGGTCATCAGTCACGTCAGTGTACACTATACCTACATATCTAATGTAAGTCATCAGTCACGTGAGTGTACACTATACCTACATATCTAATGTAAGTCATCAGTCACGTGAGTGTACACTATACCTACATATCTAATGTAAGTCATCAGTCACGTCAGTGTACACTATACCTACATATCTAATGTAAGTCATCAGTCACGTCAGTGTACACTATACCTACATATCTAGTGTAGGTCATCAGTCTCGTCAGTGTACACTATACCTACATATCTAATGTAAGTCATCAGTCACGTGAGTGTACACTATACCTACATATCTAATGTAAGTCATCAGTCACGTGAGTGTACACTATACCTACATACCTAGTGTAAGTCATCAGTCACGTCAGTGTACACTATACGTACATATCTAATGTAAGTCATCAGTCACGTGAGTGTACACTATACCTACATACCTAGTGTAAGTCATCAGTCACGTCAGTGTACACTATACGTACATATCTAATGTAAGTCATCAGTCACGTGAGTGAACACTTTACCTACATATCTAGTGTAAGTCATCAGTCACGTGAGTGTACACTATACCTACATATCTAGTGTAAGTCATCAGTCACGTGAGTGTACACTATACGTACATATCTAGTGTAAGTCATCAGTCACGTGAGTGTACACTATACCTACATATCTAATGTAAGTCATCAGTCAAGTCAGTGTACACTATATCTACATATCTAGTGTAAGTCATCAGTCACGTGAGTGCACACTATACCTACATATCTAATGTAAGTCATCAGTCACGTGAGTGTACACTATATCTACATATCTAATGTAAGTCATCAGTCACGTCAGTGTACACTATACCTACATATCTAATGTAAGTCATCAGTCACGTGAGTGTACACTATACCTACATATCTAATGTAAGTCATCAGTCACGTCAGTGTACACTATATCTACATATCTGGTGTAAGTCATCAGTCACGTCAGTGTACACTATACCTACATATCTAATGTAAGTCATCAGTCACGTGAGTGTACACTATACCTACATATCTAGTGTAAGTCATCAAACACGTGAGTGTACACTATACCTACATATCTAATGTAAGTCATCAGTCACGTCAGTGTACACTATACCTACATATCTAATGTAAGTCATCAGTCACGTCAGTGTACACTATACCTACATATCTAGTGTAAGTCATCAGTCACGTGAGTATACACTATACCTACATATCTAGTGAAAGTCATCAGTCACGTCAGTATACACTATACCTACATATCTAGTGTAAGTCATCAGTCACGTGAGTGTAGACTATACCTACATATCTAATGAAAGTCCTCAGTCACGTTAGTATACACTATACCTACATATCTAGTGTAAGTCATCAGTCACGTGAGTGTAGACTATACCTATATATCTAGTGTAAGTCATCAGTCACGTGAGTATACACTATACCTACATATTTAGTGAAAGTCATCAGTCACGTCAGTATACACTATACCTACATATCTAGTGTAAGTCATCAGTCACGTCAGTGTACACTATACCTACATATCTAGTGTAAGTCATCAGTCACGTGAGTGTACACTATACCTACATATCTAGTGTAAGTCATCAGTCACGTGAGTGTACACTATACCTACATATCTAGTGTAAGTCATCAGTCACGTGAGTGTACACTATACCTACATATCTAATGTAAGTCATCAGTCACGTGAGTGTACACTATACCTACATATCTAGTGTAAGTCATCAGTCACGTGAGTGTACACTATACCTACATATCTAATGTAGGTCATCAGTCACGTGAGTGTACACTATACCTACATATCTAGTGTAAGTCATCAGTCACGTGAGTGTACACTATACCTACATATCTAGTGTAAGTCATCAGTCACGTGAGTATACACTATACCTACATATCTAGTGTAAGTCATCAGTCACCTGAGTGTACACTATACCTACATATCTAGTGTAAGTCATCAGTCACGTGAGTATACACTATACCTACATATCTAGTGAAAGTCATCAGTCACGTCAGTATACACTATACCTACATATCTAGTGTAAGTCATCAGTCACGTGAGTGTAGACTATACCTACATATCTAATGTAAGTCCTCAGTCACGTTAGTATACACTATACCTACATATCTAGTGTAAGTCATCAGTCACGTGAGTGTAGACTATACCTATATATCTAGTGTAAGTCATCAGTCACGTGAGTATACACTATACCTACATATTTAGTGAAAGTCATCAGTCACGTCAGTATACACTATACCTACATATCTAGTGCAAGTCATCAGTCACGTCAGTGTACACTATACCTACATATCTAGTGTAAGTCATCAGTCACGTGAGTGTACACTATACCTACATATCTAGTGTAAGTCATCAGTCACGTGAGTGTACACTATACCTACATATCTAATGTAAGTCATCAGTCACGTGAGTGTACACTATACCTACATATCTAATGTAAGTCATCAGTCACGTCAGTGTACACTATACCTACATATCTAATGTAAGTCATCAGTCACGTCCGTGTACACTATACCTACATATCTAGTGTAAGTCATCAGTCACGTCAGTGTACACTATACCTACATATATAGTGTAAGTCATCAGTCACGTAAGTGTACACTATACCTACATATCTAGTGTAAGTCATCAGTCACGTGAGTGTACACTATACCTACATATTTAGTGAAAGTCATCAGTCACGTCAGTATACACTATACCTACATATCTAATGTAAGTCATCAGTCACGTGAGTGTAGACTATACCTACATATCTAGTGTAAGTCATCAGTCACGTGAGTGTAGACTATACCTACATATCTAGTGTAAGTCACCAGTCACGTCAGTGTACACTATACCTACATACCTAGTGTAAGTCATCAGTCACGTCAGTGTACACTATACGTACATATCTAATGTAAGTCATCAGTCACGTCAGTGTACACTATACCTACATATCTAATGTAAGTCATCAGTCACGTGAGTGTACACTATACCTACATATCTAGTGTAAGTCATCAGTCACGTGAGTGTACACTATACCTACATATCTAATGTAAGTCATCAGTCACGTGAGTGTACACTATACCTACATATCTAATGTATGTCATCAGTCACGTCAGTATACACTATATCTACATATCTAGTGTAAGTCATCAGTCACGTCAGTGTACACTATACCTACATATCTAATGTAAGTCATCAGTCACGTGAGTGTACACTATACCTACATATCTAATGTAAGTCATCAGTCACGTGAGTGTACACTATACCTACATATCTAATGTAAGTCATCAGTCACGTCAGTGTACACTATATCTACATATCTAATGTAAGTCATCAGTCACGTGAGTGTACACTATACCTACATATCTAATGTAAGTCATCAGGCACGTCAGTGTACACTATATCTACATATCTAATGTAAGTCATCAGTCACGTCAGTGTACACTATACCTACATATCTAATGTAAGTCATCAGTCACGTGAGTGTACACTATACCTACATATCTAGTGTAAGACATCAGTCACGTCAGTGTAGACTATACCTACATATCTAGTGTAAGTCATCAGTCACGTGAGTGTAGACTATACCTACATATCTAGTGTAAGTCATCAGTCACGTGAGTGTAGACTATACCTACATATCTAGTGTAAGTCATCAGTCACGTCAGTGTAGACTATACCTACATATCTAGTGTAAGTCATCAGTCACGTGAGTGTAGACTATACCTACATATCTAGTGTAAGTCATCAGTCACGTCAGTGTACACTATACGTACATATCTAATGTAAGTCATCAGTCACGTCAGTGTACACTATACCTACATATCTAATGTAAGTCATCAGTCACGTGAGTGAACACTTTACCTACATATCTAGTGTAAGTCATCAGTCACGTGAGTGTACACTATACCTACTTACCTAGTGTAAGTCATCAGTCACATGAGTGTACACTACACCTACATACCTAGTGTAAGTCATCAGTCACGTCAGTGTACACTATACGTACATATCTAATGTAAGTCATCAGTCACGTCAGTGTACACTATACCTACATATCTAATGTAAGTCATCAGTCACGTCAGTGTACACTATACCTACATATCTAGTGTAAGTCATCAGTCACGTGAGTGTACACTATACCTACATATCTAATGTAAGTCATCAGTCACGTGAGTGTACACTATACCTACATATCTAATGGATGTCATCAGTCACGTCAGTATACACTATATCTACATATCTAGTGTAAGTCATCAGTCACGTCAGTGTACACTATACCTACATATCTAATGTAAGTCATCTGTCACGTGAGTGTACACTATACCTACATATCTAATGTAAGTCATCAGTCACGTGAGTGTACACTATACCTACATATCTAATGTAAGTCATCAGTCACGTCAGTGTACACTATATCTACATATCTAATGTAAGTCATCAGTCACGTGAGTGTACACTATACCTACATATCTAATGTAAGTCATCAGGCACGTCAGTGTACACTATATCTACATATCTAATGTAAGTCATCAGTCACGTCAGTGTACACTATACCTACATATCTAATGTAAGTCATCAGTCACGTGAGTGTACACTATACCTACATATCTAGTGTAAGACATCAGTCACGTCAGTGTAGACTATACCTACATATCTAGTGTAAGTCATCAGTCACGTCAGTGTAGACTATACCTACATATCTAGTGTAAGTCATCAGTCACGTGAGTATACACTATACATGTACCTACATATTTAGTGAAAGTCATCAGTCACGTCAGTATACACTATACCTACATATCTAATGTAAGTCATCAGTCACGTCAGTGTACACTATATCTACATATCTAATGTAAGTCATCAGTCACGTGAGTGTACACTATACCTACATATCTAATGTAAGTCATCAGGCACGTCAGTGTACACTATATCTACATATCTAATGTAAGTCATCAGTCACGTCAGTGTACACTATACCTACATATCTAATGTAAGTCATCAGTCACGTGAGTGTACACTATACCTACATATCTAGTGTAAGACATCAGTCACGTCAGTGTAGACTATACCTACATATCTAGTGTAAGTCATCAGTCACGTCAGTGTAGACTATACCTACATATCTAGTGTAAGTCATCAGTCACGTGAGTATACACTATACATGTACCTACATATTTAGTGAAAGTCATCAGTCACGTCAGTATACACTATACCTACATATCTAATGTAAGTCATCAGTCACGTCAGTGTACACTATACCTACATATCTAGTGTAAGTCATCAGTCACGTTAGTGTAGACTATACCTACATATCTAGTGTAAGTCATCAGTCACGTGAGTGTACACTATACCTACATATATAATGTAAGTCATCAGTCACGTGAGTGTACACTATACGTACATATCTAATGTAAGTCATCAGTCACGTGAGTATACACTATACCTACATATCTAGTGTAAGTCATCAGTCACGTGAGTGTACACTATACCTACATATCTAATGTAGGTCATCAGTCACGTCAGTGTACACTATACCTACATATCTAATGTAAGTCATCAGTCACGTGAGTGTACACTATACCTACATATCTAATGTAAGTCATCAGTCACGTGAGTGTACACTATACCTACATATCTAATGTAAGTCATCAGTCACGTGAGTGTACACTATACCTACATATCTAATGTAAGTCATCAGTCACGTCAGTGTACACTATACCTACATATCTAGTGTAGGTCATCAGTCTCGTCAGTGTACACTATACCTACATATCTAATGTAAGTCATCAGTCACGTGAGTGTACACTATACCTACATATCTAGTGTAAGTCATCAGTCACGTGAGTGTACACTATACCTACATATCTAGTGTAAGTCATCAGTCACGTGAGTGTACACTATACCTACATATCTAATGTAAGTCATCAGTCACGTGAGTGTACACTATACCTACATATCTAGTGTAAGTCATCAGTCACGTGAGTGTACACTATACCTACATATCTAATGTAGGTCATCAGTCACGTGAGTGTACACTATACCTACATATCTAATGTAAGTCATCAGTCACGTCAGTGTACACTATACCTACATATCTAGTGTAAGTCATCAGTCACGAGAGTGTAGACTATACCTACATATCTAATGTAGGTCATCAGTCACGTCAGTGTACACTATACCTACATATCTAATGTAAGTCATCAGTCACGTGAGAGTACACTATACGTACATATCTAGTGTAAGTCATCAGTCACGTGAGTGTACACTATACCTACATATCTAATGTAAGTCATCAGTCACGTGAGTGTACACTATACCTACATATCTAGTGTAAGTCATCAGTCACGTGAGTGTACACTATACCTACATATCTAATGTAAGTCATCAGTCACGTGAGTGTACACTATACCTACATACCTAGTGTAAGTCATCAGTCACGAGAGTGTAGACTATACCTACATATCTAGTGTAAGTCATCAGTCACGTGAGTGTACACTATACCTACATATCTAGTGTAAGTCATCAGTCACGTGAGTGTACACTATACCTACATATCTAATGTAAGTCATCAGTCACGTGAGTGTACACTTTACCTACATATCTAATGTAAGTCATCAGTCACGTGAGTGTACACTATACCTACATATCTAGTGTAAGTCATCAGTCACGTGAGTGTACACTATACCTACATATCTAATGTAAGTCATCAGTCACGTGAGTGTACACTTTACCTACATATCTAGTGTAAGTCATCAGTCACGTGAGTGTACACTATACCTACATATCTAGTGTAAGTCATCAGTCACGTGAGTGTACACTATACGTACATATCTAATGTAAGTCATCAGTCACGTGAGTGTACACTATACCTACATATCTAATGTAAGTCATCAGTCACGTGAGTGTACACTATACGTACATATCTAGTGTAAGTCATCAGTCACCTGAGTGTACACTATACCTACATATCTAGTGTAAGTCATCAGTCACGTGAGTGTACACTATACTTACATATCTAATGTAAGTCATCAGTCACGTGAGTGTACACTATACTTACATATAAAATGTAAGTCATCAGTCACGTCAGTGTACACTATACGTACATATCTAGTGTAAGTCATCAGTCACGTGAGTGTACACTATACCTACATATCTAATGTAAGTCATCAGTCATGTGAGTGAAGACTATAAATTCGTATCTATATTAAGTCATCATATTTCTCGGTCACACCCTCAATGTTTGGGAAGCTTGTTTAAGACAATACTCAGATGAGTGTAGGATAACGAATTTTAACAAATTTGATATCCTTTAGTTTCAACGTTTAACTTCTTGTTGAAAATCATGCACCGGCCTATATTTCTTTCGGTGTTGCAGACTGCTGTGGATGCCGTGGGAAAGGGCGAAGAAGAAAAGGATGGCGGAAATGCAGAACGTTCATTTGTACCAAACCATGAAGCGTTACCGACCTCTACCTGAACAATGCCTTGCCCCCGGACTATGTTATGACCTCTACCTAAACAATGCCTTGCCCCCAGACTACGCAACGGACCTCTACCTGAACAACGCCTTACCCCAGGACTATGTTATGACCTCTACTCGAACAATGCCTTACCCCCGGACTATGTTATGACCTCTACTCGAACAACGCCTTCCCCCAGGACTATGTTATGACCTCTACTCGAACAACGCCTTACCCCCGGACTATGTTACGGACCTCTACTCGAACAACGCCTTACCCCCGGACTATGTAACGGACCTCTACTCGAACAACGCCTTCCCCCAGGACTATGTTATGACCTCTACTCGAACAACGCCTTCCCCCAGGACTATGTAACGGACCTCTACTCGAACAACGCCTTCCCCCCGGACTATGTAACGGACCTCTACTCGAACAACGCCTTACCCCCGGACTATGTAACGGACCTCTACTCGAACAACGCCTTCCCCCCGGACTATGTAACGGACCTCTACTCGAACAACGCCTTACCCCCGGACTATGTAACGGACCTCTACTCGAACAACGCCTTACCCCCGGACTATGTAACGGACCTCTACTCGAACAACGCCTTACCCCCGGACTATGTAACGGACCTCTACTCGAACAACGCCTTACCCCCGGACTATGTAACGGACCTCTACTCGAACAACGCCTTACCCCCGGACTATGTAACGGACCTCTACTCGAACAACGCCTTACCCCCGGACTATGTAACGGACCTCTACTCGAACAACGCCTTACCCCCGGACTATGTAACGGACCTCTACCTGTACAACGCCTTGCCCCCGGACTACGTAATGACCACATCCTTATTTTTATACTTTATTGCTTGATTATTATATTACCCAAATTTTCTATTAATATTCACATAATCATAATCGGAATCGTCGCTTTTATCAGTTTAATGTCAGCCATCATTGTGCATATTTTCTACATTTCAATTTCAAACCACTATTGAAGGGTCACTTATTCGCGATGTTGTCGTCCGAATGTTTTAATGATTTAAATATTTTACCTACTATTGCAACAAACGATCTCGACTCAAAATTACTACAACACTGATACTTTAGACGCCTATTTCAGAAAACTTTAAATCTGACCCTGTAGAAAGGACGACAGAGGCGACAATCGATAGTGTAATGTCAAAGGTCAAAGGGCCGTAAATCAATTAAGGTCAGCCTCGTCAATTCAAGGTCAACCAAAACATAATTACAGCTATATAAGTTGAGACTTGTATCCCTAAAGACTCAAATGAGTTGGATAGAGGCGCATAATTTTAAAACCCTAAATGATTCGCAAGCATGGCTTATAGACGTTGATGTGTCCACCAATATAGACATGGAGACATGGAGACAGATTAACATGGGGACGTCCTGATAATGTTTTTAACAACCCTTCGTCTATAATACTATTTTCATTAAAAGTTTATACAATATCATGTGAACAAAACAAAAGTATCATTTCTAACTTTCCCGTATATTTCACTACTTTCCCGTATATTTCACTACTTTACCGTATATTTCACTACTTTACCGTATGTTTCACTACTTTATGTATGTTAATAGTTGTATCGCAGTAACTCGTTTTTTGAATTTTAATATTGATGGTAGTTTCTCTTTGAAAAGATAAGGAATTAAACAACGCAACAAATAATAAATCAAATATTATCAACATTTCGTAAATAATTAACTTTAACAACAAAATTATGCCTTGGAATTTTGTTATCTGAGTGTATTTTATGATGTTTTCTTTTCTATGTTTTTTATGCAAAAAGTACATAATGTAACATTAATATAATTAAATCTTATCTGCTGCATTTCTGTATTTGTTTTCATTTACATAGATAATTTAAATCTACCTCGGTACAGGAAGTGTTACAGATACTGTTAGATCTACCTCGGTACAGGAAGTGTTACAGATACTGTTATATCTAGGTCAGTACAGGAAGTGTTACAGATACTGTTATATCTACCCCAGTACAGGAAGTGTTACAGATACTGTTATATCTAGGTCAGTACAGGAAGTGTTACAGATACTGTTATATCTACCTCAGTACAGGAAGTGTCACAGATACTGTTAGATCTACCTCTGTACAGGAAGTGTTACAGATACTGTTAGGTCTAGGTCAGTACAGGAAGTGTTACAGATACTGTTAGATCTACCTCGGTACAGGAAGTGTCACAGATACTGTTAGATCTACCTCTGTACAGGAAGTGTTACAGATACTGTTAGATCTAGGTCAGTACAGGAAGTGTTACAGATACTGTTATATCTACCCCAGTACAGGAAGTGTCACAGATACTGTTAGATCTACCTCTGTACAGGAAGTGTTACAGATACTGTTAGATCTAGGTCAGTACAGGAAGTGTTACAGATACTGTTATATCTACCCCAGTACAGGAAGTGTTACAGATACTGTTATATCTACCTCAGTACAGGAAGTGTCACAGATACTGTTATATCTACCTCAGTACAGGAAGTGTCACAGATACTGTTATATCTACGTCAGCACAGGAAGTGTCACAGATACTGTTAGATCTAGGTCAGTACAGGACGTGTTACAGATACTGTTAGATCTACGTCAGTACAGGAAGTGTTACAGATACTGTTAGATCTAGGTCAGTACAGGAAGTGTTACAGATACTGTTAGATCTACGTCAGTACAGGAAGTGTTACAGATACTGTTAGATCTACCTCTGTACAGGAAGTGTTACAGATACTGTTAGATCTAGGTCAGTACAGGAAGTGTTACAGATACTGTTATATCTACCTCAGTACAGGAAGTGTTACAGATACTGTTAGATCTAGGTCAGTACAGGAAGTGTTACAGATACTGTTAGATCTACGTCAGTACAGGAAGTATTACAGATACTGTTAGATCTACCTCTGTACAGGAAGTGTTACAGATACTGTTATATCTACCTCAGTACAGGAAGTGTTACAGATACTGTTATATCTACCTCAGTACAGGAAGTGTTACAGATACTGTTATATCTACCTCAGTACAGGAAGTGTTACAGATACTGTTAGATCTAGGTCAGTACAGGAAGTGTTACAGATACTGTTATATCTACCTCAGTACAGGAAGTGTTACAGATACTGTTATATCTAGGTCAGTACAGGAAGTGTTACAGATACTGTTAGATCTAGGTCAGTACAGGAAGTGTTACAGATACTGTTATATCTACCTCAGTACAGGAAGTGTTACAGATACTGTTAGATCTAGGTCAGTACAGGAAGTGTTACAGATACTGTTATATCTACCCCAGTACCGGAAGTGTTACAGATACTGTTATATCTACCTCAGTACAGGAAGTGTCACAGATACTGTTATATCTACCTCAGTACAGGAAGTGTCACAGATACTGTTATATCTACGTCAGCACAGGAAGTGTCACAGATACTGTTAGATCTAGGTCAGTACAGGAAGTGTTACAGATACTGTTAGATCTATGTCAGTACAGGAAGTGTTACAGATACTGTTAGATCTAGGTCAGTACAGGAAGTGTTACAGATACTGTTAGATCTATGTCAGTACAGGAAGTGTTACAGATACTGTTAGATCTACCTCTGTACAGGAAGTGTTACAGATACTGTTATATCTAGGTCAGTACAGGAAGTGTTACAGATACTGTTATATCTAGGTCAGTACAGGAAGTGTTACAGATACTGTTAGATCTAGGTCAGTACAGGAAGTGTTACAGATACTGTTAGATCTAGGTCAGTACAGGAAGTGTTACAGATACTGTTAGATCTACCTCGGTACAGGAAGTGTTACAGATACTGTTATATCTACCTCTGTACAGGAAGTGTTACAGATACTGTTAGATCTACCTCAGTACAGAAAGTGTTACAGATACTGTTAGATCTAGGTCAGTACAGGAAGTGTTACAGATACTGTTATATCTACCTCAGTACAGGAAGTGTTACAGATACTGTTATATCTACCTCAGTACAGGAAGTGTTACAGATACTGTTAGATCTACGTCAGTACAGGAAGTGTTACAGATACTGTTATATCTACCTCAGTACAGGAAGTGTTACAGATACTGTTATATCTACCTCAGTACAGGAAGTGTTACAGATACTGTTAGATCTATGTCAGTACAGGAAGTGTTACAGATACTGTTAGATCTAGGTCAGTACAGGAAGTGTTACAGATACTGTTAGATCTACCTCAGTACAGGAAGTGTTACAGATACTGTTAGATCTACCTCTGTACAGGAAGTGTTACAGATACTGTTATATCTAGGTCAGTACAGGAAGTGTTACAGATACTGTTATATCTAGGTCAGTACAGGAAGTGTTACAGATACTGTTAGATCTAGGTCAGTACAGGAAGTGTTACAGATACTGTTAGATCTAGGTCAGTACAGGAAGTGTTACAGATACTGTTAGATCTACCTCGGTACAGGAAGTGTTACAGATACTGTTATATCTACCTCTGTACAGGAAGTGTTACAGATACTGTTAGATCTACCTCAGTACAGAAAGTGTTACAGATACTGTTAGATCTAGGTCAGTACAGGAAGTGTTACAGATACTGTTATATCTACCTCAGTACAGGAAGTGTTACAGATACTGTTATATCTACCTCAGTACAGGAAGTGTTACAGATACTGTTAGATCTACGTCAGTACAGGAAGTGTTACAGATACTGTTATATCTACCTCAGTACAGGAAGTGTTACAGATACTGTTATATCTACCTCAGTACAGGAAGTGTTACAGATACTGTTATATCTACCTCAGTACAGGAAGTGTTACAGATACTGTTAGATCTACCTCAGTACAGGAAGTGTTACAGATACTGTTAGATCTACCTCAGTACAGGAAGTGTTACAGATACTGTTATATCTACCTCAGTACAGGAAGTGTTACAGATACTGTTATATCTACCTCAGTACAGGAAGTGTTACAGATACTGTTATATCTACCTCAGTACAGGAAGTGTTACAGATACTGTTAGATCTACCTCAGTACAGGAAGTGTTACAGATACTGTTAGATCTACCTCAGTACAGGAAGTGTTACAGATACTGTTAGATCTACGTCAGTACAGGAAGTGTTACAGATACTGTTATATCTAGGTCAGTACAGGAAGTGTTACAGATACTGTTATTTCTAGGTCAGTACAGGAAGTGTTACAGATACTGTTATATTTAGGTCAGTACAGGAAGTGTTACAGATACTGTTATATCTAGGTCAGTACAGGAAGTGTTACAGATACTGTTATATCTACCTCAGTACAGGAAGTGTAACAGATACTGTTAGATCTACCTCAGTACAGGAAGTGTTACAGATACTGTTAGATCTACGTCAGTACAGGAAGTGTTACAGATACTGTTAGATCTAGGTCAGTACAGGAAGTGTTACAGATACTGTTAGATCTACCTCAGTACAGGAAGTGTTACAGATACTGTTAGATCTACGTCAGTACAGGAAGTGTTACAGATACTGTTAGATCTAGGTCAGTACAGGAAGTGTTACAGATACTGTTAGATCTACCTCAGTACAGGAAGTGTTACAGATACTGTTAGATCTACGTCAGTACAGGAAGTGTTACAGATACTGTTAGATCTACCTCAGCACAGGAAGTGTTACAGATACTGTTATATCTACGTCAGTACAGGAAGTGTTACAGATACTGTTAGATCTACCTCAGTACAGGAAGTGTTACAGATACTGTTAGATCTACCTCAGTACAGGAAGTGTTACAGATACTGTTATATCTACGTCAGTACAGGAAGTGTTACAGATACTGTTAGATCTACCTCAGTACAGGAAGTGTTACAGATACTGTTAGATCTACCTCAGTACAGGAAGTGTTACAGATACTGTTAGATCTACCTCAGTACAGGAAGTGTTACAGATACTGTTAGATCTAGGTCAGTACAGGAAGTGTTACAGATACTGTTAGATCTACGTCAGTACAGGAAGTGTTACAGATACTGTTAGATCTACCTCTGTACAGGAAGTGTTACAGATACTGTTAGATCTACCTCAGTACAGGAAGTGTTACAGATACTGTTATATCTACGTCAGTACAGGAAGTGTTACAGATACTGTTATATCTAGGTCAGTACAGGAAGTGTTACAGATACTGTTAGATCTAGGTCAGTACAGGAAGTGTTACAGATACTGTTAGATCTACCTCAGCACAGGAAGTGTTACAGATACTGTTAGATCTAGGTCAGTACAGGAAGTGTTACAGATACTGTTATATCTACCTCAGTACAGGAAGTGTTACAGATACTGTTATATCTAGGTCAGTACAGGAAGTGTTACAGATACTGTTATATCTACCTCAGTACAGGAAGTGTTACAGATACTGTTATATCTACCTCAGTACAGGAAGTGTTACAGATACTGTTATTTCTAGGTCAGTACAGGAAGTGTTACAGATACTGTTATATTTAGGTCAGTACAGGAAGTGTTACAGATACTGTTATATCTAGGTCAGTACAGGAAGTGTTACAGATACTGTTATATCTACCTCAGTACAGGAAGTGTAACAGATACTGTTAGATCTACCTCAGTACAGGAAGTGTTACAGATACTGTTAGATCTACGTCAGTACAGGAAGTGTTACAGATACTGTTAGATCTAGGTCAGTACAGGAAGTGTTACAGATACTGTTAGATCTACCTCAGTACAGGAAGTGTTACAGATACTGTTAGATCTACGTCAGTACAGGAAGTGTTACAGATACTGTTAGATCTAGGTCAGTACAGGAAGTGTTACAGATACTGTTAGATCTACCTCAGTACAGGAAGTGTTACAGATACTGTTAGATCTACGTCAGTACAGGAAGTGTTACAGATACTGTTAGATCTACCTCAGCACAGGAAGTGTTACAGATACTGTTATATCTACGTCAGTACAGGAAGTGTTACAGATACTGTTAGATCTACCTCAGTACAGGAAGTGTTACAGATACTGTTAGATCTACCTCAGTACAGGAAGTGTTACAGATACTGTTATATCTACGTCAGTACAGGAAGTGTTACAGATACTGTTAGATCTACCTCAGTACAGGAAGTGTTACAGATACTGTTAGATCTACCTCAGTACAGGAAGTGTTACAGATACTGTTAGATCTACCTCAGTACAGGAAGTGTTACAGATACTGTTAGATCTAGGTCAGTACAGGAAGTGTTACAGATACTGTTAGATCTACGTCAGTACAGGAAGTGTTACAGATACTGTTAGATCTACCTCTGTACAGGAAGTGTTACAGATACTGTTAGATCTAGGTCAGTACAGGAAGTGTTACAGATACTGTTATATCTAGGTCAGTACAGGAAGTGTTACAGATACTGTTATATCTAGGTCAGTACAGGAAGTGTTACAGATACTGTTAGATCTAGGTCAGTACAGGAAGTGTTACAGATACTGTTAGATCTACCTCAGCACAGGAAGTGTTACAGATACTGTTAGATCTAGGTCAGTACAGGAAGTGTTACAGATACTGTTATATCTACCTCAGTACAGGAAGTGTTACAGATACTGTTATATCTAGGTCAGTACAGGAAGTGTTACAGATACTGTTATATCTACCTCAGTACAGGAAGTGTTACAGATACTGTTATATCTACCTCAGTACAGGAAGTGTTACAGATACTGTTATATCTACCTCAGTACAGGAAGTGTTACAGATACTGTTAGATCTACCTCAGTACAGGAAGTGTTACATATACTGTTAGATCTACCTCAGTACAGGAAGTGTTACAGATACTGTTATATCTACCTCAGTACAGGAAGTGTTACAGATACTGTTATATCTACCTCAGTACAGGAAGTGTTACAGATACTGTTATATCTACCTCAGTACAGGAAGTGTTACAGATACTGTTAGATCTACCTCAGTACAGGAAGTGTTACAGATACTGTTAGATCTACCTCAGTACAGGAAGTGTTACAGATACTGTTAGATCTACCTCAGTACAGGAAGTGTTACAGATACTGTTATATCTAGGTCAGTACAGGAAGTGTTACAGATACTGTTATTTCTAGGTCAGTACAGGAAGTGTTACAGATACTGTTATATTTAGGTCAGTACAGGAAGTGTTACAGATACTGTTATATCTAGGTCAGTACAGGAAGTGTTACAGATACTGTTAGATCTACCTCAGTACAGGAAGTGTTACAGATACTGTTAGATCTACCTCAGTACAGGAAGTGTTACAGATACTGTTAGATCTACGTCAGTACAGGAAGTGTTACAGATACTGTTAGATCTAGGTCAGTACAGGAAGTGTTACAGATACTGTTAGATCTACCTCAGTACAGGAAGTGTTACAGATACTGTTAGATCTACGTCAGTACAGGAAGTGTTACAGATACTGTTAGATCTAGGTCAGTACAGGAAGTGTTACAGATACTGTTAGATCTACCTCAGTACAGGAAGTGTTACAGATACTGTTAGATCTACGTCAGTACAGGAAGTGTTACAGATACTGTTAGATCTACCTCAGTACAGGAAGTGTTACAGATACTGTTAGATCTACCTCAGTACAGGAAGTGTTACAGATACTGTTAGATCTAGGTCAGTACAGGAAGTGTTACAGATACTGTTAGATCTACGTCAGTACAGGAAGTGTTACAGATACTGTTAGATCTACCTCTGTACAGGAAGTGTTACAGATACTGTTAGATCTACCTCAGTACAGGAAGTGTTACAGATACTGTTATATCTACGTCAGTACAGGAAGTGTTACAGATACTGTTATATCTAGGTCAGTACAGGAAGTGTTACAGATACTGTTAGATCTAGGTCAGTACAGGAAGTGTTACAGATACTGTTAGATCTACCTCAGCACAGGAAGTGTTACAGATACTGTTAGATCTAGGTCAGTACAGGAAGTGTTACAGATACTGTTATATCTACCTCAGTACAGGAAGTGTTACAGATACTGTTATATCTAGGTCAGTACAGGAAGTGTTACAGATACTGTTAGATCTAGGTCAGTACAGGAAGTGTTACAGATACTGTTATATCTACCTCAGTACAGGAAGTGTTACAGATACTGTTATATCTAGGTCAGTACAGGAAGTGTTACAGATACTGTTATATCTACCTCAGTACAGGAAGTGTTACAGATACTGTTAGATCTACCTCAGTACAGGAAGTGTTACAGATACTGTTATATCTACCTCAGTACAGGAAGTGTTACAGATACTGTTATATCTAGGTCAGTACAGGAAGTGTTACATATACTGTTAGATCTAGGTCAGTACAGGAAGTGTTACAGATACTATTATATCTAGGTCAGTACAGGAAGTGTTACAGATACTGTTATATCTAGGTCAGTACAGAAAGTGTTACAGATACTGTTATATCTACCTCAGTACAGGAAGTGTTACAGATACTGTTATATCTAGGTCAGTACAGGAAGTGTTACAGATACTGTTAGATCTACGTCAGTACAGGAAGTGTTACAGATACTGTTATATCTACCTCAGTACAGGAAGTGTTACAGATACTGTTATATCTAGGTCAGTACAGGAAGTGTTACAGATACTGTTAGATCTACCTCAGTACAGGAAGTGTTACAGATACTGTTATATCTACCTCAGTACAGGAAGTGTTACAAATACTGTTATATCTAAGTCAGTACAGGAAGTGTTACAGATACTGTTAGATCTACCTCAGTACAGGAAGTGTTACAGATACTGTTATATCTAGGTCAGTACAGGAAGTGTTACAGATACTGTTATATCTACCTCAGTACAGGAAGTGTTACAGATACTGTTATATCTACCACAGTACAGGAAGTGTTACAGATACTGTTATATCTAGGTCAGTACAGGAAGTGTTACAGATACTGTTATATCTACCTCAGTACAGGAAGTGTTACAGATACTGTTATATCTAGGTCAGTACAGGAAGTGTTACAAATACTGTTATATCTAGGTCAGTACAGGAAGTGTTACAGATACTGTTAGATCTACCTCAGTACAGGAAGTGTTACAGATACTGTTATATCTAGGTCAGTACAGGAAGTGTTACAGATACTGTTATATCTACCTCAGTACAGGAAGTGTCACAGATACTGTTATATCTAGGTCAGTACAGGAAGTGTTACAGATACTGTTCGATCTACGTCAGTACAGGAAGTGTTACAGATACTGTTAGATCTACCTCAGCACAGGAAGTGTTACAGATACTGTTAGATCTACCTCAGCACAGGAAGTGTTACAGATACTGTTATATCTAGGTCAGTACAGGAAGTGTTACAGATACTGTTCGATCTACGTCAGTACAGGAAGTGTCACAGATACTGTTAGATCTAGGTCAGTACAGGAAGTGTTACAGATACTGTTAGATCTAGGTCAGTACAGGAAGTGTTACAGATACTGTTAGATCTAGGTCAGTACAGGAAGTGTTACAGATACTGTTAGATCTACCTCAGCACAGGAAGTGTTACAGATACTGTTAGATCTACCTCAGCACAGGAAGTGTTACAGATACTGTTATATCTAAGTCAGTACAGGAAGTGTTACAGATACTGTTAGATCTACGTCAGTACAGGAAGTGTTACAAATACTGTTATATCTAGGTCAGTACAGGAAGTGTTACAGATACTGTTAGATCTACCTCAGTACAGGAAGTGTTACAGATACTGTTATATCTAGGTCAGTACAGGAAGTGTTACAGATACTGTTAGATCTACGTCAGTACAGGAAGTGTTACAGATACTGTTAGATCTACCTCAGCACAGGAAGTGTTACAGATACTGTTATATCTAGGTCAGTACAGGAAGTGTTACAGATACTGTTATATCTAGGTCAGTACAGGAAGTGTTACATATACTGTTAGATCTAGGTCAGTACAGGAAGTGTTACAGATACTATTATATCTAGGTCAGTACAGGAAGTGTTACAGATACTGTTATATCTAGGTCAGTACAGGAAGTGTTACAGATACTGTTATATCTACCTCAGTACAGGAAGTGTTACATATACAGGATGATGGTGGGCTAAAAAAACAAGATGGCCGCCATTCAACCATTTTGTTTGTCCAATATGGCCTAAAATCACGATGTCCCAACTATGCACCAAGGAAACCTACATTTGAAATTTGAGTAAGAGCCATGAAGAGCGAAAACAAACTTTCATTTCAAAATCCAAGATGCCTTTCAGCCATAATATGTTTCCGTTCAGTTCCCAAATCAAATAGGCACAACTACAACCAAGGGAAACCTACATGCATTCAGTATTCTCAAGAAATAGCGATGACGAAGATTGTTTCAGGACGGACGGAAGCACGGACGGACTACGACGAACCACGGACGCAGAGCGATTCGAATAGCCCACCATCTGATGATCCATCCTGTACTTCTCATGAAAGAGCGAAAACAAAGTATTACTAACAAATCCAAAATGGCCAACTGTCGGTCATATTGTTTATTAGATCTGCCTGAAATGGTCCAGGCACTACTAGGCACCAAGGGAAACCTACATATCAAATTGGACAATGATCCATCCAGTTCGTTGCAAGAAATAGCAACAACAAATCGAAGATGGCCGCCTGTATGCCATATTATTTAACGAATCTGTTCGAAAATTGACTATGCACAACTAAAACCTAGGGGAACCTACAAATGAACTTTGAGAATGATCCATCGGGTACTTCTCAAGAAAAAGCGGTAACAAGAATTGTTTAAGACGGAATAAAGGAGATTGTAAGATGTAAACTGAGTGTTCTGGTGGTATTTTGAGGTTGAGCTAGTGAATTAAACAGAAGATACCAAGGGCAACCTAATCGAACCTGGGTTGACTGTGGGACTTGGTAGGTGGCAACACCCAGTCCTGTTACACCTGCACATGGACTTTTTATATGTTGTTGAATTGATGTGAACACATACAGTTACATATGTACATATATCGTTATTAATAAAATAATAATTGAGCTTTATCAGTGTATTCAGATTTATAAGATTCATAAAATTCGACTCTAAAATCTCATGTGATCCCTCAGCATGTTTATTTTGAGAAAATTTATAAATTATTAACTTCGTCTTTATTATATAAGACGAAGTTTGATTGTAATTTTCTCATATCATATTAATGCTGAGGGATCACTCGCCCAGCCCTTCTCATTATAACCCTATCACGAACACAGCTTAGATTATAATTTGTGTGCATATCTTGTTGGCACTCAACCTTTTTGGCAATCAGTTCGAGATCTTATGAATCCATTCTAAAACCTGAAGTCACATGACCCTCTACGTCATCGCAAGTGATCACTCAGCATTAATTTGATTTGAAAAAAATTACAATCAAACTTCGTTTTATATAATAAAACACGTTTAATTTATTAATTAAATATAGTAACGACAATAGCTTGCGGCTATAATATAGCCTTAGCTAAAAAGTACATTTAAAGATTTACCTTTTATTTTGCTTAGATTATGAGATCATAAATCCAATGGAGCAAGAGGTAAATTACGTTAAATTTACCGACTGCTCCATTGGATTTATGATCTCATAAACTAAACAAAATCAAAGGTTAATTTTTATATTTACAGTATTTTCTGTAAATGGTTCATAACTTTTCTGTTCAATTTAGCCCAATCTGCGGACATATATTTAATTTAAAAACTTAATCAAAGTACTGAAAGTACTGGAAGCTAAGGCGAAAAAACAGAATTAATATGATGTTTTGGATGGAGTACACAGTATACATATGTAATAGAAATTAAATGGTATTCAAGATTAGCAAAAGTGGACTTTTCATCGACCACAATGGAAAAGTAGAGAGTTGTCGATAAAAGTCAGCATGGTCGGACAAAACTCATTGTTCATTGAAAAGTCAGCGCTCCCAAAGAAATTAAAAGAGTTTTATAGTAGCCAGTTTCACGGCATTATAAATCAAACAATCAGAAATTACCAAAAGAGAATATGATAGTTCACATAACAAATTCATTTGTGCAGCTAGTCAATGTAAGGTTTGTATGAATCTTCATGTTAATGATACAGGGCTCACCCTGATAATATTGAACCTTAAAAAAACCAAGAGATCCCAGCGGGATCTTGGTGCCCGTCATCAATGATTTTTTATTCATTTTTTAGAAAGATGGATCTAAAATCATATTTGTGATCGTCTCTTTATGCTCAACGATCGTATATATCGAAGAGCTCCCACCGATGGAGTGAAAGCGCTAAGTAATGTGTCCGTGTTGTTTTTTTATTTTTACATATATATATAGTTTTGGGGTGTGAATCTTAGCCGTTTAAAAGTTATGACTAAAGAGTAAAGTCTGCAAGGGTGTTGCAGACCATGGGTTCAAATCTAAAATCATATTTGAGACCTTCTCTTAATGCTCAGCAATTGTATATATAACAAGGCATCAAGGGGAACCTACAAATGAAATTAGAGAAAGATCCATCCAGTAGTCAGAAATAACAAACTATTACTCTCGACAAATCGAAAATGACCACCTGGCGACCATATTGTTTATCAGATTTGTTCGTAAATGAAATATGCAAAACTAAGCATCAATGGGAACCAACAAATGAAATTTGAGAATGATCCATCCAGTACTTCTCAAGAAATAGTGATACAAACTTTTACTCACACATACAAGATGGCCACCTGGCGGCCATATTGTTTATCGTATTTGTCCAAAAATGGTATATACAAAACAAGGCAGCAAGGGGAACCAACAAATGAAATTTGAGAATGATCCATCCAGTACTTTCCCAAAAATAGCGATAACAAGAATTGTTTAAGGACGGACGGCGGACGCAGCATGATTTGATAAGCCCACCATCTGATGATGGTGAGCTAAAAAAAGCCAAGTGTGATTTTCAGTAGCCACTTATTTTTATCAGTAGTGTTCTTTTCACAGCCATCAGTCAACCCCGGCTCGTCATTCCTCCAAATGCTATCAAGTCTGAATTGCAACATTCAACAGCAACTAGTTATATTTTTTCATAATCATTATTTTTTATTAAGGCGTATATTGACCAAGTTTTAGAATTAATATTTTCAGATGAATGGCTGTTACTTTCAAGAAACAAACAACATGTATCAATACATGATGAACAATACACTTTATTTTCAAATTCAGCAATAAATACCATCAATACAACAATTATACTAACTGTAAAAATTAGAACTTTCTTTCCAGGTAAAAATCTGTCAATTTCTCAAGATCATCTCAAGAATGCTGGTCACTTTCATTATCTGTTAATTTGTTCAAGTATGAATTTATGCACATTATTTAACACTTTCCATGATTGAAAGTATAGTAGAATTTTATATCATAAAATTTGTTAAAAGATTTATACACCGTTGTGGATTTTTTAAACTGTCCATTTAGCATTTCTTTATTACATTTTGTTGCAGCTCTCTTTCTTAATGTAGTTCCATGGCTGGTTGTGGATTTTTTAAACTGCCAATTTAGCATTTCTGTATACATTTTGTTGTCGCTCCATCTCAATGTAGTTCCATGGCTGTTGTCACCTGTAAATTAAATGATTTTGATTTAATATCATGTAGATTTACTGGTTAGTAATATAACGATGGTTTACATCATGCGACATAACTCACACAATCTTGGTTGATGTAATTTCCTTATTGACTTTAAAACAAGAAATTAAATATTTCAAAAACTAAAAACTTCTTCAGTATTAGGCTACATGATTTGGTTACAAAATTAATAACTCTCTAGCTCTAGCTTGTGATAGTGCTGACAGACTTCAGTGGACAGACAACGAGGAAATTATAGTCCCCACACGTTTCACAAACAATGTGAGTGAGCAATCTTACATAAAAAAGTGGGATTTGCCCTATCCTAAAGTGCAAGAAACATGTAATTTTAAATTGACATATTTTGTGTATGATAACTTTTTATATTGTGCTTGGTGCCATAATACACATGAAAAACAGTATATTTCCATCTTGATGTAATTGAAATGAAAGCGACCGTACTTCTTACAAATATAGTAAAATCAAATTGATGTGAAAGGAAACATCATAAGAAAGAGTCTAATTTACATGGCAATAATTGTTTATGTGATCAGTACAAAGCTTTTAACACAAAGAGGTAAGGATATAATGGGACTTAGCATTTGGTCATGCAAAAATCATTATTTTACAAATTGACAGGTTCACACACCCCTCCCCCTCAATCTAAGGGGTGGGGACAAAATAATGCTTACAGAATTTAGTTCCAATCCCCACCCTTAAACATATACCATTGATAATCAAATTATACCCAAATTACACAATTGTCTGATATCATGTGATGTATCTTTGTTAGAAAGCATTTGAGTATCTTGATATAGGATTCATATTTAATTTAATTGAGCTAGTGAGACCACATTTCAATATTCCTTGCAAACCTAAAGCCATCAATCTCAATGAGAATATGCACAGAGCAACATATGTAGCTACAACCTGGCTTTCATGATCTGTCAGGCTTTCATGATCTGTCATATATGGAATATGAATATGTACCAATAAGTTGGTGATAATGAATGCATATTTGGGTCCATTATCTAGGAAAATGTCAATAAAGATGTGTTTGCACTCCATTTCGGTGACGAAAGTCGTGGCGTAATTTTGAAAAATGAATTTGAAATATTTCTGGATAAAATACACCCTCGACCTTTTGCATATACCCCAATGTAATGATAAAGAATGCATATTTAGGTACATTCTCTTAAAATAAAACCCTTTTCAAATTTCAAGCCAATTCTCCTACTTTTCGGTAATTCAATTATTATTGAAGTCCATTCCAGTAAATACCCCAACCTAGCTGCGATAACGTAGCTCTTCACGACGAGACGATTTTTATATATTCGCCGGGGCAGAGCCATAGGAGGCCGGGTATTAATATTAGTACTAACCCCAACCGGGCTTAATCCCAATCTTTATTAAATTCATTCCCGTACTTGGTGTTAATTGACACCCTCGTTCTTCCCAATCTTTATTGAAATTTCATGCACACGTTCTCGCATCTTCATCATATAAACGAATACTTAAACAATCAATTATTGCAATTATTTAATTTACTCGATCTGTATATTGACGTTACGGGATGTTGATTCAACATCAAAACAAATAATGAAAACCACTGTTTTGTCAAAATGAAAGGCAAAGAATCATAACAATGGACAAACAATGATAGATGAAACATTCTAGAAACGCATACTTACACTTGTTATTGCCGATGGTATTAACTAGACAAGATGATAATGGATATGTTGGAGGCTTTCGAAGAACAGCAATCGATCAGTAATGGCGATGAATGTAAACATCCGGTTGCATCATGGGTATTTTTAGAAGTCGGAGATTCACGAAATTCACCGAATGTTTTAATAAAAGATTTCAACTGCCTATTTCATAAAAAGACATTAAAAAGCTACTTCGCAATTTAATTTTATAATTCGACAAAAATTACGTAAGGGTCTTTCATTTCTCATTATCCAATACGTGAATTTTATATTGGCACCTCAACCGGAAGTTGCGCGACTGGTATGCAAGTTAGCATGGATACAACGATTTTTATGGTTTTGTAGATAAACGGTACACATTAAAATAAACTAACATGGAAAGGAAGGTTTATGATAGATAGGTTTAGCTCACACAACGGATTAATGTGTGCACCTAGTTGTTGTCAGGTTTGTATGGATTACGATATTATAATAGATTTCATGTCAGATTAAAGCCAATAACGTCCGCCAGAGGTCATCGTAGGCGGAAAGGAATAAAGTGTTTCCGGTTTCTGACTGGCGACAATACGCTGTAGGCGTATACGCCTTAGCGTAAAAACGTGAAAACGGTTCAATAAAAGTAACAGCATAAAGTTTGCATAAGCCGTAGCTAGCTTCGCCCATGTCAACTGTTGATGACGTCATTCAATTGTGATTCGAACAGGATAATTTGCAAAGCTCTGCCCACATGTATTGTTGTGGACGTAATAGAAGTTTGGCACGTTCTCAAGTATAGTTATTTTCCAATGACTATAGTTTGCAGTACAATGGTTATCGAGTGAATGTCAGTGTAAACTGTAAATATAGTTTTGTGAAAGGCTTAACACAATAAAATGTGTGCGTACAGTACCAAAAGTGAGTATAAATATAGGATATTCAATGGTTTGCCGTTTACTATCAAATATATTTCACCAGTAAGGCAGATTTGTTTTTCATATTTTCACGATGTGCAAATATTTATAAACAAGAGGCCCATGGGCCTCAACGGTCATCTGACAATCTGTATATTTTTTGTTGGTAGCTGTTTAAAGATATAACCATATTTGACCCATCACCTAAGAGAGTCAATGAACAAATTTGTTATTCCTTTATTGTGACATAGTGATACTACCCGCAGAATAGCCTTATCCTGGGACTTTTAGTTACTGAGAAGAAGTGTTTGAAACATTTGAAGACATTTGACCCCTATGACCTTGAAAGCAGATCAAGGTCATTCATTTGAACAAACTTGTTAGCCGTTCATCGCAGCACGCTACAGGCCAAATATCGGTACCCTAGGCCGTTCTGTGATGGAGAAGTTACTTGAAAATTTCAAATATTTTTTATCTCTGTGACCTTGAAAGTAGGTAAAGATCAATCATATAAACAAACTTGGTAGTCCTTCATCCTAGCATGCTACATGCAAAATATCAGTACCCTGGGCCTTTCGGTTATTGAGAAGAAGTTTCTTTAAGATTTTTTTTTTACATATATGACCTTGAAAGTAGGTCAATGACTTTGATATGAGGAAACTTTGTAGCAGGCTATACCAGGTACCTACTGGCCAAATATCAGCATCCCGGGCCTTTTGATTATTGAGAAGCAGATTCTTAAATATTTGACACCTGTGACCTTGAAAATAAGTTAAGGTCATTGATATGAGGGAATTTTGTAGCCCTTCATTTCAGCATGCTATAGGCATAATATCATCACCTGAGGCCTTATAGTTACTGAGGAGAAAATGTTTGAAAGAATTTTACATTTGACCCCTGCGACCTTGAAAGTAGGTCAAAGTCATTGATATGTGGAGACTTTGTAGCACTCTATCCCAGGTACTTACTGGCTAAATATCAGCAGCCAGGGCCTTTCGGTTATTGAGAAGCAGATTATTAAAGATTTTTTTGCATATTTTACCTCTTTGACTTTGAAAGTAGGTCAAGGTCATTGACATGAGGAAACTTCGTAGTACTCTATCATAGATACCTACAGGCAAAATATTAGCATCCTTGGCCTTTTGGTTATTGAGAAGAAGATTGCTAAAGGAAACGGACGGCGCACGGCAGACGACGACGGACGAAGCACCATGGCAATAGGTTATCCTGACCCTTTGGGTCAGATGACCTAAACAATTGCCACACATGTGAAACATATTTGATATTAAACGGCAAACCATTGAATTTTCTTATTACATTTCGAAAGATGCCATAAAATAATTTTGTTTTCTTTACTTGCCTACTGGAAAGTTAATCCGCCAAAGCCCTTTGCAAAGATTTTAGTCGGTGGTTCAATGTAATACATTTTTTTCCCAGTTTATTTTGTTTACATGCCGGTGGTGCACGACTAGATATGTATCAGAGAATGTTGTTGTTTTGATGATTATTGTTACAAGATTAAACGATTAGAAATTTCCAATTAAATTTTTAAAGAAAGGTAAATGGTAGTTTACACAATGGATTAAGTTCTCCGGTTAGCCATTAGATGGAAATGCAGGCCACTTGATTCGACTGTGGGTTCCGTCTCCGACGACCTTAGGCCTAATATCGTTTCTGGTTGAACTGTTAGCGGTAAGTTTTTCGTGAAATTTTATGTTTATTATACAATAGATTGCCATGTGATGTAGATAAAACTGATATAAAGAAAATATTACAAAGTCGGCAATTCTTCTGGGTAAAATCTCAATAGGTCTAATAATAGTAACATGAACTTGAGAAGGGCAGAGTTTAGAATGTAAATAACCAATGTAGGTCGGGGTTTAGCCAATCAGTGGACAGTAATTAGCGGCAACTACAGGTGGCGTATATGTAGCAAGGGCATTATTGCATATTTAAGCTCATTATTAAAAGTAAAACGAAGAGCTTACGGCTCACACCTAAGCTAACAAGAGGCCCAATGGGCCTGCATCGCTCACCTGGTATTAATCTCTGACTTATATTATAGTGTAACCCTAAAGTCCCCTAAAATCTTTTAATGTAAGACATTTTTAGAAAGACATCTTAAGATTTAAACATATTTTACCCCTGTGACCTTATAAGACAACATCATTTTCATTTTCAAATTTTGTTTGGCTTCATCCCAGGACACTACCAGCCAAATATCATGTCTCTAGGCAAATAAGGATCAAGGTCATTTCTTTTCGCAAACTTTGTCAGGCTTCATCCAAGAAACCTTTCAGTCATATGTCATGCTTCCAGGGCTTTTGGTACTTCAGAAGAAGTCGTTTGAATGTTTTAACAGATTTGACCCCTGTGACCTTGAATATAGGTCAAGGTCATTTCTTTTCGCAAACTTTGTCAGGCTTCATCCAAGGAACCTTTCAGCTTGGTATTTCAGAAGAAGTCGTTTAAAGGTTTTAACAGATTTGACTCCTGTGACCTTGAATATAGGTCAAGGTCATTTCTTTTCGCAAACTTTGTCGGGCTTCATCCAAAAAACATTCCAGCCAAATATCATGCTTCTTAGGCTTTTGGTATTTCAGGAGAAGTCGTTTGAAGGTTTCAACAGATTTGACTCCTGTGACCTTGAATATAAGTCAAGGTCATTTCTTTTCGCAAACTTTGTCGGGCTTCATCCAAGGAACCTTTCAGCCTAATATCATGCTTCTAGGGCTTTTGGTAAATCAAAAGAAGTCGTTTGAAGGTTTCAACAGATTTGACTCCTGTGACCTTGAATATAAGTCAAGGTCATTTTTTTTCGCAAACTTTGTCGGGCTTCATCCAAGAAACATTTCAGCCAAATATCAAGCTTCTAGGGCTTTTGGTATTTCAGAAGAAGTCGTTTAAAGGTTTTAACAGATTTGACCCCTGTGACCTTGAATATAGGTCAAGGTCATTTCTTTTCACAAACTTTGTCGGGCTTCATCCAAGGAACATTTCAGCCAAATATCAAGCTTCTAGGGCTTTTGGTATTTCAGAAGAAGTCGTTTAAAGGTTTTAACAGATTTGACCCCTGTGACCTTGAATATAGGTCAAGGTCATTTCTTTTCGCAAACTTTGTCGGGCTTCATCCAAGGAACCTTTCAGCAAAATATCATGCTTCCAGGGGTTTTGGTATTTCAGAAGAAGTCGTGCGAAGGTTTTAACATATTTGACCCATGTGACCTTGAATATAAGTCAAGGTCATTTCTTTTCGCAAACTTTGTCGGGCTTCATCCAAGAAACTTTTCAGCCAAATATCAAGCTTCTTGGGCTTTTGGTATTTCAAAAGAAGTCGTTTAAAGGTTTTAACAGATTTGACCCCTGTGACCTTGAATATAGATCAAGGTCATTTTTTTTTCGCAAACTTTGTCGGGCTTCATCCAAGGAACCTTCCAGCCAAATATCATGCTTCCAGGGCTTTTGGTATTTCAGAAGAAGTCGTTCAAAAGTTTTAACATATTTGACCCCTGTGACCTTGAATATAAGTCAAGGTCATTTCTTTTTGCAAACTTTGTCGGGCTTCATCCAAGGAACCTTTCAGCCAAATGTCATGCTTCTGGGGTTTTTGGTATTTCAGAAGAAGTTGTTTAAAGGTTTTAACAGATTTGACCCCTGTGACCTTGAATATAGGTCAAGGTCATTTCTTTTCGCAAACTTTGTCAGGCTTCATCCAAGGAACATTTCAGCCAAATATCATGCTTCTAGGGCTTTTGGTATTTCTGAAGAAGTCGTTTGAAGGTTTTAACAGATTTGACCCTTGTGACCTTGAATATAGGTCAAGGTCATTTTTTTTCTCAAACTTTATTGGGATTCATCAAAGGAACCTTTCAGCCAAATGCCATGTTTCTAGGGCTTTTGGTATTTCAGAAGAAGTCTTTTAAAGGTTAAAATAAATTTAACCTCACTGTGACCTTGAATATTGGTCAAGGTCATTTTTTTCGCAAACTTTATTTGGCTTCATCCAAGGAAGCTACTGGTCAAATATGAAGTCTCTATGCCTGACGGCATTTTAGAAGAAGTTGTTTGAAGGTTTCGACATATTTGACCCCTGTGACCTTGAAATTAGGTCAAAGTGATTTTTTTTCGCAAACTTTGTTCAGCTCCTTCCAAGAAATCTACCAGCCAAATTTCATGTCACTGGGCCTTTCAGTATTTTAGAAGAAGTCGTTTAAAGGAAAAAGTTGACGGACGGACGGACGGACGACGGACGCTGCACCATCACATAAGCTCACTTGGCCCTTCGGGCCAGGTGAGCTAAAAATGAGAAAGATTCATCCAGTAATAGCGATCACAAACTATTAATGCAAAATCCAAGATGGCAGCCTGTGGACCATGTTGTTTTTCAGATCGGGTTAAAACTGTACAATGCATAACTACGTTCCACGGGGAAAATGCATATGAAATTTCAAAAGGATCAATGGAGTACTTTTCCAAATATAGTGATCAAAAGAATTGTTTAATGGACAGAAGGACGATGGTCCACAGACACATGGTGATTTGACAAGCCCTGACCATTTGATGATGGTCCACGGACACAGGGGGATTTGACAAGCCCACCATCTGATGATGGTCCGCGGACACAGGGGGATTTGACAAGCCCACCATCTGATGATGGTCCACTGACACAGGGGGATTTGACAAGCCCACCATCTGATGATGGCCCACGGACACAGGGGGATTTGACAAGCCCACCATCTGATGATGGTCCACGGACACAGGGGGATTTGACAAGCCCACCATCTGATGATGGCCCACGGACACAGGGTGATTTGACAAGCCCTGACCATCTGATGATGGTCCACGGACACAGGGGGATTTGACAAGCCCACCATCTGATGATGGTCCACGGACACAGGGGGATTTGACAAGCCTACCATCTGATGATCGTCCACGGACACAGGGGGATTTGACAAGCCCACCATCTGATGATCGTCCACGGACACAGGGGGATTTGACAAGCCCACCATCTGGTGATGGTCCGCGGACACAGGGGGATTTGACAAGCCCACCATCTGATGATGGTCCACGGACACAGGGGGATTTGACAAGCCCACCATCTGGTGATGGTCCACGGACACAGGGTGATTTGACAAGCCCTGACCATCTGATGATGGTCCACGGACACAGGGGGATCTGACAAGCCCACCATCTGATGATGGTCCACGGACACAGGGGGATTTGACAAGCCCACCATCTGGTGATGGTCCACTGACACAGGGGGATTTGACAAGCCCACCATCTGATGATGGTCCACGGACACAGGGGGATTTGACAAGCCCACCATCTGATGATGGTCCACTGACACAGGGGGATTTGACAAGCCCACCATCTGATGATGGTCCACGGACACAGGGGGATTTGACAAGCCCACCATCTGATGATGGTCCACGGACACAGGGGGATTTGACAAGCCCACCATCTGATGATGGTCCACTGACACAGGGGGATTTGACAAGCCCACAATCTGGTGATGGTCCACTGACACAGGGCGATTTGACAAGCCCACCATCTGATGATAGTTGGCTAAAAATTGTAAGATTTTAAAGGTTCATTGTTATTTTGTCGACTTTACACTGGATCAATATATTTTAATGTAACACCGTTGGGACTACCTGTGAACCCTCCAACGCCTCACCACGCTTACTGTAGTTCAGCTAGCTGGACAGTAAGGCAGTTTTCCCCTGAAATACCTAGATGGACTTTACACAAGTTCTGGTGACTAAATAATAAGTAATTCCAGTGTTTGCAAATTAATAGTCATATATTTTATTGTAATGTCAATATCATAAATTCAGAACAAGTCAGAACATGAAACATAATTATTATCAACACATTTCCTCTTATTGTCTTCTCTTTTTTCAAAACAGCAAAAAGAAGATTATCTTCATGTATGTTACAAAATATATCTCCGGAAGTAAAACGTTCACATTACAAAAAGACCAGGATGTATAAGGTAGCCCAAAGAATGCTTTTGTGACGAAAAGTCTTACACTAGATTCAGTATTAAAACAACCCAGTGCTGAAGTATTTCTCAGCTGATGACCCAGTACAGAAGTATTTCTCAGTTTATAACCCAGTACTAGGGTATTTCTCAGTTGATAACCCAGTACTGAAGTATTTCTCAGCTGATAACCCAGTACTGAAGTATTTCTCAGTTGATAACCCAGTACTGAAGTATTTCTCAGCTGATAACCCAGTACTGAAGTATTTCTCAGTTGATAACCCAGTACTGAAGTAATTCTCAGTTGATAACCCAGTACTGAAGTATTTCTCAGCTGATAACCCAGTACTGAAGTATTTCTCAGTTGATAACCCAGTACTGAATTAATTTCCTGCTGATAACCAAGTACTGAAGTATTTCCCAATTGATAACCAAGTACTGAAGTATTTCCCAATTGATAACTCAGTACTGAAGTTATTTCCTTAAGATGGACAACCAAGTATTTAAGCAATCAAACCGCCAAAAAACACATTAATTAATAAATGTAAGACTCAAGATATTTGGTTTAATCTAGTATGAAGCAATGTGCAGTATTACAAAATAGTATTATCTACAGTATGTATACAATTATGAGACTATTGAATGGTAGATTTTCCCATTATGGTAAAAAACAGCTATAAAACAAATTACATCATTAAAATCTTAATTACATCAGTTAGAAATAGATCGGACAAACATGACAAAGTACTAACATATATAGGTAACGGTGAACATGAATCATTGGATACTAAGTACTGCTTCTGTCCAGGTAAATATATGTATACAATTAAATTGAAATAAATCTATTGATTTATAAAAAATCATTTCTTCACATCTCGATAAATGATAAGAATCCTATAAATGTAAGCCTAGGGATACAACGTTATATATAAGTTCTCCTTCCTTCAGCGTCTCACTGACACTGCCCCCCGGGGGACATTCAAAGTCCTGGTACCAAAGGACACTGCCCCCAGGGGGAAGTTTAAAGTCCTGGTACCAAATGATACTGCCCCCCAGGGGGACATTCAATAGTCCTGGTACCAAATGATACTGCCTCCCAGGGGGACATTCAAAGTCCTGGTACCAAATGATACTGCCCCCAGGGGGAAGTTTAAAGTCCTGGTACAAATGATACTGCCCCCCAGGGGGACATTCAAAGTCCTGGTACCAAATTATACTGCCCCCAGGGGGAAGTTTAAATTCCTGGTACCAAATGATACTGCCCCCAGGGGGACATTCAAAGTCCTGGTACCAAATGATACTGCCCCCCAGGGGGACATTCAAAGTCCTGGTACCAAATGATACTGCCCCCAGGGGGAAGTTTAAAGTCCTGGTACCAAATGATACTGCCCCCCAGGGGGACATTCAAAGTCCTGGTACCAAATGATACTGCCCCCAGGGGGAAGTTTAAAGTCCTGGTACCAAATGATACTGCCCCCCAGGGGGACATTCAAAGTCCTGGTACCAAATGATACTGCCCCCCAGGGGGAAGTTTAAAGTCCTGGTACCAAATTATACTGCCCCCCAGGGGGACATTCAAAGTCCTGGTACCAAATGATACTGCCCACAGGGGTAAGTTTAAAGTCCTGGTACAAATGATACTGCCCCCCAGGGGGACATTCAAAGTCCTGGTACCAAATGATACTGCCCCCAGGGGGAAGTTTAAAGTCCTGGTACCAAATGATACTGCCCACAGGGGTAAGTTTAAAGTCCTGGTACCAAATTATACTGCCCCCAGGGGGACATTCAAAGTCCTGGTACCAAATGATACTGCCCCCCAGGGGGAAGTTTAAAGTCCTGGTACAAATGATACTGCCCCCCAGGGGGACATTTAAAGTCCTGGTACCAAATGATACTGCCCCCCAGGGGGACATTTAAAGTCCTGGTACCAAATGATACTGCCCCCCAGGGGGACATTCAAAGTCCTGGTACCAAATACTGATGAAAGGACAAGGAGACACCAGCCCCACTAGTTAACAAGGAGACACCAGCCCCACTAGTTAACAAGGAGACACCAGCCCCACTAGTTAACAAGGAGACACCAGCCCCACTAGTTAACAAGGAAACACCAGCCCCACTAGTTAACAAGGAGACACCAGCCCCACTAGTTAACAAGGAGACACCAGCCCCACTAGTTAACAAGGAGACACCAGCCCCACTAGTTAACAAGGAGACACCAGCCCCACTAGTTAACAAGGAGACACCAGCCATACTAGTTAACAAGGAGACACCAGCCCCACTAGTTAACATGGAGACACCAGCACCACTAGTTAACAAGGAGACACCAGCCCCACTAGTTAACAAGGAGACACTAGTTAACAAGATAGAGTGATATCCCACTAGTTAACAAGGAATCCGAGTGATATCCCCTAGTTAACACAGAGATAGTGATATCCCACTAGTTAACAAGGAGTCCGAGTGATATCCCCTAGTTAACACGGAGATAGAGTGATATCCCACTAGTTAACACGGAGATAGAGTGATATCCCACTAGTTAACGAGGAGTCCGAGTGATATCCCCTAGTTAACAAGGAGTCCGAGTGATATCCCACTAGTTAACACAGAGATAGAGTGATATCCCACTAGTTAACAAGGAGTCCGAGTGATATCCCACTAGTAAACACGGAGATAGAGTGATATCCCCTAGTTAACAAGGAGTCCGAGTGATATCCCACTAGTTAACACAGAGATAGAGTGATATCCCACTAGTTAACACGGAGATAGAGTGATATCCCCTAGTTAACAAGGAGTCCGAGTGATATCCCACTAGTTAACACGGATATAGAGTGATATCCCACTAGTTAACACGGAGATAGAGTGATATCCCACTAGTTAACACGGAGATAGAGTGATATCCCCTAGTTAACAAGGAGTCCGAGTGATATCCCCTAGTTAACGAGGAGTCCGAGTGATATCCCACTAGTTAACAAGGAGTCCGAGTGATATCCCACTAGTTAACGAGGAGTCCGAGTGATATCCCACTAGTTAACACAGAGATAGAGTGATATCCCACTAGTTAACACGGAGATAGAGTGATATCCCACTAGTTAACACGGAGATAGAGTGATATCCCCTAGTTAACAAGGAGACAGAGTGATATCCCCTAGTTAACAAGGAGTCCGAGTGATATCCCCTAGTTAACGAGGAGTCCGAGTGATATCCCACTAGTTAACACAGAGATAGAGTGATATCCCCTAGTTAACACAGAGATAGAGTGATATCCCCTAGTTAACAAGGAGTCCGAGTGATATCCCACTAGTTAACACAGAGATAGAGTGATATCCCACTAGTTAACAAGGAGTCCGAGTGATATCCCCTAGTTAACAAGGAGTCCGAGTGATATCCCCTAGTTAACACAGAGATAGAGTGATATCCCACTAGTTAACAAGGAGTCCGAGTGATATCCCCTAGTTAACAAGGAGTCCGAGTGATATCCCCTAGTTAACACAGAGATAGAGTGATATCCCACTAGTTAACGAGGAGTCCGAGTGATATCCCCTAGTTAACAAGGAGTCCGAGTGATATCCCACTAGTTAACACAGAGATAGAGTGATATCCCACTAGTTAACACGGAGATAGAGTGATATCCCACTAGTTAACAAGGAGTCCGAGTGATATCCCACTAGTTAACACGGAGATAGAGTGATATCCCACTAGTTAACGAGGAGTCCGAGTGATATCCCCTAGTTAACGAGGAGTCCGAGTGATATCCCCTAGTTAACAAGGAGTCCGAGTGATATCCCACTAGTTAACACGGAGATAGAGTGATATCCCCTAGTTAACACGGAGATAGAGTGATATCCCTGACTGGGCAGAAGGAAGGTTCATTGATACTTCAAGATGGTGTTAATACTGCCACTTGAAGGATGTTAATTACAGAGCCTCACTATAAGGAGGGTGTACAGCTGGTAAAGTAGAATAAATGCTGTTGTACAATCCTGCTGTTTTATGAAAACCCACAATAGCATTTAGTAGATGTAATATTTGGCTAATACCAACTTATTAACATGGAAGCTACCAAACAGGATAGATCACTAAATATTAGTTGTAAAAGTAGGACATGATCTTGAAAATTCATTAACTAAAATTCCTAGTCAACAACTTGTATCACCATTTTTTCAGTATTCATCATGAACAAAAAAACTCATTGATACTGATATATATGACATAAACATTGATCTGAAATAATGGCCTACAAAAATCTATCTTATTTACTAAAAGGTCAAATTTTGTTGCTCAATAAAATTCTGGTTTTCAGGAACATGACATTTTAGCTTATGTCCGTTCTGACCAGATGTTTCACTCTACCAATCATGGTTCAGTTTTGTTGTAAATGAGTGTGGTTAATAACTGCTTGGCTCTAGATCTATTAACAACATAATAAATTAAGTATATTAAGAAACCTCATATCAAAGTATGTAAATTACAGAAAAACTTCTCCAATGTTTCAGCTCATTTGATCTTTAAGTTTGTAAACATGTACTTTGAGCACAGGTTAAACAAAATGCCCCTGTTAAGAAATCACCATAGTCCAGCTTCAAAAAGTACAACAAAGTTCTAACACCCCTTCAAACAATAGCTTCCGTAATAAGTTAGTACTGTAGGAACACACAGCATGCTGTCACTCGGCCAGAACACTGGATAGAAACACAATGGAACTGCAGCAGGAATACTAAAGGAACAGCAATGTGAGTAAACATCTAAGTATTACAAACTGATATCCACAACAGGGACAACCTCACCAGTTATATAAAGGTTAGTAGTCAAAACAGATGAATGCACTGGGAAAATGGTTACTATGGTGATGACCAAAACAATATCTCTTCATCGAGAAAACTTCTAAAATATTCTTAGGACAGTAAAATTTAAAACTTACCACACCTGAAAATGAATTTCAAGTGTCAAATTAAAATGTGATGATAGGCTGCATTCCAGGAGACGAACCTTCATAGCACCAGATTCCCCAGGTACAAACACGTAAGGAAAGGCGAGGAAATATTTGATGAAATATAATATTGTGAGGGGGTATCATACTGTCTCCCTCACAGGCTGCTCACAGTAATGACGTGGTAAAACTAATAATAAATCAATGTAGTTACTAGTATAAAGGCAATATATATATATATATATATATCTTATATAAAGATATTATCTCTAGTTAATATAGCAAAAATAATCTTTGCCTCTCATGCTATGTACAAAGTAACTCTCTGACAGGTACTGACCCAGCAAAAGCTGACTCAAGCTAAGCCCGATACTCTTTAACCCAGCTAAAACGGACTTGGGCTAAGACCAACACTCTTTAACCCAGCTAAAACGGACTTGGGCTAAGACCAACACTCTTTAACCCAGCTAAAACGGACTCAAGCTTAGCCCAACACTCTTTTCTTTAACCCAGCTAAAAAAGCCTAGATGTTAGCCCAACACTCTTTAACCCAGCTAAAACAGACTCAAGCTAAGCCCAACACTCTTTAACCCAGCTAAAACGGACTCAAGCTTAGCCCAACACTCTTTAACCCAGCTAAAATGGAGTCAAGCTAAGCCCAACACTCTTTAACCCAGCTAAAATGGAGTCAAGCTAAGGCCAACACTCTTTAACCCAGCTTAAATAAAGTCAAGCTAAGCTTCACATTCTTCATTCTTATTGAAAATCATCTGTTGTCAACAATGCAATATGCATTTCTTTAAAACTTTTAAAACACTGATGTTGAAACAACAGGGAAAAAAATATACATAATTACAGTATTTGTAGGAGATTAAGCCAGCGTATTTATGATGGACAGTACATCTTGTGGTTCAGGCGATCATTTAGTGATTTTTACCAGCCCCATTTCTCTTGGCACATGTAATATGTACAGTTCCTAAAGGAAATTGCCCCAGACACATAAGATGTGTAATAGCACAGATGTTACATCTTCAACAGAAAGAAATCACATCAGAACAGCAGTGATTAGTAAAGGAAGAGACATATTCATGATATTGTCAAGGCCTCACCAATAAACATCATCACTGTTGTTGCTGGTAATGTTTCCGGATGGCAGTCACCAGAGTAATATGTTAATGGTAACTCATTTCAATGATAAAATCAGCTTGTTAACAAAGGTAAATACAATACTTCCCGTACCAAACTGGCTAACTGCAAGTATACTTGAAGTATACTTCAAGTATAAATAAAGTGTACTTGGTATACTTTTAGGACTGGATATTTGACAAGTATTAGGGAAGTATACTTGAAGTATACTTGACTAATACATGAAGTATACTTGCTGAAACTTTGTCATTATTTCAACATTTACGCTAACACTTTCTATACTTGTCAGGACTTAGAAAATTTTCTGTGCCTGTATCAGCAAAATGTTTAAGTCCATGTTCGTAATTTTGTCAGATTTTTTTTAAAAAATCATATCTTCGCTATTTATTGGTTGATTTTTGTCATCTACGTCTCATATTTCACAAAATTTCTTGTAGAAAACCTATTCTTGTATATTTTTGATTTTTTTTTTCAAATTTATTTTTAAACATCATTATTTATTTCAGATTAATTTCCTTAAATAACAATCATTTCAAAATGTACAAAATGCTTTAGAATCAATAAGATATATTATGACTCAAACAAAATTAAAAAAAAAATTCAAATTACAAGTCTATAATATATTTAATAATCTACAGATCCAAATTGTCAATGTGGATACTTATCCTATGTCTTAAAAAAGTACGGTCATAAAGCCTATAAATAAAAATTATAAACAAAACGAAACCGAAAGTTGCTACATGTTGTGCACTTCCGCGATCAGCAAAACGTTCAATTCTCAAATTCACGAAACGACATATAACCTATGCGTGAACGTCGAAATGTTTCCCGATCATGGCTACCGTTCGTTCAAAATAGTTTGCGAAATTCAACATTATCTATGCCCTCGCTTGAGACAAAACCACGCGCCATTTTGGGTCCAATTTGTTTTCGTTACATCAGAGTCTTTTCGATGTTTGACAGCAACGACGCAAACTCTAGATCAGCGCCACCTACATTTGTACTTCCGGATTATGCGCGCTTAGTTTAACCGTCAACAGGACCCATTTAGTTTGAACGATTGAACCGTTTAAAGCCGATATGAGGTATCTGTCTGACGGTACTTTCAGACGAGGTTTGCATGAACATTTGCAGGTCAGCCGAATTTATACCAGAACATGTTACATTTAAAGACGGGCACATACAGCGAGCAAACATGTCTGGGTGTTTTGTTGAAAGAACGATATTGTTCACCTCGGAATCGTGCTTGGATAATAGGCCTAGATGGATTTTTTACTTCATCTATTTACTACAAGTTGTAAGCAAAGTTTGTGTTAGAGGAACGAGGAAGTATGCTGCCCTTGACAAGACAAGACTGTCACAAGTCGAGAGTTTTGTACCCGGTAGGAAGGGGACAAGATGGCAGCCAGAAAAGTTCGACAAAGGTAACGTTACACTTGATAATTTCGTTTTCGAAGCGAATATGGACGACTCTTTTTTTCTTGCCCTTATCGAGGTGGTTTGTAATAATTGTCGTGCAACATGTTGGTTATCGGCTGTGATAAATATTTCTGTCAAGTTTCAATTCAATGTGATTTGGTTCAGTAATTAATTATAATGCAGGGATTTGGGGCAGGATTTGGGGATTTTTACCCATATTTTTCCTGAAAATTTCATCGAAAATTCAAAATTGTATAACTTAATAATTTATATTGAAAAATCTTATAGATATTTTGCTGATCCAATAAAATCCCTCAAATTCTCCCGATAGGTTTTAAGAGTCAGAATTATCCCTGGTAAGACAGAGTGGTGTGCCAAAATTCTGTCATTTTTTTTTATTTTGCTTTATATTCTTTGTATTTTCGCCTTTTTTCAATGAATTTTTCTAGTGAGTGTTAGGTTATTTTCAGAAGACACTGATACATTTGTATTTAACATGTTCTGACAGTTCATTCCAAATTTTCACTGTTGATTTTGACAATTTTTTCTAAGCATACTGGTGGCCGACCAGTTCTCGCCAAGTACCAGTTGTCGCCAATGCCACTGTAATTTGTATATTTCTTAGTTAATTACCAATTTACATTGGAATTTATAACATGTCAATATATAATACGATACATGTCATTTTTTTATTTTGAAATATCTTTTTCTTGTTTTACAGAGTCGGGTTTGCCATGAACAAGTACCCTGGAGTAGCAGATCTTGACCATGATGAGTGGGTATTGATCCAGGCAGTGAACGGAAAATTTCGAAGACTCAAGAATGACATTGAATAACTCGATTCAATGAGTGAAGTTTTATATATTTGTGAATGTTGAGTATCTGTGGTTGTAAATAGACATTACCTGTGGAAATATTTAATTGACAGCACTTGTTCTTGGATGTGTAATTATAATCAACAGGATAAGGAAAATTCACAACCAGACCAAAGTTGGAAACCGAGACCTTCTGAACTCAAGATAGACGCTGAACCGATAGAGTGATCTGGTCGCCAAATTCATTGATAATCTTAATCCTTTAAATATCTACTACTAGATGTAGGCAGTACCTGTGGATGTATTGTAAAGACAGTATGTGTATGTACAGTATACTGTACGTACACGATGGATGTGAATTCAAAGACAGAGCCTGTGTATGTGGATGTATAATATATAAAATCAATTGTCTTTGGACCTGGTATACTATAATTCAGATATACACTATTTAAATATGTTAAGTGAATATATCAATGAAATATCTTCCTTTTAATTTGATTCATATTAACTGTATAACATGTTTTGTGAATATAACGAAAATAATCATAATTATTTCAATCTGGTAGTTGATGTATATCTTTTGAATGATGCATAAATTTATAAATTCATTACTGATATAAAGCTACTCTAGACTTCATGTTTGTCATTAATTCATTCTTTTTGCAAGTATACTAGGAGAATACTTTAAGTATACTTGATATATACTTGTAACTTTATACTTTCCAGCATGACTTCAGCTATATGGACATTGTACTTGAAGTATACTTGCAAGCATACTTGCAAGTATACTTCAAGTATACTTGCAAGTATATTTCAAGTATACTTGCATGTATACTTGACAATAGACACCAAGTATACTTGAAGTATACTTCAAGTATACTTGAACTATACTTGCAAGTATTCTTCAAGTAGGCAGTACTCCAAGTATACTTCAAGTATACTTTAAGCCTAATACTTACACCTAATTTGCATACAAAATCAAAATACTTTAAGTATACTTGAAGTATAGTCCAAAACTTATACTTTAAGTATACTTTAAGGCTATACTTCAAGTATACTTTAAGTATTAATTAATTCCGTAAGGGTTGTCATGTCACCAAAGGAATAGAGCTAAATAAAATTTCAAATAAGTTATTTTTCTATTGAGGATGATCTCTACCAGGTAAGAATAATTTCCTACGGAAAATGGACAAATTATACCCCAAAGATCCCTCTGATGGTCCTTCCAGAGAAAAAGACGGTAATATTTCCAAGTCTGGAGGAGATTTTTGGAATATTGGTTAATTTTTCCTGTTGGGCCCACCCTGTGGTTGGGGCAAGAGTCCCAGCTGTATTACAATTGGACCAGCTTCCTCTTAGGATGATAATTTCTTACAGTAGGAATCATTTGTTACAGACAGAAAATGGACAAAATAATTATATCGAAAAGTGTTATTTCCCTATGTAAATTAGAGTAAACTTAACCCGAGACCGAAGGGCATGGGAGTCCTGAGAGTTACAATTCAAACAAAGCCTCTGGTGATGTTTCTATCCATGTAGAGAAAAAGGCTGCAGTACCTCAGAGTCTAAAGAAGAAGATTTTAGATATAGTGGTTTATTTTTCCTGAGGGGCCTCTTCCTGGCCCATGGGGCTGGAATCGAAATTTTACAATTTTGTATCCTCCATTACCAAGAATCATTCTAGCCAAGTTTGAAAACATTCCATCCATAGGTTCTTAAAAGAATAAAAAGGTTACGCATAAGGGAATATTTCACAAATAAAACATCAATTGTACGAAATCCTCCACCAGTTGATAGAAATAACAATATACTTAAATAACTTATAAAAATCTTTGCGATTAACTTCCTGTATAGAAGTTGCAAAATTACACATCAAAGTTCTTTGAACAGAAAGTAGCTTTAAATAGAGAAATAGTGACGAGTCTTACGAAATAAAAAGGAATCTTTCTATAGTTATTCGTGAGGGCTTATACCAAGTAGTAGTTTAAATTGCTGTCAGTGAGCAAATGAGGTTGGTTTAGGTTTGACAGTAACCATTAGTATCACAGTCTCGTCTCTTGTTATTTCTCTTTGTGTAGGTTCCCAGATCTATACCTTACTATATAAAACATCCAGATAAACGTCCAGCCCCAACTTCACCGGATGTCTGTATGTGATGTATACCTTACTATATAAAACATCCAGATAAACGTCCAGCCCCAACTTCACCGGATGTCTGTATGTGATGTATACCTTACTATATAAAACATCCAGATAAACGTCCAGCCCCAACTTCACCGGATGTCCGTATGTGATGTATACCTTACTATATAAAATCACTACAGAAACACACAAGATGACATATCACACGACCTTTGGCCAGCCTGATCCATACCTGACCTCCACTTTGCGTCCTAAACCTCTGTTGTTTAACCGTGCTTCTTTTTTCTTTTTTTTTTTTAAAACCATTCTGTCCACCAGCTGCCAACCTATATATAGGAAGAAAAGAGTCTAAAGGGAAACAACTCTGTTTTTACCAAAACAGAGTCTAAATAAAGCGGACACCAGAACTGACAGAGAGCAAAGAAAAATTGCAGAACTTCACATATCTATTTCATTTCCTATGTGAAATGTTGATATCTCATTCTGTGGATCATTCAATGTCAGTTTTTACCACACTAAAGCACTCACTGGCTTGATGGACAGGTTGACTACCAGGAAAACACTAACCACACATCACCACAGGGATCTAGCAATTAACATCATGCAGCGCTGTGAAAATTCAAACAAAATGCAATAGCCAGTAAACACATACCACAGGAAACATGCAATTTAACTCTTCAAAACAAGTTAAAATTATATATAAATATTGAATTTTCAAAACAAAATGAAGTTCATGCCATTTTAATTTACATTGATTGCAATTAAAACCTCATCAATCATACAGGTAATTGATTCTATGTGAGATAAAGTGTTACCTTAGTATACACATTCCATATACCTAGTCTAACATGTGGTCACTAGTTACCTTAGTATACACATTCCATATACCTAGTCTAACATGTGGTCACTAGTTACCTTAGTATACACATTCCATATACCTAGTCTAACATGTGGCCACTAGTTATGTGACCTGGGGGAGGTGGAGCTGTAAGTGATGTGACACGGGGAAGGGTGGAGCTGTAAGTGATGTGACCTGGGGGAGGTGGAGCTGTAAGTGATGTGACACAGGGAAGGGTGGAGCTGTAAGTGATGTGACACAGGGAAGAGTGGAGCTGTAAGTGATGTGACACAAGGAAGTCTAATGTACACCTGAATGTTCAACTGTAATTGCTTTTGTTTCTGTTAAGCTGTTATTAACAACTGTTATCATCTGACTTCAAAACTACAAGTTATACATTTCTTTGTTGACTGTTGTGTGAATCTCAGACTGTGATGCCCCCATTAGTTCTCACAAACATACCTTGCTTTACCTGTCAAAGCAGTATCCCTAAACCGAAAATAACCTTAAACAGAGAATGCAGAAATGAAGGAGGAAGAGTTCACTACAAATACGTTGTAGATCAAAATCCCAGCTCTACATAAGTCAGTACAATAATGATCACTGTTATGGCATTCATCGCGGACTATACCATACTCCATCCCCTAACCTTCCCTTCATCCGGGACAATACCATACTCCATCCCCTAACCTTCCCTTCATCAGGGACAATACCATACTCCATCCCCTAACCTTCCCTTCATCAGGGACAATACCATAAACCTTCCCTTACATTTTCTGACTAAAATACTTTGATAACCAAGAGAAATATATCCTGAATTGAACGTAGGCTAGGGTAGACCACAGTAGGCTAGGGTAGACCACAGTAGGCTAGGGTAGACCACAGTAGACTAGGGTAGACCACAGTAGATAAATTACAAATGTTCTCTGTTTCATTAAGTCTAGAAAACGTACATGCACTGTATGTCATGACTGGGACAAGTAACTATAATAGGTAATGAGGCTTGATAATATTAATGCGTGTGCTTAGACAGGACTAGTCCATGCCACACGAGATTTAACCCAGCTGTGTATCAGCATTCCTAATAGACTGAGGAGTCACAACATTGATAGGATGTACCGCAAGTCCAGGCATTCAAAACCACTATTTCACCCGTAATGAAATTATATCAGGCCCTGTGAAATTTCGCTTTAAAGATCCAGGGCTCCTTACTCTGCAGTGAGTGATTAATCTTCACTGCAGCTTGGCTCTTTACTTTGTGACCAGTTTATGCCGAATGCCCCGCTGGTACAGCTGCTGGTTTGCTGTTGCCGGTTTCTTCTAAAACACAAAATCACAACCTCAAAGACACATCTGACCCAATGTCGGCAGTCCCTGCTGCGGTCCCAGACAGAAAACTCCTCTTCTGTCTCACCAAAATGTTTAATGAGGTCAACTTTGCATATGTTAAATATAAAAAAAGTCAAATGCATGATAATCACCATCAACAAGACCTTCAAAGTTTGGTCAAGGTCATCACATACAACCTTGACCTTGAGGTCAATAAAGCCACTACTATGAAGAATCTGTGTTGGTTGTATTGGCATTCTGAAGCAGTGTGTATACACTATCCACCTTAGACAGACCTTCGAAGAATGGTATTAAATCCATCAGTTCTGTGTCGGTCATATCATCAAACCAGGACTGTACTGGTACCTACAACAAAACACAGACAGGCTAACACTAGTTCTCAATCACAAGTACTACTTATATTGTTAATCAATTTTTAAATTGTTAAAGACACTCTGTTGATTAGAGTATTTATACAATTCAAAGAAGAGGCCCAAAGGGCCTGCATCACTCACCAGGTAGTAATCTTACATTTGTATCCTTAAAGAGATCTAAAATCTATGATTAAGTCATGATGCTTAGATGTAACATATTTAACCCTTAGACATCGAATGTAGGTCAAGGTAATGTTTACTCGGAATCTTCCAACCAGCCAAATGACAAGTCTCTAGACCATTTGGTATTTCAGAAAAATCCATTTAAAAGTTTCTACACAATTGAACCCTATGACCTTGGTAGTAGATAAAACATTGCCCCCACCCCCCAACAAATTTTGTTTAGCACCTTCCATAGAAGCTAACTGCCAATTATCATAATCATAATGGCACTAGGTCTTTGGATATTAGAAATAGTCATTTAAAGATTTTGATATATTTGACCCATGTAACCTTGAAAAAAGTCAAGGTCAATTTCATTAACAAACTTTTTTATCAAAAAAGTTGATGAACAATGATAACAAATATCATAATATAAGCTCATCTGGCACTTCATGAGCTAATGAAAAATATCCTATAACATTTTAAATCCTTGCTGGTCCTATAGTCCTTGTCTCTCAGAGGGACAACAAGTTTCATAGAAAGTGGAGACTTTTCATAGCCTGCAATGCACTACACAAGTTTTGGTCAAATATTATGTTTACATGTTATGTTTTTTATGTAACTTTGTTCAAAACAAGTTTTCTTATGTAACTATGTTCAAGACCAGTAAGCTTTTCAGTGCAAAGTCGACAGATGGAAGTTAGTGCACACAGCATACGCTCGCTTCAGGCACAGGCAAGCTGATAACAAAAGTCAACATTGCAGGATATCTTACTAGGAGATACCTTGTAAAGATTATCAAGTTAAATAGTGTGATCCCTGCATTTCTTATATTTCAAAAGTTAGCCTTCAAAAAAATTGAAAGATTAACAGTGAGATCCATAAACAGGTCCACCCTTGCTATAACACTGCCACACTTACAGCATTGTCTGGATGGAAGATGTAAGACGCCGGGGAGTTGTCGATGATTACCACCTGGTCCAAATCTCTCCCCAATCGGCTCAAGTCCTGTCAACAGTACAACACAAGTTGTTCATCAACACCATAAACACATTGTTCATCAACATTATATATAAATATTTCTATTTATTTATTTATTGTACATTATATATACAAATACTTCATCGATAGTACATTAATATTATCATCAACAGTATATTCACAAGCAGTTCATCAATGATATATACACATTTATCATAGTTCATAAACATTATATTTATACACACAATATTTACCTACGTTCTGCCCTGTACTTACATTATACACACACAATATTTACCTACGTTCTGCCCTGTACTTACATTATACATACACGATAGTTACCTACGTTCTGCCCTGTACTTACATTATACATACACGATAGTTACCTACGTTCTGCCCTGTACTTACATTATACACACACAATATTTACCTACGTTCTGCCCTGTACTTACATTATACACACACAATATTTACCTACGTTCTGCCCTGTACTTACATTATACACACACGATATCTACCTACGTTCTGCCCTGTACTTACATTATACACACACAATATTTACCTACGTTCTGCCCTGTACTTACATTATACACACACGATAGTTACCTACGTTCTGCCCTGTACTTACATTATACACACACAATATTTACCTACGTTCTGCCCTGTACTTACATTATACACACACAATATTTACCTACGTTCTGCCCTGTACTTACATTATACACACACAATATTTACCTACGTTCTGCCCTGTACTTACATTATACACACACGATATTTACCTACGTTCTGCCCTGTACTTACATTATACACACACGATAGTTACCTTCACATAGTTGCCCCGATGAAAGACACAGGATTCCCTGAAAAGGCGAGCCCGAAACACACCCCATTTATCGAGGAGGTCAGCCACGGGGTCAGCATACTGAAATACAACAGGTATATTCAAAGAATTTTTATACATTACAACCTTTTAGACACACTTGATGTATTCTTACCCTGTTAAACCTAGAGTGGGCTATACAAGTGTGCTCACAGGTGGAGCACAAGTATTTAGAAAGCATTATGAAAATGCTCAGCAGATTAACTATCAGCTTATTTCTTGACACTTTGGATTTTTTTTTTTTTAAATTTCCGCCACATGAATACCTTTATTCAACCCCTGAGCACACTAGTCTTGTATGGCACAATCAATGTCATGTCAGGTAAAAAAACAAGATTTACTTACCATGTCAACAGTTTTTTTCTGCTTTGAAATGGAAACTTATAGCCGTACTTGACGAAAGCCCTATTTGAGAGGATTAACATGGTGCTTACAGAGAGATACAAGGGTAGCTTTGTCATGAATACATTGATACCAACTTCTGTCAGGCATGTTTTTGTGTGGTAAATCACAATGATGTGTCTCAAACTGTTTTAACTTTGTTTGCAGTAAACAAGACGTTTTTTAAGATAAAACTAGACGACATGGACAGGAAGACCATCTCTAAGGGTCCCATCGTTGTAGCATTAAGTCATGTAAGGAATCGATTGGAGTACCAAAATTATCATGGAGTCTAAATAAGGGCAAATGGTTATGAACTTTTTTTTATAAGTAAATTGAAGAAAATACTAGATAGATATAGAGTCCTAAACATGCTAAGGCCACATCAGTACAGTTATAACTCACTTACAAATTGGTTGCATAAGAAGTCAACTAAAGGATAAAATAACTAAAACATTGATGACGAATCAGAAAGGGGCCCATTATGTCATCTGATCCCAATACTTTAACAGTAGAGATGTAAAGTTTTACTTTTGTTTCGATGACCTTGATGATTGACCAGCTGCTGTTAGTGCCTTGTTTGATTACTACAAAAACTAACAGCTTCATAATGTTGTAACAAAATGTTAAGCAGGTTAAATAATATAAAATTTGACCTTGACCTTTGATCTGACGACTTGTTTGGTTTGGTCAATTGAAGCCAACTTTGCTTCATAATGTTACAAAAAAATGTATAGCTCTTAAAAAGAGGTAAAATTTGACCTTGACATTTAATGTAATTACCTTGAGCTAAAGATGTAAAATATGATGTTGCCAAACAGAGCGAGCTGTCACCATGTGTCGGGACCCCACCAATCTTTTCTTCGGTCAGTTATAGTAAGAAAGCATGTTGACTTACCTTTGCCAGACTGGCTGTAAACAGGACACATTCAAACATTTCACCCATTTTTTTCAGGAATTCATCAACATAAGGCCTCTTTAGTACATACACCTGAAACAGACATAAATATTACATTTGTAAGGTCATCATTAGATGAGACATAATTCAACAGTTCTGTGATAAAGCTAGGTTCAATAAAAAGCAAGGTGTAGGCCTTCACTGTGTGATGGTATGGTGAGAATATGAACTAAATCTGACCAGGGGTTTATGAGATATCTTGTACACAAGGTCCGGATGCACAGACGCAATGACACATTTCTATATAATTATATTCCCCCCTTACCTAAGTGGGGGTATAACTACAGACAAAGTGTTTACTATATATCACCCTTACCTACGTGGGGGGTATAACTACAGACAAAGTGATTATTATATGAAATACTTTTTTTTTTAATGTCTAAATTGTTTTATTAAAAACTACAGTCATTTATGGTCGTGCCAGGTTTGTTCGTGTTTTTTATCCTATTAAATGCTACGGTCATTTAAGGACGTGCCAGGTTAGATGGTGGAGTTCCTAGAGAAAAACTGCAGACCTCCAGCCCATACCTAGCAACAGCTCCATGTAGATCGACTAGTGCCTGTTAGACTAGCTCCTTAGGATTGTATAACAGTCTATCAGTGATTTTGTTTACCCAGTTTTACAGCCGATATAAGGCTGTTTCCCCTAGTCAAAATTTGTGTTGTCTTCCCAAATTTAAGCAAAATTCAAGAATATTTTCCCAATTTATCTGAAAATCTTACTATCTTTTCCAAATTCAATAAGGCACAGGTAGCTGTGAAATCAAGGTCGCAGAAACCCAGTCTATAGAACACTTACTTGGTGTACTGTTCCCTCTATCTCCACCGGGACAATGAAGTCAGCATTATTTATTGGCTGCAACAAAACAGGTAAACATCATTTCAAGTAACAATTTTCAAAGAATAAAACAATCTTTTAATAACAAGAGGCCCATGGGCCTTAACGGTCACCTGATGTTTGATATGAAAGAGAAATATGGGAATGTTGAGATGAATATTTATAACAATACATTGTAGCATATCTGGGAGTGGAAAAAATGAATTTTTGAAATTATGCCAATTTGACCCTTTTAGGCCCCACCCCTCAGGCACCTGGGGGTCAGTCAGTATCAATATGTGCGTACTACTCAAAAGTCATGTCATATTGATAATTTCAACCAAATTTGCATCATTTCTTAAGGCAATTAAACAAATAATGCAAAAAAATGTTTTTTTCTGCCAATATACTATAGTAAACTTAACCCCCTCCACAGGGGGAGATGCAAGACCCCAGAGTCATGAAATTCACAATTTTGGTAAAGAACCTTAAAACCAATCCATCTATGAAGAGTATTTGATTCCAGCATATCTGGGAGAAGAGAAGAAGATTTTTGAAATTTTTGTCAATTTGACCCTTTTTGGCCCCGCCCTCCAGCCCCTGGGGGTCAACTAGGGCCAACATGTACATACCATCAAAGTGTCATCCCATGCTGATAATTTGATACAAGTTAGAATGAATTCCAATACAAATCCAACAAATAATAGTCAAAAATGTGATTTCCATATATACACTATAGTAAAGTTTACCCCCTCCCCAGGGGCAAACATGAGACCCCAGGGTCATGAAATTCACAATTTTGGTAAAGCCCATACCCTGGGGTCAACTAGGGCCAACATGTACATACCATCAAAGTGTCATCCTATGCTGATAATTTGATACAAGTTAGAATGAATTCCAATACAAATCCAACAAATAATAGTCAAAAATGTGATTTCCCTATATAAACTATTGTAAAGTTTACTCCCTCCCCGGGGGCAAACATGAGACCCCAGGGTCATGAAATTCACAATTTTGGTAAAGCACCTTAAGACCCTTCCATCTATGAAGAGTATTTGATTCTACCATATCTGAGAGTAGAGAAGAAGATTTTTGAAATTTTTGTCAATTTGACCCTTTTTGGCCCCGCCCTCCAGCCCCTGGGGGTCAACTAGGGCCAACATGCACATACCATCAAAGTGTCATCCCATGCTGATAATTTGATACAAGTTAGAATGAATTCCAATACAAATCCAACAAATAATAGTCAAAAATGTGATTTCCCTATATAAACTATAGTAAAGTTTACCCCCTCCCCAGGGGCAAACATGAGACCCCAGGGTCATGAAATTCACAATTTTGGAAAAGTACCTTAAGACCCTTCCATCTATGAAGAGTATTTGATTCTACCATATCTGAGAGTAGAGGAGAAGATTTTTGAAGTTTGAGTCAATTTGACCCTTTTTGGCCCCGCCCCGCATGCCCCTGGGGGGTGGGGACCATATAATTCACAATTTTGGTTCACCCTCAGCCATGGAAGCTTCCTGTAAAATTTCATTGAATTTGGTTCAGCGGTTTTGGAGAAGAAGTCGAAAATGTAAAAAGTTTACGGACGCACGACGCACGACGGACAAAAGGCGATTAGAATAGGTCAGTTGAGACTTCGTCTCAGGTGACCTAAAAATGAAATATCTCATTTAATGTCAACTTTAAAGGGTAGCCACACTCTATACTGGTATACACACTACTCCAAAGGGCAGTCACACAGTATACTGGTATACACACTACTCCAAAGGGTAGCCACACCCTATACTGGGTATACATATTACTCCAAAGGACAGTCACACCCTATACTGGGTATACACACTACTCCAAAGGGTAGCCACACCCTATACTGGGTATACATATTACTCTAAAGGACAGTCACACCCTATACTGGGTATACATATTACTCCAAAGGACAGTCACACCCTATACTGGGTATACACACTACTCCAAAGGACAGTCACACCCTATACTGGGTATACACACTACTCCAAAGGACAGTCACACCCTATACTGGGTATACACACTACTCCAAAGGACAGTCACACCCTATACTGGGTATACACACTACTCCAAAGGACAGTCACACCCTATACTTGGTATACACACTACTCCAAAGGACAGTCACACCCTATACTGGGTATACACACTACTCCAAAGGACAGTCACACCCTATACTGGGTATACACACTACTCCAAAGGACAGTCACACCCTATACTGGGTATACACACTACTCCAAAGGACAGTCACACCCTATACTGGGTATACACACTACTCCAAAGGACAGTCACACCCTATACTGGGTATACACACTACTCCAAAGGACAGTCACACCCTATACTGGGTATACACACTACTCCAAAGGACAGTCACACCCTATACTGGGTTTACACACTACTCCAAAGGACAGTCACACCCTATACTGGGTATACACACTACTCCAAAGGACAGTCACACCCTATACTGGTATACACACTACTCCAAAGGACAGTCACACCCTATACTGGGTATACACACTGTCACACCCTATACTGGGTATACACACAGTCACACCCTATCCTGGGTATACACACAGTCACACCCTATACTGGTATACACACAGTTACACCCTATACTTGGTATACACACAGTCACACCCTATACTGGGTATACACACTGTCACACCCTATACTGGGTATACACACAGTCACACCCTATACTGGGTATACACACAGTCACACCCTATACTGGGTATACACACTGTCACACCCTATACTGGGTATACACACTGTCACACCCTATACTGGGTATACACACTGTCACACCCTATACTGGGTATACATACTGTCACACCCTATACTGGGTATACACACAGTTACACCCTATACTTGGTATACATACTGTCACACCCTATACTGGGTATACACACTACTCCAAAAGACAGTCACACTCTATACTGGGTATACATACTGTCACACCCTATACTGGGTATACACACTACTCCAAAAGACAGTCACACTCTATACTGGGTATACATACTGTCACACCCTATACTGGGTATACGTACTGTCACACCCTATACTGGGTATACATACTGTCACACCCTATACTGGGTATACACACAGTCACACCCTATACTGGGTATACACACTGTCACACCCTATACTGGTATACACACTGTCACACCCTATACTGGTATACATACTGTCACACCCTATACTGGGTATACATACTGTCACACCCTATACTGGGTATACATACTGTCACACCCTATACTGGGTATACATACTGTCACACCCTATACTGGTATACACACTGTCACACCCTATACTGGTATACATACTGTCACACCCTATACTGGGTATACACACAGTCACACCCTATACTGGGTATACACACAGTCACACCCTATACTGGGTATACACACAGTCACACCCTATACTGGGTATACACACAGTCACACCCTATACTGGGTATACATACTACTCCAAAGGACTGTCACACCCTATACTGGGTATACACACAGTCACACCCTATACTAGGTATACACACAGTCACACCCTATACTGGTATACACACAGTCACACCCTATACTGGTATACACACTGTCACACCCTATACTGGGTATACACACAGTCACACCCTATACTGGGTTCACACACAGTCACACCCTATACTGGTATACACACAGTTACACCCTATACTGGTATACACACAGTCACACCCTACACTGGGTATATATACTGACCTTAAATGAGCTGTGGACTAGAGTCTCGTCCAGGTCTATGACAACACATTTCCTGTTCATGTCCTGGTGCCGCACCTGTGATAGCAGGTACTTCTCTGGTGGTGCCTACAAAAATAACAGTATGTGTAACTCTGTTGCTACATGATTTTTAATTTTGAGGTAAATTATTTTGATTCATGAGATATATATATACTAGGCTACATGTGTTTGGTAGACTACATGTGTTTGTGAGACTACACGTGTTTGTGAGACTACACGTGTTTGGGAGACTACACGTGTTTGGGACACTACACGTGTTTGGGAGACTACACGTGTTTGGGAGACTACACGTGTTTGGGAGACTACACGTGTTTGGGAGACTACACATGTTTGGGAGACTACACGTGTTTGGGAGACTACACGTGTTTGGGAGACTACACGTGTTTGGGAGACTACACGTGTTTGGGAGACTACACGTGTTTGGGAGACTACACGTGTTTGGGAGACTACACGTGTTTGGGAGACTACACGTGTTTGGGAGACTACACGTGTTTGGGAGACTACACGTGTTTGGGAGACTACACGTGTTTGGGAGACTACATGTGTTTGGGAGACCACACTTGTTTGGGAGACTACACGTGTTTGGGAGACTACACGTGTTTGGGAGACTACATGTGTTTGGAAGACTACATGTGTTTGGGAGACTACACGTGTTTGGGAGACTACACGTGTTTGGGAGACTACATGTGTTTGGGAGACTACATTTGTTTGGGAGACAACACGTGTTTGGGAGACTACACGTGTTTGGGAGACTACATGTGTTTGGGAGACTACACGTGTTTGGGAGACTACACGTGTTTGGGAGACTACATGTGTTTGGGAGACTACACGTGTTTGGGAGACTACACATGTTTGGGAGACTACATTTTTTTGGGAGACTACACGTGTTTGGGAGACTACACGTGTTTGGGACGTGGTTGGGAGACTACACGTGTTTGGGAGACTACATGTGTTTGGGAGACTACATGTGTTTGGGAGACTACATGTGTTTTAACTACATGTGTTTGGGAGACTACATGTGTTTGGGAGACTACATGTGTTTGGGAGACTACACGTGTTTGGGAGACTACACGTGTTTGGGAGACTACACGTGTTTGGGAGACTACACGTGTTTGGGAGACTACACGTGTTTGGGAGACTACATGTGTTTGGGAGACTACATGTGTTTGGGAGACTACACGTGTTTGGGAGACTACGCATGTTTGGGAGACTACATGTGTTTGGGAGACTACACGTGTTTGGGAGACTACACGTGTTTGGGAGACTACATGTGTTTGGGAGACTACATGTGTTTGGGAGACTACATGTGTTTGGGAGACAACATGTGTTTGGGAGACTACATGTGTTTGGGAGACTTTGTGTGTTTGCTGACCGATCCTGTTAGTTGTTATACTCTGCTTACTCGTGGGTTTCCATTCTCCTCCACCACAGGCACCTGACAATTAGACGGAGGATTGTTGTTGTTGTTGGTGGTACCAAAACAGCAGAAGAAGGAACTGAATATTCCTCGGTTTCTCGGCTTCTTCATGGCATTATTATTGGCATTGTTCGCCGTCGTGCCTGAAACAACAAACGTACAACACTTAATGATCCTAATCTGATCACACAATCCTTTATGGTGCAATGACCTGTTGTGGTCAAGATATATCCACTGACATGGCAAGTCATAGGTATTGGTAGTTTCACTAAAAGTATTTTCAGAAGTGGTCAAGGGTACATTTTCACCTTTAACCTTTTGTTGAATGACCACCAAAATTTAATAAGATGTAGAGCTTGATAGTGTAATGCTATGATGTGAATATGAATTCAATCTGTTGAGGGGTTCATGAGATATGTTATATTCTAGAAGTGGTAGGTGCAATTGTGACCTTTGACTTTAACCTTGACCAATGCAATCAGTTACAATGTATATAACTTGAGAGTGTGATGGTATTGTGTGAATATGACATGAATCTGAGTGCAGGGTTCATGAGAAATCTTGTATACAAGCTTTTTATTCCATAAGTGGTCAATGGTGACCTTTGACTTTTGACCTATCACAACCAAAATGCAATCAGGTGTTGAACTTGAGAGTGTGACAATGGGGTGTAAATGTGACAAGCTTGTGGTTATCAGACACACTGAGCCTGCAGACACAGACAAGTGATTTCTGAATATAACCCAACCCCAAGTTTTGAGTTTGATTTATTAAAATATCACTGGGTTCTATAGAAATGTCATATTTTCAAGAGTTTCCAACATTTCCCAAAACTAAAACAAGACATAGCAGATGATACTAATACCCTCATTAGGTCATAAACCCTATGTACAGTACAGTACAGTGCTCCTACAGTTCAGGCATACCTCTGATTAACACTATTTCGCAGCGATTAATTTTTGCAAATTTTAATCAACTGCGAAATATGCGAAAATTAATCACACACAAAAATAAGCTGGTTTATAGTATTTGTATACCCTCAACGACTTATCATTTCAGGACAATTTACTGGTGTTCCAAACGCTCTAAGTTATATGCTCCATCAGGGGAACTGTCAGGCAGATATGAGAGTTTATAATATGACTCCGTTTTGTTCTCAATGCTGATTGGTCTGAACAGCCAGTGCTGTCAGAATAAAATGCGATATTACCCTACAATAACGAAAGTCTTAACAAGAGGTTAATATTGAAATCCCCCCACCCCTTAATGCCACGAACCTTGCAGGTTGATAACTGAATCCAAAACACCTACTGTGGAATACTGACCAATCAGACGTCAGTAAAAAATTACTCTGTATAGTGTAAATATGGCAGACGTCAGCAATGCTTCACTTGTATTATTATAAACAAAACTAGATTCAGAAGTATTGCTTAGGAGGATGTAGCTAGGCTGTTAAACGAAAAGGATGCCAGGAACACAAGAATAGGAACAATAACATCAATAATGTCCTCTGCTGTTTTGAAGCAGAAAAGAGCATAGAGACGGCTTCCTACAGATACTGGTGAATGGTCAGGCTCAACTGAGGAAGTCTAAGATGAAAAAATGCTCAATGTATTAACGGAGACAAATTTCATATAATAAAACAGTTAATGACCATTGTTTGGGTCACTAAGGTGAATACGAGGATTTATCAACCTTCGAAAGCGATATTTCCTCAAGGCCAGAGAAAAGGTAGATAATTGTGTTATATGGCATGAACCAGGTCTTCAAGTGTCAAAAATCTACCATTGGGCTGTTGTATATGGCTGCATATCCACTTGACTAGTCCCTCTACCTCGTGTACAACACCACAGCAACAGCCCAAGTCAGCTTCCATGGCAGACACACAACACTAGTACTGGTACAGTAGAGTCATGTGATAACACTGGTACAGTATACGTAGTTCAGAGTGTCACAGGATAACAGAACATTGTCACAGAACAGCATCCTATATATAATACTATACACTAATTTATGCATCCCATAAATTAGAGACAGTAAATGCATATCAAAAGAGATGTCCTCAAATAAACAAAACTTTGGCTATATATATAGTAGTGCTACAAAGCAGTAAAGTTCATCAATTACATACCCAGGTACACTTTATCAAAATCAATGACTTCAGGGGAAATCGAGTGTCTTCCCCTGAAACAAATCAACCCACGGTCCCATACCCAAACAGACAAAGCCTAAATGTTTTCATCTTGTCTTATTTCAAAATACACCATGGAGCTCAATAATGGTAATAAAAAAGACTCAACACAGAACTGTCACATCACTGCCACACAACACAAGGCTGAAAGTTTGTCCTGTGACATTGCCACACAACACAAGGCTGAAAGTTTGTCCTGTGACAGTGCCACACAACACAAGGCTGAAAGTTTATCCTGTGACAGTGCCACACAACACAAGGCTGAAAGTTTGTCCTGTGACAGTGCCACACAACACAAGGCTGAAAGTTTGTCCTGTGACAGTGCCACACAACACAAGGCTGAAAGTTTGTCCTGTGACATTGCCACACAACACAAGGCTCAAAGTTTGTCCTGTGACATTGCCACACAACACAAGGCTGAAAGTTTGTTCTGTGACAGTGCCACACAACACAAGGCTGAAAGTTTGTCCTGTGACAGTGCCACACAACACAAGGCTGAAAGTTTGTCCTGTGACAGTATCATTGTATTGAAACATGCCGCCACATGTTTTCCAAGCCTATGTACAAATCTATGTATCAGCAGAATACATCCCTGTATCTCCTCAGGAAAACAGACGGGTTATATATTCACTCTAACTTTGGTAATTACACATCATTTCTCAAGGCAGCTACACATTGCCACCAATGTTTACATCACATCAAATGGTATGTGAAAAGTTGACCAATAAAAGAAGCTGTTACATATAGATCTAAACCCGACCATTCAAATAAGCTGTTACATGGCTAGGTTATAGATTATATTGACCAGATTTACAGAATGTTTCACAACTTACAGGGTATTAAACCATTAATGTGTTGAATGTTTTCTACCAAGGCCAGTGTTTGAAGCCATGTGATAAACCAATACCGTAACAGCTGGATCTCATAGGAAAGGCAGAAATATTTATACTCTAATCATCTCACTCTACAACAGGGGAAATAACTCCTACATTCCTTGATGAGAAAATATGTTAGTGTAGGACTGACAATACTTGGTTACCTGTTATTGTACAATACAGGACTGACAATACTTGGTTACCTGTTATTGTACAATACAGGACTGACAATACTTGGTTACCTGTTACTGTCCAATACAGGACTGACAATACTTGGTTACCTGTTACTGTACAATACAGGACTGACAATACTTGGTTACCTGTTATTGTACAATACAGGACTGACAATACTTGGTTACCTGTTACTGTACAATACAGGACTGACAATACTTGGTTACCTGTTACTGTACAATACAGGACTGACAATACTTGGTTACCTGTAAATTGTACAATACAGGACTGACAATACTTGGTTACCTGTTATTGTACAATACAGGACTGACAATACTTGGTTACCTGTTATTGTATGATACAGGAATAACAATACTTGGTTACCTGTTACTGTACAATACAGGACTGACAATACTTGGTTACCAGTTACTGTACAATACAGGACTGACAATACTTGGTTACCTGTTATTGTACAATACAGGACTGACAATACTTGGTTACCTGTTACTGTACAATACAGGACTGACAATACTTGGTTACCTGTTATTGTACAATACAGGACTGACAATACTTGGTTACCTGTTATTGTATGATACAGGACTGACAATACTTGGTTACCTGTTACTGTACAATACAGGACTGACAATACTTGGTTACCTGTTACTGTACAATACAGGACTGACAATGCTTGGTTACCTGTTATTGTACAATACAGGACTGACAATACTTGGTTACCTGTTATTGTACAATACAGGACTGACAATACTTGGTTACCTGTTATTGTACAATACAGGACTGACAATACTTGGTTACCTGTTATTGTATGATACAGGACTGACAATACTTGGTTACCTGTTACTGTACAATACAGGACTGACAATACTTGGTTACCTGTTATTGTATGATACAGGACTGACAATACTTGGTTACCTGTTATTGTATGATACAGGACTAACAATACTTGGTTACCTGTTACTGTACAATACAGGACTGACAATACTTGGTTACCTGTTATTGTACAATACAGGACTGACAATACCTGGTTACCTGTTATTGTATGATACAGGACTGACAATACCTTGTTACCTGTTATTGTATGATACAGGACTGACAATACTTGGTTACCTGTTATTGAAATAAATATCTCACCGACAATATCAAAATTCATGACTCTGATCCCCCTCTTTCCTCCCCTTTTCTCTCATAGAGCCAAATTTACAAATGTATTACATAAGTAGGAGTGTATATCATTGTGCTAGTCAGTAGTGTAGACACCAGCAGCCGTGTTCAGCCTTGCTATTTACATGTGTGTGAGAGGCCAGGTGTACCACACACTTCATCCGTTCATGTATTACCCATCGCTGAATAGTAAATGGTTGAAAGGCAATTTTTGTGTAAAAAGGATAACGTACCATGGGACATATATGGCCAATTCCTTCAGAGAAAACTTGCAACATCCGATTCACATATCATTGTCATGGTTACCAAACAAGTCACAATGAAATCTGATAACACATCGTGTACTACACCAGTAATTCATACAGATATGTACTACACCAGTAATTCATACAGATATGTACTACACCAGTAATTCACACAGATATGTACTACACCAGTAATTCATACAGATAAGTACTACACCAGTAATTCATACAGATATGTACTACACCAGTAATTCATACAGATAAGTACTACACCAGTAATTCATACAGATATGTACTACACCAGTAATTCATACAGATATGTACTACACCAGTAATTCATACAGATAAGTACTACACCAGTAATTCACAGATATGTACTACACCAGTAATTCACACAGATATGTACTACACCAGTAATTCACACAGATAAGTACTACACCAGTAATTCACACAGATATGTACTACACCAGTAATTCACACAGATATGTACTACACCAGTAATTCATACAGATAAGTACTACACCAGTAATTCACACAGATATGTACTACACCAGTAATTCACACAGATATGTACTACACCAGTAATTCACACAGATATGTACTACACCAGTAATTCATACAGATATGTACTACACCAGTAATTCACACAGATAAGTACTACACCAGTAATTCACACAGATATGTACTACACCAGTAATTCACACAGATATGTACTACACCAGTAATTCACACAGATAAGTACTACACCAGTAATTCACACAGATATGTACTACACCAGTAATTCACACAGATATGTACTACACCAGTAATTCACACAGATATGTACTACAACAGTAATTCACACAGATATGTACTACACCAGTAATTCATACAGATATGTACTACACCAGTAATTCACACAGATATGTACTACACCAGTAATTCATACAGATAAGTACTACACCAGTAATTCACACAGATATGTACTACACCAGTAATTCACACAGATATGTACTACACCAGTAATTCATACAGATATGTACTACACCAGTAATTCATACAGATAAGTACTACACCAGTAATTCATACAGATATGTACTACACCAGTAATTCATACAGATATGTACTACATCAGTAATTCATACAGATATGTACTACACCAGTAATTCACACAGATATGTACTACACCAGTAATTCATACAGATATGTACTACACCAGTAATTCACACAGATAAGTACTACACCAGTAATTCACACAGATATGTACTACACCAGTAATTCACACAGATATGTACTACACCAGTAATTCACACAGATATGTACTACACCAGTAATTCACACAGATATGAACTACACCAGTAATTCACACAGATATGTACTACACCAGTAATTCACAGATATGTACTACACCAGTAATTCACACAGATATGTACTACACCAGTGATTCACACAGATATGTACTACACCAGTAATTCACACAGATAATTGTACTACACCAGTAATTCACACAGATATGTACTACACCAGTAATTCACACAGATATGTACTACACCAGTAATTCACACAGATATGTACTACACCAGTAATTCACACAGATATGTACTACACCAGTAATTCACACAGATAAGTACTACACCAGTAATTCACACAGATAAGTACTACACCAGTAATTCATACAGATATGTACTACACCAGTAATTCATACAGATAAGTACTACACCAGTAATTCACACAGATATGTACTACACCAGTAATTCACACAGATATGTACTACACCAATAATTCACACAGATACTGTATGTACTACACCAGTATTTCCCCATATATGTAGTAGATTAGTAAGAATTGAAAAAGAAAAGTTCCACGGTAACACTAAATATGTATGTACTGTACCTTTCATACAAGAAACTCTAACAAAAGGATCCACATGTATATTAAACCTAGATCTCACATACATGCACCCAAAACACTAAGTACACAAACTGTATACATATACGTAGCTCTCAATACTGGCAGTCTGCCCTTTCTCAACAGATGGACCAGAAAACTGATAACTTTTACACTGATTTACATGTTAAACTCCCCAGCAGAATCCGGAGATTCCATTTGTGTTACGAACTATTACTGAAGAAGTTTGAATGTCTATCATTCTGACAATTTTACCTATAGACCAGTGCTCATGTGTACAACTGTATCATCAATTGATTATACATGTTAACAGGGATCACTTTGGGGATTTTTACCCATTTTTTTCCTGAAAATCTCATTAAAATTTCAAAATAGTGTTACCACTTTATTTAGAAAAATCTCATAGAAATTTCACTCATCTCAAAAAATCCCTAAAATTCTCCCATAGTTTTTAAAAGCCAGAATTATCCCTGTGTTAATAAGCATGCAAAATTGAACTTGGTGAACAAGAATGCATAACTCTTGTCACATACATGTAAGGGTTTCGCATTGCCAACATTTTGTTTATTTTGTAAATATCTTGATATTTACCAAGTAAATTATTATAATTTATAGATTAGATATTAAATAAGAGATCCCAGACGGATCTTGGTGCCCTGACCATCAATGATTTTTCATTTGTTCTAAAATAGATATTTTTCCAAGCCCTTCTTCTTTTTTCGTTCATTTCATTTCTTTTCATCGTAGATCTATGAACTTTGAAAAATTTCTTTGAAAATTGATAATAGTTGAAGGAATGTCTCTTGTCGAGTTTTGTTTTTCTGATCAGTTCCAAAATCCTAAAATTCAAGAATGATCCATCATGTATTTCTAAAAAAGAATACCCTTATTTAATTAATATACTGTCATAGTCAAAATACAATATGGATGCCTGTGTCGGCAATATTGTTGTGAACATGGATTTGTAGAGGTGCCGAGCTGACTTCTCTGTAGGCTTGTGGAGTAGGACAACTCGCCCCGAAGGTGCTGAGCTGCAATGTTTGACGGTATTGGGTGTAGTCTACACCTGGTCAAGCCTCTATACGGACGTGTTTACGTACTGTTGGTCTGACTGTAGATTACGCTGCCGCTGTAGGCAAACTCCATATATACATATATATCATACCTCGTAGCTTCTCACTACAAATTGGTGTCAGAAGTAAATTCAAATTATAGTTATAATTTCTCAATATTACGCGTTTACCTGTACACGGAACGGTTACTATTTATAACTACGCCAAGCGCCGGTGTTATAGCCCGGGGCCGTTCCGCTGTGAGTACACGCTCAGTTGAGATCATTGTAGCTTTGCGCCGGGTTTGAACAGGGTGTTTTGTGTTTTGAACATGTCACTGAATATTAACGTTGCAACTTGTGCTGAGCAGGTCGGAATAAATTCTGGCATGGCTATGGCCATCTTTCAAGAGCAAGAGTGTGACGATACGGTGACAATGGCAGATTTGAAGGGAGGGTCAAATGTATTTAGCACTATGTGGGACCCGTTTGTTAATAAAGGGTTAGTGTCCTTTCGGACGGTTGTCTCTCGGGGTCAGGTTAGGGAGGATATGGTTGATAATGCAGTTCTACAACATGTAAACAACATTGCTGGAAAATATGATTTTGGGAGGGAGATAAAGAACAGCTACCTTCAGAAGGTCCCATCGGGACAGGGCCATAGTTGTAATTCTAAGGATCAGGGTTCGATAACTTCCACTCACATATTCCGACGTGAACTGGCAGAGTCGCGACAATTTGCGGAGGAAACGATTGAAGAATATGCAGAGAGAGCTCGGAGTCTGGCGTCTTCCGGCTATCCTTGGGCCCAGGAAGATTTTGTAGAAATAATTGCCGTCGACAGTTTCCTAAAAGGCATGCTTGATAGGCGTGTAGCCCTCGTAGTTCGGAACACAGCCCCAAGCACAATGGAAGACACGCTCACATTAGCAAAGAGTGCTACAATCAACAAGGAAAAAGTATCCGAGTCTGCAAAGCAGTTAAAGCCAGACAGTGAACGCAACGACGACTTTGAGGGGGCGTTGATTATGCAAGCCGATGAACCTTCACAGAAAAATAAAAATGATGTATTGGAAGAAATAATTCAGAACCAAGGGGAGAAGCTCAAAATGGACGTTGACTGTGCTGTTCCAAGAGTCATTGCAGCAGTCAAAAATGTTCAGTCCAGCTCAACCTCATTGGAAATCAGAGCCAAACTTGACAAATGCCATGCTGGAATTCCAATAGAGAGGGTTTATGTGGATTCACTGGGTCCTTTGCCATTAACGACACAAGACGAACAAAGTGTGCAGATTGCAGTGGACCAGTTTGGCAAATGTGAGGAGTGTTGTCCTCAAGCAGCTGGTCAGGTTGCAACAACAATGTCCTTGGCGCGGGTTGATGGGTTCATTTCCCGTTTCGGAGATCCATTGAAGCAACACGAAGAATATGGGGGCAAGATGGGTTACAAGGTGATGAGTGCAGTTCCTTATCACCAGCCTAACTGCTTAATGCTCGGTAGCAAGGCAATGCATTTCTTACATTTGTCTCTCAGTACAGAAATGGTGAGCGCATCAGTGATTGTGCGGGCAGCTTGTCCTGTACCGATAAAAAGAGATATAAACGAGATGAATGCGCTTACCAAAAGCAGTCTTAAAACCTCCCAGGGCAGACACAACATAGACCAGAATCTAAGTGCTCAGCACGGATCACATGACATTGTTCAGGTGGTCGACTCTATGGCACAAGCAAGGCGAAGACCAATACTTCGAGGCCCTTGTTTGGGACCATATTTCAGCTCGAAGACGGTGGCCCCCTTGCTATATGAGATAAGGGACAGGAATGGGTTGTGCAACATACATCGGGGTCTGTTAAGTTTTAAGTCCTTGGACATTTCTCTTTGGCGGACTGTCTTGAGTGGGGAAACAGCTGAGAAACTGGACACAAGTGGTATACCAGGTGGCAGTAATGTCGTTGTGGACGATCCAGCTCGACTATGGGCAGATAATCCTTTGGAAGCGGACATTGGTGATAAAAAAGACATTTCGCGGTCTTGTGGCATGACAGACACTTGTCCGCCTTCACCAGACAGAGATCCTGATCATGCTGTTCGAAAGTTGTCTGCAACCTCAACGACTGCTACACAATGTACTCGGGGCTCTATTCCACGCTGCTACGATGGGACAGGTGACTGCAGCTTCCGTTGGCTATTCTTTTACCAGTCCTCTATTTTAAAACGGGGAAGAGTGTTGTGAACATGGATTTGTAGAGGTGCCGAGCTGACTTCTCTGTAGGCTTGTGGAGTAGGACAACTCGCCCCGAAGGTGCTGAGCTGCAATGTTTGACGGTATTGGGTGTAGTCTACACCTGGTCAAGCCTCTATACGGACGTGTTTACGTACTGTTGGTCTGACTGTAGATTACGCTGCCGCTGTAGGCAAACTCCATATATACATATATATCATATCTTGTAGCTTCTCACTACAATATTATATCCCCCGGAGCAGTCCAAAAATATGGCCATGCACAACTAGCTTTAGGATCACACAGACCCTGAATATGAAATTTGAGAGGGATCCAGCCAGTACTTTTCAGGATTTTCAGAAATAGCGATCACAATCTATTAATGCAAAATCCAAGACGGCTGCCTGTGTCAGCCATTTTGTTTTATGGGTCGACTCAAAAACATTGCATTGCACAATTAATGACCAAGAGGAACCTGAATATGAAATTTGAGAAGGATCCATCCTGTACTTCTCAAGAAATAGCGATCACAAGAATTGTTTAAGGACGATGGACCAGGGAAGCAGGGTGATTTGAATAGCCCACCATCTGATGGAGGCCATTGGAGGGATAAAATTTAAACATTTAAACAATCTTTACACTTGATAAAACAATATACCATAATGAATTATGGCCATGCTAGCATGTAATGAAAATAAACTGTGGTAGACCCAGGATCCAAGAGCCTTAGATTTCTCTGATGGGTAGGTTAGTTTGATTCCCTTGTAAAACCAATGTGTTACTTAATAATAAATCCTTTTAAAAGGAATGATGAGACAAAACAAGAGATCCAAGAGGGATCTTGGCGCCCACCATTGATGGTTTTTCATTCATTCTTAGAAAGATGGATCTTTTCCCTTCTTATTTTAACTTTCATTTATGTACTTTATCTTAGTTCTATGAATTTCCCTTGAAAATTAATAACAGTTGAAATGTCTCTTGTCAGGAGTTTTGTTTTTATGATCAGTTCCAAATTCAAAATCCATCTTGTATTTCTTAAAATATAACCATAATATACTTTCATAGTCAACATACAAGATGGCTGTCTGAAGGCCATATTTTCCCCCTGGAGCAGTCCAAAAATTAGACCATGCACAACTAGGGACCGAACAGAACAGACTTATGAAATTTGGAAAGGACCCCTCAAGTACTTCTCAAGAAATAGCGATCACAAACTATCACTAACAAATTAGGGTCCCTGAACAAAAATTGGGAAAATATCATCGCCATTTTCCACAAATTGGGAAAATACCATCGGTGTTTCATCAAATTTGGGAATATATTATAAAATTGGAAAAATATATGAATTATATAAGCTTAGCTGTTTCTTTTCATAATATTTGTACAAATGAATACAAGTCAGCATATCTTTTCAGGATATTTGTTTTAATCAATCAGAGAATGTTTTAATTTTCTGCAGTCTTTTGTGTGCTTAAACTCATTAACAAGCTTGTCAAGAGTGAAATTGGAGATTGTTTGAAGCAGCTGCCTGACTTTCAGATCGGGAATTACCAGTATTTCGTTTGAAAAAGCCTGTAACTTTCATTAAATCTTTTGAATCTTTGAGCAAAATCTTCTTTGCATAATATTTGGAATCGTGTGACATCGTCCCGAGTCCAGTACTTGATTTGACCTCAGTAAATAGAACGAGTCAATGTAACGTAAACGCTTTGCATTAAACTCCCCTTTAAACGGGCGATTCAAACGCAGATATGATATGACTTCAATAAGACTATCCAAGCGCATGCGCGCATCGCAAAACCAACAACAACACGATGACTCACGGTAACATTTTAACGTTGACAAAATAATGACTGGAAGCTTGTATAAATCCAAATTTTTAGGTTGTCATATGTTAACAGCGATAAGGAAAATACAGACCGGAATTGGGAAAATATAGACTGAACTTGGGAAAATACGTGCCAATTTTCAATTGGGAATGGGTCCGTGTACCGGACCCAAAATATGCCTGGCAAAAACCCTGAATACCATATGTCAAAGGGCATCCAGCATAGCAACAATACCATATGTCAAAGGGCATCCAGCATAGCAACAATACCATGTCAAAGGGCATCCAGCATAGCAACAATACCATGTCAAAGGGCATCCAGCATAGCAACAATACCATATGTCAAAGGGCATCCAGCATAGCAACAATACCATATTAGAGCAGTTAGAAATTTTTTTTTACTGGGAGAGACCCCCCCACCATACCCACATCCCCCTTCTGGACATCGCTTCTCAATTTGTTGTTCGTCATTTAGTGTTTCATCTGAGGCTGAAGCCCTCAGGACTAGTCACAATACCACAGGACTAGTAGTACCTTAAAAGTTTTAGAAGTCCTTTGGACTAATATATTGAAAAAGTTAGTTACAAACGAACCCTGGTCTTGTTGACTAGTTGAGTTTTTTATTTTGTTTTTGTATTCTTATCTATAACTTATACTCATGAAGAGAAAATTGTACAAAGTTAGCACTCAGGATACACCAAAACTCATATTAGAGCATTTAGATATTATTTTTTTACTGGGAGAGACACCCCCCCCCCCCCTCAATACCCCTTCTGGACAAGCCCGCTGGCTCATCGCTTCTCACTTGGTTGTTCGTCACTTAGTGTTTCAACTGAGGCTGAAGCCCTCAGGACAAGTCACAATACCACAGGGCTAGTACCTTAGAAATTGTACAAGTCCTTTGGACTAAGATATTGAAAAAGTTTTTTTCTAACCCTGGAAAGTATAGAATTTATGCAACAGATCAAATTCTTCCCTCCTGAAAAGTTTTATAGATGTGAAATGCATTGCTGGTAAAAAGTTAAAATGAAATCTTCCTACTTTACGCATTGTTTTCAATGAATTACGCACCAGAATTAATACTGAAATAAGGAGGTACAGCCATTATGCAGCAGATATGACAAATACCCAGTCAGGCTCCAAGTTAAAATCACTGGAAGTCAAAGTCTACAAAACACACCTGGATTTAACATGGCCGACACAGTTAAAAACAGGGTAGGGTAAAGTGATCGTGAGTCGGCACATCCCGTCTTATATGTCGAATATGTTACGGTTCATATAACCTAGCTACCGTTATGCAATGGATATCATCCGAAAGGTCTTGTTTTTCGCTACAAAGCGCTTCTCGGATTTCCTCTGTATTTATTATGTTGAAAACACTAGGACTGAAAAACTGTCAATAGGCATATTTGATCGTGAGTTGGACACATTTGATCATAAGTCGGACAGATCGTTTGCACTATAATATTAATGGATTTGGAGTCGTTAGTATTGCCAATTAGGAATGAGTTTCACTGTGCGTGTTTCATTTCATGCCGTTGTTTGCGTAATTTAGTTTTGAACTGAATAGAACTATTGGTTTTGCACTTTCTACTCGATTCTTAATATTAAGGATGTGAATTTACCTGAATTTAACCTAAACTTTTATGCCGGGTATCCTCGACGAAGCGCAGAATATCTGCTGTTCTATTTTCCTTCTACTTTTTTCACGAGTCTCAGCACAGCTTGTAACACGCCTGTGTTTTGTACAGCGCATGGATGTTTTATGTCTGTTGTTAAATGCTAGACAATGTATTTCTATATTGTAATACATATAGGTAAATTATATCTACCTTAGTTGCTATATCTATCAATGTATACCTCATTCTCAAGGTATTTGGAATCTGCAAGCGTAAGTGGCAGTCGAACCCATTCACATTACAGTATAACTTGTCTAATCCGAATCCCTGTCTATTCTGGCCTTACAGTTCTGTCCCAGCATATACCTCTGAACTCATATCAAACCTCTACAAACTGAACACTTGTGTATACCGGCCAAAACATTCCGTCACATGACATTCGGTTTAGAAAAGTCAGTTATGATCAAACAACTATTAAGTAAAATGTTTTATAACTTGTATAAGAAAAGTCAAAGAAAGGTCGCCACATAATGTCTTTTCTGCTCTCTTTCTCTCACGATCAATTCGCTTCTCTTCCTTATGCATTTGCTTCTTTGCTTTAAGTTCCGATATCACGCAAGGCTTTGTTATATAAAGAAAAAAATGTCCGCAATACCCAGTAGAGTTAAATTTTCTTGTGTTTCTTATTATTTTTTCGAAAAGGAATTAAAATAAGTTCCAAAATCTTATTTTACCTCCTCGTAAAAAGGAGTTAAAACGTGTAAAAAACATTCTAATATTAATTATTAAACCTCACGTTGGGATTGTTAATTTTTGCCATGCTTGTTTTCCATCAGTTTTAATGATAAAGTCATCCATAAAAATGGACATTTTGTAGACATCTTGCATGTTTTCTCTTTTATTTCTTTCCTTCTTTTAAAATATGGGTCTGCATACATTACATATCAAATTCTTAAAGAAGTCCTCCATCACTGAGTCGCATATGACTGCAGCCTTAATTCTGGCTTTTCCAATTATTATTTACTCCTGGTCTAGCGCTGCTTCCAAATGACACATAAAAATGTACAGGTCATTATAATTATCTTTGTTAGGTCGTCATACAAAAGTCATTATGCCATGACCCATTAGTCGTCCTGTCAACCACAAAATCCTGGTCTTTTTTTGTATGTAGGGTTTAAAAACTTCCTCTTTTCCTTCACCTCTGAACTCAACAATTTACGTTTTTTAATGCTTAAGTGGGTACTGCACCTGAAACATATACTAGTCTTTGCGGCAACATTTGCGACTTAAAGTACTGGAAACGATTGGCAAGATGTATAACTAAAGAAACAAATACCAGACGTTTTTTCCGGACTCGTTCTAATTTTTTTACCAGACATTTGGAAATGTATTTAAAATATTTTACCGGTCCTAAATGATTTTTTTTGGACATGACCGACGGTGTTTGGCACACACTGAGCATGCATGGATCAAGCATGGACGGGTGATCAGACCAAAACTTGTTTAGGTTGTTTTAATTTACTTAATTATTCAGGAATGTGGACATGCATGTATTGTATGGTGCAGTTTATAATACATACCCTTTATGATACCACTAAATCATGCTAATTTTGTTCTGGAACTACATACATTCTATATATCATTGTCAGGGAATCAAAACATTGTAACTTCACTTTTTGTGAAAACTCTTTTTTGTGCCACTTGCAATCTTCCCGCCACACCACATCACCTCTCAAAAGCTTGTACATATAGGCAAATGAAAAGTTTTATTTTCATCATGTGATCAAAAACTCGTATTTTCATTGGGCTTGATGTCATAATGACAAAACCATGTATCTACATGAAAATTTTTGATCGCAGCAGGAAGTCCACGTTTACGAGAAAATGACTGACATGCGAGATTTATTCATCAGTTTTTGCTATGTAAATGTAATATCAATGATAATAAGATATTTTGATCAATATTTATCAAACAAAAGTGATTATAGAGAGGTTAACGACAACGGACGATAAATTTGATGTCTATATATCATATTCACAATTTAAGAGATACTTATGTATATATATGGGTTTGAGATTGCATTTTCTAACTATCCATGAAATGATAATATAGGTATGTATATTTATAAAGGAAAAGGTCATTTTGAGTAGCCCTCTGCACTTACAAGGTTTTGCAATTCATATTTGAGCATGGTGTAACAGGAAGTTAAAACTTACTATTTTTTGTGTTGGGCAAAATATTGTAACTGTCGAAATTGCAGAAAAACAGAGGTGAAAACCTTGTAACTGATCAATGGTAAAACCTAGCAGGAATATGTGATACACAATTTGATATCACTGTGTGAAAACAGGATGTTTTTACAAGTTGTTGGTAGCATACTTGATATTAGAACTTCCCGATTAAAGTCATGAAACAGTTTTTTGCGGACGATGATATGTATCTTCGAAACAAAATATTTGTGAAAGATTTTGATTGTACATAAAAAAAAATTATTTGTAGGCCAGACTCTTAGGTTTGAATAATACTCATCTCATTGTTATAAATACTATGTACATTACTTTTTTAATATATAGTGAAAGTATCACTTTTGCAAGTTTGATCAAATATGTCCAATAACTGTCTGTAACAGCCCCCCCCCCCCCCCCCTAAATCTATATGAAGGCGTGCCACAGCTAGCTAAGCCTACTGTGTAGGTCTCAATGTGAACGAAAGCAGACACCTATAATTCACTAATCACGAAGTCAAAGTAAGTAATAAAGACCTTATATTTATAAGTGGGTGCATTTTTTAAGTCGTGAATAAAGGGCTAGATGAAAGTAAAGTGAGGCACGATTTATCTCGTCCCCGTGAAGTCCCGTGACCCCGGTCGTCAATGTTGACATGCGAATATTCGGTGTGTAGATACGTGCAAAACTAGGCCTACATTTAGTAAACAAACTTGACCCGATTTCACCAGTAAATAAACCCTGTTCAAACCGCAAGTAAATGGTTAACCTCCTAGATTCTATACACTTTCTCTAAAATAACGTCTTCCAGCTAGAAAGTAGACACACCGCACCATAAGAGCAGAGGAATTTCCTTGCGTTCCTATGCAGTTTGGGTTACAGTCCAACCTGTAGCCATTCATGTGGGAATGTTTATTTTATTGTGAGCAGGATCATATTGCATTGTAACTTAATTGTGTAAATGAGCACGGCTCATATTTGTTCAATATATTGAGACCACAAAGAAATCAGTGAACATAGCACAGATCATGTAAAGGTATGTGTAAATCACTGTTATTTACGGGACGTATGTGCCGATTTTTTCATTCTTGTCTACCCCTTAGTCAGGAACAAACTCGGTCATGGCCTTCACCCACAAATATAAACATGACGATAGTTTCCCCAATTTTAACTCTATAACACGAAGCATAACGATGAAAAGACGAGCAGGATATCAATAGTTTGCATATATAACAAGCATAGCTATTGATTTGCATGGAACAACACAGCGCACTATATCTTGTGGCGGAAGTAGATCTGACATACGGTTCGCCATGTTCGACCACTTGCACCCAAACACTTACCATTTTCCGATGGAGGAAACGTATTAAGTTGTTCGTCATCTCGTTGAACTTGTGTTATAATGGACGAAGTGTCCATGTATAGCTTCCGTAAAGTCTGTAAACGACGTCGTGGTTAATTCTTATATAACGAAACTGAGCAACAAACTTCTAAAATATTCAACATGGATGAATACAAGCTTGACTCGACCATCATGGCGTACGAAGTGTTATTTCTATCTCATGCATACTAATGAGCTGGTAAATAGTGTTCTGCTAGACACTATATTTCTACGAGAACAGACGTGTGCTTGCATTTAATTTTACGAACAAGTTACAGTTTTGTGTGATTTTAATTCTTCTATAAGGTTATAATTGTTTTAGTTGTTATTTTATTAATTTAACGCACCTGCCAGCAGTTTACGCGCGAAAACGCAAACCATTCAGATCGAACTTACTTACCCAATCAACCAATCAAAAGAGTTGTCTTAGAACTTGTCAACACTGTGCTATGTTTACATCTTTCACATCTGTTCGGCAGAACCGGTTAAGTGTTGGAAAAGCAATAGGATAATTAAATGCAAGCATAATGTAGATGCACTAAGTAGAAAACGGGTTTTTTCGAAGCAGATAAGATATTCGTAAAGGCTTGTTAGAAAGATATTTGCTTGGTATTAAACATGAAAAGGTTAAAGGTCAACAATGCCCTGGCATGTTTCCAATATATTCGATACGCAAGTGAAATTCCTTTTTATACGTATAGTAAGGACTTATACGTACAATTTTCTTTTTACAACAGAAGTAAGATAAACATTTAATTTTCAAACACATTAATTTATATTTAGGACAACAACCGATTAGTACAAAATCGCAATTTATCGTATGGTCATGCATGATTATATGATACATGTACATGTATCACTGTACATGTATTCTCACTTTGTCCAATGTTCACCTCAACCAGAGACGTATTTAAAGCTTTAATACGTCTCTGGCTCAGCTAGCCCAGTCCATGGCAATCCGTTTGAGTATCTTTACCAGTTGAATTGTATCTGTACTCTCTATTTGAAATACAGACATGTTAATTTCAATAACGATTTCTTTATTTCTACTGAAAATTGAGATCTTAACTCATATTTAGACATCTATTTTTGTATTTACTTGACTTCAATAGAATCTATAATTCCGTGCATGAAACATATATCTGAAATCGACAAAGTTTCCTCACCAGAGACAAGTAATTATATCTTCCCATTCGCCGAACCAATTACTAACAGTATTCAATATTCCATCTAGTACATTGTATACGCGCGCGCGAGATGATGAGCAGAATATGTTCTTACAATTATCATCTTCGCGGTGCCGTAATTTACCAGAACACTCTTTATGGTTATCATTTTTAAGTTTGAATTAACATCAAAAAGTTTCTTCTTTCAAACTTCTTAATCAAGTAAAACGACATACACACATATCTGGATTTTTGGTCATTTTCATGAAATGGCTTTCAAATAGTATCGGACGTACGTTCTATGACAGGGGCGTAGCTGGAGGTATTTTGATGTGCAGGCCCCGCGACGTTTTCAATTTTGGAGAGGGGTACTTCGGGGGAGGGGGGTCACATTTGGACTTCAAATGGTGCCATTGTTTTGGACTTTAAATCATCATTTTCTGGCCTATCATTATACAAATTATTAATCCGAAAATGGAATACGATATGTTTTATTTCCATGATGTATGGAAACAAAACCATTGTCCATACCTTTCTTGTGTCATAAACTCATCAGTAAGTAAAACCAGAGACATTAACATGTACAACCATCTTTGATATACATACGTCTCTGTTTATAAGTATATACATGTATGTTCTGTGCATGACTCAGGAAGTAAGAACTCATGCTTGTGTTCTTAGGCATAATTTTGTATAATTCGAACAGGCCTAGTTTCACGAAAGTTCCTTAACTTAAAAATATCTATAGAAAAGCATTAAAGAATTAACGGGAAAATGTTAAGTTAAAGGAATTTTCCTTAATTTCTGTAATGCTTTCCTATGGAGATATTTAACCGGGCTCATTAATAAATTCTTCGGGGCGTAGCTGCCATGTAAGCACATAAGCCTGTGCTTGCACATCATTTTCCAAAGTATGTGTATTAAAGTCGAAAAAAATTATAATTCAACTTATATTCCCTTTTTTCGACTCGTCAGATTAACATATTAGCCTGCAGAAAATTTGTTAGCTATAAATACTTCAAATTCAATTTTATTTCTTTCCTAATGCAATAGCATATATGATTACAATACATTATATATTAAATCATGTATAATTGTGCAAGAGACCGCAGCCAAAACAATTTAAATAAAATTTATAATACAGCTCACTACGACAATATAAGTAAAGGCTTTATCGTGAGAAAATTCGTATACAAATGAATATCAAATAACATCCAAACATAAGCATCAGTTTGAAACTACCTTCACTCAGGCCGACTTTTTTTTTTATAAAATCATGTCATATAAGGTTTTAGTGATAGATATTAGCTGCTGACGAACAAACTTATGGCACAGGGAAAGGAGAGGTGCAGGTTGATGAAGACTATGGGCAAGTTTTATGGTCGCCATCTTGGTTTCATGGGATATGTTCTGTATCTTTAAGTGATATGAAGATGGACGTTTTTTAGTATGCTGATTAGTGTTTTCCCTTCTTTTTATTGACAATGAGGACTCGTTTCTCATTTTGAGAACCTGATGTTTACTTGGTTGTGACCAATATTTACATGGCAGTTGTCGTCGATGAAGTAGAAGACGTTTACTCTTCCGGAACACCTGGTCTTATTCTCTTGTGCTTTTATAAGGGTCTCCATGTACATCTTTCCTTTTTTGCCTCTAGTTTAATCGATTTTGATTTCGGATTATGGTTTTGTTGACGCTTTGGTACTCTCTGTTTTTTTCAGTAAATCTGTATTAGATTTAATATACAAAAATGACCCTTTTATCATTCTAAAAGTAATAAAAGAAAGGCCAAATTTTACTACATTTTGGTTAATATAATATATGGCGTGTTCTGTATACTATCCTATATTATCTGATGTGTTCTGTAAACTATCCTATATTATCTAATGTGTTTTGTAAACTATCCTGTAATATCTGACGTGTTCTGTAAACTATCCTGTAATATCTGACGTGTTCTGTCTACTATCCTGTAATATCTGACGTGTTATGTATACTATCCTGTAATATCTGATGTGTTCTGTATACTATCCTGTAATATCTGACGTGTTCTGTATACTATCCTGTAATATCTGATGTGTTCTGTAAACTATCCTGTAATATCTGACGTGTTCTGTATACTATCCTGTAATATCTGACGTGTTCTGTAAACTATCCTGTAATATCTGTCGTGTTCTGTAAACTATCATGTAATGTCTGACGTGTTCTGTATACTATCCTGTAATATCTGTCGTGTTCTGTATACTATCCTGTAATATCTGACGTGTTCTGTATACTAACCTGTAATATCTGACGTGTTCTGTATACTAACCTGTAATATCTGACGTATTCTGTAAACTATCCTGTAATATCTGTCGTGTTCTGTAAACTATCCTGTAATATCTGACTAGTTCTGTAAACTATCATGTAATATCTGACGTGTTCTGTAAACTATCCTGTAATATCTGACGTGTTCTGTATACTATCATGTAATATCTGACGTGTTCTGTATACTATCATGTAATATCTGACGTGTTTTGTAATTTCCTGTAATATCTGACGTGTTCTGTATACTATCCTGTAATATCTGACGTGTTCTGTATACTATCCTGTAATATCTGACGTATTCTGTATACTATCCTGTAATATCTGACGTATTCTGTAAACTATCCTGTAATATCTGTCGTGTTCTGTAAACTATCCTGTAATATCTGTCGTGTTCTGTAAACTATCCTGTAATATCTGACGTGTTCTGTATACTATCCTGTAATATCTGACGTGTTCTGTAAACTATCCTGTAATATCTGACGTGTTCTGTGTACTATCCTGTAATATCTGACGTGTTCTGTAAACTATCCTGTAATATCTGACGTGTTCTGTATACTATCCTGTAATATCCGACGTGTTCTGTATACTAACCTGTAATATCTGACATGTTCTGTATACTATCCTGTAATATCAGACGTGTTCTGTAAACTATCCTGTAATATCTGACATGTTCTGTATACTAACCTGTAATATCTGACGTGTTCTGTATACTAACCTGTAATATCTGACGTGTTCTGTAAACTATCCTGTAATATCTGACGTGTTTTGTATACTATCCTGTAATATCTGACGTGTTTTGTATACTATCCTGTAATATCTGACGTGTTCTGTAAACTATCCTGTAATATCTGACGTGGTCTGTAAACTATCCTGTAATATCTGACTAGTTCTGTAAACTATCATGTAATATCTGACGTGTTCTGTATACTATCATGTAATATCTGACGTGTTCTGTAAATTATCCTGTAATATCTGACGTATTCTGTATACTATCCTGTAATATCTGACGCGTTCTGTAAACTATCCTGTAATATCTGATGCGTTCTGTAAACTATCCTTTAATATCTGACGTGTTCTGTATACTATCCTGTAATATCTGACGTGTTCTGTATACAAACCTGTAATATCTGACGTGTTCTGTATACTAACCTGTAATATCTGACGTGTTCTGTAAACTATCCTGTAATATCTGACGTGTTCTGTATACTATCCTATAATATCTGACGTGTTCTGTAAACTATCCTGTAATATCTGACGTGTTCTGTATACTATCCTGTAATATCTGACGTGTTCTGTATACTATCCTGTAATATCTGACGTGTTCTGTAAACTATCCTGTAATATCTGACGTGTTCTGTCTACTATCCTGTAATATCTGACGTGTTATGTATACTATCCTGTAATATCTGTTGTGTTCTGTAAACTATCCTGTAATATCTGACGTGTTCTGTATACTATCCTGTAATATCCGACGTGTTCTGTATACTAACGTGTAATATCTGACATGTTCTGTATACTATCCTGTAATATCAGACGTGTTCTGTAAACTATCCTGTAATATCTGACATGTTCTGTATACTAACCTGTAATATCTGACGTGTTCTGTATACTAACCTGTAATATCTGACGTGTTCTGTAAACTATCCTGTAATATCTGACGTGGTCTGTAAACTAACATGTAATATCTGACTAGTTCTGTAAAACTATCATGTAATATCTGACGTGTTCTGTATACTATCATGTAATATCTGACGTGTTCTGTAAATTATCCTGTAATATCTGACGTATTCTGTATACTATCCTGTAATATCTGACGCGTTCTGTAAACTATCCTGTAATATCTGATGCGTTCTGTAAACTATCCTGTAATATCTGACGTGTTCTGTATACTATCCTGTAATATCTGACGTGTTCTGTATACTAACCTGTAATATCTGACGTGTTCTGTATACTAACCTGTAATATCTGACGTGTTCTGTAAACTATCCTGTAATATCTGACGTGTTCTGTATACTATCCTATAATATCTGACGTGTTCTGTAAACTATCCTGTAATATCTGACGTGTTCTGTATACTATCCTGTAATATTTGACGTGTTCTGTATACTATCCTGTAATATCTGACGTGTTCTGTAAACTATCCTGTAATATCTGACGTGTTCTGTCTACTATCCTGTAATATCTGACGTGTTATGTATACTATCCTGTAATATCTGATGTGTTCTGTATACTATCCTGTAATATCTGACGTGTTCTGTATACTATCCTGTAATATCTGACGTGTTCTGTATACTATCCTGTAATATCTGACGTGTTCTGTAAACTATCCTGTAATATCTGTCGTGTTCTGTAAACTATCATGTAATGTCTGACGTGTTCTGTATACTAACCTGTAATATCTGTCGTGTTCTGTATACTATCCTGTAATATCTGACGTGTTCTGTATACTAACCTGTAATATCTGACGTGTTCTGTATACTAACCTGTAATATCTGACGTATTCTGTAAACTATCCTGTTATATCTGACGTGTTCTGTAAACTATCCTGTAATATCTGACGTGTTCTGTATACTAACCTGTAATATCTGACGTGTTCTGTAAACTATCCTGTAATATCTGACGTGTTATGTATACTATCCTGTAATATCTGACGTGTTTTGTAATTTCCTGTAATATCTGACGTGTTCTGTATGCTATCCTGTAATATCTGACGTGTTCTGTAAACTATCCTGTAATATCTGACGTGGTCTGTAAACTATCCTGTAATATCTGACTAGTTCTGTAAACTATCCTGTAATATCTGACGTGTTCTGTATACTATCATGTAATATCTGACGTGTTCTGTAAACTATCCTGTAATATCTGACGTGTTTTGTATACTATCCTGTAATATCTGACGTGTTCTGTAAACTATCCTGTCATATCTGACGTGTTCTGTATACTTTCCTGTAATATCTGACGTGTTCTGTAAAGTATCCTGTAATATCTGACGTGTTCTGTATACTATCCTGTAATATCTGACGTATTCTGTATACTATCCTGTAATATCGGACGTATTCTGTAAACTATCCTGTAATATCTGGCGTGTTCTGTAAACTATCCTGTAATATCTGTCGTGTTCTTTAAACTATCCTGTAATGTCTGACATGTTCTGTATACTATCCTGTAATATCTGACGTGTTCTGTAAACTATCCTGTAATATCTGACGTGTTCTGTGTACTATCCTGTAATATCTGACGTGTTCTGTAAACTATCCTGTAATATCTGACGTGTTCTGTATACTATCCTGTAATATCCGACGTGTTCTGTATACTAACCTGTAATATCTGACATGTTCTGTATACTATCCTGTAATATCAGACGTGTTCTGTAAACTATCCTGTAATATCTGACATGTTCTGTATACTAACCTGTAATATCTGACGTGTTCTGTATACTAACCTGTAATATCTGACGTGTTCTGTAAGCTATCATGTAATATCTGACGTGTTTTGTATACTATCCTGTAATATCGGACGTGTTTTGTATACTATCCTGTAATATCTGACGTGTTCTGTAAACTATCCTGTAATATCTGACGTGTTCTGTATACTATCCTGTAATATTTGACGCGTTCTGTAAACTATCCTGTAATATCTGACGCGTTCTGTATACTATCCTGTAATATCTGACGTGTTCTGTATACTAACCTGTAATATCTGACGTGTTTTGTATACTAACCTGTAATATCTGACGTATTCTGTATACTATCCTGTAATATCTGACGTATTCTGTAAACTATCCTGTAATATCTGACGTGTTATGTATACTATCCTGTAATATCTGTCGTGTTCTGTATACTATCCTGTAATATCTGACGTGTTCTGTAAACTATCCTGTAATATCTGACGTGTTCTGTATACTATCCTGTAATATCTGACGTATTCTGTAAAATATCCTGTAATATCTGACGTGTTATGTATACTATCCTGTAATATCTGACGTGTTCTGTATACTATCCTGTAATATATTACGTGTTCTGTATACTATATTGTAATATCTGACGTGTTCTGTATACTAACCTGTAATATCTGACGTGTTCTGTATACTAACCTGTAATATCTGACAAGTTCTGTATACTATCCTGTAATATCAGACGTGTTCTGTAAACTATCCCGTAATATCTGACATGTTCTGTATACTAACCTGTAATATCTGACGTGTTCTGTATACTAACCTGTAATATCTGACGTGTTCTGTAAACTATCCTGTAATATCTGACGTGTTCTGTAAACTATCCTGTAATATCTGACGTGTTCTGTATACTATCCTGTAATATATTACGTGTTCTGTATACTATCCTGTAATATCTGACGTGTTCTGTATACTAACCTGTAATATCTGACGTGTTCTGTATACCCACCTGCAATATCTGACGTGTTCTATATACTATCCTGTAATATCTGACGTGTTCTGTAAGCTATCCTGTAATATCTGACGTGTTCTGTAAACTATCCTGTAATATCTGACGTGTTCTGTATACTATCCTGTAATATCTGACGTGTTCTGTATACTATCCTGTAATATCTGACGTGTTCTGTATACTAACCTGTAATATCTGACGTGTTCTATATACTATCCTGTAATATCTGACGTGTTCTGTAAGCTATCCTGTAATATCTGACGTGTTCTGTAAACTATCCTGTAATATCTGACGTGTTCGGTATACTATCCTGTGATATCTGACGTGTTCTGTAAACTATCCTGTAATATCTGACGTGTTCTGTATACTTTCCTGTAATATCTGACGTGTTCTGTAAACTATCCTGTAATATCTGACGTGTTCTGTATACTATCCTGTAATATCTGACGTATTCTGTAAACTATCCTGTAATATCTGGCGTGTTCTGTAAACTATCCTGTAATATCTGTCGTGTTCTTTAAACTATCCTGTAATATCTGACATGTTCTGTATACTATCCTGTAATATCTGACGTGTTCTGTAAACTATCCTGTAATATCTGACGTGTTCTGTGTACTATCCTGTAATATCTGACGTGTTCTGTAAACTATCCTGTAATATCTGACGTGTTCTGTAAACTATCCTGTAATATCCGACGTGTTCTGTATATTAACCTGTAATATCTGACGTGTTCTGTATACTATCCTGTAATATCTGATGTATTCTGTAAACTATCCTGTAATATCTGACGTGTTATGTATACTATCCTGTAATATCTGACGTGTTCTGTATACTATCCTGTAATATCTGACGTGTTCTGTATACTATCCTGTAATATCTGACGTGTTCTGTATACTAACCTGTAATATCTGACGTGTTCTATATACTATCCTGTAATATCTGACGTGTTCTGTAAGCTATCCTGTAATATCCGACGTTTTCTGTAAACTATCCTGTAATATCTGACGTGTTCGGTATACTATCCTGTGATATCTGACGTGTTCTGTAAACTATCCTGTAATATCTGACGTGTTCTGTATACTTTCCTGTAATATCTGACGTGTTCTGTAAACTATCCTGTAATATCTGACGTGTTCTGTATACTATCCTGTAATATCTGACGTATTCTGTAAACTATCCTGTAATATCTGGCGTGTTCTGTAAACTATTCTGTAATATCTTACGTGTTCTTTAAACTATCCTGTAATATCTGACATGTTCTGTATACTATCCTGTAATATCTGACGTGTTCTGTAAACTATCCTGTAATATCTGACGTGTTCTGTGTACTATCCTGTAATATCTGACGTGTTCTGTAAACTATCCTGTAATATCTGACGTGTTCTGTAAACTATCCTGTAATATCCGACGTGTTCTGTATACTAACCTGTAATATCTGACGTGTTCTGTATACTATCCTGTAATATCTGATGTATTCTGTAAACTATCCTGTAATATCTGACGTGTTATGTATACTATCCTGTAATATCTGTCGTGTTCTGTATACTATCCTGTAATATCTGACGTGTTCTTTAAACTATCCTGTAATATCTTACGTGTTCTGTATACTATCCTGTAATATCTGACGTATTCTGTAAACTATCCTGTAATATCTGACGTGTTATGTATCCTATCCTGTAATATCTGTCGTGTTCTGTATACTATCCTGTAATATCTGATGTGTTCTGTAAACTATCCTGTAATATCTGACGTGTTCTGTATACTATCCTGTAATATCTGACGTGTTCTGTATACTAACCTGTAATATCTGACGTGTTCTGTATACTAACCTGTAATATCTGACAATTTCTGTATACTATCCTGTAATATCTGACGTGTTCTGTAAACTATCCTGTAATATCTGACGTGTTCTGTATACTATCCTGTAATATCTGACGTGTTCTGTATACTAACCTGTAATATCTGACGTGTTCTGTATACTAACCTGTAATATCTGACAAGTTCTGTATACTATCCTGTAATATCAGACGTGTTCTGTAAACTATCCTGTAATATCTGACATGTTCTGTATACTAACCTGTAATATCTGACGTGTTCTGTATACTAACCTGTAATATCTGACGTGTTCTGTAAACTATCATGTAATATCTGACGTGTTCTGTAATCTATCCTGTAATATCTGACGTGTTCTGTAAACTATCCTGTAATATCTGACGTGTTCTGTATACTATCCTGTAATATCTGACGTGTTCTGTATACTATCCTGTGATATCTGACGTGTTCTGTATACTAACCTGTAATATCTGACGTGTTCTGTATACCCACCTGCAATATCTGACGTGTTCTATATACTATCCTGTAATATCTGACGTGTTCTGTAAGCTATCCTGTAATATCTGACGTGTTCTGTAAACTATCCTGTAATATCTGACGTGTTCTGTATACTATCCTGTAATATCTGACGTGTTCTGTATACTATCCTGTAATATCCGACGTGTTCTGTATACTGACCTGTAATATCTGACGTGTTCTATATGCTATCCTGTAATATCTGACGTGTTCTGTAAGCTATCCTGTAATATCTGACGTGTTCTGTAAACTATCCTGTAATATCTGACGTGTTCGGTATACTATCCTGTAATATCTGACGTGTTCTGTATACTATCCTGTAATATCTGACGTGTTCTGTATACTATCCTGTAATATCTGACGTGTTCTGTAAACTAACCTGTAATATCTGACGTGTTTTGTATACTAACCCGTAATATCTGACGTGTTCTGTATACTATCCTGTAATATCTGATGTATTCTGTAAACTATCCTGTAATATCTGACGTGTTATGTATACTATCCTGTAATATCTGACGTGTTCTTTAAACTATCCTGTAATATCTGACGTGTTCTGTATACTGTCCTGTAATATCTGACGTATTCTGTAAACTATCCTGTAATATCTGACGTGTTATGTATCCTATCCTGTAATATCTGTCGTGTTCTGTATACTATCCTGTAATATCTGATGTGTTCTGTATACTATCCTGTAATATCTGACGTGTTTTGTATACTATCCTGTAATATCTGACGTGTTCTGTATACTAACCTGTAATATTTGACGTGTTCTGTATACTATCCTGTAATATCTGACGTGTTCTGTATACTAACCTGTAATATCTGACGTGTTCTGTATACTATCCTGTAATATCTGACGTATTTTGTAATTTCCTGTAATATCTGACGTGTTCTGTATGCTATCCTGTAATATCTGACGTGTTCTGTAAACTATCCTGTAATATCTGACGTGGTCTGTAAACTATCCTGTAATATCTGACTAGTTCTGTAAACTATCCTGTAATATCTGACGTGTTCTGTATACTATCATGTAATATCTGACGTGTTCTGTAAATTATCCTGTAATATCTGACGTATTCTGTATACTATCCTGTAATATCTGACGCGTTCTGTAAACTATCCTGTAATATCTGACGCGTTCTGTAAACTATCCTGTAATATCTGACGTGTTCTGTATACTATCCTGTAATATCTGACGTGTTCTGTATACTAACCTGTAATATCTGACGTGTTCTGTAAACTATCCTGTAATATCTGACGTGTTCTGTATACTATCCTGTAATATCTGACGTGTTCTGTAAACTATCCTGTAATATCTGACGTGTTCTGTATACTTTCCTGTAATATCTGACGTGTTCTGTAAACTATCCTGTAATATCTGACGTGTTCTGTATACTATCCTGTAATATCTGACGTATTCTGTAAACTATCCTGTAATATCTGGCGTGTTCTGTAAACTATCCTGTAATATCTGTCGTGTTCTTTAAACTATCCTGTAATATCTGACATGTTCTGTATACTATCCTGTAATATCTGACGTGTTCTGTAAACTATCCTGTAATATCTGACGTGTTCTGTGTACTATCCTGTAATATCTGACGTGTTCTGTAAACTATCCTGTAATATCTGACGTGTTCTGTAAACTATCCTGTAATATCCGACGTGTTCTGTATACTAACCTGTAATATCTTACATATTCTGTATACTATCCTGTAATATCAGACGTGTTCTGTAAACTATCCTGTAATATCTGACATGTTCTGTATACTAACCTGTAATATCTGACGTGTTCTGTATACTAACCTGTAATATCTGACGTGTTCTGTAAGCTATCATGTAATATCTGACGTGTTTTGTATACTATCCTGTAATATCTGACGTGTTTTGTATACTATCCTGTAATATCTGACGTGTTCTGTAAACTATCCTGTAATATCTGACGTGTTCTGTATACTATCCTGTAATATCTGACGCGTTCTGTAAACTATTCTGTAATATCTGACGCGTTCTGTATACTATCCTGTAATATCTGACGTGTTCTGTATACTAACCTGTAATATCTGACGTGTTTTGTATACTAACCTGTAATATCTGACGTGTTCTGTATACTATCCTGTAATATCTGACGTATTCTGTAAACTATCCTGTAATATCTGACGTGTTATGTATACTATCCTGTAATATCTGTCGTGTTCTGTATACTATCCTGTAATATCTGACGTGTTCTGTAAACTATCCTGTAATATCTGACGTGTTCTGTATACTATCCTGTAATATCTGACGTATTCTGTAAAATATCCTGTAATATCTGACGTGTTATGTATACTATCCTGTAATATCTGTCGTGTTCTGTATACTATCCTGTAATATCTGACGTGTTCTGTATACTATCCTGTAATATCTGACGTGTTCTGTATACTAACCTGTAATATATGACGTGTTCTGTATACTAACCTGTAATATCTGACAAGTTCTGTATACTATCCTGTAATATCAGACGTGTTCTGTAAACTATCCTGTAATATCTGACATGTTCTGTATGCTAACCTGTAATATCTGACGTGTTCTGTATACTAACCTGTAATATCTGACGTGTTCTGTAAACTATCATGTAATATCTGACGTGTTCTGTAATCTATCCTGTAATATCTGACGTGTTCTGTAAACTATCCTGTAATATCTGACGTGTTCTGTATACTATCCTGTAATATATTACGTGTTCTGTATACTATCCTGTAATATCTGACGTGTTCTGTATACTAACCTGTAATATCTGACGTGTTCTGTATACCCACCTGCAATATCTGACGTGTTCTATATACTATCCTGTAATATCTGACGTGTTCTGTAAGCTATCCTGTAATATCTGACGTGTTCTGTAAACTATCATGTAATATCTGACGTGTTCTGTATACTATCCTGTAATATCTGACGTGTTCTGTATACTATCCTGTAATATCTGACATGTTCTGTATACTAACCTGTAATATCTGACGTGTTCTATATACTATCCTGTAATATCTGACGTGTTCTGTAAGCTATCCTGTAATATCTGACGTGTTCTGTAAACTATCCTGTAATATCTGACGTGTTTTGTATACTAACCTGTAATATCTGACGTGTTCTGTATACTATCCTGTAATATCTGATGTATTCTGTAAACTATCCTGTAATATCTGACGTGTTATGTATACTATCCTGTAATATCTGTCGTGTTCTGTATACTATCCTGTAATATCTGACGTGTTCTTTAAACTATCCTGTAATATCTTACGTGTTCTGTATACTATCCTGTAATATCTGACGTATTCTGTAAACTATCCTGTAATATCTGACGTGTTATGTATCCTATCCTGTAATATCTGTCGTGTTCTGTATACTATCCTGTAATATCTGATGTGTTCTGTAAACTATCCTGTAATATCTGACGTGTTCTGTATACTAACCTGTAATATCTGACGTGTTCTGTATACTAACCTGTAATATCTGACAAGTTCTGTATACTATCCTGTAATATCTGACGTGTTCTGTAAACTATCCTGTAATATCTGACGTGTTCTGTATACTATCCTGTAATATCTGACGTGTTCTGTATACTAACCTGTAATATCTGACGTGTTCTGTATACTAACCTGTAATATCTGACAAGTTCTGTATACTATCCTGTAATATCAAACGTGTTCTGTAAACTATCCTGTAATATCTGACATGTTCTGTATACTAACCTGTAATATCTGACGTGTTCTGTATACTAACCTGTAATATCTGACGTGTTCTGTAAACTATCATGTAATATCTGACGTGTTCTGTAATCTATCCTGTAATATCTGACGTGTTCTGTAAACTATCCTGTAATATCTGACGTGTTCTGTATACTATCCTGTAATATCTGACGTGTTCTGTATACTATCCTGTAATATCTGACGTGTTCTGTATACTAACCTGTAATATCTGACGTGTTCTGTATACCCACCTGCAATATCTGACGTGTTCTGTAAGCTATCCTGTAATATCTGACGTGTTCTGTAAACTATCATGTAATATCTGACGTGTTCTGTATACTATCCTGTAATATCTGACGTGTTCTATATACTATCCTGTAATATCTGACGTGTTCTGTAAGCTATCCTGTAATATCTGACGTGTTCTGTAAACTATCCTGTAATATCTGACGTGTTTTGTATACTAACCTGTAATATCTGACGTGTTCTGTATACTATCCTGTAATATCTGATGTATTCTGTAAACTATCCTGTAATATCTGACGTGTTATGTATACTATCCTGTAATATCTGTCGTGTTCTGTATACTATCCTGTAATATCTGACGTGTTCTTTAAACTATCCTGTAATATCTTACGTGTTCTGTATACTATCCTGTAATATCTGACGTATTCTGTAAACTATCCTGTAATATCTGACGTGTTATGTATCCTATCCTGTAATATCTGTCGTGTTCTGTATACTATCCTGTAATATCTGATGTGTTCTGTAAACTATCCTGTAATATCTGACGTGTTCTGTATACTAACCTGTAATATCTGACGTGTTCTGTATACTAACCTGTAATATCTGACAAGTTCTGTATACTATCCTGTAATATCTGACGTGTTCTGTAAACTATCCTGTAATATCTGACGTGTTCTGTATACTATCCTGTAATATCTGACGTGTTCTGTATACTAACCTGTAATATCTGACGTGTTCTGTATACTAACCTGTAATATCTGACAAGTTCTGTATACTATCCTGTAATATCAGACGTGTTCTGTAAACTATCCTGTAATATCTGACATGTTCTGTATACTAACCTGTAATATCTGACGTGTTCTGTATACTAACCTGTAATATCTGACGTGTTCTGTAAACTATCATGTAATATCTGACGTGTTCTGTAATCTATCCTGTAATATCTGACGTGTTCTGTAAACTATCCTGTAATATCTGACGTGTTCTGTATACTATCCTGTAATATCTGACGTGTTCTGTATACTATCCTGTAATATCTGACGTGTTCTGTATACTAACCTGTAATATCTGACGTGTTCTGTATACCCACCTGCAATATCTGACGTGTTCTATATACTATCCTGTAATATCTTACGTGTTCTGTAAGCTATCCTGTAATATCTGACGTGTTCTTTAAGCTATCCTGTAATATCTGACGTGTTCTGTATACTATCCTGTAATATCTGACGTGTTCTGTATACTATCCTGTAATATCTGACGTGTTCTGTATACTAACCTGTAATATCTGACGTGTTCTATATGCTATCCTGTAATATCTGACGTGTTCTGTAAGCTATCCTGTAATATCTGACGTGTTCTGTAAACTATCCTGTAATATCTGACGTGTTCGGTATACTATCCTGTAATATCTGACGTGTTCTGTATACTATCCTGTAATATCTGACGTGTTATGTATACTATCCTGTAATATCTGACGTGTTCTGTATACTAACCTGTAATATCTGACGTGTTTTGTATACTAACCCGTAATATCTGACGTGTTCTGTATACTATCCTGTAATATCTGATGTATTCTGTAAACTATCCTGTAATATCTGACGTGTTATGTATACTATCCTGTAATATCTGTCGTGTTCTGTATACTATCCTGTAATATCTGATGTGTTCTGTAAACTATCCTGTAATATCTGACGTGTTCTGTATACTATCCTGTAATATCTGACGTATTCTGTAAACTATCCTGTAATATCTGACGTGTTATGTATCCTATCCTGTAATATCTGTCGTGTTCTGTATACTATCCTGTAATATCTGATGTGTTCTGTATACTATCCTGTAATATCTGACGTGTTCTGTATACTATCCTGTAATATCTGACGTGTTCTGTATACTAACCTGTAATATCTGACGTGTTCTGTATACTAACCTGTAATATCGGACAAGTTCTGTATACTATCCTGTAATATCTGACGTGTTCTGTAAACTATCCTGTAATATCTGACGTGTTCTTTATACTATCCTGTAATATCTGACGTGTTCTGTATACTATCCTGTAATATCTGACGTGTTCTGTATACTATCCTGTAATATCTGATGTATTCTGTAAACTATCCTGTAATATCTGACGTGTTATGTATACTATCCTGTAATATCTGTCGTGTTCTGTATACTATCCTGTAATATCTGACGTGTTCTTTAAACTATCCTGTAATATCTTACGTGTTCTGTATACTATCCTGTAATATCTGACGTATTCTGTAAACTATCCTGTAATATCTGACGTGTTATGTATCCTATCCTGTAATATCTGTCGTGTTCTGTATACTATCCTGTAATATCTGATGTGTTCTGTAAACTATCCTGTAATATCTGACGTGTTCTGTATACTAACCTGTAATATCTGACGTGTTCTGTATACTAACCTGTAATATCTGACAAGTTCTGTATACTATCCTGTAATATCTGACGTGTTCTGTAAACTATCCTGTAATATCTGACGTGTTCTGTATACTATCCTGTAATATCTGACGTGTTCTGTATACTAACCTGTAATATCTGACGTGTTCTGTATACTAACCTGTAATATCTGACAAGTTCTGTATACTATCCTGTAATATCAGACGTGTTCTGTAAACTATCCTGTAATATCTGACATGTTCTGTATACTAACCTGTAATATCTGACGTGTTCTGTATACTAACCTGTAATATCTGACGTGTTCTGTAAACTATCATGTAATATCTGACGTGTTCTGTAATCTATCCTGTAATATCTGACGTGTTCTGTAAACTATCCTGTAATATCTGACGTGTTCTGTATACTATCCTGTAATATCTGACGTGTTCTGTATACTATCCTGTAATATCTGACGTGTTCTGTATACTAACCTGTAATATCTGACGTGTTCTGTATACCCACCTGCAATATCTGACGTGTTCTATATACTATCCTGTAATATCTTACGTGTTCTGTAAGCTATCCTGTAATATCTGACGTGTTCTTTAAGCTATCCTGTAATATCTGACGTGTTCTGTATACTATCCTGTAATATCTGACGTGTTCTGTATACTATCCTGTAATATCTGACGTGTTCTGTATACTAACCTGTAATATCTGACGTGTTCTATATGCTATCCTGTAATATCTGACGTGTTCTGTAAGCTATCCTGTAATATCTGACGTGTTCTGTAAACTATCCTGTAATATCTGACGTGTTCGGTATACTATCCTGTAATATCTGACGTGTTCTGTATACTATCCTGTAATATCTGACGTGTTATGTATACTATCCTGTAATATCTGACGTGTTCTGTATACTAACCTGTAATATCTGACGTGTTTTGTATACTAACCCGTAATATCTGACGTGTTCTGTATACTATCCTGTAATATCTGATGTATTCTGTAAACTATCCTGTAATATCTGACGTGTTATGTATACTATCCTGTAATATCTGTCGTGTTCTGTATACTATCCTGTAATATCTGATGTGTTCTGTAAACTATCCTGTAATATCTGACGTGTTCTGTATACTATCCTGTAATATCTGACGTATTCTGTAAAATATCCTGTAATATCTGACGTGTTATGTATCCTATCCTGTAATATCTGTCGTGTTCTGTATACTATCCTGTAATATCTGATGTGTTCTGTATACTATCCTGTAATATCTGACGTGTTCTGTATACTATCCTGTAATATCTGACGTGTTCTGTATACTAACCTGTAATATCTGACGTGTTCTGTATACTAACCTGTAATATCTGACAAGTTCTGTATACTATCCTGTAATATCTGACGTGTTCTGTAAACTATCCTGTAATATCTGACGTGTTCTTTATACTATCCTGTAATATCTGTCGTGTTCTGTAAACTATCCTGTAATATCTGTCGTGTTCTGTAAACTATCCTGTAATATCTGACGTGTTCTGTATACTATCCTGTAATATCTGACGTGTTCTGTATACTACCCTGTAATATCTGACGTATTCTGTAAACTATCCTGTAATATCTGGCGTGTTCTGTAAACTATCCTGTAATATCTGACATGTTCTGTAAACTATCCTGTGATATCTGACCTGTTCTTTATACTATCCTGTAATATCTGTCGTGTTCTGTAAACTATCCTGTAATATCTGTCGTGTTCTGTAAACTATCCTGTAATATCTGACGTGTTCTGTATACTATCCTGTAATATCTGACATGTTCTGTAAACTATCCTGTGATATCTGACCTGTTCTTTATACTATCCTGTAATATCTGTCGTGTTCTGTAAACTATCCTGTAATATCTGTCGTGTTCTGTAAACTATCCTGTAATATCTGACGTGTTCTGTATACTATCCTGTAATATCTGACGTGTTCTGTATACTATCCTGTAATATCTGACGTGTTCTGTATACTAACCTGTAATATCTGACGTGTTCTATATACTATCCTGTAATATCTGACGTGTTCTGTAAGCTATCCTGTAATATCTGACGTGTTCTGTAAACTATCCTGTAATATCTGACGTGTTTTGTATACTAACCTGTAATATCTGACGTGTTCTGTATACTATCCTGTAATATCTGATGTATTCTGTAAACTATCCTGTAATATCTGACGTGTTATGTATACTATCCTGTAATATCTGTCGTGTTCTGTATACTATCCTGTAATATCTGACGTGTCCTTTAAACTATCCTGTAATATCTTACGTGTTCTGTATACTATCCTGTAATATCTGACGTATTCTGTAAACTATCCTGTAATATCTGACGTGTTATGTATCCTATCCTGTAATATCTGTCGTGTTCTGTATACTATCCTGTAATATCTGATGTGTTCTGTAAACTATCCTGTAATATCTGACGTGTTCTGTATACTAACCTGTAATATCTGACGTGTTCTGTATACTAACCTGTAATATCTGACGTGTTCTGTATACTATCCTGTAATATCTGACGTGTTCTGTAAACTATCCTGTAATATCTGACGTGTTCTGTATACTATCCTGTAATATCTGACGTGTTCTGTATACTAACCTGTAATATCTGACGTGTTCTGTATACTAACCTGTAATATCTGACAAGTTCTGTATACTATCCTGTAATATCAGACGTGTTCTGTAAACTATCCTGTAATATCTGACATGTTCTGTATACTAACCTGTAATATCTGACGTGTTCTGTATACTAACCTGTAATATCTGACGTGTTCTGTAAACTATCATGTAATATCTGACGTGTTCTGTAATCTATCCTGTAATATCTGACGTGTTCTGTAAACTATCCTGTAATATCTGACGTGTTCTGTATACGATCCTGTAATATCTGACGTGTTCTGTATACTATCCTGTAATATCTGACGTGTTCTGTATACTAACCTGTAATATCTGACGTGTTCTGTATACCCACCTGCAATATCTGACGTGTTCTATATACTATCCTGTAATATCTGACGTGTTCTGTAAGCTATCCTGTAATATCTGACGTGTTCTTTAAACTATCCTGTAATATCTGACGTGTTCTGTATACTATCCTGTAATATCTGACGTGTTCTGTATACTATCCTGTAATATCTGACGTGTTCTGTATACTAACCTGTAATATCTGACGTGTTCTATATGCTATCCTGTAATATCTGACGTGTTCTGTAAGCTATCCTGTAATATCTGACGTGTTCTGTAAACTATCCTGTAATATCTGACGTGTTCGGTATACTATCCTGTAATATCTGACGTGTTCTGTATACTATCCTGTAATATCTGACGTGTTATGTATACTATCCTGTAATATCTGACGTGTTCTGTATACTAACCTGTAATATCTGACGTGTTTTGTATACTAACCCGTAATATCTGACGTGTTCTGTATACTATCCTGTAATATCTGATGTATTCTGTAAACTATCCTGTAATATCTGACGTGTTATGTATACTATCCTGTAATATCTGTCGTGTTCTGTATACTATCCTGTAATATCTGATGTGTTCTGTAAACTATCCTGTAATATCTGACGTGTTCTGTATACTATCCTGTAATATCTGACGTATTCTGTAAACTATCCTGTAATATCTGACGTGTTATGTATCCTATCCTGTAATATCTGTCGTGTTCTGTATACTATCCTGTAATATCTGATGTGTTCTGTATACTATCCTGTAATATCTGACGTGTTCTGTATACTATCCTGTAATATCTGACGTGTTCTGTATACTAACCTGTAATATCTGACGTGTTCTGTATACCCACCTGCAATATCTGACGTGTTCTATATACTATCCTGTAATATCTGACGTGTTCTGTAAGCTATCCTGTAATATCTGACGTGTTCTTTAAACTATCCTGTAATATCTGACGTGTTCTGTATACTATCCTGTAATATCTGACGTGTTCTGTATACTATCCTGTAATATCTGACGTGTTCTGTATACTAACCTGTAATATCTGACGTGTTCTATATGCTATCCTGTAATATCTGACGTGTTCTGTAAGCTATCCTGTAATATCTGACGTGTTCTGTAAACTATCCTGTAATATCTGACGTGTTCGGTATACTATCCTGTAATATCTGACGTGTTCTGTATACTATCCTGTAATATCTGACGTGTTATGTATACTATCCTGTAATATCTGACGTGTTCTGTATACTAACCTGTAATATCTGACGTGTTTTGTATACTAACCCGTAATATCTGTCGTGTTCTGTATACTATCCTGTAATATCTGATGTATTCTGTAAACTATCCTGTAATATCTGACGTGTTATGTATACTATCCTGTAATATCTGTCGTGTTCTGTATACTATCCTGTAATATCTGATGTGTTCTGTAAACTATCCTGTAATATCTGACGTGTTCTGTATACTATCCTGTAATATCTGACGTATTCTGTAAACTATCCTGTAATATCTGACGTGTTATGTATCCTATCCTGTAATATCTGTCGTGTTCTGTATACTATCCTGTAATATCTGATGTGTTCTGTATACTATCCTGTAATATCTGACGTGTTCTGTATACTATCCTGTAATATCTGACGTGTTCTGTATACTAACCTGTAATATCTGACGTGTTCTGTATACTAACCTGTAATATCTGACAAGTTCTGTATACTATCCTGTAATATCTGACGTGTTCTGTAAACTATCCTGTAATATCTGACGTGTTCTTTATACTATCCTGTAATATCTGTCGTGTTCTGTAAACTATCCTGTAATATCTGTCGTGTTCTGTAAACTATCCTGTAATATCTGACGTGTTCTGTATACTATCCTGTAATATCTGACGTGTTCTGTATACTACCCTGTAATATCTGACGTATTCTGTAAACTATCCTGTAATATCTGGCGTGTTCTGTAAACTATCCTGTAATATCTGACATGTTCTGTAAACTATCCTGTGATATCTGACCTGTTCTTTATACTATCCTGTAATATCTGTCGTGTTCTGTATACTAACCTGTAATATCTGACGTGTTCTATATGCTATCCTGTAATATCTGACGTGTTCTGTAAGCTATCCTGTAATATCTGACGTGTTCTGTAAACTATCCTGTAATATCTGACGTGTTATGTATACTATCCTGTAATATCTGACGTGTTCTGTAAACTATCATGTAATATCTGACGTGTTCTGTAAACTATCCTGTAATATCTGGCGTGTTATGTATACTAACCTGTTATATCTGACGTGTTCTGTAAACTATCCTGTAATATCTGACGTGTTCTGTAAACTATCCTGTAATATCTGACGTGTTCTGTATACTAACCTGTTATATCTGACGTGTTCTGTATACTATCATGTAATATCTGACGTGTTCTATATACTATCCTGTAATATCTGACGTGTTCTGTAAGCTATCCTGTAATATCTGACGTGTTCTGTAAACTATCCTGTAATATCTGACGTGTTCTGTAAGCTATCCTGTAATATCTGACGTGTTCTGTATACTATCCTGTAATATCTGACGTGTTCTGTAAACTATCATGTAATATCTGACGTGTTCTGTAAACTATCCTGTAATATCTGGCGTGTTCTGTAAACTATCATGTAATATCTGACGTGTTCTGTAAACTATCCTGTAATATCTGGCGTGTTCTGTAAACTATCATGCAATATCTGACGTGTTCTGTAAACTATCCTGTAATATCTGACGTGTTCTGTAAACTATCCTGTAATATCTGACGTGTTCTGTATACTATCCTGTAATATCTGACGTGTTCTGTATACTATCCTGTAATATCTGACGTGTTCTGTATACTAACCTGTAATATCTGACGTGTTCTGTATACCCACCTGCAATATCTGACGTGTTCTATATACTATCCTGTAATATCTGACGTGTTCTGTAAGCTATCCTGTAATATCTGACGTGTTCTGTAAACTATCCTGTAATATCTGACGTGTTCTGTATACTATCCTGTAATATCTGACGTGTTCTGTATACTATCCTGTAATATCTGACGTGTTCTGTATACTAACCTGTAATATCTGACGTGTTCTATATGCTATCCTGTAATATCTGACGTGTTCTGTAAGCTATCCTGTAATATCTGACGTGTTCTGTAAACTATCCTGTAATATCTGACGTGTTCGGTATACTATCCTGTAATATCTGACGTGTTCTGTATACTATCCTGTAATATCTGACGTGTTCTGTATACTATCCTGTAATATCTGACGTGTTCTGTATACTAACCTGTAATATCTGACGTGTTTTGTATACTAACCCGTAATATCTGACGTGTTCTGTATACTATCCTGTAATATCTGATGTATTCTGTAAACTATCCTGTAATATCTGACGTGTTATGTATACTATCCTGTAATATCTGTCGTGTTCTGTATACTATCCTGTAATATCTGATGTGTTCTGTAAACTATCCTGTAATATCTGACGTGTTCTGTATACTATCCTGTAATATCTGACGTATTCTGTAAACTATCCTGTAATATCTGACGTGTTATGTATCCTATCCTGTAATATCTGTCGTGTTCTGTATACTATCCTGTAATATCTGATGTGTTCTGTATACTATCCTGTAATATCTGACGTGTTCTGTATACTATCCTGTAATATCTGACGTGTTCTGTATACTAACCTGTAATATCTGACGTGTTCTGTATACTAACCTGTAATATCTGACAAGTTCTGTATACTATCCTGTAATATCTGACGTGTTCTGTAAACTATCCTGTAATATCTGACGTGTTCTTTATACTATCCTGTAATATCTGTCGTGTTCTGTAAACTATCCTGTAATATCTGTCGTGTTCTGTAAACTATCCTGTAATATCTGACGTGTTCTGTATACTATCCTGTAATATCTGACGTGTTCTGTATACTACCCTGTAATATCTGACGTATTCTGTAAACTATCCTGTAATATCTGGCGTGTTCTGTAAACTATCCTGTAATATCTGACATGTTCTGTAAACTATCCTGTGATATCTGACCTGTTCTTTATACTATCCTGTAATATCTGTCGTGTTCTGTAAACTATCCTGTAATATCTGTCGTGTTCTGTAAACTATCCTGTAATATCTGACGTGTTCTGTATACTATCCTGTAATATCTGACGTGTTCTGTATACTATCCTGTAATATCTGACGTGTTCTGTATACTAACCTGTTATATCTGACGTGTTCTGTAAACTATCATGTAATATCTGACGTGTTCTGTAAACTATCCTGTAATATCTGGCGTGTTATGTATACTAACCTGTTATATCTGACGTGTTCTGTAAACTATCCTGTAATATCTGACGTGTTCTGTAAACTATCCTGTAATATCTGACGTGTTCTGTATACTAACCTGTTATATCTGACGTGTTCTGTATACTATCATGTAATATCTGACGTGTTCTATATACTATCCTGTAATATCTGACGTGTTCTGTAAGCTATCCTGTAATATCTGACGTGTTCTGTAAACTATCCTGTAATATCTGACGTGTTCTGTAAGCTATCCTGTAATATCTGACGTGTTCTGTATACTATCCTGTAATATCTGACGTGTTCTGTAAACTATCATGTAATATCTGACGTGTTCTGTAAACTATCCTGTAATATCTGGCGTGTTCTGTAAACTATCATGTAATATCTGACGTGTTCTGTAAACTATCATGTAATATCTGGCGTGTTCTGTAAACTATCATGTAATATCTGACGTGTTCTGTAAACTATCCTGTAATATCTGACGTGTTCTGTATACTAACCTGTAATGTCTGATGTGTTCTGTAAACTATCCTGTAATATCTGACGTGTTCTGTATACTAACCTGTTATATCTGACGTGTTCTGTAAACTATCCTGTAATATCTGACGTGTTCTGTAAACTATCCTGTAATATCTGGCGTGTTCTGTAATATCTTTACAAACACCAGCACGACCTAGTTTAGTCATGTGCTAATTATTATTCCAAGTTTACTTCCATTTAGTATACTTAACTAGAAGTCACTGGGTAACTTATACCTCTCTGCTCCCCTTACTTTGTAATGAATACTTGTATAATGCATAATGACCTGGTTACCATGGCATCCAAAATATCTTCATAAAATAACCTGCATGCATATGTAACCATGGCCACTCGGGTTCCTGTTTAGCTTCATTGAAATTGGTTCACTGGTTTAGGAGGAGTTGTCTCGGTAAACTCTTCCAATAAAACATGTTTTAGAGACCTGGTTACCATGGTAATCTAAATTTCTGTTAAAAATAGCTGCATGCATATGTGCACATACAGTTCCTAACATTTGTGTATAGTTCTATTGAAATAGTTTCACTTAGGTTCAAGAACTGTTATCCCGATAGAGTTTTCCACAAGAATTTGGGTATTGTGAACTGGTTACCTTGGCAACCCAAATATCAGCAGAACAAGAGCTAGGTCCATGGGACTTAACGGTCACCTGAATTTTGATGTACTAGTACCAATAAGTTTTGTTGTTGTATCCTTACACTGAAATTATCATTAACCTAAAGTTTGAGCTAGATCACTGATAAGTAAACAAGGGTTCTGTTTATAAGTCTATACATCTCCCAAAATCATCAATCCTTGAGCTTTGAACACAACAATCAAACTACCAATAAATGACTTTGATCTTTGTTCCATTGACTTCTCAAAGAAGAAAATAACAAACAGTTTCTTTGACCTTAGAATCAATGACCTTGACCTCTTTAACACTGACTTTTGGTCAGCTGTTTCCTTGTTTTAAATCTGATCAACTTTATTTACAATATCATGCATAAGGGTCATCAATGAAAATATACAAACTTTTACCTTGGAATTTGAGCTGGTGACCTTGACTTTTGGTCAGTTTAATCCTTGTTTAATTCCAATCAACTTTGCTTCATAATGTCATAATAAAATGTAAACAGGGAAGGGCTATAAAATTTGGCCTTGAAATTTGAGCCAGTGACCTTGACTTTTGGTCAGTTGAATCCTTGTTTAATTCCATCCAACTTTGATTCATAATGTCATGACATAATGTTCATCTGTAAAAACATATAAAATTTTACCTTGACCTTGATGTCCAATTAGTTGACCCCTTGCTTAATTATGCTTCACAATGTCATTACAAAATGTTCATCAGTAAAAAAACTATATATTTGACCCTGACCTTTGACATGATGACCCTGACCTTTGACATGGTGACCTTGGCCTTTTACCTCCCTTTTTCTGTGAACTTAACTCTTGGCAAATTTCATGTTACTCTGAAATAGGTCCCTAATTTTTGCCGAAAGTTCCCATATAAGTTATAGCAAATTTTTAACCCCTCCCCAAGGGAGAACCTGAAGTCCTGAAGGGGCAAGAAATTCACAATTTTGATAAAACACTTAAAGACCTTTCTATCTGTGAAGAGTATTTCATTTTAGCATATCTAGATCTTAAGAAAAAGATTGTTGAAATTTTAGCCAGTTTGACCCTTTCGAGCTGCTTCCCACAGTTCCGGGGTTGGCCCAGAGTCAAAATTCTTCCAAAGTCCAATCTCCTGGGTATAATTCTACCAAGTTTAAATTATTTCCAACAGAAAATGAACAAAATATATCTAAAAGTGTCATTTTCCTATACATATGTATCAACTGTAGTAAACTTCACCCCCTCCTCGGGGTGGGGTGTGTGAAGTCCAAGGAGCATGAAGTTCACAATTTTGATAAAGCATAAGCATCGTAAGACCTTTCCATTTATGAAGAGTATTTGATTCCAGCATTTGTGGGTCTTGAGAGGAAGATTTAACTAATTTGACCCCTTTTAGCCCCTAGGGACCATATAATTTACAATTTTGGTTCATCTTCATCCAGGGAAGGGTTCTGCCAAATTTCATTCAAATTGGTTCAGGAGTTTTTGAGAAGTTGAAATGTAAATTGTTTACGGACGGATGACAGATAAAAGAAGATTAGAATAGTTGCATGCACATCTACACCTAGTCCCTAACATTCCTGTGAAGCTTTGCGAAAATCGGTGTACAGGTTTAGATAGAGTAGTCCGGACAAGAAAAACCTGTTAATAGTGACCAGTTACCATGGCAACCAAAAAATTTGAATTATAACAGCTGCATGCATATCTAAACAAGTTCCATAACATACCTGTGAAGTTTTGTAAAAAAAAGGCTCACAAGTTTAGGAGGAGTTGTCCAGACAAGATGTGTCTACAGACAAACAGATTCCAGTACATGTATACAACAATTATAACTTTGTGAGAGTATAATTAATGGTTAAGTATACAGTACATGTATACCCCTCAACTTTGTGAGAGTATAATTAATAGTTCAGTATACAGTACGTGTATACCCCTTAACTTTGTGAGAGTATAATTAATGGTTCAGTATACAGTACATGTATACCCCTTAACTTTGTGAGAGTATAATTAATGGTTCAGTATACAGTACATGTATACCCCCGTAACTTTGTGAGAGTATAATTAATAGTTCAGTATACAGTACGTGTATACCCCCTAACTTTGTGGGAGTATAATTAATAGTTCAGTATACAGTACGTGTATACCCTCCTAACTTTGTGGGGGTATAATTAATAGTTCAGTATACAGTACATGTATACCCCCCTAACTTTGTGGGAGTATAATTAATAGTTCAGTATACAGTACATGTATACCTCCCTAACTTTGTGGGAGTATAATTAATGGTTCAGTTTACAGTATATGTATACCCCCTAACTTTGTGGGGGTATAATTAATAGTTCAGTATACAGTATATGTATACCCCCCTAACTTTGTTGGGGTATAATTAATAGTTCAGTATACAGTACATGTATACCCCCCTAACTTTGTGGGAGTATAATTAATGGTTCAGTATACAGTACAAGTATACAAATACAAAACTGATGTATAATTGATAGACAAGGGACAACTTCAATAAGTATGAGAGCTAATTCTGAGTAGAATGTTTATTTCAAAAAATACAAGAAAAATCACAAGATTAAAAAAATAACATTGATTAAAATTCTTTATTAGCATCTTTTGTTGGACATATATTGTGCAGATCTATATATAGATAGCAAGCGTATCTACAGCCCACTGGACAGCCTTTAGGTTCAAAGTGGTTTCTGACAGCTTTGAAGATGGAGATATTTCTATGTTAACACTGTATATTTGAAGTTTGGTCCTGTTAACACGGTGGCACTTACACCCTGAAATGTTCCCCAAGAGCTATGTTTGCCCTATTATTTGATTTTTGACAATTTAGGCGGTATGTTACTGCCACCACTTGTATGTATGGAGAGTCATCATTGACTTCCTCCCTATAACAACAAACTGAGAAGGTTTACTGTAGGCAACAGCATCTTAACTACACAACCATACTGACATAAATAATGTAAGTATTAGCAGCCTTATAGATGGTATTGATATCAATTACTCAATCACCACCATCTTTTTATAATGTACTAGATGTACTGTTCTTGCTACCTATCAGATGCAATCTTTGCCTGGATAAGCAATTTGATAAAAATGAATAAGAACATTTATATGTATACATACAGCAATCGATATTTGATTACCTCTTATATGAGGTTCACCTATATCTAACTCAGTAAAATTTAAAATCAACAAAGAAAAGAAAATATCGAGTCTGAACACCGACTCACGTGTTACCCTGGAGACGCAGTGGTACATGATGTAATCACTGACTCCCGTGTTACCCTGGAGCGTAGTGGTCCATGATGTAATCACTGACTCACGTGTTACCCTGGAGACGCAGTGGTCCATGATGTAATCACTGACTCACGTGTTACCCTGGAGACGCATTGGTCCATGATGTAATCACTGACTCCTGTGTTACCCTGGAGACGCAGTGGTCAATGCTGTAATCACTGACTCACGTGTTACCCTGGAGACGCAGTGGTCAATGCTGTAATCACTGACTCCCGTGTTACCCTGGAGACGCACATGTGTTACCCTGGAGACACAGTGGTCAATGCTGTAATCACTGACTCACGTGTTACCCTGGAGACACAGTGGTCAATGCTGTAATCACTGACTCACATGTTACCCTGGAGACACAGTGGTCCATGCTGTAATCCCTGACTCACCTGTTACCCTGGAGAAGCAGTGGTCAATGCTGTAATCACTGACTCCCGTGTTACCCTGGAGACGCAGTAGTCAATGCTGTAATCACTGACTGGTGTGACCTGGTATTAGGGCTCTCCAGTGAGAGCCTTACGACAGGGGAGTCTCCGGCTGGGATCTGGTATTAGGGCTCTCCAGTGAGGGCCTTACGACAGGGGAGTCTCCGGCTGGGATCTGGTATTAGGGCTCTCCAGTGAGAGCCTTACAACAGGGGAGTCTCTGGCTGGGATCTGGTATTAGGGCTCTCCAGTGAGGGCCTTACGACAGGGGAGTCTCCGGCTGGGATCTGGTATTAGGGTTCTCCAGTGAGAGCCTTACAACAGGGGAGTCTCCGGCTGGGATCTGGTATTAGGGCTCTCCAGTGAGGGCCTTACGACAGGGGAGTCTCCGGCTGGGATCTGGTATTAGGGTTCTCCAGTGAGAGCCTTACAACATGTACATACATGTACACTGTAATAATTCCTTCCACAGGATATGCTAGCTGGTAATTAATGATAAAAATGAAGCTACCTCAGCTACATCATCTGACACCTTAGTTTTGGTTTTTAAACCAGCATACTCTGTAGTTTCAGTATTTCCCAGTTATAGTGATATTTTATTACCCAGTATGAAATTCCTACAAGTTTCCCAATAAAAATATTGATAAATTTGAAAATATCAAGTTTTGTACTTTCACAAAATTGGCAATGAAGCCAATGGTTTAAGGACATCCTCTTGTTGGTATTCCTACCCATTCATCATCCTGCATAGTAATACATAAACACAGGTACTTCAAACAAGTAACATATACTTAACAAAAAAATTTAAATCAATAATGAATATGTAAAATTTGTATTTTAAAGTATATTGCTCTAATTAAATATAATTATTGCTTTGTTTAGGAATCATGGGATAACCCCCCCGTCTGTAGACCCTGTCTCTGTACATTTGTGCATTATGCTGTAATTTATGATAACAAATGTAGAAAGTGATAACAATTACTGTCAACAAAAACTAATCCAATAGGAACACTGTACAACAGATCTTTTATCTTTGTTGAATTACTAATTATGCTTAAACGTCTTAGACGGTGTTTATACTTAAAGTGTGATAACAATACATTTGTTTTTTATGCTAATAAAGAAAGTTGACCTAGAAAGCCTATTAACCTGTGTATCCCGGACTAATATATCTATGTAATACTCTACTCTACAGAAGCAATGACATCAGCAATCAGGACCCATCCCCAATGTAAGTGAGGCAGGAGGCCACATCCCAGACAAGTTGGACTATTTCATGGTATTACTATTTCATGGTATTACTATTTCATGGTATTACTATTTCATGGTATTACTATTTCATCATTTTACAGATGGAGGAAGGTATATGAAATTAGTGATATTTATGGCAGAAAGTAGAAAGAATCATGAGTAAAAGTATAACACGTTTGAGTTGACATTAAAACACACAGAAACAGTTTTCTCAACAGAAATGAAAACTCATTTTATCATTCTTTTCTCTTGTTTCTCTTATATTCGTTTTGCATACTAGGACTTGTGTTAAAAGTCCCCCCCCCCCCCATCAAGCTTAACAGTATTGATTTATATATGTACACGACTGATAACTACGGGGGAAAACAACCCCATTTCAACAGAGAAATTTTGGCCATGAATAGTACAAGAATTCCAATGTATATATAATGATATATTTGAAATATTGAACATGTATAAATATATCTATCTAAATACTGAATACACTCAGTTCTTGAGCACAACACTGTATAATATCATAAAAAGGGAGACAACCCCTCATCTATAACATGGAATGTATACATTTAAACTGTTAGAACTATAGAAAAAGTGTTGGAATGAAATAGTAGAAAAAAAACAGGAGTACAAAAATGTATGAATCAGATCTAACTGAAAAAACACCTGTCACCTGAAGTCACATGTACCTGACAGTACACACTGAAGTCACATATACGTGACCGTATACACTGAAGTCACATGTACGTGACCATATACACTGAAGTCACATGTATGTGACCTTAAACACTGAAGTTACATGTACATGACAGTATACACTGAAGTGACAGATACAAATATTTCTAAAAGCAGCATTAACCAAGATACTATAGAAATCTTTGTTTTATACTGCTGATAATTGTTCTAGCTCGACCTTTAGCACCCCTCTGAAAACCATTTTCTACTTAAACTAAATGCTTAAGGGCGCTGAATAGAATTTATTGAGAGTCAAACCCTAGGATTCCAATGTTTAAACACAAAATAAGCCTGTACATAAAATTTCTTAATTGTTTATCAAATATGAACATTTCCTAATGGTAAAAGTTACTACACTTTCTGCTCCTATCCCGATAGTGCTATCCAACAGCTGGAGACTGTCATATCCCTGGAACTGTACATTTGGTCCAAATTTGTCTTGCTCTCCTGGTTTATGAATATAAAAGAGATTTGATGTACATTTTAAAACAGTTTTAACTTCTGTTTTATTTGCTTCTGTTTCCACGGTGCTATGTTCTGGAAGTCCGCATAAGGCATCCCAAACAGGCGGTCAAACTCTTCTGTCTCCAAGTGTAACTGAGGAAAAACAGAAAATCATAGTCAGTTTACACATAATAGGTGTTAGTTCACACCTAATGGGTGTTAGTTCACACCTAATGGGTGTTAGTTCACACCTGATAGGTGTTAGTTCACACATAATATAGGTGTTAGTTCACACCTGATAGGTGTTAGTTCACACCTAATAGGTGTTAGTTCACACCTAATGGGTGTTAGTTTACACCTGATAGGTGTTAGTTTACACCTGATAGGTGTTAGTTCACACCTAATGGGTGTTAGTTCACACCTAATAGGTATTAGTTCACACCTGATAGGTGTTAGTTTACACCTAATAGGTGTTAGTTCAAACATAATAGGTATTAGTTCAAACATAATAGGTGTTAGTTCACACATAATAGGTGTTCGTTCAAACATAATGGGTGTTAGTTCAAACATAATGGGTGTTAGTTCACACCTAATGGGTGTTAGTTCACACCTAATGGGTGTTAGTTCAAACATAATGGGTGTTAGTTCAAACATAATAGGTGTTAGTTCACACATAATAGGTGTTCGTTCAAACATAATGGGTGTTAGTTCAAACATAATGGGTGTTAGTTCACACCTAATGGGTGTTCGTTCAAACATAATAGGTGTTAGTTCAAACATAATAGGTGTTAGTTCACACATAATAGGTGTTCGTTCAAACATAATGGGTGTTAGTTCACACCTAATGGGTGTTCGTTCAAACATAATAGGTGTTAGTTCAAACATAATAGGTGTTAGTTCACACCTGATAGGTGTTAGTTCACACCTGATAGGTGTTAGTTCAAACATAATAGGTGTTAGTTCAAACATAATAGGTGTTAGTTCACACATAATAGGTGTTAGTTCACACATAATATAGGTGTTAGTTCACACATAATATAGGTGTTAGTTCACACCTGATAGGTGTTAGTTTACACCTAATAGGTGTTAGTTCACACCTGATAGGTGTTAGTTTACACCTAATAGGTGTTAGTTCAAACATAATAGGTGTTAGTTCACACATAATAGGTGTTAGTTCACACTTAATGGGTGTTAGTTCACACCTAATGGGTGTTAGTTCACACCTGATGGGTGTTAGTTTACACCTAATAGGTGTTAGTTCACACCTAATGGGTGTTAGTTCACACCTAATGGGTGTTAGTTCACACCTGATAGGTGTTAGTTCACACATAATAGGTGTTGGTTCACACCTGATAGATGTTAGTTCACACCTAATAGGTGTTAGTTTACACCTAATAGGTGTTAGTTCATACCTAATGGGTGTTAGTTCACACCTAATTGGTGTTAGTTCACACCTGATAGGTGTTAGTTCACACATAATAGGTGTTGGTTCACACCTAATAGATGTTAGTTCACACCTAATGGGTGTTAGTTCATACCTAATGGGTGTTAGTTCACACCTGATAGGTGTTAGTTCACACCTAATGGGTGTTGGTTCACACATAATAGGTGTTAGTTCACACCTAATGGGTGTTAGTTCATACCTAATGGGTGTTAGTTCACACCTGATGGGTGTTAGTTTACACCTAATGGGTGTTGGTTCACACCTAATGGATGTTAGTTCACACCTGATAGGTGTTAGTTCACACCTAATGGGTGTTAGTTCACACATAATAGGTGTTAGTTCACACCTAATAGGTGTTAGTTCACACCTGATAGGTGTTTATTCACACCTAATGGGTGTTAGTTCACACCTAATGGGTGTTAGTTCACACCTAATAGGTGTTAGTTCACACCTAATATAGGTGTTAGTTCACACCTAATAGGTGTTAGTTCACACTTAATGGGTGTTAGTTCACACATAATAGGTGTTAGTTCACACCTAATGGGTGTTAGTTCATACCTAATGGGTGTTAGTTCACACCTAATTGGTGTTAGTTCACACCTAATAGGTGTTAGTTCACACCTAATGGGTGTTAGTTCACACCTGATAGGTGTTAGTTTACACCTAATTGGTGTTAGTTCACACCTAATGGGTGTTAGTCCACACATAATAGGTGTTAGTTTACACCTAATGGGTGTTAGTTCACACCTGATAGGTGCTAGTTCACACATAATATAGGTGTTAGTTCACACATAATATAGGTGTTAGTTCACACCTGATAGGTGTTAGTTCACACCAAATGGGTGTTAGTTCACACCTGATGGGTGTTAGTTTACACCTAATTGGTGTTAGTTCACACCTAATGGGTGTTAGTTCACACCTGATAGGTGTTAGTTCACACCTAATGGGTGTTGGTTCACACCTAATGGATGTTAGTTCACACCTGATAGGTGTTAGTTCACACTTAATGGGTGTTAGTTCACACCTGATAGGTGTTAGTTCACACCTAATGGGTGTTAGTTCACACCTGATAGGTGTTAGTTCACACCTGATAGGTGTTAGTTCACACCTAATAGGTGTTAGTTCACACCTGATAGGTGTTAGTTCACACCTAATAGGTGTTGGTTCACACCTGATAGGTGTTAGTTCACACCTAATGGGTGTTAGTTCACACCTGATAGGTGTTAGTTCACACCTAATGGGTGTTAGTTCACACCTGATAGGTGTTAGTTCACACCTGATAGGTGTTAGTTCACACCTAATAGGTGTTGGTTCACACCTGATAGGTGTTAGTTCACACCTAATGGGTGTTAGTTCACACCTAATAGGTGTTAGTTCACACCTGATAGGTGTTAGTTCACACCTGATAGGTGTTAGTTCACACCTGATAGGTGTTAGTTCACACCTGATAGGTGTTAATTCACACATGATAGGTGTTAGTTCACACCTAATGGGTGTTAGTTTACACCTGATAGGTGTTAGTTTACACCTAATAGGTGTTAGTTCACACCTAATAGGTGTTAATTCACACCTGATAGGTGTTAGTTTACACCTAATAGGTGTTAGTTCACACCTAATAGGTGTTAGTTCACACCTAATAGGTGTTAGTTCACACCTAATGGGTGTTAGTTCACACATGATAGGTGTTAGTTCACACATATTAGGTTTCAGTTCATAAATGATAGGTGCCGATTTAAGCTTGGGGGTGGGCCAGAATCAAAATTCTTTCAATGTCAAACCGTCATCTCCTGGCCATTATTCCAACCAAGTTTCAATTATCTCCAACTGGAATGAACAAGAGAACAAAACAAGAACAAAAAGTCTGGAGAAGGTCTTAGGTATTTTAACTATTTTGACCATTTTTGAGCCCCTCCCTAAGGCCCCTAGGGGGTTATAAGACCATGTATACAATTTACAACTTTGGTGCATCTTTGGCTAGGGAAGGTTCATGCCAAATTTCATTAAAATTGGTTCAGGGGTGTTTGAGAAGTTTTAAATATAAATTGTTTACGGATACAATACACGACGGACAAAAGATGATTAAAAAAGGTCACTTAAGATTTTGTCTCAGGTGAAGAATTGAATTTGATGATGGTAGTCAATCCCTCTCCCCTCACTGGGAGGTCCCTTGTTGGGTCCGTCCCTCTCCCCTCACTGGGAGGTCCCTTGTTGGGTCCGTCCCTCTCCCCTCAATGGGAGGTCCCTTGTTGGGTCCGTCCCTCTCCCCTCACTGGGAGGTCCCTTGTTGGGTCCGTCCCTCTCCCCTCACTGGGAGGTCCCTTGTTGGGTCCGTCCCTCTCCCCTCAATGGGAGGTCCCTTGTTGGGTCCGTCCCTCTCCCCTCACTGGGAGGTCCCTTGTTGGGACCGTCCCTCTCCCCTCACTGAGAGGTCCCTTGTTGGGTCCACCCCTCTCCCCTCACTGGGAGGTCCCTTGTTGGGACCATCCCTCTCCCCTCACTGGGAGGTTCCTTGTTGGGTCTGTCCCTCTCCCCTCAATGGGAGGTCCCTAGTAGGGTCCATCCCTCTCCCCTCAATGGGAGGTCCCTAGTAGGGTCCATCCCTCTCCCCTCAATGGGAGGTCCCTAGTAGGGTCCATCCCTCTCCCCTCAATGGGAGGTCCCTAGTAGGGTCCATCCCTCTCCCCTCACTGGGAGGTCCCTAGTAGGGTCCATCCCTCTCCCCTCACTGGGAGGTTCCTTTTTGGGTCTGTCCCTCTCCCCTCAATTGGAGGTCCCTAGTAGGGTCCATCCCTCTCCCCTCACTGGGAGATCCCTTGTTGGAAGTATAATTAGATATACACAAAGTAAATATTTGTATTAAGCTATGACCCTGTGAGCTCTTACCTCCCGACAAGTAGGATCTACCCCTTGAGGGAGATCATCAGTGGATACCTGCAGTTTCTCCAATGGGTACTTGGACACTGTGCTGAAGTCGGCACCGTTACTTGATGCATCCTGTAAACAAACACATCATGACATGTTATATACAACACAAGCAGACTTCTGATGGCATGTACTAGAAATAAATTTGGAATCAATCATAACATTTGCAGAATATCGCTTCATAAAGACATAAAATAGGCCCAATGGTCCTGTTACTTCTCTATTCATCTTATCTGTGACTTTCGAAAAAGGTCCAAGTTCCATGTACTTACACAGGATGGATCTGTGAAGATGCAATATTACTGTACATCCGATGATCTTGTCCGAGTATTTTAACTGTATACCCTAACTACCTTTACATCCGATGATCTCGTCCGAGTATTTTAACTGTATACCCTAACTACCTTTACATCCGATGATCTCGTCCGAGTATTTTAACTGTATACCGTAACTACCTTTACACCCGATGATCTCGTCCGAGTATTTTAACTGTATACCGTTTCTACCTTTACACCCGATGATCTCGTCCGAGTATTTTAACTGTATACCGCAACTACCATAACACCCGATGATCTCGTCCATGTATTTGAACTGTATACCGTAACTACCTTTAAACCCGAGATCTCGTCCGAGTATTTTAACTGTATACCGTTACTACCTTTAAACCCGAGATCTCGTCCGAGTATTTTAACTGTATACCGTTACTACCTTTACACCCGATGATCTTGTCCGAGTATTTTAACTGTATACCGTTACTACCTTTAAACCCGAGATCTCGTCCGAGTATTTTAACTGTATACCGTTACTACCTTTAAACCCGAGATCTCGTCCGAGTATTTTAACTGTATACCGTTACTACCTTTAAACCCGAGATCTCGTCCGAGTATTTTAACTGTATACCGTTACTACCTTTAAACCCGAGATCTCGTCCGAGTATTTTAACTGTATACCGTTACTACCTTTACACCCGATGATCTTGTCCGAGTATTTTAACTGTATACCGTAACTGCCTTTACACCCGATGATCTCATCCGAGTATTTTAACTGTATACCCTATCTACCTTTACACCCGATTATCTCGTCCGTGTATTTTAACTGTATACCGTTACTACCTTAACACCCGATGATCTCGTCCGAGTATTTTAACTGTATACCGTAACTACCTTTACACCCGATGATCTCGTCCGAGTATTTTAACTGTAAACCGTTACTACCTTTACACCCGATGATCTATCTCGTCCGAGTATTTTAACTGTATACCGTAACTACCTTTACACCCGATGATCTCGTCCGAGTATTTTAACTGTATACCGTTACTACCTTTACACCCGATGATCTCGTCCGAGTATTTTAACTGTATACCGTTACTACCTTAACACCCGATGATCTCGTCCGAGTATTTTAACTGTATACCCTAACTACCTTTACATCCGATGATCTTGTCCGAGTATTTTAACTGTATACCGTTACTACCTTTACACCCGATGATTTTGTCCGAGTATTTTAACTGTATACCGTAACTACCTTTACACCCAATGATCTTGTCCGTGTATTTTAACTGTATACCATTACTTCCTTTACACCCGATATCTCTTCCGTGTATTTTAACTGTATACCGTTACTACCTTTACACCCGATGATCTCGTCCGAGTATTTTAACTGTATACCGTAACTACCTTTACACCCGATGATCTCGTCCGAATATTTTAACTGTATACCGTTACTACCTTTACACCCGATGATCTTGTCCGTGTATTTTAACTGTATACCATTACTTCCTTTACACCCGATTATGTCGTCCGAGTATTTTAACTGTATACTGTTACTTCCTTTACACCCGATGATCTTGTCCGAGTATTTTAACTGTATACCGCAACTACCATAACACCCGATGATCTCGTCCATGTATTTTAACTGTATACCGTTACTACCTTTAAACCCGATGATCTCGTCCGAGTATTTTAACTGTATACCGTTACTACCTTTACACCCGATGATCTTGTCCGAGTATTTTAACTGTATACCGTAACTACCTTTACACTAGATGATCTTGTCCGAGTATTTTAACTGTATACCGTAACTACCTTTACACTAGATGATCTTGTCCGAGTATTTTAACTGTATACCGTTATTACCTTTACACCCTATGATCTCGTCCGAGTATTTTAACTGTATACCCTATCTACCTTTACACCCTATGATCTCGTCCGTGTATTTTAACTGTATACCGTTACTACCTTAACACCCGATGATCTCGTCCGAGTATTTTAACTGTATACCGTTACTACCTTTACACCCGATGATCTCGTCCGAGTATTTTAACTGTATACCGTTACTACCTTAACACCCGATGATCTTGTCCGAGTATTTTAACTGTATACCGTTACTACCTTTAAACCCGAGATCTCGTCTGAGTATTTTAACTGTATACCGTTACTACCTTTACACCCGATGATTTTGTCCGAGTATTTTAACTGTATACCGTAACTACCTTTACACCCGATGATTTTGTCCGAGTATTTTAACTGTATACCGTAACTACCTTTACACCCAATGATCTCGTCCGAGTATTTTAACTGTATACCGTTACTACCTTTACACCCGATGATTTTGTCCGAGTATTTTAACTGTATACCGTAACTACCTTTACACCCAATGATCTTGTCCGTGTATTTTAACTGTATACCATTACTTCCTTTACACCCGATTATCTCTTCCGTGTATTTTAACTGTATACCGTTACTACCTTTACACCCGATGATCTCGTCCGAATATTTTAACTGTATACCCTAACTACCTTTACACCCGATTATCTCGTCCGTGTATTTTAACTGTATACCGTTACTACCTTTACACCCGATGATCTCGTCCGAGTATTTTAACTGTATACCGTTACTACCTTTACACCCGATGATCTCGTCCAAGTATTTTAACTGTACATCCGATTATCTCGTCCGTGTATTTTAACTGTATACCATTACTACCTTTACACCCGATGATCTCGTCCGAGTATTTTAACTGTATACCGTTACTACCTTTACACCCGATGATCTCGTCCAAGTATTTTAACTGTACACCCGATTATCTTGTCCGTGTATTTTAACTGTATACCGTTTCTACCTTTACACCTGATGATCTCGTCCGAGTATTTTAACTGTATACCGTTACTACCTTTACACCCGATGATCTTGTCCGAGTATTTTAACTGTATACCCTAACTACCTTTACACCCGATGATCTCGTCCGTGTATTTTAACTGTATACCGTTACTATACCTTTACACCCGATGATCTTGTCCGAGTATTTTAACTGTATACCCTAACTGCCTTTACACCCAATGATCTCGTATTCATTAATTCCCAACAGTTCATACCTTTCTGTTGTACAGACTGTGGTTACAAGATCCCATGGGACATCATAGTCACCTGGGATATTCAGTTTTATTGATTGATTTGACAAAGAACAAGAGGCCCAATAGGCCTGCATCGCTCACCTGGATGGAATTAATCTCTGACTTGTAACTCTAAAGTCGCCAAATGGCCCCTTAAGGGGTCAGAGTCACCATTTATGTAAAAACCTGTTCCCCTTCCCCAAACGATGTTTCTGACCAAATTTGGTCAAAATCCAAACAGGACTTTTTGACAAGAAGTGATTTAAAGGAATTACTTCTATTTTCCCTAATGGGCCCGCCCCTCTGGCCCCTTGGGTGTCAGTGTCACCATTTATGCAAAACCTGTTCCCCTTCCCCCAACGATGATTCTGACCAAATTTAGACAAAATCTATTCATAACTTTATGACAAGAAGAGATTTAAAGGAATTACCTCTATTTCCCCTATTGGGCCAAGCCCCTCTGGCCCCTTTGGGGTCCGAGTCACCATTTAGGCAAAAACTGTTCCCCTTCCCCCAACGATGATTCTGACCAAATTTAGACAAAATCTATTCATAACTTTAAGGCAAGAAGAGATTTAAAGGAATTACCTCTATTTTCCCTTTTTGGCCAAGCCCCTCTGGCCCCTTTGGAGACAGTGTCACCATTTATGCAAAATCTGTTCCCCTTCTCCAAACAATGCTTCTGATCAAATTTGGACAAAATCTATTCATAACTTTGTGACAAGAAGAGATTTAAAGGATTATCTCAATTTCCCCTATTGGGCCCCGCCCCTCTGGCCCCTTTGGGGTCTGAGTCACCATTTAGGCAAAATTTGTTCCCCTTCCCCCAACGATGTTTCTGATCAAATTTGGTCAAAATCTATTCATAACTTTTTGACAAGAAAGATTTAAAGGATTACCTCTATTTCCCCTATTGGGCCCCGCCCCTCTGGCCCCATTGGGGTCCGAGTCACCATTTATGCAAAATCTGTTCCTCTACCCCCAACGATGTTTCTGACCAAATTTGGACAAAATCTATTCATAACTTTTTGACAAGAGATTTAAAGGAATTACCTCTATTTCCCTTATTGGGCTATGCCCCTCTGGCCCCTTAGGGGTCAGAGTCACCATTTATGCAAAATCTGTTCCCCTTCCCCCAACGGTGTTTCTGACTAAATTTGGACAAAATATATTCGTAACTTTTTGACAAGAAGAGATTAAAAGGAATTACCTTTATTTCCCTATCGGGCCCTGCCCCTCTGGCCCCTTTGGGGTCAGAGTCACCATTTATGCAAAATCTGTTCCCCTTCCCCAAAGGATGTTTCTGATTAAATTTGGTCAAAATCCAATCAGGACTTTTTGACAAGAAGAGATTTTAAGAATTACCTCTATTTCCCTATTGGGGCCCCTTCCCTCTAGCCCCTTTGGGGTCAGAGTCACCATTTATGCAAAATCTGTTCCCCTTCGCCCAAGGATGTTTCTGACCGAATTTGGTTAAAATCCAATCAGGACTTTTTGACTAGTAGCGATTTGAAGCAAATGTTGACAGACGACGGACGGACGACGGACGCTGCGCTTTGGCATAAGCTCACCGGACCTTCGGTCCAGGTGAGCTAAAAACCAGAACTGTCGTCAGGGGGCCAACTCATACCCCCCGCCCCCGTAAAGTTAATTGAACAACAAATGAGGGGCACATCTTCATACTGTACTGTCTGTTCCCACAAAATTTCAAAAAGGTCCATTGAAAACTGAGCAAATGCATAGCTGGACAAAATTGTGTTCATTTACATAAAAGGGGAATAACTCTCTGAAAAGGGTAAAAAAAGCAAGGGGTCGAAAATCAAATTTACTTCAGGGGGAACATCTTCATACTGTACTGTCTATTCCCACAAAATTTTAAAAAGAACCGTTGAAATCTGGGCGAATGCATAGCCGGACAAAATTGTGGTCAATTTTACATAAAAGGGGGAATAACTTTCTGAGATAATAAACGATGTTTCAGCACAGATACATGTCACAATAACAGTCTTGGCAAATCAGCTTAATCATCTATAAAAAATGCTTATTATTATGGAATATCAAAAAAAATTAAAGTCTTCAATATAACTATTCTTGTAAAAGTTCTGAGGGGCCGTGGTGGTCGAGTGGTTAAGGTATCCCGACATTCTACCACTAGCCCTCCACCTCTGGGTTGTTAGTTTGAAACCCATGTGGGGCAGTTGCCATCCACTGACCGTAGTCGGTGGTTTTTCTTTGGGTACTCTGGCTTTCATCTACCTCCAAAACCTGGCAAGTCTGTAATTTATGATGCTGCCCTGGCTGTGAATAGGATGATAAACAAAATAAACAAAACCAATGAAAGTTTTAATCTTTTCATTATGCCAGATTGAAGAAACTAACGTCATACAACTGTCAGCTCCCCAGGTAATACAGACTTACCATCAGCTCCCAAGGTCATACAGACTTACTGTCAGCTCCCAAGGTCATACAGACTTACTGTCAGCTCCCAAGGTCATAAGACTTACCATAAGCTCCCAAGGTCATACAGACTTACCGTCAGCTCCCCAGGTAATACAGACTTACCATCAGCTCCCAAGGTCATACAGACTTACTGTCAGTTCCCAAGGTCATAAAACTTACCGTCTGCTCCCAAGGTCATACAGACTTATCGTCAGCTCCCCAGGTAATACAGACTTACCATCAGCTCCCAAGGTCATACAGACCTACCGTCAGTTCCCCAGGTAATACAGACTTACCATCAGCTCCCAAGGTCATACAGACTTACTGTCAGTTCCCAAGGTCATACAGACTTACTGTCAGCACCCAAGGTCATACAGACTTACTGTCAGCTCCCCCAGGTCATACAAACTTACCATCAGTTCCCAAGGTCATACAGCCTTACCATCAGTTCCAAGGTCATAAAGACTTACTATCAGCTCCCAAGGTCATACAGACTTACCACCAGCTCTCGAGGTCATACAGACTTACTGTCAGTTCCCCTTGGTCATACAGACCTACTGTCAGCACCCAAGGTCATACAGACCTACCGTCAGCTCCCCAGGTAATACAGACTTACCATCAGCTCCCAAGGTCATACAGACTTACTGTCAGTTCCCCTAGGTCATACAGACCTACTGTCAGCACCCAAGGTCATACAGACTTACTGTCAGCACCCAAGGTCATACAGACTTACTGTCAGCTCCCCCAGGTCATACAAACTTACCATCAGTTCCCAAGTTCATACAGACTTACCATCAGTTCCAAGGTCATAAAGACTTACTATCAGCTCCCAAGGTCATACAGACTTACCATCAGCTCCCGAGGTCATACAGACTTAGCATCAGCTCCCGAGGTCATACAGACCTACCGTCAGTTCCCAAAGTCATACAGACCTACCGTCAGTTCCCAAGGTCATACAGACTTACCATCAGCTCCCGAAGTCATAAAACTTACCGTCAACTCCAGAGGCAAATCTTCATTTTGATTTTTGGCTTCTTCAACCATTTCACTGTATGTCTTCCCATTCTGTTTATGAGAAAATTAGGTTAGTATCAAATGAGAAACATCAACCCTGAAAACATGCTAAGAAAACAAACCCTCAGGAGAACCAGTTATCTCCCTATATACACCTATGAACAGTGTTCAGGAAATTGCTTTTTATGATTTACCTATATTTCATAAATTAAACAATTACGATTTAGTCACAAGAGAATTAAAAGTAAAAATGTTTATCAAAATACTTAAACCAAACTTAAATGCACAATAAGATGACTGTATAGAATGAACATTGTTTCATCTTCCTTGACTTTGTTTATGACGTCACGGCTGTTGTTAATCTATGACGTGATCAAAATTGTTGACGTCATATAACCCGGCATCGTTAGATATACCTTTGTATAATGATTCTGGTATCTATATATATATATGTATATGTATGTATAGATATATGAGTCTGAAGAGCTCCCATCGATGAAGTGAAAGCACTAAGTAATGTGTCCGTGTCGTTTTTTATTTTTACATATATAACTATGTATATATGAAAAAACAGTCCGCCTGAAGAAGCCTGAGAAGGCAGAAAGGCCTTGCGGCAAAGTCTTTGTTTTTTGTTCTTTTTTATATTCAACTTCGCAAGGAAAACTAATAACTTTTCTTTATATATACCTATGTATAGTGATCCTGGTAACTCTATATATATACCTATGTATAGTGATCCTGGTATCTCTATATATATACCTATGTATAGTGATCCTGGTAACTCTATATATATACCTATGTATAGTGATCCTGGTATCTCTATATATATACCTATTTATAGTGATCCTGGTATCTCTATATATATACCTATTTATAGTGATCCTGGTATCTCTATATATATACCTTTTTATAGTGATCCTGGTATCTCTATATATATACCTATTTATAGTGATCCTGGTTTCTCTATATAAATACCTATTTATAGTGATCCTGGTATCTCTATATATATACCTATGTATAGTGATCCTGGTAACTCTATATATATACCTATGTATAGTGATCCTGGTATCTCTATATATATATACCTATGTATAGTGATCCTGGTATCTCTATATATATACCTATTTATAGTGATCCTGGTATCTCTATATATATACCTATTTATAGTGATCCTGGTATCTCTATATATATACCTTTTTATAGTGATCCTGGTAACTCTATATATATACCTATTTATAGTGATCCTGGTATCTCTATATAAATACCTATTTATAGTGATCCTGGTATCTCTATATATATACCTATGTATAGTGATCCTGGTAACTCTATATATATACCTATGTATAGTGATCCTGGTATCTCTATATATATATACCTATGTATAGTGATCCTGGTATCTCTATATATATACCTATTTATAGTGATCCTGGTATCTCTATATATATACCTTTTTATAGTGATCCTGGTATCTCTATATATATACCTTTTTATAGTGATCCTGGTAACTCTATATATATACCTATTTATAGTGATCCTGGTATCTCTATATATATACCTATGTATAGTGATCCTGGTAACTCTATATATATACCTATTTATAGTGATCCTGGTAACTCTATATATATACCTATTTATAGTGATCCTGGTATCTCTATATAAATACCTATTTATAGTGATCCTGGTATCTCTATATATATATACCTATTTATAGTGATCCTGGTATCTCTCTATATATATACCTATTTGTAGTGATCCTGGTATCTCTATATATATACCTATTTATAGTGATCCTGGTATCTCTCTATATATATATATACCTATTTATAGTGATCCTGGTATCTCTATATATATATATACCTATTTATAGTGATCCTGGTATCTCTATATATATACCTATGTATAGTGATCGTGGTATCTCTATATATATACCTATTTATAGTGATCCTGGTATCTCTATATATATATACCTATCATGTGGTTGAATTCCGTTGATCTGTTATGATGAAGTTGATTTTTGACAGACGGACGACAGACACCATGGAATGGCACAAGCTCACCTTGGTCCTTCGTTACCTTCACTCAATGATGCTTCAGACCAAATTTTGTCGAAATTTAAATTAATATTTATTGTGATACACCGTCACTTACACTCCAAAGCTGAGTGTCCCATATGCCAAAGCTGCCGTAGAATGTTGGGGGTTCGTAGCCTTGTTTGATCTGTATGATGGTGGTATCAGGATCCCTCCCAGCGGGGTCAGACTTCAGATACTCCTACAATAGTAAACAATCTCAGATACTCCTTCAATAGTAAACAATCTCAGATACTCCTACAATAGTAAACAATCTCAGATACTCCTACGATACAATAGTAAACAATCTCAGATACTCCTACAATAGTAAACAATCTCAGATACTCCTACAATAGTAAACAATCTCAGATACTCCTACAATAGTAAACAATCTCAGATACTCCTACAATAGTAAACAATCTCAGATACTCCTACAATAGTAAACAATCTCAGATACTCCTACAATAGTAAACAATCTCTGATACTCCTACAACAGTAAACAATCTCAGATACTCCTACAACAGTAAACAATCTCAGATACTCCTACAACAGTAAACAATCTCAGATACTCCTACAATAGTAAACAATCTCAGATACTCCTACAATAGTAAACAATCTCAGATACTCCTACAACAGTAAACAATCTAAGATACTCCTACAATAGTAAACAATCTCAGATACTCCTACAACAGTAAACAATCTCAGATACTCCTACAATAGTAAACAATCTCAGATACTCCTACGATAGTAAACAATCTCAGATACTCCTACAATACAATAGTAAACAATCTCAGATACACCTACAATAGTAAACAATCTCAGATACTCCTACGATAGTAAACAATCTCAGATACTCCTACAATAGTAAACAATCTCAGATACTCCTACGATAGTAAACAATCTCAGATACTCCTACAATAGTAAACAATCTCAGATACTCCTACAATAGTAAACAATCTCAGATACTCCTACGATAGTAAACAATCTCAGATACTCCTACAATAGTAAACAATCTCAGATACTCCTACAATACAATAGTAAACAATCTCAGATACTCCTACAATAGTAAACAATCTCAGATACTCCTACGATAGTAAACAATCTCAGATACTCCTACAATAGTAAACAATCTCAGATACTCCTACAATAGTAAACAATCTCAGATACTCCTACGATAGTAAACAATCTCAGATACTCCTAAGATAGCAAACAATCTCAGATACTCCTACAATAGTAAACAATCTCAGATACTCCTACAACAGTAAACAATCTCAGATACTCCTACGATACAATAGTAAACAATCTCAGATACTCCTACGATACAATAGTAAACAATCTCAGATACTCCTACAATAGTAAACAATCTCAGATACTCCTACAATAGTAAACAATCTCAGATACTCCTACGATAGTAAACAATCTCAGATACTCCTACAATAGTAAACAATCTCAGATACTCCTACGATAGTAAACAATCTCAGATACTCCTACAATAGTAAACAATCTCAGATACTCCTACAATAGTAAACAATCTCAGATACTCCTACAATAGTAAACAATCTCAGATACTCCTACAACAGTAAACAATCTCAGATACTCCTACAATAGTAAACAATCTCAGATACTCCTACAATAGTAAACAATCTCAGATACTCCTACAATAGAAAACAATCTCAGATACTCCTACGATACAATAGTTAACAATCTCAGATACTCCTACAATAGTAAACAATCTCAGATACTCCTACAATAGTAAACAATCTCAGATACTCCTACAATAGTAAACAATCTCAGATACTCCTACAACAGTAAACAATCTCAGATACTCCTACGATAGTAAACAATCTCAGATACTCCTACGATAGTAAACAATCTCAGATACTCCTACGATAGTAAACAATCTCAGATACTCCTACGATAGTAAACAATCTCAGATACTCCTACAACAGTAAACAATCTCAGATACTCCTACAATAGAAAACAATCTCAGATACTCCTACAATAGTAAACAATCTCAGATACTCCTACAATAGTAAACAATCTCAGATACTCCTACAATAGTAAACAATCTCAGATACTCCTACAATAGTAAACAATCTCAGATACTCCTACAATAGTAAACAATCTCAGATACTCCTACAATACAATAGTAAACAATCTCAGATACTCCTACAATACAACAGTAAACAATCTCAGATACTCCTACAATAGTAAACAATCTCAGATACTCCTACGATACAATAGTAAACAATCTCAGATACTCCTACAATAGTAAACAATCTCAGATACTCCTACAACAGTAAACAATCTCAGATACTCCTACAATAGTTAACAATCTCAGATACTCCTACAATAGTAAACAATCTCAGATACTCCTACAATACAACAGTAAACAATCTCAGATACTCCTACGATAGTAAACAATCTCAGATACTCCTACAATAGTAAACAATCTCAGATACTCCTACAATAGTAAACAATCTCAGATACTCCTACAACAGTAAACAATCTCAGATACTCCTACAATAGTAAACAATCTCAGATACTCCTACAATAGTAAACAATCTCAGATACTCCTACAATAGTAAACAATCTCAGATACTCCTACAATAGTAAACAATCTCAGATACTCCTACGATACAATAGTAAACAATCTCAGATACTCCTACAATAGTAAACAATCTCAGATACTCCTACAATAGTAAACAATCTCAGATACTCCTACAATAGTAAACAATCTCAGATACTCCTACAATAGTAAACAATCTCAGATACTCCTACAATAGTAAACAATCTCAGATACTCCTACGATAGTAAACAATCTCAGATACTCCTACGATAGTAAACAATCTCAGATACTCCTACAATAGTAAACAATCTCAGATACTCCTACAATACAATAGTAAACAATCTCAGATACTCCTACGATAGTAAACAATCTCAGATACTCCTACGATAGTAAACAATCTCAGATACTCCTACGATAGTAAACAATCTCAGATACTCCTACAATAGTAAACAATCTCAGATACTCCTACAATAGTAAACAATCTCAGATACTCCTACAATACAATAGTAAACAATCTCAGATACTCCTACGATAGTAAACAATCTCAGATACTCCTACAACAGTAAACAATCTCAGATACTCCTACAATACAATAGTAAACAATCTCAGATACTCCTACAATAGTAAACAATCTCAGATACTCCTACAATAGTAAACAATCTCAGATACTCCTACAATAGTAAACAATCTCAGATACTCCAACGATAGTAAACAATCTCAGATACTCCTACAATAGTAAACAATCTCAGATACTCCTACGATAGTAAACAATCTCAGATACTCCTACAATAGTAAACAATCTCAGATACTCCTACGATAGTAAACAATCTCAGATACTCCTACAATAGTAAACAATCTCAGATACTCCTACGATAGTAAACAATCTCAGATACTCCTACAATAGTAAACAATCTCAGATACTCCTACAATAGTAAACAATCTCAGATACTCCTACAATAGTAAACAATCTCAGATACTCCAACGATAGTAAACAATCTCAGATACTCCTACAATAGTAAACAATCTCAGATACTCCTACGATAGTAAACAATCTCAGATACTCCTACAATAGTAAACAATCTCAGATACTCCTACAATAAAATAGTAAACAATCTCAGATACTCCTACAATAGTAAACAATCTCAGATATTCCTACAATACAATAGTAAATAATCTCAGATACTCCTACAATAGTAAACAATCTCAGATACTCCTACAATAGTAAACAATCTCAGATACTCCTACAATAGTAAACAATCTCAGATACTCCTACAATAGTAAACAATCTCAGATACTCCTACAATAGTAAACAATCTCAGATACTCCTACAATAGTAAACAATCTCAGATACTCCTACAATAGTAAACAATCTCAGATACTCCTACAATAGTAAACAATCTCAGATACTCCTACAATAGTAAACAATCTCAGATACTCCTACAATAGTAAACAATCTCAGATACTCCTACAATAGTAAACAATCTCAGATACTCCTACAATAGTTAACAATCTCAGATACTCCTACAATAGTAAACAATCTCAGATACTCCTACAATACAATAGTAAACAATCTCAGATACACCTACAATAGTAAACAATCTCAGATACTCCTACGATAGTAAACAATCTCAGATACTCCTACAATAGTAAACAATCTCAGATACTCCTACAATAGTAAACAATCTCAGATACTCCTACAATACAATAGTAAACAATCTCAGATACTCCTACAATAGTAAACAATCTCAGATACTCCTACGATACAATAGTTAACAATCTCAGATACTCCTACAATAGTTAACAATCTCAGATACTCCTACAATAGTAAACAATCTCAGATACTCCTACAATACAATAGTAAACAATCTCAGATACTCCTACGACAGTAAACAATCTCAGATACTCCTACAACAGTAAACAATCTCAGATACTCCTACGATACAATAGTAAACAATCTCAGATACTCCTACAATAGTAAACAATCTCAGATACTCCTACAACAGTAAACAATCTCAGATACTCCTACAATAGTAAACAATCTCAGATACTCCTACAATAGTAAACAATCTCAGATACTCCTACAATAGTTAACAATCTCAGATACTCCTACAATAGTTAACAATCTCAGATACTCCTACAATAGTAAACAATCTCAGATACTCCTACAATACAATAGTAAACAATCTCAGATACTCCTACAATAGTAAACAATCTCAGATACTCCTACAATAGTAAACAATCTCAGATACTCCTACAATAGTAAACAATCTCAGATACTCCTACGATACAATAGTTAACAATCTCAGATACTCCTACAATAGTTAACAATCTCAGATACTCCTACAATAGTAAACAATCTCAGATACTCCTACGATACAATAGTAAACAATCTCAGATACTCCTACGATAGTAAACAATCTCAGATACTCCTACAATAGTAAACAATCTCAGATACTCCTACGATACAATAGTAAACAATCTCAGATACTCCTACAATAGTAAACAATCTCAGATACTCCTACAACAGTAAACAATCTCAGATACTCCTACAATAGTAAACAATCTCAGATACTCCTACAATAGTAAACAATCTCAGATACTCCTACAATAGTTAACAATCTCAGATACTCCTACGATACAATAGTTAACAATCTCAGATACTCCTACAATAGTAAACAATCTCAGATACTCCTACAATACAATAGTAAACAATCTCAGATACTCCTACAATAGTAAACAATCTCAGATACTCCTACAATAGTAAACAATCTCAGATACTCCTACAATAGTAAACAATCTCAGATACTCCTACAATAGTAAACAATCTCAGATACTCCTACAATAGTAAACAATCTCAGATACTCCTACAATACAATAGTAAACAATCTCAGATACTCCTACGATACAATAGTAAACAATCTCAGATACTCCTACAATAGTAAACAATCTCAGATACTCCTACAATAGTAAACAATCTCAGATACTCCTACGATAGTAAACAATCTCAGATACTCCTACAATAGTAAACAATCTCAGATACTCCTACAATAAAATAGTAAACAATCTCAGATACTCCTACAATAGTAAACAATCTCAGATATTCCTACAATACAATAGTAAATAATCTCAGATACTCCTACAATAGTAAACAATCTCAGATACTCCTACAATAGTAAACAATCTCAGATACTCCTACAATAGTAAACAATCTCAGATACTCCTACAATAGTAAACAATCTCAGATACTCCTACAATAGTAAACAATCTCAGATACTCCTACAATAGTAAACAATCTCAGATACTCCTACAATAGTAAACAATCTCAGATACTCCTACAATAGTAAACAATCTCAGATACTCCTACAATAGTAAACAATCTCAGATACTCCTACAATAGTAAACAATCTCAGATACTCCTACAATAGTAAACAATCTCAGATACTCCTACAATAGTTAACAATCTCAGATACTCCTACAATAGTAAACAATCTCAGATACTCCTACAATACAATAGTAAACAATCTCAGATACACCTACAATAGTAAACAATCTCAGATACTCCTACGATAGTAAACAATCTCAGATACTCCTACAATAGTAAACAATCTCAGATACTCCTACAATAGTAAACAATCTCAGATACTCCTACAATACAATAGTAAACAATCTCAGATACTCCTACGATACAATAGTAAACAATCTCAGATACTCCTACAATAGTAAACAATCTCAGATACTCCTACAATAGTAAACAATCTCAGATACTCCTACAATAGTAAACAATCTCAGATACTCCTACGATACAATAGTTAACAATCTCAGATACTCCTACAATAGTTAACAATCTCAGATACTCCTACAATAGTAAACAATCTCAGATACTCCTACAATACAATAGTAAACAATCTCAGATACTCCTACGACAGTAAACAATCTCAGATACTCCTACAACAGTAAACAATCTCAGATACTCCTACGATACAATAGTAAACAATCTCAGATACTCCTACAATAGTAAACAATCTCAGATACTCCTACAACAGTAAACAATCTCAGATACTCCTACAATAGTAAACAATCTCAGATACTCCTACAATAGTAAACAATCTCAGATACTCCTACAATAGTTAACAATCTCAGATACTCCTACAATAGTTAACAATCTCAGATACTCCTACAATAGTAAACAATCTCAGATACTCCTACAATACAATAGTAAACAATCTCAGATACTCCTACGATACAATAGTTAACAATCTCAGATACTCCTACAATAGTTAACAATCTCAGATACTCCTACAATAGTAAACAATCTCAGATACTCCTACGATACAATAGTAAACAATCTCAGATACTCCTACGATAGTAAACAATCTCAGATACTCCTACAATAGTAAACAATCTCAGATACTCCTACGATACAATAGTAAACAATCTCAGATACTCCTACAATAGTAAACAATCTCAGATACTCCTACAACAGTAAACAATCTCAGATACTCCTACAATAGTAAACAATCTCAGATACTCCTACAATAGTAAACAATCTCAGATACTCCTACAATAGTTAACAATCTCAGATACTCCTACGATACAATAGTTAACAATCTCAGATACTCCTACAATAGTAAACAATCTCAGATACTCCTACAATACAATAGTAAACAATCTCAGATACTCCTACAATAGTAAACAATCTCAGATACTCCTACAATAGTAAACAATCTCAGATACTCCTACAATAGTAAACAATCTCAGATACTCCTACAATAGTAAACAATCTCAGATACTCCTACAATACAATAGTAAACAATCTCAGATACTCCTACAATAGTAAACAATCTCAGATACTCCTACAATAGTTAACAATCTCAGATACTCCTACGATACAATAGTTAACAATCTCAGATACTCCTACAACAGTAAACAATCTCAGATACTCCTACGATACAATAGTAAACAATCTCAGATACTCCTACAATAGTAAACAATCTCAGATACTCCTACAATAGTAAACAATCTCAGATACTCCTACGATAGTAAACAATCTCAGATACTCCTACAATAGTAAACAATCTCAGATACTCCTACGATAGTAAACAATCTCAGATACTCCTACAATAGTAAACAATCTCAGATACTCCTACGATAGTAAACAATCTCAGATACTCCTACAATACAATAGTAAACAATCTCAGATACTCCTACGATACAATAGTAAACAATCTCAGATACTCCTACAATAGTAAACAATCTCAGATACTCCTACAATAGTAAACAATCTCAGATACTCCTACGATAGTAAACAATCTCAGATACTCCTACGATACAATAGTAAACAATCTCAGATACTCCTACAATAGTAAACAATCTCAGATACTCCTACAATAGTAAACAATCTCAGATACTCCTACAATAGTAAACAATCTCAGATACTCCTACAATAGTAAACAATCTCAGATACTCCTACAATAGTAAACAATCTCAGATACTCCTACAATACAATAGTAAACAATCTCAGATACTCCTACGATAGTAAACAATCTCAGATACTCCTACGATACAATAGTAAACAATCTCAGATACTCCTACAATAGTAAACAATCTCAGATACTCCTACAATAGTAAACAATCTCAGATACTCCTACAATAGTAAACAATCTCAGATACTCCTACAATAGTAAACAATCTCAGATACTCCTACGACAGTAAACAATCTCAGATACTCCTACAATAGTAAACAATCTCAGATACTCCTACGATACAATAGTAAACAATCTCAGATACTCCTACAATAGTAAACAATCTCAGATACTCCTACGATACAATAGTAAACAATCTCAGATACTCCTACAATAGTTAACAATCTCAGATACTCCTACAATAGTAAACAATCTCAGATACTCCTACAATAGTAAACAATCTCAGATACTCCTACGATACAATAGTAAACAATCTCAGATACTCCTACAATAGTTAACAATCTCAGATACTCCTACAATAGTAAACAATCTCAGATACTCCTACAATAGTAAACAATCTCAGATACTCCTACAACAGTAAACAATCTCAGATACTCCTACAATAGTAAACAATCTCAGATACTCCTACAACAGTAAACAATCTCAGATACTCCTACAATACAATAGTAAACAATCTCAGATACTCCTACAATAGTAAACAATCTCAGATACTCCTACAATAGTAAACAATCTCAGATACTCCTACAATAGTAAACAATCTCAGATACTCCTACAATACAATAGTAAACAATCTCAGATACTCCTACGATAGTAAACAATCTCAGATACTCCTACAATAGTAAACAATCTCAGATACTCCTACAATAGTAAACAATCTCAGATACTCCTACAATAGTAAACAATCTCAGATACTCCTACAATAGTAAACAATCTCAGATACTCCTACGACAGTAAACAATCTCAGATACTCCTACAATAGTAAACAATCTCAGATACTCCTACAATAGTAAACAATCTCAGATACTCCTACAATAGTAAACAATCTCAGATACTCCTACGATAGTAAACAATCTCAGATACTCCTACGATAGTAAACAATCTCAGATACTCCTACGATAGTAAACAATCTCAGATACTCCTACAATAGTAAACAATCTCAGATACTCCTACAATAGTAAACAATCTCAGATACTCCTACAATAGTAAACAATCTCAGATACTCCTACAATAGTAAACAATCTCAGATACTCCTACGATAGTAAACAATCTCAGATACTCCTACGATAGTAAACAATCTCAGATACTCCTACGATACAATAGTTAACAATCTCAGATACTCCTACAATAGTTAACAATCTCAGATACTCCTACAATAGTAAACAATCTCAGATACTCCTACAATAGTAAACAATCTCAGATACTCCTACAATAGTTAACAATCTCAGATACTCCTATGATAGTTAACAATCTCAGATACTCATTGAGTGTACATGTTTGACCTTTAACTGTGACCTTACATTGTTAGTCAGTATAACTCATTGTACATGTGTGGACATGTTTGACCTTCAGCTGTGACCTTACATTGTTAGTCAGTGTAACTCATTGTGTGGACATGTTTGACCTTTAGCTGTGACCTTTCATTGTTAGTCAGTGTAACTCATTGTGTGGACATGTTTGACCTTTAGCTGTGACCTTACCACTGCTAGTTTGGGTGACTCATTGTGTGGACATGTTTGACCTTTAGCTGTGACCTTACCACTGCTAGTTTGGGTGACTCATTGTGTGGACATGTTTGACCTTTAGCTGTGACCTTACCACTGCTAGATTGGGTGACTCATTGTGTGGACATGTTTGACCTTTAGCTGTGACCTTACCACTGCTAGTTTGGGTGACTCATTGTGTGGACATGTTTGACCTTTAGCTGTGACCTTACCACTGCTAGTTTGGGTGACTCATTGTGTGGACATGTTTGACCTTTAGCTGTGACCTTACCACTGCTAGTTTGGGTGACTCATTGTGTGGACATGTTTGACCTTTAGCTGTGACCTTACCACTGCTAGTTTGGGTGACTCATTGTGTGGACATGTTTGACCTTTAGCTGTGACCTTACCACTGCTAGTTTGGGTGACTCATTGTGTGGACATGTTTGACCTTTAGCTGTGACCTTACCACTGCTAGTTTGGGTGACTCATTGTGTGGACATGTTTGACCTTTAGCTGTGACCTTACCACTGCTAGTTTGGGTGACTGAGTGCGCTCCACCTTATTTGACCCATTGCCGATCCAAAGGAAAAGTGTGTCCCAGGCATCAAACAGCATGACATCTTCTTCCACTAAATCTTCCTGTAAAATATTGCTCCTGATCAGTACATGCAAAGTCTGAATGAAGCTTAACTCTTCAGGCTAATCTGTTACTGAGTATATAGTCCAATCAATTTAGTCCAGTGTTACAAATGAGGTAGATATTACACTTCAAATATGGTTATATGTGTGATTTTCTTAATTTTCCTGATCCTTAAGAAGGCCAAAAAACCACTTTCCCTCATTGGTATTTTCTGATACTTTTTTCTGTTGAAAGTATGATACTCATCTACCAAAAAATGAAAGAATAAATTCTGTTGCAATTAGTTTGAGTTTAAATCATAAATTGACTGGACTAATAACATGCTCATCTGTTACTGAGTATAACAGGCTAATATGTTACTGAGTATAACAGGCTAATATGTTACTGAGTAGAACTTGCTAATATGTTACTGAGTATAACAGGCTAATATGTTACTGAGTATAACAGGCTAATATGTTACTGAGTAGAACTTGCTAATATGTTACTGAGTATAACAGGCTAATCTGTTACTGATTATAACAGGCTAATATGTTACTGAGTACAACAGGCTAATATGTTACTTAGTATAACGGGCTAATATGTTACTGAGTATAACAGGCTAATATGTTACTGAGTATAACAGGCTAATATGTTACTGAGTATAACAGGCTAATATGTTACTGAGTATAACAGGCTAATCTGTTACTGAGCATAACAGGCTAATCTGTTACCCAGTATAACAGGCTAATCTGTTACCCAGTATAACAGGCTAATGTGTTACCCAGTAAAACAGGCTAATATGTCACTGAGTATAACATGCTAATCTGTTACTGAGTATAACAGGCTAATCTGTGACTGAGTATAACAGGCTAATCTGTTACTGAGTATAACAGGCTAATCTGTTACCCAGTATAACAGGCTAATCTGTTACTGAGTATAACAGGCTAATCTGTCACTGAGTATAGCAGGCTTATCTGTCACTGAGTATAACAGGCTAATATGTTACTGAGTATAACAGGCTAATATGTTACTAAGTATAACAGGCTAATCTGTTACTGAGTATAACAGGCTAATCTGTTACTGATTATAACAGGCTAATCTGTTACCCAGTATAACAGGCTAATATGTTACTGAGTATAACAGGCTAATCTGTTACTGAGTATAACAGGCTAATGTGTTACCCAGTATAACAGGCTAATCTGTTACTGAGTATAACAGGCTAATCTGTTACCCAGTATAACAGGCTAATATGTTACTGATTATAACAGGCTAATATGTTACTGATTATAACAGGCTAATCTATTGCTGAGTATAACAGGCTAATCTGTTACCCAGTATAACAGGCTAATCTGTTACTGATTATAACAGGCTAATGTGTTACTGAGTATAACAGGCTAATGTGTTACTGAGTATAACAGGCTAATCTGTTACTGAGTATAACAGGCTAATCTGTTACCCAGTAAAACAGGCTAATATGTTACTGATTATAACAGGCTAATATGTTACTGATTATAACAGGCTAATCTATTGCTGAGTATAACAGGCTAATCTGTTACTGATTATAACAGGCTAATCTGTTACTGATTATAACAGGCTAATGTGTTACTGAGTATAATAGGCTAATGTGTTACTGAGTATAACAGGCTAATCTGTTACTGAGTATAACAGGCTAATCTGTTACCCAGTATAACAGGCTAATCTGTTACCCAGTATTACAGGCTAATATGTTACTGATTATAAAAGGCTAATATGTTACTGATTATAACAGGCTAATATATTGCTGAGTATAACAGGCTAATCTGTTACTGATTATAACAGGCTAATCTGTTACTGATTATAACAGGCTAATATGTTACTGAGTATAACAGGCTAATATGTTACTTAGTACAACAGGCTAATATGTTACTTAGTATAACAGGCTAATATGTTACTGAGTATAACAGGCTAAAATGTTTCTGAGTATAACAGGCTAATATGTTACCCAGTATAACAGGCTAATGTGTTACCCAGTATAACAGGCTAATCTGTCACTGATTATAACAGGCTAATCTGTTACTGAGTATAACAGGCTAATCTGTTACTGAGTATAACAGGCTAATCTGTAACCCAGTATAACAGGCTAATATGTTACTGAGTATAACAGGCTAATATGTTACTGAGTATAACAGGCTAATATGTTACCCAGTATAACAGGCTAATCTGTTACTGAGTATAACAGGCTAATCTGTTACTGAGTATAACAGGCTAACATGTTACCCAGTATAACAGGCTAATCTGTTACTGAGTATAACAGGCTAACCTGTTACTGAGTATAACAGGCTAATCTGTTACTGAGTATAACAGGCTAATCTGTAACCCAGTATAACAGGCTAATATGTTACTGAGTATAACAGGCTAATATGTTACTGAGTATAACAGGCTAATATGTTACCCAGTATAACAGGCTAATCTGTTACTGAGTATAACAGGCTAATCTGTTACTGAGTATAACAGGCTAATCTGTAACCCAGTATAACAGGCTAATCTGTTACCCAGTATAACAGGCTAATATGTTACTGAGTATAACAGGCTAATATGTTACTGAGTATAACAGGCTAATCTGTTACTGAGTATAACAGGCTAATATGTTACTGAGTATAACAGGCTAATCTGTTACTGAGTATAACAGGCTAATATGTTACTGAGTATAACAGGCTAATCTGTTACCCAGTATTACAGGCTAATATGTTACCCAGTATAACAGGCTGATATGTTATTGTACCAGAATATATTATCTGTACTATAGTCCTGACAACAACACAAATACATAGGGGTATCCCTTACGGAATTAATTAATACTTAAAGTATACTTGAAGTATAGCCTTAAAGTATACTTAAAGTATAAGTTTTGGACTATACTTCAAGTATACTTAAAGTATTTTGATTTTGTATGCAAATTAGGTGTAAGTATTAGGCTTAAAGTATACTTGAAGTATACTTGGAGTACTGCCTACTTGAAGAATACTTGCAAGTATAGTTCAAGTATACTTGAAGTATACTTCAAGTATACTTGGTGTCTATTGTCAAGTATACATGCAAGTATACTTGAAATATACTTGCAAGTATACTTGAAGTATACTTGCAAGTATGCTTGCAAGTATACTTCAAGTACAATGTCCATATAGCTGAAGTCATGCTGGAAAGTATAAAGTTACAAGTATATATCAAGTATACTTAAAGTATTCTCCTAGTATACTTGCAAAAAGAATGAATTAATGACAAACATGAAGTCTAGAGTAGCTTTATATCAGTAATGAATTTATAAATTTATGCATCATTCAAAAGATATACATCAACTACCAGATTGAAATAATTATGATTATTTTCGTTATATTCACAAAACATGTTATACAGTTAATATGAATCAAATTAAAAGGAAGATATTTCATTGATATATTCACTTAACATATTTAAATAGTGTATATCTGAATTATAGTATACCAGGTCCAAAGACAATTGATTTTATATATTATACATCCACATACACAGGCTCTGTCTTTGAATTCACATCCATCGTGTACGTACAGTATACTGTACATACACATACTGTCTTTACAATACATCCACAGGTACTGCCTACATCTAGTAGTAGATATTTAAAGGATTAAGATTATCAATGAATTTGGCGACCAGATCACTCTATCGGTTCAGCGTCTATCTTGAGTTCAGAAGGTCTCGGTTTCCAACTTTGGTCTGGTTGTGAATTTTCCTTATCCTGTTGATTATAATTACACATCCAAGAACAAGTGCTGTCAATTAAATATTTCCACAGGTAATGTCTATTTACAACCACAGATACTCAACATTCACAAATATATAAAACTTCACTCATTGAATCGAGTTATTCAATGTCATTCTTGAGTCTTCGAAATTTTCCGTTCACTGCCTGGATCAATACCCACTCATCATGGTCAAGATCTGCTACTCCAGGGTACTTGTTCATGGCAAACCCGACTCTGTAAAACAAGAAAAAGATATTTCAAAATAAAAAAATGACATGTATCGTATTATATATTGACATGTTATAAATTCCAATGTAAATTGGTAATTAACTAAGAAATATACAAATTACAGTGGCATTGGCGACAACTGGTACTTGGCGAGAACTGGTCGGCCACCAGTATGCTTAGAAAAAATTGTCAAAATCAACAGTGAAAATTTGGAATGAACTGTCAGAACATGTTAAATACAAATGTATCAGTGTCTTCTGAAAATAACCTAACACTCACTAGAAAAATTCATTGAAAAAAGGCGAAAATACAAAGAATATAAAGCAAAATAAAAAAAAATGACAGAATTTTGGCACACCACTCTGTCTTACCAGGGATAATTCTGACTCTTAAAACCTATCGGGAGAATTTGAGGGATTTTATTGGATCAGCAAAATATCTATAAGATTTTTCAATATAAATTATTAAGTTATACAATTTTGAATTTTCGATGAAATTTTCAGGAAAAATATGGGTAAAAATCCCCAAATCCTGCCCCAAATCCCTGCATTATAATTAATTACTGAACCAAATCACATTGAATTGAAACTTGACAGAAATATTTATCACAGCCGATAACCAACATGTTGCACGACAATTATTACAAACCACCTCGATAAGGGCAAGAAAAAAAGAGTCGTCCATATTCGCTTCGAAAACGAAATTATCAAGTGTAACGTTACCTTTGTCGAACTTTTCTGGCTGCCATCTTGTCCCCTTCCTACCGGGTACAAAACTCTCGACTTGTGACAGTCTTGTCTTGTCAAGGGCAGCATACTTCCTCGTTCCTCTAACACAAACTTTGCTTACAACTTGTAGTAAATAGATGAAGTAAAAAATCCATCTAGGCCTATTATCCAAGCACGATTCCGAGGTGAACAATATCGTTCTTTCAACAAAACACCCAGACATGTTTGCTCGCTGTATGTGCCCGTCTTTAAATGTAACATGTTCTGGTATAAATTCGGCTGACCTGCAAATGTTCATGCAAACCTCGTCTGAAAGTACCGTCAGACAGATACCTCATATCGGCTTTAAACGGTTCAATCGTTCAAACTAAATGGGTCCTGTTGACGGTTAAACTAAGCGCGCATAATCCGGAAGTACAAATGTAGGTGGCGCTGATCTAGAGTTTGCGTCGTTGCTGTCAAACATCGAAAAGACTCTGATGTAACGAAAACAAATTGGACCCAAAATGGCGCGTGGTTTTGTCTCAAGCGAGGGCATAGATAATGTTGAATTTCGCAAACTATTTTGAACGAACGGTAGCCATGATCGGGAAACATTTCGACGTTCACGCATAGGTTATATGTCGTTTCGTGAATTTGAGAATTGAACGTTTTGCTGATCGCGGAAGTGCACAACATGTAGCAACTTTCGGTTTCGTTTTGTTTATAATTTTTATTTATAGGCTTTATGACCGTACTTTTTTAAGACATAGGATAAGTATCCACATTGACAATTTGGATCTGTAGATTATTAAATATATTATAGACTTGTAATTTGAATTTTTTTTTTAATTTTGTTTGAGTCATAATATATCTTATTGATTCTAAAGCATTTTGTACATTTTGAAATGATTGTTATTTAAGGAAATTAATCTGAAATAAATAATGATGTTTAAAAATAAATTTGAAAAAAAAAATCAAAAATATACAAGAATAGGTTTTCTACAAGAAATTTTGTGAAATATGAGACGTAGATGACAAAAATCAACCAATAAATAGCGAAGATATGATTTTTTAAAAAAAATCTGACAAAATTACGAACATGGACTTAAACATTTTGCTGATACAGGCACAGAAAATTTTCTAAGTCCTGACAAGTATAGAAAGTGTTAGCGTAAATGTTGAAATAATGACAAAGTTTCAGCAAGTATACTTCATGTATTAGTCAAGTATACTTCAAGTATACTTCCCTAATACTTGTCAAATATCCAGTCCTAAAAGTATACCAAGTACACTTTATTTATACTTGAAGTATACTTCAAGTATACTTGCAGTTAGCCAGTTTGGTACGGGCTACTATCAGTATTTCATTTTCATAAATCTCAACTTACTTGTCCAAAATCAAGGATCTCGCTGGCTTTGAGGGAGCCCGAGGCATTTGAAAGCTGAAAGAGCCTTGGTTTTCGAACCTCATCAGATGTCTGAATTTAAAACAAGAATGTTATTAATGTCATTAAACCAGCATCAGCAAATTTACAAATTAATTATATTTATACCAGTATGTTAAATCTTTACCTGTATGTCACAGTTTTACCTGATGCAATAAGTAAATGAAGTCACAAAACAATTAACAAGTTTTTTTAAGCTAACATTGATCATGCGTCATGTACTCAATGCCACGAAAAATCAATAAAAGGTTAACACACCTATGCACATATGGAACTACCCACTTTGCATATTCCTAGGAAAGGTCAACGCGACAGGTCATTCTGGTCTGCCTATACCTGTATGTTACAGCCTCACTATACTTACCTGTAAACGTTTCACACTAGCATAGTCCTCTTTTCCTCCCAGTATATTCCAAAACTCCTCCTTCTCCTGGCCTTCAAAAACCATAGCTGCCGTGCTATAAACAAAATTTCTCATTTGTACTCAAACATTTTAAAAGCATGGCATGTTTCTGTGTGAAAGCTGTTGGTTAATAGCTACCGAGACAACAGACCTCAGCATCCTCCCATTACAGCTACAAGTCTCAATACTCAACACCTTTACTTTTGTTGTTATTATACTGATAACTATATCACTAGTACTGATTTATTATCTAGTACTGATTTATTATCTAGTACTGATTATATCACTAGTACTGGTTATAACATCTAGTACTGATTATATCACTAGTACTGGTTATATCATCTAGTACTGATTATATCACTAGTACTGATTATATCACTAGTACTGATTTATTATCTAGTACTGATTATATCACTAGTACTGATTATATCACTAATACTGATTATATCACTAGTACTGATTATATCACTAGTACTGATTATATCACTAATACTGATTATATCACTAATACTGATTATATCACTAGTACTGATTATATCACTAGTACTGATTATATCACTAATACTGATTATATCACTAGTACTGATTATATCACTAGTACTGATTATATCACTAGTACTGGCTATAACATCTAGTACTGATTATATCACTAGTACTGATTATATCATCTAGTACTGATTATATCACTAGTACTGATTATATCACTAGTACTGATTTATTATCTAGTACTGATTATATCACTAATACTGATTATATCACTAGTACTGATTATATCACTAGTACTGATTTATTATCTAGTACTGATTATATCACTAATACTGATTATATCACTAGTACTGATTTATTATCTAGTACTGATTATATCACTAGTACTGATTATATCACTAGTACTGATTATATCACTAGTACTGGTTATATCATCTAGTACTGATTATATCACTAGTACTGATTATATCACTAGTACTGATTATATCACTAGTACTGATTTATCATCTAGTACTGATTATATCATCTAGTACTGATTATAACATCTAGTACTGATTATATCACTAGTACTGGTTATATCATCTAGTACTGATTATATCACTAGTACTGATTATATCACTAGTACTGGTTATATCATCTAGTACTGATTATATCACTAGTACTGATTATATCACTAGTACTGATTACATCACTAGTACTGATTTATTATCAAGTACTGATTATATCACTAGTACTGATTATATCACTAGTACTGATTATATCACTAGTACTGATTATATCACTAGTACTGATTTATTATCTAGTACTGATTATATCACTAGTACTGATTTATTATCTAGTACTGATTATATCACTAGTACTGATTATAACATCTAGTACTGATTATATCACTAGTACTGATTATATCACTAGTACTGATTATATCACTAGTACTGATTATATCACTAGTACTGATTATATCACTAGTACTGATTAAATCACTAATACTGATTATATCATCTAGTACGGATTATATCACTAGTACTGATTATATCACTAGTACTGATTATATCATCTAGTACTGATTATATCACTAGTACTGATTTTATCACTAGTACTGATTATAGCATCTAGTACTGATTTTATCACTAGTACTGTTTATATCACTAGTACTGATTATATCATCTAGTACTGATTATATCACTAGTACTGATTATATCACTAGTACTAATTATATCATCTAGTACTGATTATATCACTAGTACTGATTATATCATCTAGTACTGATTATATCACTAGTACTGATTATATCACTAGTACTAATTATAACATCTAGTACTGATTATATCACTAGTACTGATTATATCACTAGTACTAATTATAACATCTAGTACTGATTATATCACTAGTACTGATTATAACATCTAATACTGATTATATCATCTAGTACTGATTTATCATCTAGTACTGATAATATCATCAAGTACTGATTATTTCATCTAGTACTGATTATATCACTAGTACTGAGTATAACATAAAATACTGATTATATCACTAGTACTGATTTATCATCTAATACTGATTATATCACTAATACTGATTATATCATCTAGTACTGATTATAACATCTAGTACTGATTATAACATCTAGTACTGATTATATCACTAATACTGATTATATCACTAGTACTGATTATATCACTAGTACTGATTATATCACTAATACTGATTATATCACTAGTACTGATTATATCACTAGTACTGATTATATCACTAATACTGATTATATCACTAGTACTGATTATATCATCTAGTACTGATTATATCATCTAGTACTGATTATATCATCTAGTACTGATTATATCACTAGTACTGATTATATCATCTAGTACTGATTATATCATCTAGTACTGATTATATCACTAGTACTGATTATATCATCTAATACTGATTATATCACTAGTACTGATTATATCATCTAGTACTGATTATATCATCTAATACTGATTATATCACTAGTACTGGTTATATCATCTAGTACTGATTATATCATCTAGTACTGATTATATCACTAGTACTGATTATATCATCTAGTACTGATTATATCACTAGTACTGGTTATATCATCTAGTACTGATTATATCATCTAATACTGATTATATCACTAGTACTGGTTATATCATCTAGTACTGATTATATCATCTAGTACTGATTATATCACTAGTACTGATTATATCATCTAGTACTGATTATATCACTAGTACTGGTTATATCATCTAGTACTGATTATATCATCTAATACTGATTATATCACTAGTACTGATTATATCATCTAGTACTGATTATATCATCTAGTACTGATTTTATCATCTAGTACTGATTATATCATCTAGTACTGATTATATCATCTAGTACTGATTATAACATCTAGTACTGATTATATCACTAGTACTGATTATATCATCTAGTACTGATTATATCACTAGTACTGATTATATCATCTAGTACTGATTATAACATCTAGTACTGATTATATCACTAGTACTGATTATATCATCTAGTACTGATTATATCACTAGTACTGATTATAACATCTAGTACTGATTATAACATCTAGTACTGATTATATCACTAATACTGATTATATCACTAGTACTGATTATATCACTAGTACTGATTATATCACTAGTACTGATTACATCACTGGTACTGATTATATCAATAGTACTGATTATATCACTAATACTGATTATATCACTAGTACTGATTATATCACTAGTACTGATTATATCACTAGTACTGGTTATAACATCTAGTACTGATTATATCACTAGTACTGATTATATCACTAATACTGATTATATCATCTAGTACTGTTTATATCACTAGTACTGATTATATCACTAGTACTGATTATAACATCTAGTACTGATTATATCACTAGTACTGATTATATCACTAGTACTGATTATATCACTAGTACTGATTATATCACTAGTACTGATTACATCACTGGTACTGATTATATCATCTAGTACTGATTAAATCACTAGTACTGATTATATCACTAGTACTGATTATATCATCTAGTACTGATTAAATCACTAGTACTGATTATATCATCTAGTACTGATTATATCACTAGTACTGATTATATCACTAGTACTGATTACATCACTAGTACTGATTATATCACTAGTACTGATTACATCACTAGTACTGATTATATCACTAGTACTGATTACATCACTAGTACTGATTATATCACTAGTACTGATTATATCACTAGTACTGATTATATCACTAGTACTGATTACATCACTGGTACTGATTATATCATCTAGTACTGATTATATCACTAGTACTGATTATATCACTAGTACTGATTATAACATCTAGTACTGATTATATCACTAGTACTGATTATAACATCTAGTACTGATTATATCACTAGTACTGTTTATATCACTAGTACTGATTATATCATCTAGTACTGTTTATATCACGAGTACTGATTATATCATCTAGTACTGATTATATCACTAGTACTGATTATAACATCTAGTACTGATTATATCACTAGTACTGATTATACCATCTAGTACTGATTATATCACTAGTACTGATTATATCACTAGTACTGATTATAACATCTAGTACTGATTATATCACTAGTACTGATTATAACATCTAGTACTGATTATAACATCTAGTACTGATTATAACATCTAGTACTGATTACATCACTAGTACTGATTATATCACTAGTACTGATTATATCACTAGTACTGATTACATCACTGGTACTGATTATATCATCTAGTACTGATTAAATCACTAGTACTGATTATATCACTAGTACTGATTATATCATCTAGTACTGATTATATCACTAGTACTGATTATAACATCTAATACTGATTATATCACTAGTACTGGTTATATCATCTAGTACTGATTAAGTACCTAGGGGAAGAACCAGACCCCAGGATTAATACTAATATGAAGCTTGTGCTCGCATCTCTATTCCCAGCAAGAATGAATGTATGGATATCTTAGATTATAAAGAAAACGACATCATACTGATGACTTACCGAGAGTAACGTTGGCAGATCTTTTTGGCCATTTCCCTTTCGTCTCCAGTACACCCCTAGAATTTGGAGATAAAACAGAATGAGTATTCAAAGTCATGATCATTTTTGCTCGTTCTAAATTCTTATCAAATAAGCATTTACTGTTTCCATATCATTGCTGTAAGACTTTGGGCCCAGGTATGAGTAAGTTAAGTAACAGCTGAATCCTCTTCACTCAAGGATGATTCACACCAGACCCGGACAATATCCTTTCGACTTTCTAGCCTTCAAAATTAAATACCCTTCTCTCAGGGATGTTTCCGACCAAATACTGAACAAACTCCATTCATTCCTACAGAAGGAATGTAAAGCTTGACGAATTATTTCCCTTCCACCATTGATAGCTAACCTTAGCATCTTTTCAAAAATTGCTACCCAAAGTAGCACTTTTCAAATTTGACCTTACCAGAACTGAAAGTTGTCTCTCTAACAGTATTGTGTTTGTCTCTCTATCATGATTGTGTTTGTCTCTCTATTAGGAATGTGTTTGTCTCTCTATCAGTATTGTGTTTGTCTCTCTATCAGTATTGTGTTTGTCTCTCTATCAGTATTGTGTTTGTCTCTCTATCAGGATTGTGTTTGTCTCTCTATCAGTATTGTGTTTGTTTCTCTATCAGTATTGTGTTTGTCTCTCTCTATCAGTATTGTGTTTGTCTCTCTATCAGTATTGTGTTTGTCTCTCTATCAGTATTGTGTTTGTCTCTCTATCAGTATTGTGTTTGTCTCTCTATCAGTATTGTGTTTGTCTCTCTATCAGTATTGTGTTTGTCTCTCTCTATCAGTATTGTGTTTGTCTCTCTATCAGTATTGTGTTTGTCTCTCTCTATCAGTATTGTGTTTGTCTCTCTATCAGTATTGTGTTTGTCTCTCTATCAGTATTGTGTTTGTCTCTCTATCAGTATTGTGTTTGTCTCTCTATCAGTATTGTGATCGTCTCTCTATCAGTATTGTGTTTGTCTCTCTATCTGGATTGTGTTTGTCTCTCTATCAGGATTGTGTTTGTCTCTCTATCAGTATTGTGTTTGTCTCTCTATCAGTATTGTGTTTGTCTCTCTATCAGGATTGTGTTTGTCTCTCTATCAGTATTGTGTTTGTCTCTCTATCAGTATTGTGTTTGTCTCTCTATCAGTATTGTGTTTGTCTCTCTATCAGTATTGTGTTTGTCTCTCTATCAGTATTGTGTTTGTCTCTCTATCAGGATTGTGTTTGTCTCTCTATTATGATTGTGTTTGTCTCTCTATCAGTATTGTGTTTGTCTCTCTATCAGGATTGTGTTTGTCTCTCTATCAGGATTGTGTTTGTCTCTCTATCAGGTTTGTGTTTGTCTCTCTATCAGGATTGTGTTTGTCTCTCTATCAGTATTGTGTTTGTCTCTCTATCAGGATTGTGTTTGTCTCTCTATCAGTATTGTGTTTGTCTCTCTATCAGGATTGTGTTTGTCTCTCTATCAGTATTGAGTTTGTCTCTCTATCAGTATTGTGTTTGTCTCTCTATCAGTATTGTGTTTGTCTCTCTATCAGTATTGTGTTTGTCTCTCTATCAGTATTGTGTTTGTCTCTCTATCAGGATTGTGTTTGTCTCTCTATCAGGATTGTGTTTGTCTCTATCAGTATTGTGTTTGTCTCTCTATCAGTATTGTGTTTGTCTCTCTATCAGTATTGTGTTTGTCTCTCTATCAGGATTGTGTTTGTCTCTCTATCAGGATTGTGTTTGTCTCTCTATCAGTATTGTGTTTGTCTCTCTATCAGTATTGTGTGTGTCTCTCTATCAGTATTGTGTGTGTCTCTCTATCAGTATTGTGTTTGTCTCTCTATCAGGATTGTGTTTGTCTCTCTATCAGTATTGTGTTTGTCTCTATCAGGACTGTGTTTGTCTCTATCAGGATTGTGTTTGTCTCTCTATCAGTATTGTGTTTGTCTCTCTATCAGTATTGTGTTTGTCTCTCTATCAGGATTGTGTTTGTCTCTATATCAGTATTGTGTTTGTCTCTCTATCAGGATTGTGTTTGTCTCTCTATCAGGACTGTGTTTGTCTCTATCAGGATTGTGTTTGTCTCTCTATCAGTATTGTGTTTGTCTCTCTATCAGGACTGTGTTTGTCTCTATCAGGATTGTGTTTGTCTCTCTATCAGTAGTGTGTTTGTCTCTCTATCAGGACTGTGTTTGTCTCTATCAGGACTGTGTTTGTCTCTCTATCAAGATTGTGTTTGTCTCTATCAGGATTGTGTTTGTCTCTCTATCAGGATTGTGTTTGTCTCTCTATCAGTATTGTGTTTGTCTCTATCAGGACTGTGTTTGTCTCTCTATCAAGATTGTGTTTGTCTCTCTATCAGGACTGTGTTTGTCTCTCTATCAAGATTGTGTTTGTCTCTCTATCAGTATTGTGTTTGTCTCTCTATCAGGATTGTGTTTGTCTCTCTATCAAGATTGTGTTTGTCTCTATCAGGACTGTGTTTGTCTCTCTATCAGTATTGTGTTTGTCTCTCTATCAGTATTGTGTTTGTCTCTCTATCAAGATTGTGTTTGTCTCTATCATGATTGTGTTTGTCTCTCTATCAGGATTGTGTTTGTCTCTATCAGGACTGTGTTTGTCTCTCTATCAAGATTGTGTTTGTCTCTATCAGTATTGTGTTTGTCTCTCTATCAGTATTGTGTTTGTCTCTCTATCAGTATTGTGTTTGTCTCTCTATCAGGACTGTGTTTGTCTCTCTATCAGTATTGTGTTTGTCTCTCTATCAGGATTGTGTTTGTCTCTCTATCAGTATTGTGTTAGTCTCTCTATCAGGACTGTGTTTGTCTCTATCAGTATTGTGTTTGTCTCTCTATCAGTATTGTGTTTGTCTCTCTATCAGTATTGTGTTTGTCTCTCTATCAGGATTGTGTTTGTCTCTCTATCAGTATTGGGTTTGTCTCTCTATCAGTATTGTGTTTGTCTCTCTATCAGGATTGTGTGTGTCTCTCTATCATGATTGTGTTTGTCTCTCTATCAGTATTGTGTTTGTCTCTCTATCAGTATTGTGTTTGTCTCTCTATCAGTATTGTGTTTGTCTCTCTATCAGTATTGTGTTTGTCTCTCTATCAGGATTGTGTTTGTCTCTCTATCAGTATTGTGTTTGTCTCTCTATCAGGATTGTGTGTGTCTCTCTATCATGATTGTGTTTGTCTCTCTATCAGTATTGTGTTTGTCTCTCTATCAGTATTGTGTTTGTCTCTCTATCAGTATTGTGTTTGTCTCTCTATCAGGATTGTGTTTGTCTCTATATCAGGATTGTGTTTGTCTCTCTATCAGTATTGTGATCGTCTCTCTATCAGTATTGTGTTTGTCTCTCTATCAGTATTGTGTTTGTCTCTCTATCAGTATTGTGTTTGTCTCTCTATCAGTATTGTGTTTGTCTCTCTATCAGTATTGTGATCGTCTCTCTATCAGTATTGTGTTTGTCTCTCTATCAGTATTGTGTTTGTCTCTCTATCAGTATTGTGTTTGTCTCTCTATCAGTATTGTGTTTGTCTCTCTATCAGTATTGTGATCGTCTCTCTATCAGGATTGTGTTTGTCTCTCTATCAGTATTGTGTTTGTCTCTCTATCAGTATTGTGTTTGTCTCTCTATCAGTATTGTGTTAGTCTCTCTATCAGTATTGTGTTTGTCTCTCTATCAGGATTGTGTTTGTCTCTCTATCAGTATTGTGTTTGTCTCTATCAGGATTGTGTTTGTCTCTCTATCAGTATTGTGTTAGTCTCTCTATCAGTATTGTGTTTGTCTCTCTATCAAGATTGTGTTTGTCTCTCTATCATGATTGTGTTTGTCTCTCTATCAGGATTGTGTTTGTCTCTATCAGTATTGTGTTTGTCTCTCTATCAGGATTGTGTTTGTCTCTCTATCAGTATTGTGTTTGTCTCTCTATCAGGATTGTGTTTGTCTCTCTATCAGGATTGTGTTTGTCTCTATCAGGATTGTGTTTGTCTCTCTATCAGTATTGTGTTTGTCTCTATCAGGACTGTGTTTGTCTCTATCAGGATTGTGTTTGTCTCTCTATCAGTATTGTGTTTGTCTCTCTATCAGTATTGTGTTTGTCTCTCTATCAGGATTGTGTTTGTCTCTCTATCAGTATTGTGTTTGTCTCTCTATCAGTATTGTGTTTGTCTCTCTATCAGTATTGTGTTTGTCTCTCTATCAGTATTGTGTTTGTCTCTCTATCAGTATTGTGTTTGTCTCTCTATCAGGATTGTGTTTGTCTCTCTATCAGGATTGTGTTTGTCTCTATCAGGATTGTGTTTGTCTCTCTATCAGTATTGTGTTTGTCTCTCTATCAGGATTGTGTTTGTCTCTCTATCAGTATTGTGTTTGTCTCTCTATCAGTATTGTGTTTGTCTCTCTATCAGTATTGTGTTTGTCTCTCTATCAGGATTGTGTTTGTCTCTATATCAGTATTGTGTTTGTCTCTCTATCAGTATTGTGTTTGTCTCTCTATCAGGATTGTGTTCGTCTCTATCAGTATTGTGTTCGTCTCTCTATCAGGACTGTGTTTGTCTCTCTATCAGGATTGTGTTTGTGTTTGTCTCTCTATCAAGATTGTGTTTGTCTCTCTATCAGGATTGTGTTTGTCTCTCTATCAGTATTGTGTTTGTCTCTCTATCAGTATTGTGTTTGTCTCTCTATCAGTATTGTGTTTGTCTCTCTATCAGTATTGTGTTTGTCTCTCTATCAGTATTGTGTTTGTCTCTCTATCAGTATTGTGTTTGTCTCTCTATCAGTATTGTGTTTGTCTCTCTATCAGGATTGTGTTTGTCTCTCTATCAGTATTGTGTTTGTCTCTCTATCAGGATTGTGTTTGTCTCTCTATCAGTATTGAGTTTGTCTCTCTATCAGTATTGAGTTTGTCTCTCTATCAGGATTGTGTTTGTCTCTCTATCAGGATTGTGTTTGTCTCTCTATCAGTATTGTGTTTGTCTCTCTATCAGTATTGTGTTATCTCTCTATCAGTATTGAGTTTGTCTCTCTATCAGGATTGTGTTTGTCTCTCTATCAGTATTGAGTTTGTCTCTCTATCAGGATTGTGTTTGTCTCTCTATCAGGATTGTGTTTGTCTCTCTATCAGGATTGTGTTTGTCTCTCTATCAGGATTGTGTTTGTCTCTCTATGCGGCCAATAGCTGGTTATAAATCGTGGGAATCTCGACCAATGCCAACAAATAGAGTCTATTTCCACCAATTGGTTCCAAAATAAAAGTTGCTTACAAAGCAAAATAGCCAAATTACCAATTCTGGCCCCGCCCCTCAGCCTCCAGAGGGGTCAGATATACCATTTGTACAATTCTGAATCCCTACCTTATATTAATGTTTCCAACAAATTATGACTGATATCTAGTGTTTAGCTATAGAGAAGTCGTTTATAACAGTAATATGTTGGCCATGCCTCTCAGCCCCCCTGGGTGGTCAGCCACTTAGTTATAGAGAATTTGTTTATAACGGTAATATATGTTGGCCATGCCTCTCAGCCCCCCTGGGTGGTCAGCCACTTAGTTATAGAGAAGTTGTTTATAACGGTTATATATGTTGGCCATGCCTCTCAGCCCCCCTGGGTGGTCAGCCACTTAGTTATAGAGAATTTGTTTATAACGGTAATATGTTGGCCATGCCTCTCAGCCCCCCTGGGTGGTCAGCCACTTAGTTATAGAGAATTTGTTTATAACGGTAATATATGTTGGCCATGCCTCTCAGCCCCCTGGGTGGTCAGCCACTTAACCACCAGTATATCATTGAATCCCCACTACCTTGGAATGCTACAAGTGAAATATGGTTGATATCCAATGCTTAGTTCCAGGATCAAGTTGATTAAACCAATACAGCCAAAATGACTCCCTTTGACCCAACCCCTTAGACTCCAAGGGGGTCAGTCATACCAAAAATACAATTTTGAATCCTGAGCACTAACAGCTATGCTTCCAGCTAAATAAAGTTTATTTCCAAGGGCTCAAATAGATATAGCCCCACCCTGATGAAGTTAGGTGAGCTAAAAAAGGGGGACCATCAAGGGGTTGTAAAGTGTGAAGATAGGGGAGATATAGTGTGTAGGTAGGGGAGATATAGTGTGTAGGTAGGGGAGATATAGTGTGTAGGTAGGGGAGATATAGTGTGTAGGTAGGGGAGATATAGTCTGTAGGTAGGGGAGATATAGTCTGTAGGTAGGGGAGATATAGTCTGTAGGTAGGGGAGATATAGTCTGTAGGTAGGGGAGATATAGTGTGTAGGTAGGGGAGATATAGTGTGTAGGTAGGGGAGATATAGTCTGTAGGTAGGGGAGATATAGTCTGTAGGTAGGGGAGATATAGTCTGTAGGTAGGGGAGATATAGTCCGTAGGTAGGGGAGATACAATCTGTAGGTAGGGGAGATATTGTCTGTAGGTAGGGGAGATATAACCGTAGGTGGGGGAGATATAGTGTGTAGGTAGGGGAAATATAGTGTGTAGGTAGGGGAGATATAGTGTGTAGGTAGGGTAGATATAGTCTGTAGGTAGGGGAGATATAGTCTGTGGGTAGGGGAGATATAGTCTGTAGGTAGGGGAGATATAGTGTGTAGGTAGGGGAGATATAGTCTGTAGGTAGGGGAGATATAGTGTGTAGGTAGGGGAGATATAGTCTGTAGGTAGGGGAGATATAGTCTGTAGGTAGGGGAGATATAGTCTGTAGGTAGGGGAGATGTAGTCTGTAGGTAGGGGAGATATAGTCTGTGGGTAGGGGAGATATAGTCTGTAGGTAGGGGAGATATAGTCTGTAGGTAGGGGAGATATAGTCTGTAGGTAGGGGAGATATAGTGTGTAGGTAGGGGAGATATAGTCTGTAGGTAGGGGAGATATAGTCTGTAGGTAGGGGAGATACAGTCTGTAGGTAGGGGAGATATAGTGTGTAGGTAGGGGAGATATAGTCTGTAGGTAGGGGAGATATAGTCTGTAGGTAGGGGAGATATAGTGTGTAGGTAGGGTAGATATAGTCTGTAGGTAGGGGAGATATAGTGTGTAGGTAGGGTAGATATAGTGTGTAGGTAGGGGAGATATAGTGTGTAGGTAGGGTAGATATAGTCTGTAGGTAGGGGAGATATAGTGTGTAGGTAGGGGAGATATAGTGTGTAGGTAGGGTAGATATAGTCTGTAGGTAGGGGAGATATAGTGTGTAGGTAGGGGAGATATAGTCTGTAGGTAGGGGAGATGTAGTCTGTAGGTAGGGGAGATATAGTCTGTGGGTAGGGGAGATATAGTCTGTAGGTAGGGGAGATATAGTCTGTAGGTAGGGGAGATATAGTCTGTAGGTAGGGGAGATATAGTGTGTAGGTAGGGGAGATATAGTCTGTAGGTAGGGGAGATATAGTGTGTAGGTAGGGGAGATATAGTGTGTAGGTAGGGGAGATATAGTCTGTAGGTAGGGGAGATATAGTCTGTAGGTAGGGGAGATATAGTCTGTAGGTAGGGGAGATATAGTGTGTAGGTAGGGTAGATATAGTCTGTAGGTAGGGGAGATATAGTGTGTAGGTAGGGTAGATATAGTGTGTAGGTAGGGGAGATATAGTGTGTAGGTAGGGTAGATATAGTCTGTAGGTAGGGGAGATATAGTGTGTAGGTAGGGGAGATATAGTGTGTAGGTAGGGTAGATATAGTCTGTAGGTAGGGGAGATATAATCTGTAGGTAGGGGAGATATAGTGTGTAGGTAGGGTAGATATAGTCCGTAGGTAGGGGAGATATAGTCTTACCTTGCCCATCCAGATGAAGACGGATGTTTTCGTGACGACAACAAACACATCATTGGAATTGAGAGAGGCAGCACGAAGAGGCACCTGTAATAACAAGCTTACAGTTACAGTGTTGCACACAACATGAGTTCCTTGAAAAATGGCTGACTTTGGAATCGGTCGAAAGCTGGCATGATGGTTTATCACAATAAAACAAGTTTTGGTGTATATTCAAGCGGAAGGGTGATGTACTAAACCCATTATGGCCCTGTTGAGAGGCACTATTGCCTCATAGTATTGGTCTCGTGATGAGATAGTGCCCTCGCCTTCAGCTCAGGCACTATTCCATCCCTCAACAATACTATGAGGCAATAGTGCCCTCTCAACAGGGTCAACAGGGCCATAATAGATAAGTATCACCGGTCGCAATTCCATCCTATTACTTCTATGTACATGTACAGTGGACCCGTGATAATCCGCACACCTTCGTTCCCAGTCCGAACCGTCCAGATTATCCGGACTGCTGAATTTTGTGTACCAGTTCAAAAATATGTTGCGCAAGAGTTATTTCCCTTGACTATATACACTGTGAGACATTTAAATGACATTACATGAATAAATTTGGTTCTTTTAGTAAATATAAATATTTACATATGTTTTCTATTATAGCCACTGTGATATTATGTACAGCTGTAGACACAGGTGACTTGGTCTGAAGTATTTGACCTTTGATCCCAACCTCAATCCAAGTCTGCATTATCTCATAAGCTAACATTGTATGAAGTTTCAACCAAATCTCTTAATCCTTTCTGAAGTTATCATCTCAAAACCAAGATTTGAAGAAAGTATCTAATTTTAGCAACAGTGACCTTCTAAGTTGAACTTTCAACCCCAAACTCAATCCCACACTGTATTACATGTTCCTTATAATATAAGCTAACATTGTATGAAGTTTCAACCAAATCCACAAATTCGTTCTGAAGTTATCTGGAAACCTAAGGTTTGATGATCAGCACCAGTGACATTCGTCGTTTTCTCTTTTCGGTATCAAATTTTACTGTTTTATCTTTTGACATCACTTCGCGTGATATTCTATGCAAGATAGATTTTTCTTACATAGCTTTCTACCATGGGCAAACTCTATCCAACATGGCACGATATGAGAGAAAGCAGGATATTTGTAACATCATTCTAATCTCCTATAAAACCAGTGACGGACAGTAATGCGAGAGCTAAGCTGATCAGCCGGGGCTGGAATACCTGGACTGCCTTGTTGCACAGCTGTGACGTGCCACGCACGTGTAACATGTACTTGTCACCTGGCCCCATATCATGATCCTTCTCATCACTTTTATCTTGACTTCCTGATGCTTTTCCTCCCTAAAGAACACAATACATATAGATATCAGTCAGGTCCTACAGAAACCAAACATATAGATATCAGTCAGGTCATTCAGAAACCGAACATATAGATATCAGTTAGGTCGTACAGAAACCAAACATACAGATATCAGTCAGGTCCTACAGAAACCAAACATATAGATATCAGTCAGGTCCTACAGAAACCAAACATATAGATATCAGTCAGGTCCTACAAAAACCAAACATATAGATATCAGTCAGGTCCTACAGAAACCAAACATATTGATGTCAGTCAGGTCCTACAGAAACCAAACATATAGATGTCAGTCAGGTCCTACAGAAACCAAACATATAGATGTCTGTCAGGTCCTACAGAAACCAAACATATAGATGTCAGTCAGGTCCTACAGAAACCAAACATATAGATGTCAGTCAGGTCCTACAGAAACCAAACATATAGATGTCAGTCAAGTCCTACAGAAACCAAACATATAGATATCAGTCAGGTCCTACAGAAACCAAACATATAGATGTCAGTCAGGTCCTACAGAAACCAAACATATGGATGTAAGTCAGGTCTTACAGAAACCAAACATATAGATATCAGTCAGGTCCTACAGAAACCAAACATATAGATAACAGTCAGGTCCTACAAAAACCAAACATACAGATATCAGTCAGGTCCTACAGAAACCAAACATATAGATATCAGTCAGGTCCTACAGAAACTGAACATATAGATGTCAGTCAGGTCCTACAGAAACCAAACATATAGATATCAGTCAGGTCCTACAGAAACCAAACATATTGATATCAGTCAGGTCAAACAGAAACCAAACATATAGATGTAAGTCAGGTCCTACAGAAACCAAACATATAGATAACAGTCAGGTCCTACAAAAACCAAACATACAGATATCAGTCAGGTCCTACAAAAACCAAACATATAGATATCAGTCAGGTCCTACAGAAACCAAAAATACAGATATCAGTCAGGTCCTACAGAAACCAAACATATAGATGTCAGTCAGGTCCTACAGAAACCAAACATATAGATATCAGTCAGGTCCTACAGAAACCAAACATGTAGATGTCAGTCAAGTCCTACAGAAACCAAACATATAGATGTCAGTCAAGTCCTACAGAAACCAAAAATATAGATGACAGTCAGGTCCTACAGAAACCAAACATATAGATATCAGTCAGGTCGTACAGAAACCAAACATATTGATGTCAGTCAGGTCCTACAGAAACCAAACATATAGATATCAGTCAGGTCCTACAGAAACCAAACATATTGATGTCAGTCAGGTCCTACAGAAACCAAACATGTAGATGTCAGTCAAGTCCTACAGAAACCAAACATATAGATATCAGTCAGGTCCTACAGAAACCAAACATATAGATAACAGTCAGGTCCTACAGAAACCAAACATATTGATGTCAGTGTATAAATCAATCATTTATCATATTCATTGCATAGTAATAACAGTGCCAACAAAACCACTGGATACTTACAGAGAAGATGATCATTTTTCCATCAAACATTGCCATGAAGTGGGGTGGCTCCTTCCCTTGAACAACCCGTACCTGTAACAACACAAATCCTCAGTTTATAACACACACTGATTCTGGAATAACCTTCTGTGGACTGTTACAGGGTAACATGACTGTTATATGTCTTGTGGTGTTACATTACTGTGTTGTGGTGTTACATTTCTGTGTGTTGTGATGTTACATTACTGTGTGTTGTGGTGTTACATTACTGTGTGTTGTGGTGTTACATTACTGTGTTGTGGTGTTACATTACTGTGTGTTGTAGTGTTACATTACTGTGTTGTTGTGTTACATTACTGTGTTGTGGTGTTACATTACTGTGTTGTGGTGTTACATTACTGTGTGTTGTGGTGTTACATTACTGTGTGTTGTGGCGTTACATAACTGTGTTGTGGTGTTACATTACAGTGTTGTGATGTTACATTACTGTGTGTTGTGGTGTTACATTACTGTGTTGTGGTGTTACATTACTGTGTTGTGGTGTTATATTACTGTGTGTTGTGTTACATTACTGTGTTGTAGTGTTACATTTCTGTGTGTTGTGGTGTTACATTACTGTGTTGTGGTGTTACATTTCTGTGTTGTGGTGTTACATTACTGTGTTGTGATGTTACATTACTGTGTGTTGTGATATTACATTACTGTGTTGTGGTGTTACATTACTGTGTTGTGGTGTTACATTACTGTGTGTTGTGATGTTACATTACTGTGTGTTGTGTTACATTACTGTGTTGTGGTGTTACATTACTGTGTGTTCTGATGTTACATTACTGTGTGTTGTGATGTTACATTACTGTATGTTGTTGTGTTACATTACTGTGTTGTGGTGTTAAATTACTGTGTTGTGGTGTTACATTACTGTGTGTTGTTGTGTTACATTACTGTGTTGTGGTGTTACATTACTGTGTTGTGATGTTACATTACTGAGTGTTGTGGTGTTACATTACTGTGTTGTGGTGTTACATTACTGTGTTGTGGTGTTACATTGCTGTGTTGTGGTGTTACATTACTGTGTTGTGGTGTTACATTACTGTGTGTTGTGATGTTACATTACTGAGTGTTGTGGTGTTACATTACTGTGTTGTGGTATTACATTACTGTGTTGTGGTGTTACATTACTGTGTTGTGGTGTTACATTACTGTGTTGTGGTGTTACATTGCTGTGTTGTGGCGTTACATTACTGTGTTGTGGTGTTACATTACTGTGTGTTGTGATGTTACATTACTGAGTGTTGTGGTGTTACATTACTGTGTTGTGGTATTACATTACTGTGTGTTGTGATGTTACATTACTGTGTTGTGATGTTACATTACTGTGTGTTGTGGTGTTACATTACTGTGTTGTGGTGTTACATTACTGTGTTGTGGTGTTACATTACTGAGTGTTGTGGTGTTACATTACTGTGTTGTGGTGTTACATTACTGTGTGTTGTGATGTTACATTACTGAGTGTTGTGGTGTTACATTTCTGTGTGTTGTGATGTTACATTACTGTGTGTTGTGATGTTACATTACTGTGTTGTGATGTTACATCACTGTGTGTTGTGGTGTTACATTACTGTGTTGTGGTGTTTCATTACTGTGTGTTGTGTTACATTACTGTGTTGTGGTGTTACATTACTGTGTGTTGTGATATTACATTACTGAGTGTTGTGGTGTTACATTTCTGTGTGTGTTGTGGTGTTACATTACTGTGTTGTGGTGTTAAATTACTGTGTTGTGGTGTTACATTTCTGTGTGTTGTGGTGTTACATTTCTGTGTGTTGTGGTGTTACATTTCTGTGTGTTGTGATGTTACATTATTGTGTTGTGGTGTTACATTACTGTGTGTTGTGATGTTACATTACTGTGTTGTGATGTTACATTACTGTGTGTTGTGGTGTTACATTACTGTGCTGTGGTGTTACATTACTGTGTTGTGGTGTTACATAACTGTGTTGTGGTGTTACATTACTGTGTGTTGTGATGTTACATTACTGAGTGTTGTGGTGTTACATTACTGTGTTGTGGTGTTACATTACTGTGTGTTGTGATGTTACATTACTGTGTTGTGATGTTACATTACTGTGTTGTGGTGTTACATTACTGTGTGTTGTGATGTTACATTACTGTGTTGTGATGTTACATTACTGTGTTGTGGTGTTACATTACTGTGTTGTGATGTTACATTACTGAGTGTTGTGTTACATTACTGAGTGTTGTGGTGTTACATTACTGTGTTGTGGTGTTACATTACTGTGTTGTGGTGTTACATTGCTGTGTTGTGGCGTTACATTACTGTGTTGTGGTGTTACATTACTGTGTGTTGTGATGTTACATTACTGAGTGTTGTGGTGTTACATTACTGTGTTGTGGTGTTACATTACTGTGTGTTGTGATGTTAAATTACTGTGTTGTGATGTTACATTACTGTGTGTTGTGGTGTTACATTACTGTGCTGTGGTGTTACATTACTGTGTTGTGGTGTTACATTACTGTGTTGTGGTGTTACATTACTGTGTGTTGTGATGTTACATTACTGAGTGTTGTGGTGTTACATTACTGTGTTGTGGTGTTACATTACTGTGTGTTGTGATGTTACATTACTGTGTTGTGATGTTACATTACTGTGTTGTGGTGTTACATTACTGTGTGTTGTGATGTTACATTACTGTGTTGTGATGTTACATTACTGTGTTGTGGTGTTACATTACTGTGTTGCGATGTTACATTACTGAGTGTTGTGTTACATTACTGAGTGTTGTGTTACATTACTGTGTGTTGTGTTACATTACTGTGTGTTGTGTTACATTACTGTGTGTTGTGTTACATTACTGAGTGTTGTGTTACATTACTGTGTGTTGTGATGTAATTTAGACGACATATATCAGCCTACCTGTACAGCAGAGCCCCCTAACTTATCATCCAGTTCCACAGCTTTGAGGGCCGAAGTCCCCCTCTCCAGATCACTAGAATGGGTACCCTGAAGCAGATGTTAACCGATCACTTTTTTTGGGACAAGACTGCAGCAGCTATCGGAAACTTCATAAAATACATGACTTGAGGGGACAAAGCCTTAACTTTACAAATATAGCACATGTTGATAGGAAGCCAAATAAAATCAACCTTTGGTACAAGATGGTTCTCTCATTTTCTTTTATCTGGCTTGGATGACAATGTAAATAAATTTTATTAATGAACTAAGAAATCTTCTACTTCTTAAAATTTAGAGACACTCTTCCATTATGATCTAATTTCATTAAAACTGTAGTGAAGAACCTTCAACTTCGTCATAACATTTATCCATAATGAACTTTAACCCATGTTACACTTTGACCTTTGATGAATCTTATCAGAAGTATTTTTATCCGTATCATTGCAATTTTTTGTTCTAACATGCATCAGAACAGATTTTTTAAGTCAATGATGAGTTAATTTACCTGCCAGAAGTAGATGATGTTTCTCTCGCCGCTAGAGTTGTAGGTATACTGTATAACATAACAGTCTCCACCAAAGAACTCGCCCCAGTATTTTTTCTGTAACGGGACAAGGTTTTCTGCCTCCACGCGCCACACCTACAACAATGTGGATAGAACATCACGTAACTAAGGGAACCAGGCTGTCCCCTCCACATACCAACCCTACAATAATGTGGATAGAACATCACGTAACTAAGGAAACCAGGCTGTCCCCTCCACATACCAACCCTACAATAATGTCGATAGAACATCACGTAACTAAGGGAACCAGGCTGTCCCCTCCACATACCAACCCTACAATAATGTGGATAGAACATCACGTAACTAAGGGAACCAGGCTGTCCCCTCTACATACCATCCCTACAACAATGTCGATAGAACATCACGTAACTAAGGGAACCAGGCTGTCCCCTCCACATACCAACCCTACAATAATGTGGATAGAACATCACGTAACTAAGGGAACCAGGCTGTCCCCTCCACATACCAACCCTACAATAATGTGGATAGAACATCACGTAACTAAGGGAACCAGGCTGTCCCCTCCACATACCAACCCTACAATAATGTGGATAGAACATCACGTAACTAAGGGAACCAGGCTGTCCCCTCCACATACCAACCCTACAATAATGTGGATAGAACATCACGTAACTAAGGGAACCAGGCTGTCCCCTCCACATACCAACCCTACAATAATGTGGATAGAACATCACGTAACTAAGGGAACCAGGCTGTCCCCTCTACATACCAACCCTACAATAATGTGGATAGAACATCACGTAGCTAAGGGAACCAGGCTGTCCCCTCTACATACCAACCCTACAACAATGTGGATAGAACATCACGTAACTAAGGGAACCAGGCTGTCCCCTCTACATACCAACCCTACAACAATGTGGATAGAACATCACGTAACTAAGGGAACCAGGCTGTCCCCTCCACATACCAACCCTACAACAATGTGGATAGAACATCACGTAACTAAGGGAACCAGGCTGTCCCCTCTACATACCAACCCTACAACAATGTCGATAGAACATCACGTAACTAAGGGAACCAGGCTGTCCCCTCCACATACCATCCCTACAACAATGTCGATAGAACATCACGTAACTAAGGGAACCAGGCTGTCCCCTCTACATACCAACCCTACAATAATGTGGATAGAACATCACGTAACTAAGGGAACCAGGCTGTCCCCTCCACATACCAACCCTACAATAATGTCGATAGAACATCACGTAACTAAGGGAACCAGGCTGTCCCCTCCACATACCAACCCTACAATAATGTGGATAGAACATCACGTAACTAAGGGAACCAGGCTGTCCCCTCCACATACCAACCCTACAATAATGTGGATAGAACATCACGTAACTAAGGGAACCAGGCTGTCCCCTCTACATACCAACCCTACAATAATGTGGATAGAACATCACGTAACTAAGGGAACCAGGCTGTCCCCTCTACATACCAACCCTACAATAATGTGGATAGAACATCACGTAACTAAGGGAACCAGGCTGTCCCCTCTACATACCAACCCTACAATAATGTGGATAGAACATCACGTAACTAAGGGAACCAGGCTGTCCCCTCTACATACCAACCCTACAATAATGTTGATAGAACATCACGTAACTAAGGGAACCAGGCTGTCCCCTCCACATACCAACCCTACAACAATGTCGATAGAACATCACGTAACTAAGGGAACCAGGCTGTCCCCTCCACATACCAACCCTACAACAATGTCGATAGAACATCACGTAACTAAGGGAACCAGGCTGTCCCCTCTACATACCAACCCTACAATAATGTCGATAGAACATCACGTAACTAAGGGAACCAGGCTGTCCCCTCCACTTACCATCCCTACAATAATGTGGATAGAACATCACGTAACTAAGGGAACCAGGCTGTCATGCATCATCCAAGGGACCTTTCAGCCGAATATCATGCTTCTAGGCCTTTTGGTATTTCAGAAGAAGTCAACTAAAGGTTTTCACAGATTTAACCTTTGAGACCTTGACTATATATCAAGGTTATTTCTTTTTGCAAAATTTGTCGGGCTTCATCCAAGGGACCTTTCAGCCAAATATCATGATTCTAGGTTTTTGGTATTTCAGAAGAAGTTGTTTAAAGGTTTAAACAGATTTGACTCCTTCGACCTTACAGACTAACTAGTCAAGGTCATTTGTTTTCGCAAACTTTGTCATGCTTCATCCAAGGAAGCTACCAGCCAAATATCATGTCTTTAGGACTTTTGGTTAATCAGAAGAAGTTGTTTTAATGTTTTAACAGATTGACCCCTGTGACCTTGAACATAGGCCAAGGTCATTTCTTTTCACAAACTTAGTCTGGCTTCATCCAAGGAAGCTACTAGTCAAATATAAGGCCTCTTATAATGCCTGATGGTATTTCAGAAGTCTTTTAATGGTTTCAACATTTATGACCCCTGTAACCTTGAAAGTAGGTCAAAGTGACGAACACAGGACAACGGATGCCGCACCATCACATAAGCTCTATTGGCCCTTCGGACGGGTGAGCTAAAAACAACATTTAGCGACCTGGTTACCAAAAAGTGATATCGATTATGCACATCTACAATGTATAAGGATTTTGTCACCAACTTTCGTTGAAATTCCCTCAGTAGTTTTGAAGGAGTAGCCAGTACATCGTTGTGTACAGACGGAGAGATGGACATACAGAAGGACGGACAACCTGATTCCAGTTTATCCCTCCTAACTTCGTTGCTGGGGTATAACTAAGGGAACAAGAATGTCCTATGTGAGATATGTTCCAGAAACCTTTTCGGGCACAAAATTATGTAGGTAGAAGTCACAGTGACCTAGTAATGGAATGCAACACAGTGATGACGGAAAAATGGATGGACAAAAAAAAAAAAAAAACTATATACCCCCAACATCATTGAATCATTAGTAAATGGATTAAATTGAACAGGTTATGATTTTTTGAGTTATATGTCATCAGACAGGTGTATGCAAAAAAAAAAAAAGTGGGTCAAGGTCATATCTTGTAGCCCTTCATCCCAGCATGCATATAACTAGACAAATATCAGTACCCTTGGCCTCTATGTTTTTGAGAAAAATTGTTTGAAGAACTACGCATACTTATGTGTCTGTCTTTTCTCGCCAGATGGTATTAGTAAGTTGGCCAAGTTTCAATTTAATTACATATCAATAACAATATAAAAGTAATTTAATTACATATCAATAACAATATAAAAGTGGATGCTAACTTAAATTCTCAAAATTCACATGTTTTTACCCCCATTATAGCAGATCCAGAATATAGATTTCCTCCAAATTTCAGTAAGGGTTTCATTATGATGATTTCAGTACCTACCCTAAGTTTCAATTCAACCGGATATCAGTTACACAATATAAAGTGGACTTCAACGCAAATCCTCAAAATCCCCATGTTTTTGCCAAAAAATACCAAAAACCTGTGCCACAATTTCTTTTAAACTTAGATAGGTATTTAGTGTGATAGGTTGAGTAATGTCACCAAGTTTCAGTTCAATTGAATAATTATAACACTGTGAAAAGTGGACTTTAATGCACATGTTGACACAGTCATAAGCAACATCTTTAAAGTCTTGCTTTGCTCAACTACTTATCTAAGGCGAGACAAAAACTGGTAGCCCTTCATCTCAGCATGCTACATGCCAAATATGAGAAGGTGTTGAGAGAAGATATTAGCACCTTTGACCAGTAGACTATTAGGGATATACCTCTACACGCCCAGACCCGTCGTCCACCATCTGAGTCTCCGCGGCTAGCTGAGGGTTGGAGTGCAGTGTGGACGCATCAAATTTGGTCTGAACTGTCTTGGCTGTGTAATGGAATTTTACTCGTCATTAAAAATCTAAACATCAAGTTGTTCAAGGTCTTTCACTGCAATTTCATTTGATGTTTTTTTTTTATTATTTTCAAGAAAACAAGATGCCCAATGGGCCTGAATCAATCACCTGCTCCAGTGTTTAAAAACTTGGTTTTCAGGTTAGATGACATAAGATTGATCGAGTATGATATTTTTCTCCCCTATTGACAACCAAACTCTATTGGGTGGAGAGCTTCATGCGTCCTAATGCTATGGTGTAATTTGTTAAATGAGATATTACAACATTGTCATGGTTGACTGACCTATTTTGTTGCGGTTGTAAGTTGTTCCAGTTGACTTAGGCTGCGGCCAGTTACTGAACAGCCACTGGAACTCGACAGGCTCCGCCCCCTGGGACGTTGTGGTCACCTGTGTGTTGAGGTTCATTCCCTTCTTGTTCAGAAATCCCTAAAGGTACAAAATGTCACAGCTGTTAAAAAGTTATCAAACATAAATGCTTTTAACTGTTCAGAAGTGGGAAAATATCCACAACCGATGATATCAGCAACAGGCCCAATAGGCCTATGTCACTCACCTGGTGTTAATCTCTCCTTATTTAGTGCATAGACTAAAATCAATGTATGAAAGTCATCAAAAAGAATATGTAAAACACATAAGACAACTGTAAACATGAAAAGATGTCAACGTCAGTTTTATCTCAACTACATACTGTACTCACCACAGCTATACACACTGTACTCACCACAGCTACTCACACTGTACTCACCACAGCTACTCACTGTACTCACCACAGCTACTCACACTGTACTCACCACAGCTACTCACACTGTACTCACCACAGCTACTCACACTGTACTCACCATAGTTATCCACACCATACTCACCACAGCTATACACACTGTACTCACCACAGTTACTCACACTGTAGTCACCACAGCTACTCACACTGTACTCACCACAGCTACTCACACTATACTCACCATAGTTATCCACACTATACTCACCACAGCTACACACTGTACTCACCATAGCTATACACACTGTACTCACCACAGCTATACACACTGTACTCACCACAGCTATACACACTGTACTCACCACAGCTACTTACACTGTACTCACCACAGCTACTTACACTGTACTCACCACAGCTACTTACACTGTACTCACCACAGCTATACACACTGTACTCACCAAAGCTATACACACTGTACTCACCACAGCTATACACACTGTACTCACCACAGCTATACACACTGTACTCACCACAGCTATACACACTGTACTCACCACAGCTATACACACTGTACTCACCACAGCTACTTACACTGTACTCACCACAGCTACTTACACTGTACTCACCATAGCTATACACACTGTACTCACCACAGCTATACACACTGTACTCACCACAGCTATACACACTGTACTCACCACAGCTATACACACTGTACTCACCACAGCTTCTTACACTGTACTCACCACAGCTACTTACACTTTACTCACCACAGCTACTCACACTGTACTCACCACAGCTACTCACACTGTACTCACCACAGCTACTCACACTATACTCACCACAGCTACTCACACTATACTCACCACAGCTACTTACACTGTACTCACCACAGCTACTTACACTGTACTCACCACAGCTACTTACACTGTACTCACCACAGCTATACACACTGTACTCACCACAGCTACTCATACTATACTCACCACAGCTACACACTTTACTCACCACAGTTACTCACACTATACTCACCACAGCTACTCACTGTACTCACCACAGCTATACACACTGTACTCACCACAGCTACTTACACTGTACTCACCACAGCTACTTACACTGTACTCACCACAGCTACTTACACTGTACTCACCACAGCTACTTACACTGTACTCACCACAGCTATACACACTGTACTCACCACAGCTACTCACACTGTACTCACCACAGCTATACACACTGTACTCACCACACCTACTTACACTGTACTCACCACAGCTACTTACACTGTACTCACCACAGCTACTTACACTGTACTCACCACAGCTATACACACTGTACTCACCACAGCTATACACACTGTACTCACCACAGCTATACACACTGTACTCACCACAGCTACTTACACTGTACTCACCACAGCTACTTACACTGTACTCACCACAGCTACTTACACTGTACTCACCACAGCTACTTACACTGTACTCACCACAGCTACTTACACTGTACTCACCACAGCTACTTGCACTGTACTCACCACAGCTATACACACTGTACTCACCACAGTTACTCACACTGTACTCACCACAGCTACTTACACTGTACTCACCACAGCTACTTACACTGTACTCACCACAGCTATACACACTGTACTCACCACAGTTACTCACACTGTTACTCATCACAGCTATACACACTGTACTCACCACAGCTACTCACACTGTACTCACCACAGCTACTTACACTGTACTCACCACAGCTATACACACTGTACTCACCACAGCTACTTACACTGTACTCATCATAGCTATACACACTGTACTCACCACAGCTACTCACACTGTATTCATCATAGCTATACACACTGTACTCACCACAGTTACTCACACTGTACTCATCACAGCTATACACACTGTACTCACCACAGCTACTCACACTGTACTCACCACAGCTACTTACACTGTACTCACCACAGCTATACACACTGTACTCACCACAGCTACTCACACTGTACTCATCACAGCTATACACACTGTACTCACCACAGTTACTCACACTGTACTCATCACAGCTATACACACTGTACTCACCACAGCTACTCACACTGTACTCACCACAGCTACTTACACTGTACTCACCACAGCTACTTACACTGTACTCACCACAGCTACTTACACTGTACTCACCACAGCTATACACACTGTACTCACCACAGTTACTCACACTGTACTCACCACAGCTACTTACACTGTACTCACCACAGCTACTTACACTGTACTCACCACAGCTATACACACTGTACTCACCACAGTTACTCACACTGTTACTCATCACAGTTACTCACACTGTACTCACTACAGCTACTCACACTGTACTCACTACAGCTACTCACACTATACTCACCACAGGTATACACACTATACTCACCACAGCTACTCACTGTACTCACTACAGCTACTCACACTATACTCACCACAGCTATACACACTATACTCACCACAGCTACTCACACTGTACTCACCACAGCTACTCACACTATACTCACCACAGCTACTCACACTGTACTCACCACAGCTACTCACACTATACTCACCACAGCTACTCACACTATACTCACCACAGCTTCACACTGTACTCACCACAGCTACTCACACTATACTCACCACAGCTACTCACACTATACTCACCACAGCTACTCACACTATACTCACCACAGCTATACACACTATACTCACCACAGCTATACACACTATACTCACCACAGCTACTCACACTATACTCACCACAGCTACTCACACTATACTCACCACAGCTACTCACACTATACTCACCACAGCTACTCACACTGTACTCACCACAGCTACTCACACTATACTCACCATAGTTATCCACACTGTAATCATTACAGCTATACACACTGTACTCACCACAGCTATACACACTGTACTCACCACAGCTATACACACTGTACTCACCACAGCTACTTACACTGTATTAAAACCAGCTACTCACACTATACTCACCATAGCTACTCACACTATACTCACCATAGCTACTCACACTGTACTCACCACAGCTATACACACTGTACTCACCACAGTTACTCACACTGTACTCATCACAGCTATACACACTGTACTCACCACAGCTACTCACACTGTACTCACCACAGCTACTCACACTATACTCACCACAGCTACTCACACTGTACTCACCACAGCTACTCACACTATACTCACCACAGCTACTCACACTGTACTCACCACAGCTATACACACTGTACTCACCACAGCTACTCACACTGTACTCACCACAGCTACTCACACTGTACTCACCACAGCTACTCACACTATACTCACCACAGCTACTCACACTGTACTCATCACAGCTACTCACACTATACTCACCACAGCTACTCACTGTACTCACCACAGCTACTCACACTATACTCACCACAGCTACTCACTGTACTCACCACAGTTACTCACACTGTACTCACCACAGCTACTCACACTATACTCACCACAGCTACTCACACTGTACTCACCACAGCTACTCACACTATACTCACCACAGCTACTCACTGTACTCACCACAGCTACTCACACTATACTCACCACAGCTACTCACACTGTACTCACCACAGCTACTCACTGTACTCACCACAGCTACTCACACTATACTCACCACAGCTACTCACACTATACTCACCACAGCTACTCACACTACACTCACCACAGATATACACACTGTACTCACCACAGCTAGTGTCATTCCTTTCCTCTCCTTCTGTGAGGCTTCTTTTCCCCTCCAAAACCAGATGCCCTGATCACTAGAGATAATGAAGGCATCCTACAAATAGACAATGTCAGTTTGTACACATCACCTTTAATATCATCTTGTTTCTATTTTATCCAAGTAACCAAACAAAGGAATCTAGTCTGTTCTATTAGCCACAGAGTAATCAGGTAGTATTACAATCCAGCACTAAACTAGAACTGTAAGCCAATGGCTAAATTATACCCTCCATGTTTGCAATAAAAACTTTTATAAGCCAATGGCTTGATGACGAAAGAAATTTTTATCTGCAGATACAGCTACACATCATCACTGTGTAGTTTAGTTGAAATTGGTTCACATGTTTATAAGGAACATTGTTCCAATAACAAGTGGCCCAGAGGGGCCTGTATCGCTCACCTGGATACATTGGTATCTAGGTAATCACGGTAAAATTATTTCCAAAAAGATCCAATGGACAGGGACAGACCTGAAGACCAATCCTTGAGGCATATCTGTATAAATTTAAGTTTGGTTAATGGATGAGTTTCTCAACTGTTTTCAAGTTCAACTGAGAAACTGGGTCCCTAAGGGCTGTGACCAGACCCTAACATCAATGATAATACAAAATGCATCATGACAGCATTTGTCTCTTTATGCCCAGCAGTTGTATAGTATTTGGTCGAAAGTCTACAAGGGCATGGTAGATCCTGGGATCAAATCTATCTCAGGATTGTGATTGTCTCTTAAAGCCCAGCAATTGCATATAGAGTTTTGGGGTGGGGATCTCAACTGTTTCAGAGTTATGATTCAGAAATTGATTCTGCAAGGACGGGACTCACAGGGTGGGGAACACAACCAAAACCAAGGTATACAAGCAGCGATTTAAAATTATTTTCCTCTATTTCCCTATTTGGCCTTGCCCCACCTGCTCCAAGGGCCTTAGGGATCAGAGTCACCGTTTATACAAAATCTGTTTTCCATCTCCAAAGGATGTTTCTGACCAAATTTGGTTCAAATCTATTCAGTACTTTATTACTAGTAGGGATTTTAAATACTTTTCCTCTACTTCCCTTATTGGGCCCCACCCCTCCAGCCCCAGGGGGGTCAGAAGCACCATTTATATAAAATCTGTAGTTCGCCTCCCCTAAAGGATGTTTCTGACCAAATTTGGTTCAAATCCATTCAGTACTTTATGACTAATAGGGATTTAAAAGTCGTCCTCTATTTCCCCTATTGGACCTCTTCCTCAGGCCCGAGGGGATCATAGTAGCCATTTATACAAAATCTGTTCCCTTCCCCCAAATAATGTTTCTGACCAAATTTGGTTCAAATCTATTCAGTACTTTATGACTAGTAGGGATTTAAAAGGCTTTTCCTCTAACACTCACCCCCACCCCCCTATTGGGCCTCACCCCTCAGGTCAGACCAACTGTATACACAAAAATGAATCCCCTTTACTCAAGGTTACTTCAGACCAAATTTGGACAATATCCTGTCATTCCTACAGAATAAGAAGGATTTTAAAGAATTAACAACATTTTCCCTATTGGACCTATCCCCTGAGACCCCAGGGGGTCAGACCAACCATTTATACAAAATTGTATCCCCTTCACCCAAGGATGTTTCTGGCCAAATTTGGTCAAATTCTGTTGTATGATTCAGGACTAGTAGGAATTTAAAGGAAAAGTTGACAGACGGACGAGGACGATGGACGCAACACCATGGCATATAAGCTCACAGGCCCTTTGGGCCAGGTGAACTAAAAACCTGTTTATAGTAACCTGGTTTCCATGGCACCCAAAAGTTTACAAAAAGTAATCAGCATGCGTATCTACATATGGTCCATAACATTCACGTGAAACTTGATTGAATTTGGTTCACCGGTGAGGAAGAGTAATTGTCTAGTCAAAAGTTTCCAACAAAAAACAGGGTATATGACCTGCATGGTTGCCATGGCAACCTAAATTTCTGTGAGAAAAAAAGAAATCTGCATGCATATCTACACAAAGTTCCTTAAATTCCTATGTACTTCCACTGAAATTGGTTCATAGATTTAGATGGAATTGCGCTGACAAATTAGTGTTCCACAATGATTTGGGTATTTTGACCTGGTTACCATGGCAACCAAATTTCTGCAGAAAAATACCAAACATGCACATTAACACAGAGTCCCTAACATTCCCGTTTAGATTCACCTGAATCTGTTCACAGGTTTATTAGTAATTGTCTGACAAAATGTCCTCCCAAAACACAAAGTATAGTGGCCTGCTTACCATGGCAACCAACGGACAGACAGACAAAGGAACAACCTGATTCCAGTAACCTCCCCCCCCCCCCTCCATTTTGTTGCGGGGGTGGGGGGGGGGGGTGGTATTGGTGGTATATACATGTATATGTCAGTGTGACACACAACCAACACCTGGCACATTTTTAGCATTATGTTACAAGACGACCTTCCTCTTGGTGCTATTAAAGTTTCTTCAAAGAAACTCTTTTCTGCATAAATGATCATAAATAACAATTAAATTGAAAATCTGTCTTCAAACAGTTGCTCTGCAGAATCCATTCTGAGGATAATGCAACAGAGTTGGTCTGCCTGCAGCAGCACAATCCCATGGGTTACGACTAAACCTGTTATTCATGTACTAAAATATCCAGTCTTATATGTCAATTGAAGGAAATTGTGGTACAGACCGGTAAAATCATAATCAAGATATCTGCATTGAAATCAATACATGTTACAAACATCAGAAATCACCTACTTATTATACTGTAAGCAATAATCCCTCAGTGTATTAGATCTGGTCATGGAAGATCAACCAGACTTATCATTATTATACAGCAGTAGTTAGTCACTCAAATCACTAAAATAGCACAATAGCTTTAACAGGGTTCCATGTTGGGTCATGCATGAAATAATACAAGAGGACCAATGGACCTGAATCACTAACCTGCTATTAATCTCATACTATATATCTTAAAAGTGAAGTACAATACAGATACATGCAAAATATCAAGCCATCTGAGATCAAAATAATACATTATCATAAGTTTTTAACATATCAAACTTGTGATTTTGAAAGAGGGTCAAGGTCATTCACATTTCAACATACTTGGTAGCCCTTCATCTTCAGATCATACAGGTCCAATATCAGTGTCTTTTGGTTATTGAGGAAAAGCTATTTGAATATTTTCAGACAATTGACCCCAGTGTAACCTTGAAAGCGGGTCAAGGTCATTGATTTAAACAAACTTGGTAGCCTTCCTCCCTGTATGCTATTGACCTATATTGGTATCCTGGGCTATTGATTATTGCCATTGGTTATTGACAGGAGTTGTTTGAAATCTGTTCTACAGATTTGAACCCTGTGACCCTGATAATGGTTCAATCTCAAATTTATTTTAACAAACTTGGTAACTCTTCATTCTCGCATGCTACAGTTCACTTTATCAGTACTCCGAGCCATTTGGTTATTTAGAAGTTCATTAATCAGAATGAAATAGCCTCAGTCTCACTATCCAGCCACCACTAATCTGGTTGTCCCACTATCCAGTCATCACTAATCTGTTTGTCCCACTATCCAGTCACCACTAATCTGTTTGTCCCACTATCCAGTCATCACTAATCTGTTTGTCCCACTATCCAGTCATCACTAATCTGTTTGTCCCACTATCCAGTCATCACTAATCTGGTTGTCCCACTATCCAGTCACCACTAATCTGTTTGTACCACTATCCAGTCACCACTAATCTCTTGGTCCTATTATCCAGTCACCACTAATCTGTTTGTCCCAATATCCAGTCACCACTTATCTGTTTGTCCCAATATCCAGTCACCACTAATCTGTTTGTACCACTATCCAGTCACCACTAATCTGTTTGTACCACTATCCAGTCACCACTAATCTGGTTGTCCTATTATCCAGTCACCACTAATCTGTTTGTCCCACTATCCAGTCATCACTAATCTGTTTGTACCACTATCCAGTCATCACTAATCTGTTTGTCCCACTATCCAGCCACCACTAATCTGTTTGTCCCACTAACCAGCCACCACTAATCTGTTTGTCCCACTATCCAGCCACCACTAATCTGTTTGTCCCACTAACCAGTCACCAGTAATCTGTTTGTACCACTATCCAGTCAACACTAATCTGTTGGTCCTATTATCCAGTCACCACTAATCTGTTTGTCCCAATATCCAGTCACCACTTATCTGTTTGTCCCAATATCCAGTCACCACTAATCTGTTTGTACCACTATCCAGTCACCACTAATCTGTTTGTACCACTATCCAGTCACCACTAATCTGGTTGTCCTATTATCCAGTCACCACTAATCTGTTTGTCCCACTATCCAGTCACCACTAATCTGTTTGTCCCACTATCCAGTCATCACTAATCTGTTTGTCCCACTATCCAGTCACCACTAATCTGTTTGTACCACTAACCAGCCACCACTAATCTGTTTGTCCCACTATCCAGCCACCACTAATCTGTTTGTCCCACTAACCAGTCACCACTAATCTGTTTGTACCACTTTCCAGCCACCACTAATCTGTTTGTACCACTAACCAGCCACCACTAATCTGTTTGTCCCACTATCCAGCCACCACTAATCTGTTTGTCCCACTAACCAGTCACCAGTAATCTGTTTGTCCCACTATCCAGTCACCACTAATCTCTTGGTCCTATTATCCAGTCACCACTAATCTGTTTGTACCACTATCCAGTCACCACTAATCTGTTTGTCCCACTTTTCAGTCACCACTAATCTGTTTGTTCCACTATCCAGTCACCACTAATCTGTTGGTCTCACTATCCAGTCACCACTAATCTGGTTGTCCTATTATCCAGTCACCACTAATCTGGTTGTCCTGTAAGAAGTTTCTTGAAACTTTATAACACATTTGACCCTGGTGAAAGTAAGTCAAAGTTGGTCAAGGTCATTCATTCGAACAAACTTGGTAGCCCTTCATCCCAGCATGCTACATGCATAATATCAGCACCCTGGGCCTTTACAAGAAGTTGTTTGACAGATTATTTTCACCTTTGATTCAAGTGACCTGGAACATGGGTCAAGGTTATTCATTTGAACAAACTTGGTAGCTCTTCATCAAAGCATGATACAGGCCAAATATTGATACCCTGGGCCTTTCTAATATTGAAAAGAAGTTTACTAAAGGCTGATAGAGTACGGCAGACGACAACAGAGGGTGAACGATGCCGATACGACATCCTGACACTTCGGGTCAAATGACCTAAAAATTACATCCCTGTTCAATAAAACAGATTTGTTTAAGCTTTCTGCTATGGCAGAGGTGATGATGATGACCTACCTTAGGATCAAGGTCCTGGTGGGTCAGTGGTCCAGTTTTCACCTCTGATACTGTTAAAGTGTCATTTTCCTCTGTCACTCTATAAAGTACAAATATTGCATTCATAATTAGTACAAGTTAGATCCATATATGCTAGATAGGTAAAAGAATAAACTAGACTACAGAATGGTCACTCTAATACACATAGAGTCTAACAACCTTGTCTGGTGTGTTACTTACACATAGAGTCTGACAACCTTGTCCGGTGTGTTACTTACACATAGAGTCTGATAACCTTGTCCGGTGTTTTTTCATCAGCTTTTGTGTCTTCCCCTCCAGCTTCTGCAGATTTAATGGCACCCTTCTCTCCTACAGGAAGATGTTCATTGAACACCTGTAAGTATTACACAGAACAAATTCACTGAACACCTGTAAGTATTACACAGAACAAATTCACTGAACACCTGTAAGTATTACACAGAACAAATTCACTGAACACCTGTAAGTATTACACAGAACAAATTCACTGAACACCTGTAAGTATCACACAGAACAAATTCACTGAACACCTGTAAGTATTACACAGAACAAATTCACTGAACACCTGTAAGTATTACACAGAACAAATTCACTGAACACCTGTAAGTATTACACAGAACAAATTCACTGAACCCCTGTAAGTATAACACAGAACAAATTCACTGAACACCTGTAAGTATTACACAGAACATATTCACTGAACACCAGTAAGTATTACACAGAACAAATTCACTGAACACAAATAAATATTACACAGAACAAATTCACTGAACACCTGTAAGTATAACACAGTACAAATTCACTGAACAAATGTAAGTATCACACACAGAACAAATTCACTGAACACCTGTAAGTATTACACAGAACAAATTCACTGAACACCAGTAAGTATTACACAGAACAAATTCACTGAACACCTGTAAGTATTACAAAGAACAAATTCACTGAACACCTGTCAGTTTTCCCCAGAACAAATTCACTGAACACCAGTAAGTATTACACAGAACAAATTCACTGAACACCTGTAAGTATTACACAGAACAAATTCAATGAACACCAGTAAGTATTACATAGAACATTATCACTGAACACTTGTAAGTATTACACAGAACAAATTCACTGAACACATGTAAGTATTACATAGAACATTATCACTAAACACTTTTAAGTATTACACAGAACAAATTCACTGAACACATGTAAGTATTACACAGAACAAATTTGAACACACCTGTAAGTATTACACAGAACAAATTCAGTAACTGTACAACCTCTACCTCCAGTATCTCTATATATACTGTACAACCTCTACCTCCAGTACCTCTATATCTACTGTACAACATCTACCTCCAGTACCTCTATACCTACTGTACAACATCTACCTCCAGTACCTCTATACCTACTGTACAACCTCTACCTCCAGTATCTCTATACCTACTGTACAATCTCTATCTCCAGTACCTCTATATCTACTGTACAATCTCTATCTCCAGTACCTCTATACCTACTGTACAATATCTACCTCCAGTACCTCTATACCTACTGTACAATATCTACCTCCAGTACCTCTATATCTACTGTACAATATCTACCTCCAGTATCTCTATATCTACTGTACAACCTCTACCTCCAGTACCTCTATATCTACTGTACAACCTCTACCTCCAATATCTCTATATCTACTGTACAATATCTACCTCCAGTACCTCTATATCTACTGTACAACCTCTACCTCCAGTATCTCTATATCTACTGTACAATACCTACCTCCAGTACCTCTATACCTACTGTACAATATCTACCTCCAGTACCTCTATACCTACTGTACAATATCTACCTCCAGTACCTCTATGTCTACTGTACAATCTCTACCTCCAGTACCTCTATATCTACTGTACAACCTCTACCTCCAGTACCTCTATATCTACTGTACAACCTCTACCTCCAGTATCTATATACCTACTGTACAATATCTACCTCCAGTATCTATATACCTACTGTACAACCTCTACCTCCAGTATCTCTATATCTACTGTACAATCTCTACCTCCAGTACCTCTATATCTACTGTACAACCTCTACCTCCAGTATCTATATATCTACTGTACAATATCTACCTCCAGTATCTATATATCTACTGTACAACCTCTACCTCCAGTACCTCTATATCTACTGTACAATATCTACCTCCAGTATCTATATATCTACTGTACAATATCTACCTCCAGTACCTCTATACCTACTGTACAATATCTACCTCCAGTACCTCTATATCTACTGTACAATATCTACCTCCAGTACCTCTATACCTACTGTACAATATCTACCTCCAGTATCTCTATATCTACTGTACAATATCTACCTCCAGTACCTCTATATCTACTGTACAACCTCTACCTCCAGTATCTATATACCAACTGTACAATATCTACCTCCAGTACCTCTATACCTACTGTACAATATCTACCTCCAGTACCTCTATATCTACTGTACAATATCTATCTCCAGTACCTCTATACCTACTGTACAATATCTACCTCCAGTACCTCTATACCTACTGTACAATATCTACCTCCAGTACCTCTATATCTACTGTACAATATCTACCTCCAGTACCTCTATATCTACTGTACAATATCTACCTCCAGTACCTCTATACCTACTGTACAACCTCTACCTCTAGTACCTCTATACCTACTGTACAATATCTACCTCCAGTACCTCTATATCTACTGTACAATATCTACCTCCAGTACCTCTATACCTACTGTACAATATCTACCTCCAGTACCTCTATATCTACTGTACAATATCTACCTCCAGTACCTCTATACCTACTGTACAATATCTACCTCCAGTACCTCTATATCTACTGTACAATCTCTATCTCCAGTACCTCTATATCTACTGTACAATATCTACCTCCAGTACCTCTATATCTACTGTACAACCTCTACCTCCAGTACCTCTATATCTACTGTACAATATCTACCTCCAGTATCTATATACCTACTGTACAACCTCTACCTCCAGTATCTATATACCTACTGTACAACCTCTACCTCCAGTACCTCTATATCTACTGTACAATATCCACCTCCAGTACCTCTATATCTACTGTACAATATCTACCTCTAGTATCTATATACCTACTGTACAACCTCTACCTCCAGTACCTCTATATCTACTGTACAACCTCTACCTCCAGTACCTCTATATCTACTGTACAATATCTACCTCCAGTACCTCTATATCTACTGTACAACCTCTACCTCCAGTATCTATATACCTACTGTACAACCTCTACCTCCAGTATCTATATACCTACTGTACAACCTCTACCTCCAGTATCTATATACCTACTGTACAACCTCTACCTCCAGTATCTATATACCTACTGTACAACCTCTACCTCCAGTATCTATATACCTACTGTACAACCTCTACCTCTAGTATCTATATACCTACTGTACAACCTCTACCTCCAGTACCTCTATATCTACTGTACAACCTCTACCTCCAGTATCTATATACCTACTGTACAACCTCTACCTCCAGTATCTATATACATACTGTACAACCTCTACCTCCAGTATCTATATACCTACTGTACAACCTCTACCTCCAGTATCTATATACCTACTGTACAACCTCTACCTCCAGTATCTATATACCTACTGTACAACCTCTACCTCCAGTATCTATATACCTACTGTACAACCTCTACCTCCAGTACCTCTATATCTACTGTACAATATCTACCTCCAGTATCTCTATATCTACTGTACAATATCTACCTCCAGTATCTATATACCTACTGTACAACCTCTACCTCCAGTATCTATATACCTACTGTACAACCTCTACCTCCAGTATCTATATACCTACTGTACAACCTCTACCTCCAGTATCTATATACCTACTGTACAATATCTACCTCCAGTATCTATATACCTACTGTACAACCTCTACCTCCAGTACCTCTATATCTACTGTACAACCTCTACCTCCAGTACCTCTATATCTACTGTACAACCTCTACCTCCAGTACCTCTATACCTACTGTACAACCTCTACCTCCAGTACCTCTATATCTACTGTACAATATCTACCTCCAGTACCTCTATATCTACTGTACAATATCTACCTCCAGTACCTCTATATCTACTGTACAACCTCTACCTCCAGTACCTCTATATCTACTGTACAATATCTACCTCCAGTATCTCTATACCTACTGTACAACCTCTACCTCCAGTATCTCTTTACCTACTGTACAATATCTACCTCCAGTACCTCTATATCTACTGTACAATATCTACCTCCAGTACCTCTATATCTACTGTACAATATCTACCTCCAGTACCTCTATATCTACTGTACAACCTCTACCTCCAGTACCTCTATATCTACTGTACAACCTCTACCTCCAGTACCTCTATACCTACTGTACAATATCTACCTCTAGTATCTATATACCTACTGTACAACCTCTACCTCCAGTACCTCTATATCTACTGTACAATATCTACCTCCAGTACCTCTATATCTACTGTACAATATCTACCCCAGTACCTCTATATCTACTGTACAATATCTACCTCCAGTACCTCTATATCTACTGTACAATATCTACCTCCAGTACCTCTATATCTACTGTACAACCTCTACCTCCAGTACCTCTATATCTACTGTACAATATCTACCTCCAGTACCTCTATATCTACTGTACAACCTCTACCTCCAGTACCTCTATACCTACTGTACAACCTCTACCTCCAGTACCTCTATATCTACTGTACAACCTCTACCTCCAGTACCTCTATATCTACTGTACAATATCTACCTCCAGTACCTCTATATCTACTGTACAACCTCTACCTCCAGTATCTATATACCTACTGTACAATATCTACCTCCAGTACCTCTATACTTACTGTACAATATCTACCTCCAGTATCTATATACCTACTGTACAACCTCTACCTCCAGTATCTATATACCTACTGTACAATATCTACCTCCAGTATCTATATACCTACTGTACAATATCTACCTCCAGTATCTATATACCTACTGTACAACCTCTATCTCCAGTACCTCTATACCTACTGTACAACCTCTACCTCCAGTACCTCTATATCTACTGTACAATATCTACCTCCAGTATCTATATACCTACTGTACAACCTCTACCTCCAGTATCTATATACCTACTGTACAACCTCTACCTCCAGTATCTATATACCTACTGTACAACCTCTACCTCCAGTACCTCTATATCTACTGTACAACCTCTACCTCCAATATCTCTATATCTACTGTACAATATCTACCTCCAGTACCTCTATACCTACTGTACAATATCTACCTCCAGTACCTCTATATCTACTGTACAATATCTACCTCCAGTACCTCTATATTTACTGTACAATATCTACCTCCAGTACCTCTATATATACTGTACAACCTCTACCTCCAGTATCTATATACCTACTGTACAACCTCTACCTCCAGTATCTATATACCTACTGTACAACCTCTATCTCCAGTATCTATATACCTACTGTACAACCTCTACCTCCAGTATCTATATACCTACTGTACAACCTCTACCTCCAGTACCTCTATATCTACTGTACAACCTCTACCTCCAGTACCTCTATATCTACTGTACAATATCTACCTCCAGTACCTCTATATTTACTGTACAATATCTACCTCCAGTACCTCTATATCTACTGTACAATATCTACCTCCAGTACCTCTATACCTACTGTACAATATCTACCTCCAGTACCTCTATATTTACTGTACAATATCTACCTCCAGTATCTCCATATCTACTGTACAATATCTACCTCCAGTATCTCTTTACCTACTGTACAATATCTACCTCCAGTACCTCTATATCTACTGTACAATATCTACCTCCAGTACCTTTATATCTACTGTACAATATCTACCTCCAGTACCTCTATATCTACTGTACAATATCTACCTCCAGTACCTCTATATCTACTGTACAACCTCTACCTCCAGTACCTCTATATCTACTGTACAACCTCTACCTCCAGTACCTCTATATCTACTGTACAATATCTACCTCCAGTACCTCTATATCTACTGTACAATATCTACCTCCAGTACCTCTATATCTACTGTACAACCTCTACCTCCAGTATCTATATACCTACTGTACAATATCTACCTCCAGTATCTATATACCTACTGTACAACCTCTACCTCCAGTACCTCTATACCTACTGTACAATATCTACCTCCAGTATCTCTATATCTACTGTACAATATCTACCTCCAGTACCTCTATATCTACTGTACAATATCTACCTCCAGTACCTCTATATCTACTGTACAACCTCTACCTCCAGTATCTATATACCTACTGTACAATATCTACCTCCAGTATCTATATACCTACTGTACAACCTCTACCTCCAGTATCTATATACCTACTGTACAATATCTACCTCCAGTATCTATATAACTACTGTACAACCTCTACCTCCAGTACCTCTATACCTACTGTACAATATCTACCTCCAGTACCTCTATATCTACTGTACAATATCTACCTCCAGTACCTCTATATCTACTGTACAACCTCTACCTCCAGTACCTCTATATCTACTGTACAACCTCTACCTCCAGTACCTCTATATCTACTGTACAATATCTACCTCCAGTACCTCTATATCTACTGTACAACCTCTACCTCCAGTACCTCTATATCTACTGTACAACCTCTACCTCCAGTACCTCTATATCTACTGTACAATATCTACCTCCAGTACCTCTATATCTACTGTACAATATCTACCTCCAGTACCTCTATATCTACTGTACAATATCTACCTCCAGTATCTATATACCTACTGTACAACCTCTACCTCCAGTACCTCTATATCTACTGTACAATATCTACCTCCAGTACCTCTATATCTACTGTACAATATCTACCCCAGTACCTCTATATCTACTGTACAATATCTACCTCCAGTACCTCTATATCTACTGTACAATATCTACCTCCAGTACCTCTATATCTACTGTACAACCTCTACCTCCAGTACCTCTATATCTACTGTACAATATCTACCTCCAGTACCTCTATATCTACTGTACAACCTCTACCTCCAGTACCTCTATACCTACTGTACAACCTCTACCTCCAGTACCTCTATATCTACTGTACAACCTCTACCTCCAGTACCTCTATATCTACTGTACAATATCTACCTCCAGTACCTCTATATCTACTGTACAACCTCTACCTCCAGTATCTATATACCTACTGTACAATATCTACCTCCAGTACCTCTATACTTACTGTACAATATCTACCTCCAGTATCTATATACCTACTGTACAACCTCTACCTCCAGTATCTATATACCTACTGTACAATATCTACCTCCAGTATCTATATACCTACTGTACAATATCTACCTCCAGTATCTATATACCTACTGTACAACCTCTATCTCCAGTACCTCTATACCTACTGTACAACCTCTACCTCCAGTACCTCTATATCTACTGTACAATATCTACCTCCAGTATCTATATACCTACTGTACAACCTCTACCTCCAGTATCTATATACCTACTGTACAACCTCTACCTCCAGTATCTATATACCTACTGTACAACCTCTACCTCCAGTATCTATATAACTACTGTACAACCTCTACCTCCAGTACCTCTATACCTACTGTACAATATCTACCTCCAGTACCTCTATATCTACTGTACAATATCTACCTCCAGTACCTCTATATCTACTGTACAACCTCTACCTCCAGTACCTCTATATCTACTGTACAATATCTACCTCCAGTACCTCTATATCTACTGTACAATATCTACCTCCAGTACCTCTATATCTACTGTACAATATCTACCTCCAGTATCTATATACCTACTGTACAACCTCTACCTCCAGTACCTCTATATCTACTGTACAATATCTACCTCCAGTACCTCTATATCTACTGTACAATATCTACCCCAGTACCTCTATATCTACTGTACAATATCTACCTCCAGTACCTCTATATCTACTGTACAATATCTACCTCCAGTACCTCTATATCTACTGTACAACCTCTACCTCCAGTACCTCTATATCTACTGTACAATATCTACCTCCAGTACCTCTATATCTACTGTACAACCTCTACCTCCAGTACCTCTATACCTACTGTACAACCTCTACCTCCAGTACCTCTATATCTACTGTACAACCTCTACCTCCAGTACCTCTATATCTACTGTACAATATCTACCTCCAGTACCTCTATATCTACTGTACAACCTCTACCTCCAGTATCTATATACCTACTGTACAATATCTACCTCCAGTACCTCTATACTTACTGTACAATATCTACCTCCAGTATCTATATACCTACTGTACAACCTCTACCTCCAGTATCTATATACCTACTGTACAATATCTACCTCCAGTATCTATATACCTACTGTACAATATCTACCTCCAGTATCTATATACCTACTGTACAACCTCTATCTCCAGTACCTCTATACCTACTGTACAACCTCTACCTCCAGTACCTCTATATCTACTGTACAATATCTACCTCCAGTATCTATATACCTACTGTACAACCTCTACCTCCAGTATCTATATACCTACTGTACAACCTCTACCTCCAGTATCTATATACCTACTGTACAACCTCTACCTCCAGTACCTCTATATCTACTGTACAACCTCTACCTCCAATATCTCTATATCTACTGTACAATATCTACCTCCAGTACCTCTATACCTACTGTACAATATCTACCTCCAGTACCTCTATATCTACTGTACAATATCTACCTCCAGTACCTCTATATTTACTGTACAATATCTACCTCCAGTACCTCTATATATACTGTACAACCTCTACCTCCAGTATCTATATACCTACTGTACAACCTCTACCTCCAGTATCTATATACCTACTGTACAACCTCTATCTCCAGTATCTATATACCTACTGTACAACCTCTACCTCCAGTATCTATATACCTACTGTACAACCTCTACCTCCAGTACCTCTATATCTACTGTACAACCTCTACCTCCAGTACCTCTATATCTACTGTACAATATCTACCTCCAGTACCTCTATATTTACTGTACAATATCTACCTCCAGTACCTCTATATCTACTGTACAATATCTACCTCCAGTACCTCTATACCTACTGTACAATATCTACCTCCAGTACCTCTATATTTACTGTACAATATCTACCTCCAGTATCTCCATATCTACTGTACAATATCTACCTCCAGTATCTCTTTACCTACTGTACAATATCTACCTCCAGTACCTCTATATCTACTGTACAATATCTACCTCCAGTACCTTTATATCTACTGTACAATATCTACCTCCAGTACCTCTATATCTACTGTACAATATCTACCTCCAGTACCTCTATATCTACTGTACAACCTCTACCTCCAGTACCTCTATATCTACTGTACAACCTCTACCTCCAGTACCTCTATATCTACTGTACAATATCTACCTCCAGTACCTCTATATCTACTGTACAATATCTACCTCCAGTACCTCTATATCTACTGTACAACCTCTACCTCCAGTATCTATATACCTACTGTACAATATCTACCTCCAGTATCTATATACCTACTGTACAACCTCTACCTCCAGTACCTCTATACCTACTGTACAATATCTACCTCCAGTATCTCTATATCTACTGTACAATATCTACCTCCAGTACCTCTATATCTACTGTACAATATCTACCTCCAGTACCTCTATATCTACTGTACAACCTCTACCTCCAGTATCTATATACCTACTGTACAATATCTACCTCCAGTATCTATATACCTACTGTACAACCTCTACCTCCAGTATCTATATACCTACTGTACAATATCTACCTCCAGTATCTATATAACTACTGTACAACCTCTACCTCCAGTACCTCTATACCTACTGTACAATATCTACCTCCAGTACCTCTATATCTACTGTACAATATCTACCTCCAGTACCTCTATATCTACTGTACAACCTCTACCTCCAGTACCTCTATATCTACTGTACAATATCTACCTCCAGTACCTCTATACCTACTGTACAATATCTACCTCCAGTACCTCTATATCTACTGTACAATATCTACCTCCAGTATCTATATACCTACTGTACAATATCTACCTCCAGTACCTCTATATCTACTGTACAATATCTACCTCTAGTACCTCTATACCTACTGTACAACCTCTACCTCCAGTATCTATATACCAACTGTACAACCTCTACCTCCAGTATCTCTATATCTACTGTACAATATCTACCTCCAGTATCTATATACCAACTGTACAACCTCTACCTCCAGTATCTCTATATCTACTGTACAATATCTACCTCCAGTACCTCTATACCTACTGTACAACCTCTACCTCCAGTATCTCTATACCTACTGTACAATATCTACCTCCAGTATCTCTATACCTACTGTACAACCTCTACCTCCAGTATCTCTATATCTACTGTACAATATCTACCTCCAGTACCTCTATACCTACTGTACAATATCTACCTCCAGTACCTCTATATCTACTGTACAATATCTACCTCCAGTACCTCTATATCTACTGTACAACCTCTACCTCCAGTACCTCTATACCTACTGTACAACCTCTACCTCCAGTACCTCTATATCTACTGTACAATATCTACCTCCAGTACCTCTATATCTACTGTACAATATCTACCTCCAGTACCTCTATACCTACTGTACAATATCTACCTCCAGTACCTCTATACCTACTGTACAACCTCTACCTCCAGTATCTCTATACCTACTGTACAACCTCTACCTCCAGTATCTATATACCTACTGTACAACCTCTACCTCCAGTACCTCTATACCTACTGTACAACCTCTATCTCCAGTACCTCTATATCTACTGTACAATATCTACCTCCAGTATCTATATACCTACTGTACAACCTCTACCTCCAGTACCTCTATACCTACTGTACAATATCTACCTCCAGTATCTCTATACCTACTGTACAATATCTACCTCCAGTACCTCTATACCTACTGTACAACCTCTACCTCCAGTATTTTCTATACCTACTGTACAACCTCTACCTCCAGTACCTCTATACCTACTGTACAATATCTACCTCCAGTATCTCTATATTTACTGTACAATATCTACCTCCAGTACCTCTATATCTACTGTACAATATCTACCTCCAGTACCTCTATACCTACTGTACAATATCTACCTCCAGTATCTCTATATCTACTGTACAATATCTACCTCCAGTACCTCTATATCTACTGTACAATATCTACCTCCAGTATCTATATACCTACTGTACAATATCTACCTCCAGTACCTCTATACCTACTGTACAATATCTACCTCCAGTACCTCTATACCTACTGTACAATATCTACCTCCAGTATCTCCATATCTACTGTACAATATCTACCTCCAGTACCTCTATACCTACTGTACAATATCTACCTCCAGTACCTCTATACCTACTGTACAATATCTACCTCCAGTATCTCTATATCTACTGTACAATATCTACCTCCAGTACCTCTATATCTACTGTACAATATCTACCTCCAGTACCTCTATACCTACTGTACAATATCTACCTCCAGTATCTATATACCTACTGTACAATATCTACCTCCAGTACCTCTATATCTACTGTACAACCTCTACCTCTAGTATCTATATACCTACTGCTGTAACCTCATACTGATACCTTGAACTCCATTGCAGACATGTATGTTTCATTCTCTTGACCATCCTCCACGACCACCAAATTTGTCTTTTTAGGGCGACCATTTTTCAGCTGAGTAGCAAAGGTAAGTCCCTGTAATATAATGAACATGTTGTCAACATATACGTATATAAGGCAATGTCAATTGATACTGCTCTATATCTTTGTCCTATATTGTTTATTACTACATATTGTGTTTGATTTTCCTTAACTATACGCATAAGCTATATTTAGAACCATTTACTAGTGAAATGAACTATTGCACGGCAAAAATGACTTTTTCATGGTCACGTGAGAACTTTTAAACACCGCGTGACGTTTCCTACCCTGTCAAGCATCAAAGTCAGTCAGATGTCAATGCTGCCAGATAACAGGCATTGGGATTTCTACAGGAAAGTTGAGATTTGGGGTCGCCAATGAATATGGATTGATATTTTTGTAGTTATTACTCAGATAATCGAATACTTACCTTTAAATTTTTAACATATCAGTTCATGCGATACTTTATAAAATTGATCTATTATTTTTCAAAAACATGCTAATAAAATAAACAATTTCAGTGATTCGAAGTGTGTTTCAGTGATTCGGCCTCGTGCAATAGAACATTGGTCAATTACCAGCACCTTGTGTCAAATATTCCAGACTATTGCACAGACAACCATGATATATTTGTATACTGATATTGTTTACCGTTCTATGTCCCTGTAGTGATATTGTTTACTGTTCTATGTCCCTGTACTAATATTGTTTACTGTTCTATGTCCCTGTACTGATATTGTTTACTGTTCTATGTCCCTGTACTGATATTGTTTACTGTTCTATGTCCCTGTAGTGATATTGTTTACTGTTCTATGTCCCTGTACTGATATTGTTTACTGTTCTATGTCCCTGTACTGATATTGTTCTATGTCCCTGTACTGATATTGTTTACTGTTCTATGTCCCTGTACTGATATTGTTTACTGTTCTATATCCCTGTACTGATATTGTTTACTGTTCTATGTCCCCGTACTGATATTGTTTACCGTTCTATGTCCCTGTACTGATATTGTTTACTGTTCTATGTCCCTGTACTGATATTGTTTACTGTTCTATGTCCCTGTACTGATATTGTTTACCGGTCTATGCCCCTGTACTGATATTGTTTACTATCTATGTCCCTGTACTGATATTGTTTACCATTCTATGCCCCTGTACTAATATTGTTTACTGTTCTATGTCCCTGTACTAATATTGTTTACTGTTCTATGTCCCTGTACTGATATTGTTTACTGTTCTATGTCCCTGTACTGATATTGTTTACTGTTCTATGTCCCTGTACTGATATTGTTTACTGTTCTATGTCCCTGTACTAATATTGTTTACTGTTCTATGTCCCTGTACTGATATTGTTTACTGTTCTATGTCCCTGTACTGATATTGTTTACTGTTCTATGTCCCTGTACTAATATTGTTTACTGTTCTATGTCCCTGTACTGATATTGTTTACCGGTCTATGCCCCTGTACTGATATTGTTTACCGTTCTATGTCCCTGTACTAATATTGTTTACCATTCTATGCCCCTGTACTGTATAACTGGTTTCTTACCTTTCTTTTCTCCCTATTGCTTGCTCCATCTCCATTCCAGATAAACATCAATTGGTATTTTGGAACATCAAGTATAAACACGTCCCCCTTGTTCATTTCTGACCAGGAAACGCTGGAAGTCTGCCAATACAACAATACAGTCTTAGCAACAACATTAAACGCTGGAAGTCTGCCAATACAACAATACAGTCTTAGCAACAACATTAAACGCTGGAAGTCTGCCAATACAACAATACAGTCTTAGCAACAACATTAAAAGCTGGAGGTCTGCCAATACAACAATACAGTCTTAGCAACAACATTAAACGCTGGAAGTCTGCCAATACAACAATACAGTCTTAGCAACAACATTAAACGCTGGAGGTCTGCCAATATAACAATACAGTCTTAGCAACAACATTAAACGCTGGAAGTCTGCCAATATAACAATACAGTCTTAGCAACAACATTAAAAGCTGGAAGTCTGCCAATATAACAATACAGTCTTAGCAACAACATTAAAAGCTGGAGGTCTGCCAGTACAACAATACAGTCTTAGCAACAACATTAAACGCTGGAGGTCTGCCAGTACAACAATACAGTCTTAGCAACAACATTAAACGCTGGAGGTCTGCCAATACAACAATACAGTCTTAGCAACAACATTAAACGCTGGAGGTCTGCCAATACAACAATACGGTCTTAGCAACAACATTAAACGCTGGAGGTCTGCCAATACAACAATACAGTCTTAGCAACAACATTAAACGCTGGAGGTCTGCCAATACAACAATACAGTCTTAGCAACAACATTAAACGCTGGAGGTCTGCCAATACAACAATACAGTCTTAGCAACAACATTAAACGCTGGAAGTCTGCCAATACAACAATACAGTCTTAGCAACAACATTAAACGCTGGAGGTCTGCCAATGCAACAATACAGTCTTAGCAACAACATTAAACGCTGGAAGTCTGCCAATACAGCAATACAGTCTTAGCAACAACATTAAACGCTGGAAGTCTGCCAATACAACAATACAGTCTTAGCAACAACATTAAACGCTGGAAGTCTGCCAATACAACAATACAGTCTTAGCAACAACATTAAACGCTGGAAGTCTGCCAATATAACAATACAGTCTTAGCAACAACATTAAACGCTGGAAGTCTGCCAATATAACAATACAGTCTTAGCAACAACATTAAACGCTGGAAGTCTGCCAATATAACAATACAGTCTTAGCAACAACATTAAACGCTGGAAGTCTGCCAATACAACAATACAGTCTTAGCAACAACATTAAACGCTGGAGGTCTGCCAATATAACAATACAGTCTTAGCAACAACATTAAATGCTGGAAGTCTGCCAATATAACAATACAGTCTTAGCACCAACATTAAACGCTGGAGGTCTGCCAATATAACAATACAGTCTTAGCAACAACATTAAATGCTGGAAGTCTGCCAATACAACAATACAGTCTTAGCAACAACATTAAACGCTGGAAGTCTGCCAATACAACAATACAGTCTTAGCAACAACATTAAAAGCTGGAGGTCTGCCAATACAACAATACAGTCTTAGCAACAACATTAAACGCTGGAGGTCTGCCAATACAACAATACAGTCTTAGCAACAACATTAAAAGCTGGAGGTCTGCCAATACAACAATACAGTCTTAGCAACAACATTAAAAGCTGGAGGTCTGCCAATACAACAATACAGTCTTAGCAACAACATTAAATTAGAGTAAAGTTATTTACTATTTTCTTACTAATGTGTGCATAGTATTCTTACAACATAGAAATTGTTATAACATCAATGCATAACTTAAAAAAGGCCAAATTGGCCTGCATCACTAACCAGTTATCCATCTTATATTCGTTTATTTAACATGTGATCGATACTCAAATTTATTGACTCTGTACATTGTAGGTAACGGTATAAACTGTTATTACTCTATACATTGTAGGTAAAGGTATAAACTGTCATTACTCTATACATTGTTGGTAAAGGTATAAACTCTCATTACTCTATACATTGTAGGTAAAGGTATAAACTGCCTTTACTCTATACATTGTAGATAAATGTATAAACTGTCATTACTCTATACATTGTAGATAAAGGTATAAACTGTCATTACTCTATACATTGTAGGTAAAGGTATAACCTACAAAGGTATAAACTGCCATTACTCTATACATTGTAGGTAAAGGTATAAACTGTCATTACTCTATACATTGTAGGTAAAGGTATAAACTCTCATTACTCTGTACATTGTAGGTAAAGGTATAAACTGTCATTACTCTATACATTGTAGGTATAGGTATAAACTGTCATTACTCTATACATTGTAGGTAAAGGTATAAACTGCCATTACTCTATACATTGTAGATAAATGTATAAACTGTCATTACTCTGTACATTGTTGGTAAATGTATAAACTGTCATTACTCTATACATTGTAGGTAAAGGTATAAACTGTCATTACTCTATACATTGTAGGTAAAGGTATAAACTGTCATTACTCTATACATTGTAGGTAAAGGTATAAACTGCCATTACTCTATACATTGTAGATAAATGTATAAACTGTCATTACTCTGTACATTGTTGGTAAAGGTATAAACTGTCATTACTCTATACATTGTAGGTAAAGGTATAAACTGCCATTACTGTATACATTGTAGGTAAAGGTATAAACTGTCATTACTCTGTACATTGTTGGTAAAGGTATAAACTGTCATTACTCTATACATTGTAGATAAATGTATAAACTGTCATTACTCTATACATTGTAGATAAAGGTATAAACTGTCATTACTCTATACATTGTAGGTATAGGTATAAACTGTCATTACTCTATACATTGTTGGTAAAGGTATAAACTGTCATTACTCTATACATTGTAGGTAAAGGTATAAACTATCATTACTCTATACATTGTAGGTATAGGTATAAACTCTCATTACTCTATACATTGTTGGTAAAGGTATAAACTGTCATTACTCTATACATTGTAGGTAAAGGTATAAACTGTCATTACTCTATACATTGTTGGTAAAGGTATAAACTGTCATTACTCTATACATTGTAGGTAAAGGTATAAACTGTCATTACTCTGTACATTGTAGGTAAAGGTATAAACTCTCATTACTCTATACATTGTAGGTAAAGGTATAAACTCTCATTACTCTATACATTGTAGGTAAAGGTATAAACTGTCATTACTCTATACATTGTTGGTAAAGGTATAAACTGTCATTACTCTATACATTGTAGGTAAAGGTATAAACTGTCATTACTCTATACATTGTAGGTAAAGGTATAAACTCTCATTACTCTGTACATTGTAGGTATAGGTATAAACTGTCATTACTCTATACATTGTAGGTAAAGGTATAAACTGTCATTACTCTATACATTGTAGGTAAAGGTATAAACTCTCATTACTCTGTACATTGTAGGTATAGGTATAAACGGTCATTACTCTATACATTGTAGGTAAAGGTATAAACTGTCATTACTCTATACATTGTAGGTAAAGGTATAAACTCTCATTACTCTGTACATTGTAGGTATAGGTATAAACGGTCATTACTCTATACATTGTAGGTAAAGGTATAAACGGTCATTACTCTATACATTGTAGGTAAAGGTATAAACTCTCATTACTCTATACATTGTAGATAAATGTATAAACTGTCATTACTCTATACATTGTAGGTAAAGGTATAAACTGTCATTACTCTATACATTGTAGATAAAGGTATAAACTGTCATTACTCTATACATTGTAGGTAAAGGTATAAACTGTCATTACTCTATACATTGTTGGTAAAGGTTATTTAATCTGACCCCAGCATTTCATAGAATTTTATTAGAAGATTCCTTGGTATTCAGAAAACAGTTTAAACATTTGATGTATTTGACTTTTGTAACCTAGAAAGTGTGTAAAGGTAATTAATTGAAGCAAAATTGATATAAACCTTATTCTCAACACACCACATGTACTCACTAAAGACCAACACTGTTGACCTTTTTGTTATTCAGAAGAAGTTGTATGAAACTTTAGGCACATTTTACCATGGAAGTGGTTGAAGGTCATGTATTTTAACAAATTTGGTTTTCAAGTGTTCAATTATCTAATTAGCATCCAAGTGACCAAATATCATCACTTTAAAGACTCTTGATCACTTGAGCATGGTTTTTATTTCACAACCTTTATGGATGATTCTTTGCAAGAAGCTAGCTACGAGCCAAATATCATGTCTATAGGCTTTTCGGTATTTCAGAAGAAGTTGTAAAAAGGTTTTATTATTTGATTCATGTGACCTTGAAAGTGAGGGAAAGTGATTTTTATTTGCAAACTTTGTTTTGCTCCTATCAGCCAAATATTATAGCTCAAAGACTTTTGGTTCTGAAGAAATCATTTGAATGTTGTTGGGGTTTTTTCCATATTAATTCCCTGCGACCTTGAAGGTAGGTGAAGTCATTTTCAACATGAGACATGTCTCGGGGTATTTAAGTTTATCAAAGAAAGTTTGTTTGAAGGTTTTTGACATTGTCCACCCCTAAGACCTTGACAGTATGACAAAGATCGTTTTGATAAGCAAACTTTGTTAGCTCCTTCCAAGGAAGCTACAGTATCTGCCTCACCTCTGTCGCCCGTATATGGTGCTTGCCTTTGACCCTCATCAGCCGTACAGTGAAGGTATGTTCTACGTGGGTAAATCCAGACCTGGCTCCTCCATTCATGTAACTGTGGAGTACAAAGTTCTTACAGAGTTTGTTGACAATACAGTGAATCCATTGATAGACATGTCGGTTTACTACGACAGTTCCAATGTTGACACAATACAGTGTATCCATTGATAGACATGTCGGTGAACCTGGACAGTTCCAATGTTGACACAATACAGTGTATCCATTGATAGACATGTCGGTTTACTACGACAGTTCCAGTGTTGACACAATACAGTGTATCCATTGATAGACATGTCGTTTTACTACGACAGTTCCAATGTTGACACAATACAGTGTATCCATTGATAGACATGTCGGTTTACTACGACAGTTCCAATGTTGACACAATACAGTGTATCCATTGATAGACATGTCGGTTTACTACGACAGTTCCAATGTTGACACAATACAGTGTATCCATTGATAGACATGTCGGTTTACTACGACAGTTCCAATGTTGACACAATACAGTGAATCCATTGATAGACATGTCGGTTTACTACGACAGTTCCAATGTTGACACAATACAGTGTATCCATTGATAGACATGTCGGTTTACTACGACAGTTCCAATGTTGACACAATACAGTGTATCCATTGATAGACATGTCCGTTTACCACGACAGTTTCAATGTTGACACAATACAGTGAATCCATTGATAGACATGTCGGTTTACTACGACAGTTCCAATGTTGACACAATACAGTGTATCCATTGATAGACATGTCGGTTTACCTCGACAGTTCCAATGTTGACACAATACAGTGTATCCATTGATAGACAGGTCGGTTTACTACGACAGTTTCAATGTTGACACAATACAGTGTATCCATTGATAGACATGTTGGTTTACTACGACAGTTCCAATGATGACACAATACAGTGTATCCATTGATAGACATGTCGGTTTACTACGACAGTTCCAATGTTGACACAATACAGTGTATCCATTGATAGACATGTCGGTTTACTTCGACAGTTCCAATGTTGACACAATACAGTGTATCCATTGATAGACATGTCGGTTTACTACGACAGTTCCAATGTTGACACAATACAGTGTATCCATTGATAGACATGTCGGTTTACCTCGACAGTTCCAATGTTGACACAATACAGTGTATCCATTGATAGACAGGTCGGTTTACCTCGACAGTTCCAATGTTGACACAATACAGTGTATCCATTGATAGACATGTCGGTTTACTACGACAGTTCCAATGTTGACACAATACAGTGTATCCATTGATAGACAGGTCTGTGAACCTGGACAGTTCCAATGTTGACACAATACAGTGTATCCATTGATAGACATGTCGGTTTACTACGACAGTTCCAATGTTGGCACAATACAGTGTATCCATTGATAGACACGTCGGTCAACCTGGACAGTTCCAATGTTGACACAATACAGTGTATCCATTGATAGACATGTCGGTTTACTACGACAGTTCCAATGTTGACACAATACAGTGTTTCCATTGATAGACATGTCCGTTTACAACGACAGTTCCAATGTTGACACAATACAGTGTATCCATTGATAGACATGTCGGTTTACTACGACAGTTCCAGTGTTGACACAATACAGTGTATCCATTGATAGACATGTCGGTTTACTACGACAGTTCCAATGTTGACACAATACAGTGAATCCATTGATAGACATGTCGGTTTACTACGACAGTTCCAATGTTGACACAATACAGTGTATCCATTGATAGACATGTCCGTTTACCACGACAGTTTCAATGTTGACACAATACAGTGAATCCATTGATAGACATGTCGGTTTACTACGACAGTTCCAATGTTGACACAATACAGTGTATCCATTGATAGACATGTCGGTGTACCTCGACAGTTCCAATGTTGACACAATACAGTGTATCCATTGATAGACATGTCCGTTTACTTGGACAGTTCCAATGTTGACACAATACAGTGTATCCATTGATAGACATGTCGGTTTACCTCGACAGTTCCAATGTTGACACAATACAGTGTATCCATTGATAGACAGGTCGGTTTACTACGACAGTTTCAATGTTGACACAATACAGTGTATCCATTGATAGACATGTCGGTTTACTACGACAGTTCCAATGATGACACAATACAGTGTATCCATTGATAGACATGTCGGTTTACTACGACAGTTCCAATGTTGACACAATACAGTGTATCCATTGATAGACATGTCGGTTTACTTCGACAGTTCCAATGTTGACACAATACAGTGTATCCATTGATAGACATGTCGGTTTACTACGACAGTTCCAATGTTGACACAATACAGTGTATCCATTGATAGACATGTCGGTTTACCTCGACAGTTCCAATGTTGACACAATACAGTGTATCCATTGATAGACAGGTCGGTTTACCTCGACAGTTCCAATGTTGACACAATACAGTGTATCCATTGATAGACATGTCGGTTTACTACGACAGTTCCAATGTTGACACAATACAGTGTATCCATTGATAGACAGGTCTGTGAACCTGGACAGTTCCAATGTTGACACAATACAGTGTATCCATTGATAGACATGTCGGTTTACTACGACAGTTCCAATGTTGGCACAATACAGTGTATCCATTGATAGACACGTCGGTGAACCTGGACAGTTCCAATGTTGACACAATACAGTGTATCCATTGATAGACATGTCGGTTTACTACGACAGTTCCAATGTTGACACAATACAGTGTATCCATTGATAGACATGTCGGTTTACTACGACAGTTCCAATGTTGACACAATACAGTGTATCCATTGATAGACATGTCGGTGTACCTGGACAGTTCCAATGTTGACACAATACAGTGTATCCATTGATAGACATGTCGGTTTACTACGACAGTTCCAATGTTGACACAATACAGTGTATCCATTGATAGACATGCCGGTTTACTACGACAGTTCCAATGATGACACAATACAGTGTATCCATTGATAGACATGTCGGTTTACTACGACAGTTCCAATGTTGACACAATACAGTGTATCCATTGATAGACATGTCGGTTTACTACGACAGTTCCAATGTTGACACAATACAGTGTATCCATTGATAGACATGTCGGTTTACTACGACAGTTCCAATGATGACACAATACAGTGTATCCATTGATAGACATGTCGGTTTACCTCGACAGTTCCAATGTTGACACAATACAGTGTATCCATTGATAGACATGTCGGTTTACTACGACAGTTCCAATGTTGACACAATACAGTGTATCCATTGATAGACATGTCCGTTTACAACGACAGTTCCAATGTTGACACAATACAGTGTATCCATTGATAGACATGTCGGTTTACTACGACATTTCCAATGTTGACACAATACAGTGTATCCATTGATAGACATGTCGTTTTACTACGACAGTTCCAATGTTGGCACAATACAGTGTATCCATTGATAGACATGTCGGTTTACTACGACAGTTCCAATGTTGACACAATACAGTGTATCCATTGATAGACATGTCGGTTTACTATGACAGTTCCAATGTTGACACAATACAGTGTATCCATTGATAGACATGTCGGTGTACCTCGACAGTTCCAATGTTGACACAATACAGTGTATCCATTGATAGACATGTCGGTTTACTACGACAGTTCCAATGTTGACACAATACAGTGTATCCATTGATAGACATGTCGGTGTACCTCGACAGTTCCAATGTTGACACAATACAGTGTATCCATTGATAGACATGTCGGTGTACCTCGACAGTTCCAATGTTGACACAATACAGTGTATCCATTGATAGACATGTCGGTGAACCTGGACAGTTCCAATGGTTTTCTATGGTAAGGGTTGATACAGATTGCCACAGTATTTTGTGAGTTGTGCGAGCATGTTTGATGTTTTGTCTTACATCCCCTACCATAGAACAACATTGGAACAGCGCCTCTACAGACCCACATGTACATTAAAATGTCAAATGTTTCCTCTTGAAGAATATCTTACTATTTCACATTGTATACTAGCATACCAAACGTTTACGTCTCCTTATTCACTCTGAGGATGACACTTGTACTTGGGTGTGGCTATTTTTTTCCTTGGGTCAATACAATGCACAACGAAGAACCAAAAGGAACCATCATATGAAATTTGATGAAAAAACATCCAGTACTTCTCAGGAAATAGTGACAACAAACTATTAATGTAAAAACTGAAGATGGCACCTCTGCAGCCAAATCATTTTTTTAATCAGTCTGGCAATGGAATAATAAACGTGAACCAGCTTACTTGAGGCCTTTTTTCTTGAAGTAGCTGAGGAACATCTTTGACTCATGGTTCTCTACTTCCCGGTGTTGGACAGGAGCGCCACCTAGGTGGTCATCTAGTTCCACGACTTTGATAGCCGCAGTTCCAGCCTCATCCTGAAATTGGAGCATTTTTAACGCATCTTAACATATTGTCTTATATATTAGGACAGTATAATCTGCGTTTATTAACAGCTCTAATTTTAAAGGAAAATTCAGGCTAGCACACCCTACTGTATCTACAGGTACCACTCAAAAATACAATAAATTATTGCTGCATCAAATAAAAACAATAACAGGATTTTACCTGTGTGCTCTCGCTGCCAAGCCAGAAGTGGATGTCCATCTCCATTGTGCCTTTGGGATCCTTCTTCTGAAAATCAAGTTAGAAATGGTAGCTTTTAGTTTAGGCATTTATCATCACATAAACACTTAAGATCTGAGAGTAGCTACCAATGTTAATAGTAGAAAATCAAAGGGTCAAAAACAATCTCACAAAACAAGTTCATTTAAGAGGCAGAAAATTTATACTTATTATACACAACATTTTACACAACACTGTCATACACCACATTATTATACACAACATTGTTATACACAACACTGTCATACACAACACTGTCATACACCACATTGTTATACACAACACTGTTATACACCACACTGTCATACACAACACTGTCATACACAACATTGTTATACACAACACTGTCATACACAACACTGTCATACACAACATTGTTATACACAACATTGTCATACACAACACTGTCATACACAACATTGTTATACACAACACTGTCATACACAACATTGTTATACACAACACTGTCATACACAACACTGTCATACACAACATTGTTATACACAACATTGTTATACACAACATTGTTATACACAACATTGTTTTACACAACACTGTTATACACAACATTGTTATACACATTGTTATTATAAACCAACCTAAATATCAATACCCTGGGCCTCATAACTTCTTATTAAGGAGAAGTCATTGATATTTGACCCCTAAGATCTATAACTCTCTGTCAAGGTTATTATTGTAGAATGTAACTGGCCAAACACCATCACCCTCTGCTAATCTTGGTGTAAACATCACCCTCTGCTGATCTTGGTGTAAAACATCATCACCATCGGCTAATCTTGGTGTAAAACATCACCCGCCGCTAATCTTGGTGTAAAATATCACCTTCGGCTAATTTTGGTATAAAACATCATCCCCCTCTGCTAATCTTGGTGTAAAACATCATCTACCGCTGCTAATCTTGGTGTAAAACATCATCACCCGCTGCTAATATTGGTGTAAAACATCACCCTCAGCTAATCTTGGTTTATAATATGGAAAAGTAGTTTAAATGATTTCCAACATATCTGACCCCTGTGACCTTGGTTATTCATTTCAACAAAGTATTCAAAGTCATTCGTTGGAGCATGCTAATAGACCCTATATCATCATCTTAGGCCTTTTGGCTGTTGAGAAGAAGTTGTTTTTCGATGTAAACATTTGATCTCTGTGACCCTGAAAGTGGATCAAGGGCATTCATTTAAACAAAATTGGTAGCCTTCCTTCAATAGATGCTAAAAGATCGTGTACCCAGGGTGCTTCTGTATAAAATTTTTTAGAACAAATTGTTTGAAGATTTTAACACTTTTGAACTCTGTGAACTTATATTATAATATACCAGTGGGTCATGGTCATTTATTTTAACAACTTTGTAAGCCATTAATTCCTTGCATGCTACAGGCCAGGTTTTATCATTCTAGGCGTTTCGGTTATGGAGGAGTTGTTTCAAGTAGAAAGTATATGCTGGGTGGACGCCCAACGATACCCGACAGACGTCCAACAGGTGACAGACACCGCACCAAGGTATAACATATACCTATTGTATAAGTGCATCAAATCTAAATGATTTATAGATCAAAAAGGCTCAACACTTCCTTATTATTGAGATAAAATGATGAAATTTTAAGTTTAGAATATCCACATGTTTCAGCCACCTGTACATACTAGGGTTGGTTGAGTTCAGTTATGAGACAGTGGGAGATGTGGTATACACCCAGGTCATGTGATTAACACCCAGGTCATGTGATTAACACCCAGGTCATGTGATTTACACTCAGGTCTCCAACTTGTATTTCTTCAGATCGTACCTTTACCAAAGCCTACGCTGGATACTAATTCTAAATGATGCTTCTAAAGGTATCAATATTCTGAGGAAAGAAAGAAATAAAAAATATGTTGTTCCAGTGAAAACAATGTGATATCTAGTGTATGACACTGTGGTATCTAGTGTATGACACGGTGGTATCTAGTGTATGACACTGTGATATCTAGTGTATGACACGGTGGTATCTAGTGTATGACACGGTGGTATCTAGTGTATGACACGGTGGTATCTAGTGTATGACACTGTGATATCTAGTGTATGACAATGTGGTATCTAGTGTATGACAATGTGGTATCTAGTGTATGACAATGTGGTATCTAGTGTATGACAATGTGGTATCTAGTGTATGACACTGTGGTATCTAGTGTATGACACTGTGATATCTAGTGTATGACACTGTGGTATCTAGTGTATGACAATGTGGTATCTAGTGTATGACACTGTGGTATCTAGTGTATGACACTGTGGTATCTAGTGTATGACACTGTGATATCTAGTGTATGACACTGTGGTATCTAGTGTATGACACTGTGGTATCTAGTGTATGACACTGTGGTATCTAGTGTATTACACTGTGGTATCTAGTGTATGACACGGTGGTATCTAGTGTATGACACTGTGATATCTAGTGTATGACACTGTGGTATCTAGTGTATGACACGGTGGTATCTAGTGTATGACACTGTGATATCTAGTGTATGACAATGTGGTATCTAGTGTATGACACTGGTATCTAGTGTATGACAATGTGGTATCTAGTGTATGACACTGTGGTATCTAGTGTATGACACTGTGGTATCTAGTGTATGACACTGGTATCTAGTGTATGACAATGTGGTATCTAGTGTATGACACTGTGGTATCTAGTGTATGACACTGTGGTATCTAGTGTATGACACTGGTATCTAGTGTATGACAATGTGGTATCTAGTGTATGACACTGTGGTATCTAGTGTATGACACTGTGGTATCTAGTGTATGACAATGTGGTATCTAGTGTATGACAATGTGGTATCTAGTGTATGACAATGTGGTATCTAGTGTATGACACTGTGGTATCTAGTGTATGACAATGTGGTATCTAGTGTATGACACTGTGGTATCTAGTGTATGACAGTGGTATCTAGTGTATGACACTGTGGTATCTAGTGTATGACACTGTGGTATCTAGTGTATGACACTGTGGTATCTAGTGTATGACACTGTGGTATCTAGTGTATGACACTGTGATATCTAGTGTATGACACTGTGATATCTAGGTTATGACAGTGGTATCTAGTGTATGACACTGTGGTATCTAGTGTATGACAATGTGGTATCTAGTGTATGACACGGTGGTATCTAGTGTATGACACTGTGGTATCTAGTGTATGACACTGTGGTATCTAGTGTATGACAATGTGGTATCTAGGTTATGACAGTGGTATCTAGTGTATGACACTGTGGTATCTAGTGTATGACAATGTGGTATCTAGTGTATGACACGGTGGTATCTAGTGTATGACAATGTGGTATCTAGTGTATGACACTGTGGTATCTAGTGTATGACAATGTGGTATCTAGTGTATGACACTGTGGTATCTAGTGTATGACACTGTGGTATCTAGTGTATGACAATGTGGTATCTAGTGTATGACACTGTGGTATCTAGTGTATGACACTGTGGTATCTAGTGTATGACACTGTGGTATCTAGTGTATGACACTGTGATATCTAGTGTATGACACTGTGGTATCTAGTGTATGACAATGTGGTATCTAGTGTATGACACTGTGGTATCTAGTGTATGACAATGTGGTATCTAGTGTATGACACTGTGGTATCTAGTGTATGACACTGTGGTATCTAGTGTATGACAATGTGGTATCTAGTGTATGACACTGGTATCTAGTGTATGACACTGTGGTATCTAGTGTATGACACTGTGGTATCTAGTGTATGACAATGTGGTATCTAGTGTATGACACTGTGGTATCTAGTGTATGACAATGTGGTATCTAGTGTATGACACTGTGATATCTAGTGTATGACAATGTGGTATCTAGTGTATGACACTGTGGTATCTAGTGTATGACACTGTGGTATCTAGTGTATGACACTGTGGTATCTAGTGTATGACAATGTGGTATCTAGTGTATGACACTGTGGTATCTAGTGTATGACACTGTGGTATCTAGTGTATGACACTGTGGTATCTAGTGTATGACACTGTGGTATCTAGTGTATGACACTGTGGTATCTAGTGTATGACAATGTGGTATCTAGTGTATGACACTGTGGTATCTAGTGTATGACAATGTGATATCTAGTGTATGACACTGTGGTATCTAGTGTATGACACTGTGGTATCTAGTGTATGACACTGTGGTATCTAGTGTATGACACGGTGGTATCTAGTGTATGACACTGTGATATCTAGTGTATGACACTGTGGTATCTAGTGTATGACACTGTGGTATCTAGTGTATGACACTGTGATATCTAGTGTATGACACTGTGGTATCTAGTGTATGACAATGTGGTATCTAGTGTATGACAATGTGATATCTAGTGTATGACACTGTGGTATCTAGTGTATGACACGGTGGTATCTAGTGTATGACACTGTGATATCTAGTGTATGACACTGTGGTATCTAGTGTATGACACGGTGGTATCTAGTGTATGACACGGTGGTATCTAGTGTATGACACTGTGATATCTAGTGTATGACACTGTGATATCTAGTGTATGACACGGTGGTATCTAGTGTATGACACGGTGGTATCTAGTGTATGACACTGTGGTATCTAGTGTATGACACGGTGGTATCTAGTGTATGACACTGTGGTATCTAGTGTATGACACTGTGGTATCTAGTGTATGACACTGTGATATCTAGTGTATGACACTGTGGTATCTAGTGTATGACACTGTGGTATCTAGTGTATGACACTGTGGTATCTAGTGTATGACACTGTGGTATCTAGTGTATGACACTGTGGTATCTAGTGTATGACACTGTGGTATCCAGTGTATGACAATGTGATATCTAAGGTGACAGTACCCAAATCGGATCACCAAACCATCATTTTATTCATTCATTAAAAATCTGAAGATGGATTATATCCATTAATAGTTACATCAAAAGAAGAACATAGATGAGTGTTCTTACAAAATAAATTAGCACTCGAGGTTCACGTTGGATATTTATAAAACGCTCTGACGTCACCAATCAGCGGTTCAAGATTTTGCGAATTTGAGGACCCAAATCGGATCAAGACATGAATTTTGCAGTATTTTACATTTCAAACTAATATTTTTGTTGTAGCATATCAACATTTAATGATGTCCTTTAGAATTTATATGAAAACAAGTATTTCTATCGGTTGGATTGATCTTTATAGTTCAAAACAGAACGCATAGTCGTTGCACGCGCCATTTTTTTCAGAAACGTAAGAAAACGCAAAGTTTTGAGATTCAATAATGTTTTATGGCATATTTAAACTAAAAAACTAATGATATATGGACATAAAATGGTGTGTGACTATCTATTCTAAGACTATATTATTGTTATAATCAATCTGTTGACACTGTTGTGGATTTAGAAGTATTTTTGAAAAAAGTGATCCGATTTGGGTACTGATCCGATTTGGGTACTGTCACCTTAGTGTTTGACACTGTGGTATCTAGTGAATGACACTGTGGTATCTAGTGTATGACACGGTGGTATCTAGTGTATGACACTGTGGTATCTAGTGTATGACACTGTGGTATCTAGTGTATGACACTGTGGTATCTAGTGTATGACACTGTGGTATCTATTGTATGACACTGTGGTATCTAGTGTATGACAATGTGATATCTAGTGTATGACACTGTGGTATCTAGTGTATGACACTGTGGTATCTAGTGTATGACACTGTGGTATCTAGTGTATGACACTGTGGTATCTAGTGTATGACACTGTGGTATCTAGTGTATGACAATGTGGTATCTAGTGTATGACACTGTGGTATCTAGTGTATGACAATGTGGTATCTAGTGTATGACACTGTGGTATCTAGTGTATGACACTGTGGTATCTAGTGTATGACACTGTGGTATCTAGTGTATGACACTGTGATATCTAGTGTATGACAATGTGATATCTAGTGTATGACACTGTGGTATCTATTGTATGACACTGTGGTATCTAGTGTATGACACTGTGGTATCTAGTGTATGACACTGTGGTATCTAGTGTATGACACTGTGGTATCTATTGTATGACACTGTGGTATCTAGTGTATGACACTGGTATCTAGTGTATGACAATGTGATATCTAGTGTATGACACTGTGGTATCTATTGTATGACACTGTGGTATCTAGTGTATGACAATGTGGTATCTAGTGTATGACACTGTGGTATCTAGTGTATGACACTGTGGTATCTAGTGTATGACACTGTGGTATCTAGTGTATGACAATGTGGTATCTAGTGTATGACACTGTGGTATCTAGTGTATGACAATGTGGTATCTATTGTATGACACTGTGGTATCTAGTGTATGACACTGTGGTATCTAGTGTATGACACTGTGGTATCTATTGTATGACACTGTGGTATCTATTGTATGACACTGTGGTATCTAGTGTATGACACTGTGGTATCCAGTGTATGACACTGTGGTATCTAGTGTATGACACTGTGGTATCTAGTGTATGACACTGTGGTATCTAGTGTATGACACTGTGGTATCTAGTGTATGACACTGTGGTATCTAGTGTATGACACTGTGATATCTAGTGTATGACACTGTGGTATCTAGTGTATGACACTGTGGTATCTATTGTATGACACTGTGGTATCTAGTGTATGACAATGTGATATCTAGTGTATGACACTGTGGTATCTAGTGTATGACACTGTGATATCTAGTGTATGACACGGTGGTATCTAGTGTATGACACTGTGGTATCTATTGTATGACACTGTGGTATCTAGTGTATGACACTGTGGTATCTAGTGTATGACACTGTGGTATCTAGTGTATGACACTGTGGTATCTAGTGTATGACACGGTGGTATCTAGTGTATGACACTGTGGTATCTAGTGTATGACACTGTGGTATCTAGTGTATGACACTGTGATATCTAGTGTATGACACTGTGGTATCCAGTGTATGACACTGTGGTATCTAGTGTATGACACTGTGGTATCTAGTGTATGACACTGTGGTATCTAGTGTATGACAATGTGGTATCTAGTGTATGACACGGTGGTATCTAGTGTATGACACTGTGGTATCTAGTGTATGACACTGTGGTATCTAGTGTATGACACTGTGGTATCTAGTGTATGACACTGTGGTATCTAGTGTATGACACTGTGGTATCTAGTGTATGACACTGTGGTATCTAGTGTATGACACTGTGGTATCTAGTGTATGACACTGTGGTATCTAGTGTATGACACTGTGATATCTAGTGTATGACACTGTGGTATCTAGTGTATGACACTGTGATATCTAGTGTATGACACTGTGGTATCTAGTGTATGACACTGTGGTATCTAGTGTATGACACTGTGATATCTAGTGTATGACAATGTGGTATCTAGTGTATGACAATGTGGTATCTAGTGTATGACAATGTGATATCTAGTGTATGACACTGTGATATCTAGTGTATGACACTGTGGTATCTAGTGTATGGCACTGTGGTATCTAGTGTATGACACTGTGGTATCTAGTGTATGACAATGTGGTATCTAGTGTATGACACTGTGGTATCTAGTGTATGACACTGTGGTATCTAGTGTATGACACTGTGGTATCTATTGTATGACACTGGTATCTAGTGTATGACACTGTGGTATCTAGTGTATGACAATGTGGTATCTAGTGTATGACACTGTGGTATCTAGTGTATGACACTGTGGTATCTAGTGTATGACAATGTGGTATCTAGTGTATGACACTGTGATATCTAGTGTATGACACTGTGGTATCTAGTGTATGACACTGTGATATCTAGTGTATGACAATGTGGTATCTAGTGTATGACAATGTGGTATCTAGTGTATGACACTGTGATATCTAGTGTATGACACTGTGGTATCTAGTGTATGACACTGGTATCTAGTGTATGACACTGTGGTATCTAGTGTATGACACTGGTATCTAGTGTATGACACTGTGGTATCTAGTGTATGACACTGTGGTATCTAGTGTATGACACTGTGGTATCTAGTGTATGACACTGTGGTATCTAGTGTATGACACTGTGGTATCTAGTGTATGACACTGTGGTATCTAGTGTATGACACGGTGGTATCTAGTGTATGACAATGTGGTATCTAGTGTATGACACTGTTGTATCTAGTGTATGGCACTGTGGTATCTAGTGTATGACAATGTGATATCTAGTGTATGACAATGTGGTATCTAGTGTATGACACTGTGGTATCTAGTGTATGACACTGTGGTATCTAGTGTATGACAATGTGGTATCTAGTGAATGACACGGTGGTATCTATTGTATGACACTGTGGTATCTAGTGTATGACACTGGTATCTAGTGTATGACACTGTGGTATCTAGTGTATGACAATGTGGTATCTAGTGTATGACACTGGTATCTAGTGTATGACACTGTGGTATCTAGTGTATGACAATGTGGTATCTAGTGAATGACACTGTGGTATCTAGTGTATGACAATGTGGTATCTAGTGTATGACACTGTGGTATCTAGTGTATGACACTGTGGTATCTAGTGTATGACAATGTGGTATCTAGTGTATGACAATGTGGTATCTAGTGTATGACAATGTGGTATCTAGTGTATGACACTGTGGTATCTAGTGTATGACACTGTGGTATCTAGTGTATGACACTGTGGTATCTAGTGTATGACACTGTGATATCTAGTGTATGACACTGTGGTATCTAGTGTATGACAATGTGGTATCTAGTGCATGACAATGTGGTATCTAGTGCATGACAATGTGGTATCTAGTGCATGACAATGTGGTATCTAGTGTATGACACTGTGGTATCTAGTGTATGACACTGTGATATCTAGTGTATGACACTGTGGTATCTAGTGTATGACACTGTGGTATCTAGTGTATGACACTGTGGTATCTAGTGTATGACTGTGATATCTAGTGTATGACAATGTGGTATCTAGTGTATGACACTGTGGTATCTAGTGTATGACACTGTGGTATCTAGTGTATGACACTGTGGTATCTAGTGTATGACACTGTGGTATCTAGTGTATGACACTGTGGTATCTAGTGTATGACAATGTGGTATCTAGTGTATGACACTGTGGTATCTAGTGTATGACACTGTGGTATCTAGTGTATGACACTGTGGTATCTAGTGTATGACACTGTGATATCTAGTGTATGACACTGTGGTATCTAGTGTATGACACGGTGGTATCTAGCGTATGACAATGTGGTATCTAGTGTATGACAATGTGGTATCTAGTGTATGACACTGTGGTATCTAGTGTATGACACTGTGGTATCTAGTGTATGACACTGGTATCTAGCGTATGACAATGTGGTATCTAGTGTATGACACTGTGGTATCTAGTGTATGACACTGGTATCTAGTGTATGACACTGTGGTATCTAGTGTATGACACTGTGGTATCTAGTGTATGACACGGTGGTATCTAGCGTATGACACTGGTATCTAGTGTATGACACTGTGGTATCTAGTGTATGACACTGTGGTATCTAGTGTATGACACTGTGGTATCTAGTGTATGACACTGTGGTATCTAGTGTATGACACGGTGGTATCTAGTGTATGACACTGTGGTATCTAGTGTATGACACTGGTATCTAGTGTATGACAATGTGGTATCTAGTGTATGACACGGTGGTATCTAGCGTATGACAATGTGGTATCTAGTGTATGACACTGTGGTATCTAGTGTATGACACTGTGGTATCTAGTGTATGACACTGTGGTATCTAGTGTATGACACTGTGGTATCTAGTGTATGACACTGTGGTATCTAGTGTATGACACTGTGGTATCTAGTGTATGACACTGTGGTATCTAGTGTATGACACTGTGGTATCTAGTGTATGACACTGTGATATCTAGTGTATGACACTGTGGTATCTAGTGTATGACACTGCGGTATCTAGTGTATGACACTGTGGTATCTAGTGTATGACACTGTGGTATCTAGTGTATGACACTGTGGTATCTAGTGTATGACACTGCGGTATCTAGTGTATGACACTGTTGTATCTAGGTTATGACAGTGGTATCTAGTGTATGACACTGTTGTATCTAGTGTATGACACTGTTGTATCTAGGTTATGACAGTGGTATCTAGTGTATGACACTGCGGTATCTAGTGTATGACACTGTTGTATCTAGGTTATGACAGTGGTATCTAGTGTATGACAATGTGGTATCTAGTGTATGACACTGTGGTATCTAGTGTATGACACTGTGGTATCTAGTGTATGACACTGTGGTATCTAGTGTATGACACTGCGGTATCTAGTGTATGACACTGTTGTATCTAGGTTATGACAGTGGTATCTAGTGTATGACACTGTGGTATCTAGTGTATGACACTGTGGTATCTAGTGTATGACACTGTGGTATCTAGTGTATGACACTGTGGTATCTAGTGTATGACACTGTGGTATCTAGTGTATGACACTGGTATCTAGTGTATGACACTGTGGTATCTAGTGTATGACACTGTTGTATCTAGGTTATGACAGTGGTATCTAGTGTATGACACTGTGGTATCCAGTGTATGACACTGGTATCTAGTGTATGACACTGTGGTATCTAGTGTATGACACTGTGGTATCTAGTGTATGACACTGTGGTATCTAGTGTATGACACGGTGGTATCTAGTGTATGACACTGTGGTATCTAGTGTATGACACGGTGGTATCTAGTGTATGACACGGTGGTATCTAGTGTATGACACAGTGGTATCTAGTGTATGACACTGTGGTATCTAGTGTATGACACTGTGGTATCTAGTGTATGACACTGTGGTATCTAGTGTATGACACTGTGGTATCTAGTGTATGACACTGTGGTATCTAGTGTATGACACTGTGGTATCTAGTGTATGACACTGTGGTATCCAGTGTATGACACTGTGGTATCTAGTGTATGACACTGTGGTATCTAGTGTATGACACTGTGGTATCCAGTGTATGACACTGTGGTATCTAGTGTATGACACTGTGGTATCTAGTGTATGACACTGTGGTATCCAGTGTATGACACTGTGGTATCTAGTGTATGACACTGTGATATCTAGTGTATGACACGGTGGTATCTAGTGTATGACACTGTGGTATCTAGTGTATGACACTGTGGTATCTAGTGTATGACACTGTGGTATCTAGTGTATGACAATGATATAGATACAAATTGTATAGTATTGCTAACATTGTTATGTTAAGATGACTTCCAGTTCAGACTTTGACTTTTTGGAAACAGTGTTTTGTAAAATCAAAACAAATTGAAGACAAAAAATTGGCAACTAAATAAAAGCAAAAATAAAATCCGCACCCCTAACAATGAGCAGGGATTGAAGCTTTACCACAAGTCTGATACCTTCATGTTGTTCAGGCCTCGGGGTCCACCTATCTCTGAAAGCTGAGGCACAAATGTATAACATTATATACAGCAAAAAAATACTGAATTGTCTTGATACTGAGCAAGTTTTCATTCTCAAACCTTATATCCCTCACCCATATACATTATTTCTGTCGTCCAAATACCTTTTTCAGAAAGATTTCATTTCTAGTCATATCACTGTCAATATATAATCTACCCAGGTAACTGAGTAGTTAAACAAAATAAACAAAACATGGCTGTCCTGATCTCACAAAACCTTCAGGTCAAATACAAACTAGTCAGACATTAGATTAATACAATCTTCCCCTACCTGGAGGTTGTGACAGAGAAATCTCCAACCAAGGGGCTGATATTCTTGGTTGTCTAATCAGCCCTGCTGAGGGTAGGAGATATCTGTCACAACAGCAAGGTAGGAGATGATTATTTTTTCTCCCATCATTTTTATTTGTTTTTACAAAAGTATAGCAATGCAACACAATGCTAAAATGACATGATTGAGTTAGCCAATTGGTATTGTTGTCGTGACATCATCATGTTGTTGTCGTGACATCATCATGTTGTTGTCGTGACATGTACAGCATTATGTTGTTGTCGTGACGTTATTACATTGTTGTCAGCTCATGTTATCTGTCATACCCCAGGGGGTGTCACAGAGAAATCTTGAACAGGTAAAAGAGGAGAAAAGTCAGTGAATGATGGGAGAATGGTGTGTCACTCACCGATAACACGATGTAGGAGTCACCCTTGTAGAAGTTGCCATACTGATCCTTTGGCACTGCTACCACCTTCAATTGCTGAAATGAGACAGAAGGATATTCAATCTTTTTTTTGCAAAACAAGATTTTCTCTTAGATTGTCAGTTATATGTATACTACTTAGATCTTATGGATTCACACTCCACTTAGTTTCTCAAATTGCTCAATCTCACAACCAGGACATGTCATTAATCTTATAACCAGGACATGTCACTAAATCTCACAACCAGGACATGTCACTAAATCTCACAACCAGGACATGTCACTAAATCTCTCAACGAGTACATGTCACTAAATCTCACAACCAGGACATGTCACTTAATCTCACAACCAGGACATGTCACTAAATCTCACAACTAGGACATGTCACTAAATCTCACAACCAGGACATGTCACTAAATCTCACAACCAGGACATGTCACTAAATCTCTCAACCAGGACATGTCACTAAATCTCACAACCAGGACATATCACTAAATCTCACAACCAGGACATGTCACTAAATCTCACAACCAGGACATGTCACTAAATCTCTCAACCAGGACATGTCACTAAATCTCACAACCAGGACATATCACTAAATCTCACAACCAGGAAATGTCACTAAATCTCTCAACCAGGACATGTCACTAAATCTCACAACCATGACATGTCACTAAATCTCACAACCATATTTCGTTAATCTAATATATACCTTGAAAGAAGTATGTGTGAAATCAAACTCCTCGTGTCCAATTGTTTACAACACATATACATTTGGTCACGCCAGGGGGCACAGTTATTTCATGCTATATTTTGATGTCACTATAATTGGCTCTGTCTTTCCTAATAATTAAACTGACCACATCGGCTACACAGTTTCTATAAATAATTATCAAGTAATTGGATTCCATTGTCTTAATATAGGTGGGTTTTTTTATTCTAGTTGATTTTTAAAAATGTAGGTCCACTAAATTGCCTCTTAAATCTCCATTAACATAGTTGACTTTGAAAGTAGGTCAAATTCTACCACTGGCAATAATGTGATGCTTTTGGTTTCATTAGAAACGTAAATGGTAATTGTTATATTGTAAATTCCTGGTGAAGTGCTGGACTTGTCTGTTACCTGTCACAGCTCAACCACTAAATTATAACATGTAAAACAGGTTTCACCTTCTAAGGCACAGAAATTCATACAATCATAAAGGGAAGCTCATCTCTTGAGCATAAAAACGGACATTTACTCTGAGTTCTTCTTGCAGTGGATTTAAACAACTTTCATCAAGCTTGTTTTCATAAAAATTACAATACCGTAACTATATTTAAATACGCCTGGTGATCCTGTCTATATTTTACATGATAATGGTTGATCATTTTAAATAACAGTGTAGAATGCTGTATGTAAAATGTTATAAGGCCTGGTTAAAGGTAAGGCGAGTCATGCAGGTTTGTACAGTACAGTAAGTACAGTAGTGGCCAAGGCCGACGTGACAACAGTAGTGGCCAGGGTCACCATGACAACAGTAGTGGCCAGGGTCACCGTGACAACGGTAGTGGCCAGGGTCACCATGACAACAGTAGTGGCCAGGGTCACCATGACAACAGTAGTGGCCATGGCCGATGTGACAACAGTAGTGGCCAGGGTCACCATGACAACGTTAGTGGCCAGGGTCACTTTGACAACAGTAGTGGCCAGGGTCACTGTGACAACGGTAGTGGCCAGGGTCACCATGACAACAGTAGTGGCCAGGTCACCATGACAACAGTAGTGGCCAAGGTCACCGTGACAACGGTAGTGGCCGGGGTGACCGTGACAACGGTAGTGGCCGGGGTGACCATGACAACGGTAGTGGCCAGGGTCACTGTGACAACAGTAGTTGCCAGGGTCACCGTGACAACAGTAGTGGCCAAGGTCACTGTGACAACAGTAGTGGCCAAGGTCACCGTGACAACGGTAGTGGCCGGGGTGACCGTGACAACAGTAGTTGCCAGGATCACCATGGCAACAGTAATGGCCAGGGTCACAGTGACAACGGTAGTGGCCAGAGTCACTGTGACATTGTCACTAAGGAATAAAGGAAATGTTTATCCTACACAACTATCTAGTAGGAAAACAGGACTACTGACCGCGGACATTCCTGTCTGCTGTATAGGAAAACAGGTCTCTACTGACGGCCAACATTCCTGTCTACAGGTCTCTACTGATGTCTGACATTCCTGTCTGATGTACAGAGCTGACACATGTACATGTGGTTAAATGGACTTATGCTTATGGGCTTGTATAGCTCAAATTTTCTAAATCAGTCAATGGGACAAACTTCCAATAAAAATGACAATATTCAAAGTCAAGTACAAAGGATCTGTTTCATCACCTGATAAGGATCCTAGTATATACTTAGACCTGTTGACAATGTGATATAATGAATCCTTTAGCCAATTGTCTACAAGTTATGGACAGTCAACAGGTCAACAGTCGTTTCCCTATGTAATTCTATGTTACAGTGTTTGTTGACAAAAACAATTAACAAACTCTCAAAACAGTTCTGTGTAATTTATCTACAGGTGGTACAGCTAAATACATAAATGAAGGAAGTTTTTAAATAGCTAGGTACTCCTATTGGTTGTCATGAACAAGGCTTACAATAAAATCTATAAACAGTCAAAACTAGAACTGTAAGCCAATGGCTAACTTATACCCCTTGCCCCCCACCTTTGCAATAATTTTTTTTATAAGGCAATGTTGATGAAAAACGAATTGTGATATGCACATTCATCCAGTTTACCCCCCCCCCCCTTACTTCATTGCGGGGGGGGGGGGTATAATTAATTAATACATTTTGGGGGGTCATATGTGACCTAATGGGATCTCAATACTACACACAAGACTATATAAACATTTCACACGTTTAGTCATATTTTTTTCTTCAGGAATTTTCTTAAATTCCCACTGGAGTTAGACAATTTGGCTTTGTAATTCAGGTCGTACCTTTTTTTGTAAATATCTATTACAATTTTTAAAAGTTAGATGTGATCCGAACTGGAATCCTAACTTAACTGACCTACATCTTAATTATCATAATACAACTACATACCAAACAACAGTTCAATATCTCAATCCGCTAAAGAGTAAATGAGCAGAAATCACACTACGACACAATGATGGCCATGTGCAACAGTACATCATGACACGCCTCTGACGTTTCATGGTGGGAACATAAAAGTTGTTACTAATCCACATGCCTGTCATACCTCAATTCTCCATATATAAAATCCGGTCTTATTCCTGGTAACATTCTTGAACGCAGGGTCACAAGCTGTTGGCATGTTGGTAGAGGATCAGTCACCTGTCAGCGCTGAAACAGAAAAAACCATCATGTACTATAAACATCAATCTCTGTCAATCACTATTACCCACATCAATGGAAAGGGGGGACAACTAACGATTACAACTAGGACTCTAATACCCACCACACATGGAACTCACCATACACCCACATCAAAGTCTAGTGCCAGACTGTGTTACACGTTATAATGTTAAGTCTAGTGTCAGATTGTGTTACACGTTATAATGTTAAGTCTAGTGTCAGATTGTGTTACACGTTATAATGTTAAGTCTAGTGTCAGATTGTGTTACACGTTATAATGTTAAGTCTAGAGTCAGATTGTGTTACACGTTATAATGTTAAGTCTAGAGTCAGATTGTGTTACACGTTACAATGTTAAGTCTAGTGCCAGATTGTGTTACACGTTATAATGTTAAGTCTAGTGTCAGATTGTGTTACACGTTATAATGTTAAGTCTAGAGTCAGATTGTGTTACACGTTATAATGTTAAGTCTAGAGTCAGATTGTGTTACACGTTATAATGTTAAGTCTAGTGTCAGATTGTGTTACACGTTATAATGTTAAGTCTAGTGTCAGATTGTGTTACACGTTACAATGTTAAGTCTAGTGCCAGATTGTGTTACACGTTATAATGTTAAGTCTAGTGTCAGATTGTGTTACACGTTACAATGTTAAGTCTAGTACCAGATTGTGTTACACGTTACAATGTTAAGTCTAGTGCCAGATTGTGTTACAAGTGACAATGTTAAGTCTAGTACCAGATTGTGTTACACGTTACAATGTTAAGTCTAGTGTCAGATTGTGTTACACGTGACAATGTTAAGTCTAGTGTCAGATTGTGTTACAAGTGACAATGTTAAGTCTAGTGCCAGACTGTGTTACAAGTTACAATGTTAAGTCTAGTGTCAGATTGTGTTACACGTTATAATGTTAAGTCTAGTGTCAGATTGTGTTACACGTTACAATGTTAAGTCTAGTGCCAGATTGTGTTACACATTACAATGTTAAGTCTAGTGTCAGATTGTGTTACGCTTTACAATGTTAAGTCTAGTGCCAGACTGTGTTACAAGTTACAATGTTAAGTCTAGTGTCAGATTGTGTTACACGTTACAATGTTAAGTCTAGTGCCAGACTGTGTTACAAGTTACAATGTTAAGTCTAGTGTCAGATTGTGTTACACTTTACAATGTTAAGTCTAGTACCAGATTGTGTTACACGTTACAATGTTAAGTCTAGTGTCAGATTGTGTTACAAGTGACAATGTTAAGTCTAGTGCCAGACTGTGTTACAAGTTACAATGTTAAGTCTAGTGTCAGATTGTGTTACAAGTTACAATTTTAAGTCTAGTGCCAGATTGTGTTACACATTACAATGTTAAGTCTAGTACCAGATTGTGTTACACATTACAATTTTAAGTCAAGTGCCAGATTGTGTTACACGTTACAATGTTAAGTCTAGTACCAGATTGTGTTACACGTTACAATGTTAAGTCTAGTGCCAGATTGTGTTACACGTTATAATGTTAAGTCTAGTACCAGATTGTGTTACACGTTACAATGTTAAGTCTAGTGCCAGATTGTGTTACACGTTATAATGTTAAGTCTAGTACCAGATTGTGTTACACGTTACAATGTTAAGTCTAGTGTCAGATTGTGTTACACTTTACAATGTTAAGTCTAGTGTCAGATTGTGTTACACTTTACAATGTTAAGTCTAGTGTCAGATTGTGTTACACGTTACAATGTTAAGTCTAGTGTCAGATTGTGTTACGCTTTACAATGTTAAGTCAAGTGCCAGATTGTGTTACACTTTACAATGTTAAGTCTAGTACCAGATTGTGTTACACTTTACAATGTTAAGTCTAGTGTCAGATTGTGTTACGCTTTACAATGTTAAGTCAAGTGCCAGATTGTGTTACACTTTACAATGTTAAGTCAAGTGCCAGATTGTGTTACGCTTTACAATGTTAAGTCAAGTGCCAGATTGTGTTACACTTTACAATGTTAAGTCTAGTGTCAGATTGTGTCACACTTTACAATGTTAAGTCAAGTGCCAGATTGTGTTACGCTTTACAATGTTAAGTCAAGTGCCAGATTGTGTTACACTTTACAATGTTAAGTCAAGTGCCAGATTGTGTTACGCTTTACAATGTTAAGTCAAGTGCCAGATTGTGTTACACTTTACAATGTTAAGTCAAGTGCCAGATTGTGTTACGCTTTACAATGTTAAGTCTAGTGTCAGATTGTGTTACACGTTACAATGTTAAGTCTAGTGTCAGATTGTGTTACACTTTACAATGTTAAGTCTAGTGTCAGATTGTGTCACACTTTACAATGTTAAGTCAAGTGCCAGATTGTGTTACGCTTTACAATGTTAAGTCAAGTGCCAGATTGTGTTACACTTTACAATGTTAAGTCAAGTGCCAGATTGTGTTACGCTTTACAATGTTAAGTCAAGTGCCAGATTGTGTTACACTTTACAATGTTAAGTCAAGTGCCAGATTGTGTTACGCTTTACAATGTTAAGTCAAGTGCCAGATTGTGTTACACTTTACAATGTTAAGTCTAGTGTCAGATTGTGTTACACGTTACAATGTTAAGTCTAGTGTCAGATTGTGTTACACATTACAATGTTAAGTCAAGTGCCAGATTGTGTTACACTTTACAATGTTAAGTCAAGTGCCAGATTGTGTTACACTTTACAATGTTAAGTCTAGTGTCAGATTGTGTTACACATTACAATGTTAAGTCAAGTGCCAGATTGTGTTACACGTTACAATGTTAAGTCTAGAGTCAGATTGTGTTACAAGTGACAATGTTAAGTCTAGTGTCAGATTGTGTTACAAGTGACAATGTTAAGTCTAGTGTCAGATTGTGTTACACATTATAATGTTTAGTCTAGTGTCAGATTGTGTTACACATTACAATGTTAAGTCTAGTGCCAGATTGTGTTACACTTTACAATGTTAAGTCTAGTGCCAGATTGTGTTACACGTTATAATGTTAAGTCTAGAGTCAGATTGTGTTACACTTTACAATGTTAAGTCTAGTGTCAGATTGTGTTACACGTTACAATGTTAAGTCAAGTGTCAGATTGTGTTACACGTTACAATGTTAAGTCAAGTGCCAGATTGTGTTACGCTTTACAATGTTAAGTCAAGTGCCAGATTGTGTTACACTTTACAATGTTAAGTCTAGTACCAGATTGTGTTACACTTTACAATGTTAAGTCTAGTGCCAGATTGTGTTACACTTTACAATGTTAAGTCTAGTGTCAGATTGTGTTACGCTTTACAATGTTAAGTCTAGTGTCAGATTGTGTTACAAGTTACAATGTTAAGTCTAGTGTCAGATTGTGTTACAAGTTACAATTTTAAGTCTAGTGCCAGATTGTGTTACACTTTACAATGTTAAGTCAAGTGCCAGATTGTGTTACACGTTACAATGTTAAGTCTAGTGTCAGATTGTGTTACAAGTTACAATGTTAAGTCTAGTGTCAGATTGTGTCACACTTTACAATGTTAAGTCTAGTGTCAGATTGTGTTACACGTTATAATGTTAAGTCTAGAGTCAGATTGTGTTACACGTTATAATGTTAAGTCTAGAGTCAGATTGTGTTACGCTTTACAATGTTAAGTCAAGTGCCAGATTGTGTTACACGTTATAATGTTAAGTCTAGAGTCAGATTGTGTTACACGTTATAATGTTAAGTCTAGAGTCAGATTGTGTTACACGTTATAATGTTAAGTCTAGAGTCAGATTGTGTTACACGTTACAATGTTAAGTCTAGTGCCAGATTGTGTTACACGTTATAATGTTAAGTCTAGTGTCAGATTGTGTTACACGTTATAATGTTAAGTCTAGAGTCAGATTGTGTTACACGTTATAATGTTAAGTCTAGTGTCAGATTGTGTTACACGTTATAATGTTAAGTCTAGTGTCAGATTGTGTTACACGTTACAATGTTAAGTCTAGTGCCAGATTGTGTTACACGTTATAATGTTAAGTCTAGTGTCAGATTGTGTTACACGTTACAATGTTAAGTCTAGTGCCAGATTGTGTTACACGTTACAATGTTAAGTCTAGTGCCAGATTGTGTTACACGTTACAATGTTAAGTCTAGTGCCAGATTGTGTTACACGTTACAATGTTAAGTCTAGTGTCAGATTGTGTTACACTTTACAATGTTAAGTCTAGTGTCAGATTGTGTTACACGTTATAATGTTAAGTCTAGAGTCAGATTGTGTTACGCTTTACAATGTTAAGTCAAGTGCCAGATTGTGTTACACGTTATAATGTTAAGTCTAGAGTCAGATTGTGTTACACGTTATAATGTTAAGTCTAGAGTCAGATTGTGTTACACGTTATAATGTTAAGTCTAGAGTCAGATTGTGTTACACGTTATAATGTTAAGTCTAGAGTCAGATTGTGTTACGCTTTACAATGTTAAGTCAAGTGCCAGATTGTGTTACACGTTATAATGTTAAGTCTAGAGTCAGATTGTGTTACACGTTATAATGTTAAGTCTAGAGTCAGATTGTGTTACACGTTATAATGTTAAGTCTAGAGTCAGATTGTGTTACACTTTATAATGTTAAGTCTAGAGTCAGATTGTGTTACACTTTATAATGTTAAGTCTAGAGTCAGATTGTGTTACGCTTTACAATGTTAAGTCAAGTGCCAGATTGTGTTACACGTTATAATGTTAAGTCAAGTGCCAGATTGTGTTACAAGTTACAATGTTAAGTCTAGTACCAGATTGTGTTACACTTTACAATGTTAAGTCTAGTACCAGATTGTGTTACACGTTACAATGTTAAGTCTAGTGCCAGATTGTGTTACAAGTGACAATGTTAAGTCTAGTGCCAGACTGTGTTACACTTTACAATGTTAAGTCTAGTGTCAGATTGTGTTACACGTTACAATGTTAAGTCTAGTGTCAGATTGTGTTACACGTTACAATGTTAAGTCTAGTGCCAGATTGTGTTACAAGTTACAATGTTAAGTCTAGTACCAGATTGTGTTACACTTTACAATGTTAAGTCTAGTACCAGATTGTGTTACACTTTACAATGTTAAGTCTAGTGCCAGATTGTGTTACACGTTACAATGTTAAGTCTAGTACCAGATTGTGTTACACTTTACAATGTTAAGTCTAGTGCCAGATTGTGTTACACTTTACAATGTTAAGTCTAGTGTCAGATTGTGTTACACTTTACAATGTTAAGTCTAGTGTCAGATTGTGTTACACTTTACAATGTTAAGTCTAGTGCCAGACTGTGTTACACTTTACAATGTTAAGTCTAGTGCCAGATTGTTTTACAAGTTACAATTTTAAGTCTAGTGCCAGATTGTGTTACACGTTACAATGTTAAGTCTAGTGTCAGATTGTGTTACAAGTGACAATGTTAAGTCTAGTGTCAGATTGTGTTACAAGTGACAATGTTAAGTCTAGTGTCAGATTGGTCTACAAGTGACAATGTTAAGTCTAGTGCCAGATTGTGTTACACGTTACAATGTTAAGTCTGGTGGCAGATTGTGTTACAAGTTACAATGTTAAGTCTAGTGTCAGATTGTGTTACAAGTGACAATGTTAAGTCTAGTGTCAGATTGTGTTACAAGTGACAATGTTAAGTCTAGTGCCAGATTGTGTTACACGTTACAATGTTAAGTCTGGTGGCAGATTGTGTTACAAGTTACAATGTTAAGTCTAGTGCCAGATTGTTTTACAAGTTACAATTTTAAGTCTAGTGCCAGATTGTGTTACACGTTACAATGTTAAGTCTAGTGTCAGATTGTGTTACAAGTGACAATGTTAAGTCTAGTGTCAGATTGTGTTACAAGTGACAATGTTAAGTCTAGTGTCAGATTGGTCTACAAGTGACAATGTTAAGTCTAGTGCCAGATTGTGTTACACGTTACAATGTTAAGTCTGGTGGCAGATTGTGTTACAAGTTACAATGTTAAGTCTAGTGTCAGATTGTGTTACAAGTGACAATGTTAAGTCTAGTGTCAGATTGTGTTACAAGTGACAATGTTAAGTCTAGTGCCAGATTGTGTTACACGTTACAATGTTAAGTCTGGTGGCAGATTGTGTTACAAGTTACAATTTTAAGTTTAGTGCCAGATTGTGTTAGCTTTATAAATATCCTTTCAGTGACTTCAGTTTTATATGTTTTGAATTACCAAATATTTGCACTTTCTAAGGTGAAGAGACTTCTGCTGTAAAACTTAATTCTAAATATTATCAAAACATCAGGAAAAAAACTGATTTTTTCATAAAATTATTAAAACATGCCCTCAAACTGGTAATACCAGTTATACAAATTGCCAGCCACAATTTGTATGCAATAAGGCAAAGTGCTTGTTTACACCTCACTTCTGGCCTGATTTATATCACATGTACAGCCTACACATATACCACCCATCCCAGGCCTGGTTTATAACAGCCTACACATATACCACCCACCCCAGGCCTGGTTTATAACAGCCTACCGGTACACATATAACACCCACCCCAGACCTGATTTATAACAGCTTATACATATACCACCCACCCCAGACCTGATTTATATCACATGTACAGCCTACACATATACCACCCACCCCAGGCCTGATTTATAACAGCCTACCGGTACACATATAACACCCACCCCAGACCTGATTTATAACAGCTTATACATATACCACCCACCCCAGACCTGATTTATAACAGCCTACACATATACCACCCACCCCAGACCTGATTTACAACAGCCTACACATATACCACCCACCCCAGACCTGATTTATATCACATGTACAGCCTACACATATACCACCCACCCCAGGTCTGGTTTATAACACAGCCTACACATATACCACCCACCCCAGGCCTGATTTATAACAGCCTACCGGTACACATATATCACCCACTCCAGACCTGATTTATAACAGCTTATACATATACCACCCACCCCAGACCTGATTTATAACAGCCTACACATATACCACCCAACCCAGACCTGATTTATATCACATGTACAGCCTACACATATACCACCCACCCCAGGCCTGGTTTATAACACAGCCTACACATATACCACCCACCCTAGGCCTGATCTATAACAGCCTACACATATACCACCCACCCCAGACCTGATTTATATCACATGTACAGCCTATTCATATACCACTCACCCCAGACCTGATTTATAACACATGTACAGCCTACACATATACCACCTCCCCAGACCTGATTTATATCACATGTACAGCCTATTCATATACCACTCACCATAAACCTGATTTATATCACGTGTACAGCCTATACATATACCACTCAACCCAGACCTGATTTATAACACATGTACAGCCTACACATATACCACCCACCCCAGACCTGACATATAACACATGTACAGCCTACACGTATACCACCCACCCCAGGCCTGATTTATAACAGCCTACACATATACCACCCACCTCAGGCCTGATTTATAACAGCCTACACATATACCACCCACCCCAGGCCTGATTTATAACACATGTACAGCCTACACGTATACCACCCACCCCAGGCCTGATTTATAACAGCCTACACATATACCACCCACCTCAGGCCTGATTTATAACAGCCTACACATATACCACCCACCCCAGGCCTGATTTATATCAGCCTAAACATATACCACCCATCCCAGACCTGATTTATAACAGCCTTCACATCTACCACCCACCCCAGGCCAGATATATATCAGCCTAAACATATACCACCCACCCCAGACCTGATTTATAATAGCCTTCACATATACCACCAATCCCAGGCCTGATTTATAACAGCCTACACATATACCACCCACCCCAGGCCTGATTTATATCAGCCTAAACATATACCACCCACCCCAGACCTGATTTATAACAGCCTACACATATACCACCCACCCCAGGCCTGATTTATAACAGCCTACACATATACCACCCACCCCAGACCTGATTTATATCAGCCTCAACATATACCACCCACCCCAGGCCTGATTTATATCAGCCTCAACATATACCACCCACCCCAGACCTGATTTATAACAGCCTTCACATATACCACCCACCCCAGGCCTGATTTATAACACATGTACAGCCAACACATATACCACCCACCCCAGACCTGATTTATAACACAGCCTACATATATACCACCCACACCAGACCTGATTTATATCAGCCTAAACATATACCACCCACCCCAGGCCTGATTTATAACACAGCCTACACATATACCACCCACCCCAGGCCTGATTTATAACAGCCTACACATATACCACCCACCCCAGGCCTGATTTATAATAGCCTTCACATACACCACCCACCCCAGGCCAGATTTATAACAGCCTTCACATATACCACCCACCCCAGGCCTGATTTATATCAGCCTAAACATATACCACCCACCCCAGGCCTGATTTATAACACAGCCTACACATATACCACCCACCCCAGGCCTGATTTATAACAGCCTACACATATACCACCCACCCCAGGCCTGATTTATAATAGCCTTCACATACACCACCCACCCCAGGCCTGATTTATAACAGCCTTCACATATACCACCCACCCCAGGCCTGATTTATAACACAGCCTACACATATACCACCCACCCCAGGCCTGATTTATAACACATGTACAGCCTACACGTATACCACCCATATTATATGATAGTGATACCAAACCTGTGTCATTAAGACAAATATTCATGTACAATGAGAATAATTTATTTTACTGTTGTCCGAGTCCCAGGGTATATAGATTGAAATATGTGGTGTTTAATTGGTCTCTCACGCCTTTCTGTTAATGCTCTGTCCCAGCACAGTCTGGTTAACTTTTGTTGATATCTTTGACACTATAAGAAGCTGACAATACTCTTGTGTCTGGGGTTACTACCTGTGCCACATTAGTCAGGACCAATACACACACTCTCCTCATTCATCTTGAGGAGGACATTTAAATATCTACTCCTTCATGCTTGATCAGTGCATTCCACCCTGCTTACAAACAGCACATACAACAATTTTGTTAGAAAACATCTCAGGTAAATTTTAGCAGGTACAGACGCGTGGTTGTTTATTTAAAACTGGAGGCTCTCAGACTCAGAGCTATTATAGAAAGGGGAGGGGGCAAAGAGGAAATATGTTATAGGGAAGGGGAAGGGGTAAAGGGGAAATATTTTATAGGAAAGGGGAGGGGGTAAAGGGGAAATATTTTATAGGGAAGGGGAGGGGGTAAAGAGGAATATTTTATAGGAAAGGGAAGGGGGCAAAGGGGAAATATTTTATAGGAAAGGGAAGGAGGCAAAGAGGAAATATTTTATAGGGAAGGGGAGGGGGCAAAGAGGAAATATTATATAGGGAAGAGGGAGGGGGTAAAGAGGAAACACTTCATATGAAAGGGGAGGAGGCATAGAGGCAATAATTTATAGGGAAGGGGAGGGGGCAAAGAGGAAATATTTGATAGGAAAGAAGGGGGGGGGGGGTATTGAAGAAACACTTTATATGAAAGGGGAGGGGGGCATAGAGGCAATAATTTATAGGGAAGGGGAGGGGGCAAAGAGGAAATATTTTACAGGAAAGGGGAGGGGGCAAAGAGGAAGCATTTGATAGGAAAGAGGGGGGGGGGGGGTATTGAAGAAACACTTTATATGAAAGAGGAGGGGACAAAGAGGAAATATTTTATAGGAAATGGGAGGGGTATAGAGTTAACATTTTAAAAGCCTACGTTTTTATAAGAAGGGAACAAATTATAAATAGTAAAATCATTTTAAATAAGGGGCTAAGGTGGGGCTATATTCCACTTCCTGTGTTTGTGGACGTTCAGTAAGACTGACCACTCATCAGTAATTTACAGTAAACATGACAGAAACTGACCACTATCTACATGCGTCCAGTCCTACTTGCCCCAGGTGACACCAATAACTGTTTGACAGGGAGATTGAGAGGTGATATCCTATGGGCGTATGTCATAACAGAATCATACCTCCTCACATAAAAACTCTCATATAACTAGGTGGTTACTGATCTGACGTAATTATCTAGCTGTCCAGATTTCTACACTAGACCAGTATAACGGTAAAGGGTCGCTTTTAGCACCAGCCTAATTTTGTATAACATTCTTATAATCATCATTAAGTTTCCCTCATTAAAGTTGTCAACAGTAATAATAAAACAATATTTAAATTACTCAGTGTTTGTATAATTTGTGGTGAAATCTAACAGACTATCAGTATATGGGATATTGTAAGGAGGTGGTGAAATCTAACAGACTATCAGTATATGGGATATTGTAAGGAGGTGGTGAAATCTAACAGACTATCAGTATATGGGATATTGTAAGGAGGCGGTGAAATCTAACAGACTATCAGTATATGGGATATTGTAAGGAGGTGGTGAAATCTAACAGACTATCAGTATATGGGATATTGTAAGGAGTTGGTGAAATCTAACAGACTATCAGTATATGGGATATTGTAAGGAGTTGGTGAAATCTAACAGACTATCAGTATATGGGATATTGTAAGGAGTTGGTGAAATCTGACAGACTATCAGTACATGGGATATTGTAAGGAGGTGGTGAAATCTAACAGACTATCAGTATATGGGATATTGTAAGGAGTTGGTGAAATCTAACAGACTATCAGTATATGGGATATTGTAAGGAGTTGGTGAAATCTAACAGACTATCAGTATATGGGATATTGTAAGGAGCTGGTGAAATCTAACAGACTACCGGTATCAGTATATGGGATATTGTGAGGAGGTGGTGAAGTCTAACAGACTATCAGTATATGGGATATTGTAAGGAGGCGGTGAAATCTAACAGACTATCAGTATATGGGATATTGTAAGGAGGTGGTGAAATCTAACAGACTATCAGTATATGGGATATTGTAAGGAGGTGGTGAAATCTAACAGACTATCAGTATATGGGATATTGTAAGGAGCTGGTGAAATCTAACAGACTACCGGTATCAGTATATGGGATATTGTGAGGAGGTGGTGAAGTCTAACAGACTATCAGTATATGGGATATTGTAAGGAGGCGGTGAAATCTAACAGACTATCAGTATATGGGATATTGTAAGGAGGTGGTGAAATCTAACAGACTATCAGTATATGGGATATTGTAAGGAGGTGGTGAAATCTAACAGACTATCAGTATATGGGATATTGTAAGGAGGTGGTGAAATCTAACAGACTATCAGTATATGGGATATTGTAAGGAGGTGGTGAAATCTAACAGACTATCAGTATATGGGATATTGTAAGGAGGTGGTGAAATCTAACAGACTATCAGTATATGGGATATTGTAAGGAGGCGGTGAAATCTAACAGACTATCAGTACATGGGATATTGTAAGGAGGTGGTGAAATCTAACAGACTATCAGTACATGGGATATTGTAAGGAGGCGGTGAAATCTAACAGACTATCAGTATATGGGATATTGTAAGGAGCTGGTGAAATCTAACAGACTATCAGTATATGGGATATTGTAAGGAGCTGGTGAAATCTAACAGACTATCAGTACATGGGATATTGTAAGGAGGTGGTGAAATCTAACAGACTATCAGTATATGGGATATTGTAAGGAGTTGGTGAAATCTAACAGACTATCAGTATATGGGATATTGTAAGGAGGTGGTGAAATCTAACAGACTATCAGTATATGGGATATTGTAAGGAGGTGGTGAAATCTAACAGACTATCAGTATATGGGATATTGTAAGGAGGTGGTGAAATCTAACAGACTATCAGTATATGGGATATTGTAAGGAGGTGGTGAAATCTAACAGACTATCAGTACATGGGATATTGTAAGGAGGTGGTGAAATCTAACAGACTATCAGTATATGGGATATTGTAAGGAGGTGGTGAAATCTAACAGACTATCAGTATATGGGATATTGTAAGGAGGTGGTGAAATCTAACAGACTATCAGTATATGGGATATTGTAAGGAGGTGGTGAAATCTAACAGACTATCAGTATATGGGATATTGTAAGGAGGTGGTGAAATCTAACAGACTATCAGTACATGGGATATTGTAAGGAGGTGGTGAAATCTAACAGACTATCAGTATATGGGATATTGTAAGGAGGCGGTGAAATCTAACAGACTATCAGTATATGGGATATTGTAAGGAGGCGGTGAAATCTAACAGACTATCAGTATATGGGATATTGTAAGGAGGTGGTGAAATCTAACAGACTATCAGTATATGGGATATTGTAAGGAGGCGGTGAAATCTAACAGACTATCAGTATATGGGATATTGTAAGGAGGCGGTGAAATCTAACAGACTATCAGTATATGGGATATTGTAAGGAGGTGGTGAAGTCTAACAGACTATCAGTATATGGGATATTGTAAGGAGGTGGTGAAGTCTAACAGACTATCAGTATATGGGATATTGTAAGGAGGTGGTGAAGTCTAACAGACTATCAGTATATGGGATATTGTAAGGAGTTGGTGAAATCTAACAGACTATCAGTATATGGGATATTGTAAGGAGGTGGTGAAATCTAACAGACTATCAGTATATGGGATATTGTAAGGAGGTGGTGAAATCTAACAGACTATCAGTATATGGGATATTGTAAGGAGGTGGTGAAATCTAACAGACTATCAGTATATGGGATATTGTAAGGAGGTGGTGAAGTCTAACAGACTATCAGTATATGGGATATTGTAAGGAGGTGGTGAAATCTAACAGACTATCAGTATATGGGATATTGTAAGGAGGTGGTGAAATCTAACAGACTATCAGTATATGGGATATTGTAAGGAGGTGGTGAAATCTAACAGACTATCAGTATATGGGATATTGTAAGGAGGTGGTGAAATCTAACAGACTATCAGTATATGGGATATTGTAAGGAAGTATGTTATATGCATTCCTCTTTATAACCCAACCAAAACTAAGATTAGGGGTGCAACAAGCTGCCATTTGTATAAAACATTTATGTTCAGGTTAAATGAAATCCAAGTGTTATAAATGGAAGACCTTACGCAAGTGTCGATCTAATATGAAATTTATTTATCAAGTTCAATAATTCAATATGTCATGAGCCTTTAGGCGAATGACATAATAAATTATTTAACAAGTTTAATAAATTCCATATTACATTGACACGAGTGTAAGATTCTGTTCATCACATAACTTATATTTATGAGAAAATACACAAAAGCTCTCAAACTCATTCTCTATAAGAAAGGCAAATTTCTTCTTTGACGGTACAATTTTCACTACCAAGACAATCATATAACGTCATAAAACACATTGTTTGCTTATGACGTCACAGTAGTGTTATTACACGTGTGTAAAACCATATTTATGACATGGCCGTATGACATTACTGAACAGGTCAGTTATGTGATAAAACACTTTACGTTAGGGTTAAATGTTATCCTAGTCTCATAATTAAACACTTTATGTTCAGTACTCTATGACCAAAATCTTATAAAACAGACTTGGTTTAGGGTTGATATTCCTATGATGATCACATTAATCATGCTATAGCTATTATGACCACTTAACTTTATTAGTTTTACAACAATTAATCGAGGGGTCTTATTGTGGGAGGAAACCGGAGCACCCGGAGAAAATCCACGTGGTCAGACAGGTGACCCCATACCTGTATGGTCAGGGAATCGAACCCCAGTCGCCTAAGTGAAAGGCAAGCCCGCTATCCACTACACCACCCGACCACATAATTTGTGACCATTATAATTATGACTGACCATTAAACTGTACATACTATTATGACCGCTAAACTGTACATACTATTATGACCGCTAAACTGTACATACTACTACCGCTAAACTGTACATATACTACTACCACTAAACTGTACATACTATTATGACCACTAAACTGTACATACTATGACCATTAAACTGTACAATTACTATGACCATTAATCTGTACAATGACTATGACCATTAAACTATTCACACTATGACCATTAAACTGTACATACTAATATGACGGCTAAACTGCACATACTATGACCATTAAACTGTACACACTATGACCATTAAACTATACACACTATGACCATTAAACTGTACATACTCTGACCATTAAACTGTAGATACTATGACCATTAAACTGTACACACTATGACAGCTAAACTGTACAATTACTATGACCATTAAACTATGACCATTAAACTGTACACACTATGACCATTACACTGTACACACTATGACCACTAAACTGTACACACTATGACCACTAAACTGTACACACTATGACCACTAAACTGTACACACTATGACCACTAAACTGTACACACTATGACCACTAAACTGTACACACTATGACCACTAAACTGTACACACTATGACCATTAAACTGTACACACTATGACCACTAAACTGTACACACTATGACCACTAAACTGTACACACTATATAGTATGTCCATTATAAACTGTACATGCACATACTATCATGACTATTAACTCTATAAAATATTACGAAAATAAGGACTAGAGCTGATTTACACATCATGTCACATGTAGAATATACCTGTAAGATTCTTCAATTGCAGGACAGCTACTTGATAACAACAATATCAAATTTGTTCAACATCTTATTGGTGCCATTGGAATTCCCTATTGGTCAGTCAGGCCGTGAGGCCCGGGGGCGAGTCAGTCCGGCCCGGGGTAGACAAACATCTATATTAGCATGGAGTTTTACATACAGGTAAAACGGTGCGGTAAAACTGATAATCATCCATGTATATTGTCATGCCGACAAACTAGTATTCTGAGTTACCTGAATAGAGATATCACACCATCAACTACCGTCCAACACTTTAAGTTTCCCCCCGGAGCCTCCTACGATTGATCTTGGCCCAAAAGGCACTCGACCATAACGAAACGTATGGAAGACTAGTGTAGGTGGTGAAACCTACCAGCGTGTTATATACATTGAGATGGTGGGCGTTAACTACACTATACCCCCGACCCCCACCCCCACCCTCCACCACTGACACGGCACCGGTCGGTAATACCCGTTAGAGAGTAGCTATTTATAGACTGCCACAGGTATGCACCCTAACTGACTTACGGTCAGTGTTCTGTAGACATTTGGATATAAATGAGGATTACACATACTTACAAGCAAAATAAATCTTACAATTTGGTATAAATCTGAGTACATAAAGAAATAAAATATACAGGAGAAGTTTAAAGTAAATAGACACACACCTTTTCTTGAACCGGTCCCACAGGTAGCTGTTCGTAGACACAGTTATCGGTCCTGTCAGCGGAATGGTATGTCACAAACAAAAATAGATCGATCAGCTTGTTCGCTTACCTGTATCCGTCCGCGAGAAATAGTGCCTGTATTAACATACATTGGCTTAAACCACGGTCGTCAACAACGCGATGCCATGTATACATTATGATAAGACAATAGCAATCCTATAAGAACAAAGAAGACAATATTTAATGCTGTTTATATCAGAAACCGTGTTTGCTTTCCTATGCCGGTTTTTCACAGGATGACCCCTGGTGACATAGTTTCCCTACCATAGAACCTGATTGCGTAATTGTACCTAAATTGTTCTGTTACTGGGAGCAGAACGTAGTTGGACATTTTTGGCCACTCAACGGGAAACTGGTGTTTACTATAGGTTTATACTGTTCTCTTAACTTTCTTAAACACCTGTCTGGTAATCAATCATTCAAATGTTTCCAACTCCGTGGTTTAATTATATTCACAAGAAAATATTAAAGATACAGGTATGGACGGTTTGACGATAAACCTGTTTTTGAAAAGGACTATTTCTTAACTTTGAAATGATGTTATCAAAGAAAGCAAATTCACCAAAATCAGTAAATACGCCACAGGTACGACCGCTTCGTCTAGAGCATCCAAAAAATGCCAACATTTCCCATAACTAGTATATTTTTTTTTAAATTGAAAGAAATTCAAAATTAAATGTACATATTTGTACAGCGGATGCAAAGAATGCATATAAAACAAGGAACAACATAATGATATGTTTGTGTTTCGATGGCCTGTTACGCTTGAGTGGTCGGGGAGGTCAATGTGCGGAGTGGTTAACACTAGGAACTTATGAAAGATTGTATTTTAAACACTTATATATATATATATTCTAGCTACCCGCTCGCGTCAGTATTCTCCCATACAGGTGGCCGGGATGTAAACTGATACAACTCTATCAACCAAGGGTTAAGATATATGTGGTGCAGCATTCAAGCCTCACTGCAAAAGGTTGGAAACACGGCTCCACTACCAACAGAACACACTGCATTACACAAACAGGCATACACATGTAGGGATATACCAGTCAGGTGACATAGCACACACAGGCTTATACATGTAGGGAGATACCAGTCAGGTGACATAGCATATACAGGCATACACATGTAGGGATATACCAGTCAGGTGACATAGCACACACAGGCATACACGTGTAGGGATATACCAGTCAGGTGACATAGCACACACAGGCATATACATGTAGGGAGATACCAGTCAGGTGACATAGCACACGCAGGCATATACCTGTAGGGAGATACCAGTCAGGTGACATAGCACACACAGGCATATACATGTAGGGAGATACCAGTCAGGTGACATAGCACACGCAGGAATATACATGTAGGGAGATACCAGTCAGGTGGCATAGCACACGCAGGCATATACATGTAGGGATATACCAGTCAGGTGACATAGCACACACAGGCATACACGTGTAGGGTGTACCAGTCAGGTGACATAGCACACACAGGCATATACATGTAGGGAGATACCAGTCAGGTGACATAGCACACACAGGCATACACATGTAGGGAGATACCAGTCAGGTGACATAGCACACACAGGCATACACATGTAGGGAGATACCAGTCAGGTGACATAGCACACGCAGGCATACACATGTAGGGAGATACCAGTCAGGTGACATAGCACACAGGCATACACATGTAGGGAGATACCAGTCAGGTGACATAGCACACACATGCATACACATGTAGGGAGATACCAGCCAGGTGACATAGCACACACAGGCATACACGTGTAGGGAGATACCAGTCAGGTGACATAGCACGCACAGGCATACACGTGTAGGGAGATACCAGTCAGGTGACATAGCACACGCAGGCATATACATGTAGGGAGATACCAGTCAGGTGACATAGCACACACAGGCATACACATGTAGGGAGATACCAGTCAGGTGACATAGCACACACAGGCATATACATGTAGGGATATACCAGTCAGGTGACATAGCACGCACAGGCATATACATGTAGGGAGATACCAGTCAGGTGACATGGCACGCACAGGCATACACATGTAGGGATATACCAGTCAGGTGACATGGCACACGCAGGCATACACATGTAGGGAGATACCAGTCAGGTGACATAGCACACACAGGCATATACATGTAGGGATATACCAGTCAGGTGACATGGCACACGCAGGCATACACATGTAGGGAGATACCAGTCAGGTGACATAGCACACACAGGCATATACATGTAGGGAGATACCAGTCAGGTGACATAGCACACACAGGCATACACGTGTAGGGAGATACCAGTCAGGTGACATGGCACGCACAGGCATACACATGTAGGAATATACCAGTCTGGTGACATAGCACACACAGGCATACACATGTAGGGATATACCAGTCAGGTGACATAGCACACACAGGCATACACATGTAGGGAGATACCAGTCAGGTGACATAGCACACACAGGCATACACATGTAGGGAGATACCAGTCAGGTGACATAGCACACACAGCCATACACATGTAGGGATATACCAGTCTGGTGACATAGCACACACAGGCATACACATGTAGGGATGTACCAGTCAGGTGACATAGCACACACAGGCATACACATGTAGGGAGATACCAGTCAGGTGACATAGCACACGCAGGCATATACATGTAGGGAAATACCAGTCAGGTGACATGGCATGCACAGGCATACACATGTAGGGATATACCAGTCAGGTGACATGGCACGCACAGGCATACACATGTAGGGAGATACCAGTCAGGTGACATAGCACACAGGCATACACATGTAGGGAGATACCAGTCAGGTGACATAGCACACACATGCATACACATGTAGGGAGATACCAGCCAGGTGACATAGCACACACAGGCATACACATGTAGGGAGATACCAGTCAGGTGACATAGCACACGCAGGCATATACATGTAGGGAGATACCAGTCAGGTGACATAGCACACGCAGGCATACACGTGTAGGGAGATACCAGCCAGGTGACATAGCACACACAGGCATATACATGTAGGGAGATACCAGCCAGGTGACATAGCACCAGCATATGTGTTAATCTCTGAAACATCCAATAAACGAGATCTTCCTCAATCCACATTTATAACGAGGGAGAACGTGCGTGAAATGCGACTGAAACTGCATTGCTCAATTTGTCTTTCCCATTTTATGTACCAAAATATCTTCAAAAAGTATTTATTTGATCCAGACGCACCTGTTATGGTCATTATACACACCCTGCCGTAACTAGACAATCATTTGACCACAGGATGTAGCTTTTGATTTTGTGTGAGTTTGAATTAAATGTGAGAGATTTCGAATGAGATTTCCAAAATCTGGTCAAAATGAGAGAGTCTCCCTGATATTGGGAGGGTAAACGAGTATACACTAGTACTTAGTACCGGGTAAGACAGCTCCTTCGAATTCCTCAGAGTTGTATTGAATGTGTTAATTGTACTGATTGTATAAAATGTTAACCCGTACTATGAATTGTATTATTGTGTACTGTAAAGCGCTTTAGAATAGCTTATGGTAGCTAGATAGGGCGCTTTGTCACCTGTGTGTACAGCGGAGTTCTGGTGCCTCTTACAAATATGGAATAATACCAGTGCGTGCAGAGACGTATACAGGCTTTATTCGTCTCCGGTGCATAAGTAATCCTAGCGGAAACCACGCTGTGACCAAAGGGGCTCACGCGCGCCCTATCAACTCGGTTACGGATGCTATAACAAATGGACGTATGTCAATGTGGAAAAGTTCGCTTTGTTTATATCAGAGACGTATATAACGCATATTATACTGTATGGCTTTTTATCACATAACTGACCCGTTCTGTCATGTCATATGACCAATTCATAGATATGGTTTTACATTGTGTAATAACACCACTGTGACGTTATAAACAAATGACGTATTTATGACGTCATATGATTGTCTCGGTAGTGAAACTAGTACTGTCGAGATAGAAATATTTTTTACTTATTAAGTTTTGATGACAATGTTTTTTAGTTTCATTGGGATAGGCCTATGAAAAAATTGTTACAAACCGCGTAGCGGATTCTTACAAAAGTTTGCAAGCAAAATTTGTTTCATAACCCTATGAAACTAAAAAAAAATTACATCAACGCTTTTAATTAATTTTTGAAATTTATTTCCAAATTTAAAACAAATTTTTGTACAATTTGACTGATCTATCAACGGATTCTTTTTTACAAATAAATACGCAACGTCAATTGCGTATTATGAAAAGAAAAACTCAACCAATCAGAAAGCCGCATTCTGTATATAATCAATGGACAATTAATTATAAGAGAATGAATTTCAGACTTTTGGTGTATTTGATCATGCATATATATAAATAGCTTCGTTAGATAATTTAATATGTCACTCACCAAAAGGCTAATGCCATATTAAATTATTGAACTCGTTTGATACATTCCACGTTACACTGGCACGAGTGTAGGATCATGTATCTGTATCTGGACACTGAAGTTAATTATATGTTGAAGGGAAGGGGCAAACAAAGAAGTAAATGTCAATTTCACATCAGTCCTAGTTTCCTTATGGTACTGAAACTTGACAAACCGGGAAGTTATTTGTGTTATTTCCCCGTGCTACTCCTAAAACCTTATATGTATGTTAGAGCACTAGTAATTTATCACATACACCCTTATGTTAGAACACACACACCCTTATATTAGAACACACACACCCTTATGTTAGAACACACACACCCTTATGTTAGAACACATATACCCTTATGTTAGAACACATACACCCTTATGTGAGAACACACACACCCTTATGTTAGAACACACACACCCTTATATTAGAACACACACACCCTTATGTTAGAACACACACACCCTTATGTTAGAACACACACACCCTTATGTTAGAACACACACACCCTTATATTAGAACACATATACCCTTATGTTAGAACACACACACCCTTATATTAGAACACATATACCCTTATGTTAGAACACACACACCCTTATATTACAACACATATACCCTTATGTTAGAACAATATACCCTTATATTAGAACACATATACCCTTATGTTAGAACACACACACCCTTATATTAGAACACATACATCCTTATGTTAGAACACATACACCCTTATGTTAGAACACACACACCCTTATGTTAGAACACACACACCCTTATGTTAGAACACACACACCCTTATGTTAGAACACACACACCCTTATGTTAGAACACATATACCCTTATGTTAGAACACACACACCCTTATGTTAGAACACACACACCCTTATATTAGAACACACACACCCTTATGTTAGAACACATATACCCTTATGTTAGAACACACACACCCTTATGTTAGAACACACACACCCTTATGTTAGAACACATATACCCTTATGTTAGAACACACACACCCTTATGTTAGAACACACACACCCTTATATTAGAACACACACACGCTTATGTTAGAACACACACACCCTTATGTTAGAACACACACACCCTTATATTAGAACACATATACCCTTATGTTAGAACACACACACCCTTATGTTAGAACACACACACCCTTATATTAGAACACACACACCCTTATGTTAGAACACATATACCCTTATGTTAGAACACACACACCCTTATGTTAGAACACACACACCCTTATGTTAGAACACATACACCCTTATGTTAGAACACACACACCCTTATGTTAGAACACATACACCCTTATATTAGAACACACACACCCTTATATTAGAACACACACACCCTTATGTTAGAACACACACACCCTTATATTAGAACACACACACCCTTATGTTAGAACACACACACCCTTATGTTAGAACACACACACCCTTATGTTAGAACACATACACCCTTATGTTAGAACACATATACCCTTATGTTAGAACACACACACCCTTATGTTAGAACACATACACCCTTATGTTAGAACACACACACCCTTATGTTAGAACACATATACCCTTATGTTAGAACACACACCCTTATATTAGAACACATACATCCTTATGTTAGAACACACACACCCTTTTGCTAGAACACACACACCCTTATGTTAGAACACATATACCCTTATGTTAGAACACACACACCCTTATATTAGAACACATACATCCTTATATTAGAACACACACACCCTTATGTTAGAACACACACACCCTTATGTTAGAACACACACACCCTTATGTTATAACACATACACACTTATGTTAGAACACACACACCCTTATGTTAGAACACACACACCCTTATGTTAGAACACACACACCCTAATGTTAGAACACATATACCCTTATGTTAGAACACATACACCCTTATGTTAGAACACATATACCCTTATGTTAGAACACATACACCCTTATGTTAGAACACATACACCCTTATGTTAGAACACACACACCCTTATGTTAGAACACACACACCCTTATGTTAGAACACACACACCCTTATGTTAGAACACATATACCCTTATGTTAGAACACATACACCCTTATGTTAGAACACATATACCCTTATGTTAGAACACATACACCCTTATGTTAGAACACATACACCCTTATGTTAGAACACATACACCCTTATGTTAGAACACACACACCCTTATGTTAGAAGACATACACCCTTATGTTAGAACACATACACCCTTATGTTAGAACACATACACCCTTATATTAGAACACACACACCCTTATGTTAGAACACATACAACCTTATGTTAGAACACACACACCCTTATGTTAGAACACATATACCCTTATGTTAGAACACATACATCCTTATGTTAGAACACACACACCCTTATGTTAGAACACACACACCCTTATGTTAGAACACATAAACCTTATGTTAGAACACATACACCCTTATGTTAGAACACACACACCCTTATGTTAGAACACACACACGCTTATGTTAGAACACACACACCCTTATGTTAGAACACATACACCCTTATGTTAGAACACACACACCCTTATGTTAGAACACATACACCCTTATGTTAGAACACACACACCCTTATATTAGAACACACACACCCTTATGTTAGAACACACACACACTTATATTAGAACACACACACCCTTATATTAGAACACACACACGCTTATGTTAGAACACACACACGCTTATGTTAGAACACACACACCCTTATATTAGAACACACACACGCTTATATTAGAACACACACACGCTTATGTTAGAACACACACATCCTTATGTTAGAACACACACACCCTTATGTTAGAACACACACACACTTATATTAGAACACACACACCCTTATATTAGAACACACACACGCTTATGTTAGAACACACACACGCTTATGTTAGAACACACACACCCTTATATTAGAACACACACACGCTTATATTAGAACACACACACGCTTATGTTAGAACACACACATCCTTATGTTAGAACACACACACCCTTATGTTAGAACACACACACCCTTATATTAGAACACACACACGCTTATATTAGAACACACACACGCTTATGTTAGAACACACACACGCTTATGTTAGAACACACACATCCTTATGTTAGAACACATACACCCTTATGTTAGAGCACATACACCCTTATGTTAGAACACATATACCCTTATATTAGAACACACACACCCTTATGTTAGAACACATACACCCTTATGTTAGAACACATATACCCTTATGTTAGAACACATACACCCTTATGTTAGAACACATACACTCTTATGTTAGAACACATACACCCTTATGTTAGAACACATAAACCTTATGTTAGAACACATACACTCTTATGTTAGAACACACACACCCTTATGTTAGAACACACACACCCTTATGTTAGAACACATACACCCTTATGTTAGAACACACACACCCTTATATTAGAACACACACACCATTATGTTAGAACACATACACCCTTATGTTAGAGCACACACACCCTTATGTTAGAACACATATACCCTTATGTTAGAACACATATACCCTTATATTAAAACACATACACCCTTATGTTAGAACACATATACCCTTATGTTAGAACACACACACCCTTATGTTAGAACACATACACCCTTATGTTAGAACACATACACCCTTATGTTAGAGCACACACATCCTTATGTTAGAACACATATACCCTTATGTTAGGACACATATACCCTTATATTAGAACACATACACCCTTATGTTAGAACACATATACCCTTATGTTAGAACACATACACCCTTATGTTAGAACACATACACCCTTATGTTAGAACACTGGTAATTTAACACATACAATGTACACCCTTATGTTAGAACACTGGTAATTTATCACCAATGGTTACCGTAGTAGTGAAGTCACTTTCGTTGATGCGCAAAACAAGCAAAAAATGACGCCACGTTTCGTAATGAAAGTCGATGTAAAGGCCATAAAATTAGGGTTATGTTCGAATTCGTTTTTGAAGAATCGCAAATCAGAGAAAAAGCGTCGTAGTTCATTTAGAAGGAAAACTCTTGAGTATCACAGACTTCTGTTTTAGGTCAATCTGACAGAAACAATAGAACCTATCTAATGTTCAAACCGTGTAAGGATTAAATGACCAACCTCTTCACGTCTCCGTTGTAAGATTTACATGTATGTCTTTTTGCTTATTTATCAAATTATCCATTTGTTGTAGAGCGCTTTAAGTACTTAGAACGCTATACAAATGTACAAATGTCATATTTATTACAAATCTTCTTTACACCTTGGTATTTCTTGTCGCCGACGTTTATGTAGTTTCAATGATCAATTAGTTTCGCTTTGGATATAGCATGTGTTATAAAAGGTCACGAATGGGTACGATGTATGCATACATTCGATTTTGTTCGGCGTCCTGGTTTAGGGGAGACAACTAAGCGTGGAGCATAAACTATAAAAACTGACGAAAGTGTAGGAGTATACCAATATAGGGCGTATACAGGTATATAAACCCGCCTAACAGGTCTGGCTGTTTCTGTGAATAACCGATGTAGTGTTATGATTGTACCCATTCACGCGTGACGTCACATTAATCTATATTTACCACGAAATCAAAGTCCGTGACATGACGAAGTAACCTGATCTTAGATAAACCATTACATTCATGTGACAACTGTTTAATCATCGATGTTAAATTTCAAGTTTTTTTTTTAATTTCAAGAAAAGTATCGTTGTAGGAAAACGGCCAACAATCATTAAAAGGGAGGTAACTCGAGTAAACTTTCACGTCTGACAACGCGTCTCAGCACTCAGGGGCGTAGCTTCCGAAGTAGACTTGAATGCAAATGTTGACGCTGCCGTCGTCGCCGCCGTCGGAAACGGAAACACCTTGGTCAAAAATCCAGATGTTTGGATTTTCATACGTTTTGTTTATTAGAATCAGGGACGTATATGTGTGTGTCTCACATATATACGTCCCTGTTCGAATACAGAATAATGAAAAAGTAAACAGACATATTTTAAAATTGAAGAAAGCCGCAAGTACTACCTAAAATATCGATAAGATTTTTTAAAGATAGTCAAAAAAGACGGTTAAGTTTCTGAGACAGACCTAGTGGAAAATTACCATCTGATCCTTCGCCAGGGGCAAGATACGTCAAGCCTTTTTCTCCTGCTCGATACTGGTGCAAACTCCATACGGAATATTATAACGCCAGTCCGTCCATTCCAAAATATCCGGACATAGGCGATATCGGGTAAAGATCCGGACATAGGGCGATATTGGGTAAAGATCCGGACATAGGGCGATATCGGGTAAAGATCTGGACATATGGCGATATTGGGTAAATATCCGGACATAGGGCGATATCGGGTTAAGATCTGGACAAATGGCGATATTGGGTAAATATCCGGATATAGGGCGATATTGGGTAAAGATCCGGACATAGGGCGATATTGGGTAAAGATCCGGACATAGGGTGATATCGGGTAAAGATCCGGACATAGGGCGATATTGGGTAAAGATCTGGACATATGGCGATATTGGGTAAAGATCCGGATATAGGGCGATATTGGGTAAATATCCGGATATAGGGCGATATTGGGTAAAGATCCGGACATAGGGCGATATTGGGTAAAGATCCGGACATAGGGCGATATCGGGTAAAGATCTGGACATATGGCGATATTGGGTAAATATCCGGACATAGGGCGATATCGGGTTAAGATCTGGACATATGGCGATATTGGGTAAATATCCGGATATAGGGCGATATTGGGTAAAGATCCGGACATAGGGTGATATCGGGTAAAGATCCGGACATAGGGCGATATTGGGTAAAGATCTGGACATATGGCGATATTGGGTAAATATCCGGATATAGGGCGATATTGGGTAAAGATCCGGACATAGGGCGATATTGGGTAAAGATCCGGACATAGGGCGATATCGGGTAAAGATCTGGACATAGGGCGATATTGGGTAAAGATCCGAAAATAGGGCGATATCGGGTAAAGATCCGGACATAGGGCGATATCGGGTAAAGATCTGGACATAGGGCGATATTGGGTAAAGATCCGGATATAGGGCGATATTGGGTAAAGATCCGGACATAGGGCGATATTGGGTAAATATCCGGATATAGGGCGATATTGGGTAAAGATTCGGACATAGGGCGATATTGGGTAAAGATCTGGACATATGGTGATATCGGGTAAATATCCGGATATAGGGCGATATTGGGTAAAGATCCGGACATAGGGCGATATTGGGTAAAGATCCGGACATTGGGCGATATCGGGTAAAGATCTGGACATAGGGCGATATTGGGTAAAGATCCGAAAATAGGGCGATATCGGGTAAAGATCCGGACATAGGGCGATATCGGGTAAAGATCTGGACATAGGGCGATATTGGGTAAAGATCCGGATATAGGGCGATATTGGGTAAAGATCCGGACATAGGGCGATATTGGGTAAATATCCGGATATAGGGCGATATTGGGTAAAGATTCGGACATAGGGCGATATTGGGTAAAGATCCGGACATAGGGTGATATCGGGTAAAGATCCGGACATAGGGCGATATCGGGTAAAGATCTGGACATATGGCGATATTGGGTAAAGATCCGGATATAGGGCGATATTGGGTAAAGATCCGGATATAGTGCGATATCGGGTAAAGATCCGAAAATAGGGCGATATTGGGTAAAGATCCGAAAATAAGGCGATATCGGGTAAAGATCCGGACATAGGGCGATATTGGGTAAAGATCCGGACATAGGGCGATATCGGGTAAAGATCTGGACATAGGGCGATATTGGGTAAAGATCCGGACATAGGGCGATATCGGGTAAAGATCCGACATAGGGCGATATTGGGTAAAGATCCGGACATAGGGCGATATTGGGTAAAGATCCGGACATAGGGCGATATTGGGTAAAGTTCCGGACATAGGGCGATATCGGGTAAAGATCTGGACATAGGGCGATATTGGGTAAAGATCCGGATATAGGGCGATATTGGGTGAAAATCGTACCGTCAAAGAAGAAATTTGCCTTTCTTATAGAGAATGAATTTGAGAGTTTTGGTGTATTTTCTCATAAATACAAGTTATTTGATAAATAGAATCTTACACTCGTGTCAATATAATATGGAATTCATTAAACTCGTTAAATAATTCATTGAACTCATTTAATAAATTTCATATTACATTGTCACTCGTGTAAGAAAGTCACAAAGTCAAATCGACCGTGACGTTTATGCCATGTAGCTCATCCCTGTCTGGCTACTTGGCTGTACATGTTGAAACGGTTCTAGAAAAAGAGAGGTTTTGTCCCGTACTCCCTGGTGATATAAGGTAAGGGAAATGAGTTGAGTTTCCTCACTTTTAAGTAAGAATTGCTTTTATTCATAGCTGGACCCAGGCGATAGCTACGTGTGTTGCAACGCAATATGTAATACCGCCGCAATTTGTAATATTGAAATAAGTGAATAAGTTTAGCTTCTCTGATATGTTCTTGTCCATTCCGAACGAATAACAGTAGGTAGTTGCATCAACGCTCCTTCATGACGATCACTTAACATTTCTCCACAGGAAAACACAGAGACGTATACGTCTCTGAAAAACATTACAGATTTTAAGGGAAGTTCCTTAACTTCAGATTTTCGCCTTAAATTCTGTTATTCTTTCACGTGGAGTATTTTAAGTTACGGAACGTTGGTTAAACCGGGGCCTGTTACAATGATTTCTTAAAATACAAGATAAATGTTTGGTAAAGGTTACCCGACACTGGGATGTTCGGGAAGGGAGTGGGGAGTTGGAGGGGGAGGGGGAGTGGGTAGTTGGAGGGGGAGGGGGAGGGGGTAGTTGGAGGAGGAGGGGGAGTGGGTAGTTGGAGGGGGAGGGGGAGTGGGTAGTTGGAGGGGGAGGGGGAGTGGTTAGTTGGAGGGGGGAGGGGGAGTGGGTAGTTGGAGGGGAGGGGGAGTGGGTAGTTGGAGGGGGAGTGGGTAGTTGGAGGGGGAGGGGGAGTGGGTAGTTGGAGGGGGGAGTGGGTAGTTGGAGGGGGAGGGGGAGTGGGTAGTTGGAGGGGAGGGGGAGTTGGTAGTTGGAGGGGGAGGGGGAGTGGGTAGTTGGAGGGGAGGGGGAGTTGGTAGTTGGAGGGGGAGGGGGAGGGGGAGAATAACCTGGGATGTAAATCGTGGGGGAAGTGGGGAGATGGAGGGGGGAGTAGGGAGAGGGAGGGGGAGAGGGATAAGGACCTGGGATGTAAATCGTGGGGGGAGTGGGGGAGTTGGAAGGGGAGGGAGATAAGAACCTGGGATGTAAATTGGGTTGGGGTGGTTAACGACGGGAGGCCACTATAGAGTCATCGAATACCGTAACTAACCCATTAAAACTGTAACGAATTCATTAATATAGTTCTATAGCCTCGCACAATACGCCTATCAGGTCCAAAAACAGAACGAGTTAAGGCAACCTTTTCATCATCTCGGTGTGGTAGGGAATGGTAGTTCGGATCGCTACACTTGGTGATTCCAACTGGGAACCGTTAGTATGTTCGTGGCTGAACACACCATGTTGGATGAGTTGTCGCCCTTGTGCATCTTTTACATTTCTTATATTTAAAAGCCCTTCTCTTTATAATTACTTTTCTAGCGTTTTGTTTTCTATTTCCTTACTTCATTGCAGGCTGTCTCCCTTTAATACACTCTACGTTTATGTATAAGCATATTACACTAGGAGAGTGTTTTAACTTGTTATCAAATAAGTACATTTTTATGATCTCTTAAATTATTGCTGCAACTGTGATTCCATCAACCTCGCAAACCAAGTGTGTACAATCACTGGATTAGCTATCTAAGTCTGTGGTACAATACACTACCTCCCTGTGAAAAGTGTCGTGTTGTACATACTCGCTAAGTTGTGATACCTTACTGTTACATGTGATGTTACCTGTGATACCTTACTGTTACCTGTGATGTTACCTGTGATACCTTACTGTTACCTGTGATACCTTACTGTTACCTGTGATACCTTACTGTTACCTGTGATGTTACCTGTGATGTTACCTGTGATACCTTACTGTTACCTTACTGTTACCTGTGATGTTACCTGTGATGTTACCTGTGATGTTACATGTGATGTTACCTGTGATACCTTACTGTTACCTGTGATACCTTACTGTTACCTGTGATGTTACCTGTGATACCTTACTGTTACCTGTGATGTTACCTGTGATACCTTACTGTTACCTGTGATGTTACCTGTGATACCTTACTGTTACCTGTGATACCTTACTGTTACCTGTGATGTTACCTGTGATGTTACCTGTGATACCTTACTGTTACCTTACTGTTACCTGTGATGTTACCTGTGATGTTACCTGTGATGTTACATGTGATGTTACCTGTGATACCTTACTGTTACCTGTGATACCTTACTGTTACCTGTGATGTTACCTGTGATACCTTACTGTTACCTGTGATGTTACCTGTGATACCTTACTGTTACCTGTGATACCTTACTGTTACCTGTGATGTTACCTGTGATACCTTACTGTTTCCTGTGATACCTTACTGTTACCTGTCATGTTACCTGTGATACCTTACTGTTACCTGTGATACCTTACTGTTACCTGTGATACCTTACTGTTACCTGTGATGTTACCTGTGATACCTTACTGTTACCTGTGATGTTACCAGTGATTTATCTAGAAAGTGTTATAGTTTAAGTACTGTTACTGTGATATTACCTGTGATACCTTACTGTTACCTGTGATGTTACCAGTGATTTATCTAGAAAGTGTTATAGTTTAAGTACTGTTACTGTGATATTGTTGAAATAGCTACTTTTATACTTTTACGTTTGTCGCAAAACGCTAGAAAAGTAATTATAAAGAGAAGGGCTTTTAAATATAAGATATGTAAAAGATTCCTAAGGGCGACAACTCATCCAAGATGGTGTGTGCGTCCACGAACATACTAACGGTTCCCAGTTGGAATCACTAAATATAACGATCCGAACTACCATTCCCTAACTTTACCACACCGAGCTGATGAAAAGGTTTTCTTACTCGTTCTGTTTTTGGACCTGATAGGCGTATTGTGCGAGGCTATAGAACTATATTAATGAATTCGTTACAGTTTTAATCAAATAATGTTTTTCAGAGACGTATACGTCTCTGTGCTTTCCTGTGGAGAAATGTTAAGTGATCGTCATGAAGGAGCGTTGATGCAACTACCTACTGTTATTCGTTCGGAATGGACAAGAACATATCAGAGAAGCTAAACTTATTCACATATTTCAATGTTACAAATTACGGCGGTATTACAAATTACGGCGGTATTGCAAACTACGGCGGTATTACAAATTGCTGCGGTATTACAAATTGCGTTACAACACACGTAGCTATCGCTTGGGGATAGCTATACAGTGTATCTAGAATGTGTTAAAGTTTAATGTACTGTTACTGTGATATTGTTGAAATAGCTACTTTATACTTTTACGTTTGTCGCAAGAATAACACTACACTACTAAATTAAATATATGTCATAAGGAATAAAATAATCTTTAGACTACAAATGTATATGTTTTGATGTTAAAGAGTAACTGTAGTGCTGAACCATCTTTTGTGTATGGAAAGATTGGTCTGTGAATGCTATGTGCTTACTGGGTTTTTTCCCTCGCTTCATTAGAGTTATCTCCCTTACCATTATCTCGAACAAGAGTGGAAGTTAGTCCCATTTGGAAGATTCATTAAATGCACAACGTAATTCTTGAATGATGATTCATCTTGGTGATATATTTCCGTTCGTTTTGTACATTTTGAGCAATCTAAATGAATTGACAACAAGGACATAATCATCAAGATCCCCCGCCCAATGCAAATATGTAAAATACATGACATTTTACACTATAAGATCGGTATAATGCATAAAAACCGCAGCCTCATTAAATATATGAAATATAAGCAGTGAGGGGTTCTGATAGAAAGTCTCCAAAGCAAGTTTCATAAAAATCCTATCAGTCAATTAGGTCACAGCAGCCTCATTAAATATGCACGGAATAAGCCGATAATCGAACCTGTGCTAGGGGTTTCGGTAATAAGTCTAAAAAGCAAGTTTCATCAAAATCTGATAATTCCTTCAAAAGATATCGTGCAGAAAGCAAACAGTCAATCATGTCACACCAGCCTCGAAAGATATTGTATGGAAAGCAACCCGGACGGACGGAACTCATTTGCATACCCCCCCACCCACACCCCCACCACACCCCCACCTACACCCACACCCACACCCACCCACTCTGCCGCCCAACGAAAAACGGATTTCTGATATTTCGCTCAAATGGTTATACCTTAACATTTATTTTACGCTGCACGTGAAATTAATACCTGTCCGTTTCAAAATATAACTATCAACGATTTCCTTCACATTGAGTATTTATTTTTTCGTTCTGGATAATGACCACGCACTGTCCCGATAATCAGGTATACATGTTACATACACTGTGATACCCTGCTTTCAGTATTTAGCTTACAATCCTTAATTATTAATTCTTTATTAATTTTAAGCATTACTGCTTATAAAATTTACATAATTGCGCAATGGCGCGAAATATTTTCATTCAGTATTACAAAAATGCAAAGGTCAGAAACATGTATATAATACAGCAATATGAATAATTACCTCAGGATATAATTAAACATTATGAGGACCAAGTTTGACTAGTACGTAATTTTGAGGCATAATGTAGGAATTTACCCAACATAAAAAAAATGTTTTGCGTTATTGGTATTCAGCAACTTAATAAGTTTATACATGGAGGGATTACTTCGATAGTAAGTCTTGATATACTGGCAACGTAAACGGTTATAAAATGGACATTTAAGGATGAAATGAACCTCATCCTCTATATCATTTACACTGTTGACATATACGTTGTTCAACGGGGATTCTATTGTACCTACCTGTTTCAATAGATAAAAATGAGCTGACAATCGCATTTTGGTGATAAGCTTCCTGTAATTGTTAGTTATATTTATACTCTTCAAAAGATAGTAAGCTTTCCTTCCATTGGGTAGCCCACATCTGTGACGTCACACGTTAAAGTGTCACGTGATTTCACGTACAGCATTTCCACGCGATACTGTAAAAACTTTCGGTCAATTCCAACTTAATGCATTTTATTTAATCATCAAAATCTGGTTATATCAGAAATATAAATAACAGTAGTCGGATCTGTATATTATATAGCACGGAAGATTAGATCTATTTAAATCCGTGTCTCTAGTCATTCATATAACTTTACACAGAACAGACTTAGCTCTATGGATGAATACAATGAATCTTTTTCATTCATAACATTCCCATCTAAATCCGTGATAAGATATATGTATTTTTTGGGGGAATCAAATATTGAAAAATCATTTTTTAAATGTTAGCTTGTATCTGTATGATCTTTGCAATGCCAATCAATTGAAAAGTACATTTCACCTTCTATACAATTAAAATTTTTACCATATGTTTGCAGTCGGACACCAATCCGAGGACGAAATAGGCCCGTGGTCAACTCTGAGGACAAAATAGGCACTTGATCTAGCAAGAGGAGAATGATTTCAAATGGGCCCGTAATCTTATTCGTTACCCAATTAAACAAAAATACGCAGATATTAATAATTGATGATAGCTCTACTCGGCTTCATAATAATAAGGATGCTACAATACTTCCAAAGTTTAATTATTTAGCTCTGAAAACGCGCTGTTGTCGGAGTAAACGAGTGGAGATGGCGTCTCCTCTGTGGGATGGATATATTTACAATGTCTACGCTATCTTGATCGGTATCTAATTAAAAAACAAAACCAGCGGATATTTGCAGTTTGATCATATGTCTAACCAGCTTCAATATAAACGCATGTTACAATAATAGCAAAGGTAGTAGTTTAGCTTTGAAAGTTCTGTGTTTTAAAACTAGATGCAAGAAGATGACGGCGTCATTTCTTTACTGTCTCTCACAGGCCAGGAGAATAACCATCTATATATATATCATATATAGAATATAGCAAAATTTGAAAAAATGAAATAAAATATATAAACCAAATTTTCCAATTCGCTTTTCATGTTATTAATCATCTAAAACCATAATATAACGAAGTCCAGGTATTTTCTGCCACTGAGTTGCATACCTTCTCCCTTTTTCAGTATCTGATAGTCGATTTTTTGTGAAATTTAACCGCTTGATTTTTTGTGAAATTTAACCGCTTGACGTATCAAGCTGAACTTGGCAGTTATTTTCATTATGGTTTTAGATGATTAATAACATGAAAATTGGAAAAGTTTATATATTTTATTTAATTTTTTCAAATTTCGCTATATTCTATATGATATATATATAGATGATTATTCTCCTGGTCACAAGTGCCTGTGCTGTCTCTAAAAGAATTATTTCAAAACGTCTTAAGATATTAATTTTGACCAAAATATCTTCTAGTCAGCTTCACGACCTTTTGGACCATACCATTGTCGCCAGAGACAATCTCACAGGTAACACACTGACCAGACCATTGTCGCCAGACACAATCTCACAGGTAACACACTGACCTGACCATTGTCGCCAGAGACAATCTCACAGGTAACACACTGACCAGACCATTGTCGACAGAGACAATCTCACACAGGTAACACACTGACCAGACCATTGTCACCAGACACAATCTCACAGGTAACACACTGACCACACCATTGTCGCCAGACACAATCTCACAGGTAACACACTGACCAGACCATTGTCGCCAGAGACAATCTCACAGGTAACACACTGGCCAGACCATTGTCGCCAGAGACAATCTCACAGGTAACACACTGACCAGACCATTGTCGCCAGAGACAATCTCACAGGTATCCGGCCAATGTCTGTTTACACATTGGAAAGTAACCCTCCGATGTCCGATCGGCTTGAACCGGTGTGGACCAGATATGTTACAAACATCTGCCGGTTACCGGCCGGTTACCTGCCGGCTAGAACCGGACATCGGCCGGACTATATAAACCCCTGTCAGTCGCTGTGTATAGCCACGCCGGACGAAACACCGATGTAATTCGGTTTGTGTTTCGTCGTAAAACTCGTAAGCAAGCAAGCAAGTCGTGTATAGCGCGTTTCTACACAAGAGACAACACATACACAAGCATCGTGCGTTGTCCGTGGGATACTCGGGCGATATTCGTACGATGTCCGGTGAATAGGCCGGTTATCGTCCGGACATCATAGGATAATCGGCCGATTAGTATTAGATGTTCGGTCGGTATTCACTGCCTCGCCGGCCCCCCAAAAATTCTCTTTGGAATCAGACGCCGTACGATTACCAGACGGTCTTCGGACGGCCTCCGGACGGTGCCATTTATGTAAATGATGTGTGACAAATTTTTTGACCGGTGTTGTCCGATGTCGGAAAAATGGCCAAAACCAGCGGTGTACTCCCGATCACCCCCTATCCCCGGATACCGGCCGATCTTTGTGACCAAAGCATTACTTGTGTGAAAATGTAAATTATATTTTTTACCTGTAAGAGATTGGGTATGAATTGGAAGGATGTGTAACTTTGCCTAGAATAGTAGTTATACTAACTAGTCAGAAGTGTAAGATTACAATTAACAGTACTGAACGATCCCTTGAGGCTTTTTATCCCTACGTATACCCACACCTTCCTCCCTTTGTTCGGCTCCCGTAAGATCTCCACACAGGTAAGTCATCTGCACACCTGTAATGACCCCCACGGCTCTCCATCCCCGCAGCGGTTATTTGTGTGTCCCAGTATATAATTAGCGTTGAAATGACAACTAGCAAATAGGCGAAGTGAATAAAATGATCATTTGGATGCTCATATAAAAAGCTAAACATTGTGAAATCACATGGTTTTTTTTTTAAATATGTTTTTAATGTTTATAGTTCACCCTATATTCAGTTAGATATTATTTCTTATCAATATATGGATATTATGAAAAAAAATAGAATTTAAATCATGAATAGATTTAAAATTGAACGTCTAGAAAAAGAGGAGTTTAACGACAGTTTTTTGTTTTTGTATAATGATTTCCTCATTTTGAAATACTTACAATAAACCAGTCGTCGTTGAATCTAAACAAAACACATCCACGGTATAATCAAGTGGTCTTAAATATATTGTAAGACAGTACGTTTCAAGTTTTATTCAAACTTTTGGCCATTTGACCAATCAGTATACAGTGTACAATGCATTTTACAAAATCATAGACAATAATCAAAGGAAATAATGGACAAAGTGAAAAGAGTGGAGACAGTGTTGATCAGTTATGGTAATCTTAATTTGTTTGTCTCATAGATGAATTTACCCAGTAAACATAGTTCTTTAATATTGTGGACACTCAATAGCTTAACAACTTTGAACACAGATGTTTTTTTCCAGTAATAATTTTTGATAAATTTAGCTCTGAGATTTTCTTTAGAACAAACTAATAAAAAATGATACTCGTCCTCCACTTCAGATGTGGAGTTACATTCTTTACAATACCTACGTTCTCTAGGTGTGTTATTATACCTTCCATATTCTACTACCAAATTACGGGTAGACGTACGTATTATAGTTATACAAATGCGGTATTTCTTTGGCGAGTTTTCCAATGAGGCTATAAGGGATTGCATGCCTTGATCAGAAATTCTTTGTTTTATCAATAATAATATTATATTTAACTGAGAACTGTATGGATTTAACCAAAGTTCACCAAGACCTAGATTGTTTAATTCATCTCTTACTGCTGTAATCCAGTAAAAATTGTTTATACTACATTATTTCAATAAATATTTAAATGTAGTAGATACAATACAATTTTCAGATTCCAAAATCTTAAAAAAATATTTTATCATTCTGATTTTTCTCATCCAATTTAAAGGTAAACGACCCCATTCAAGATAAAGCATTTTGTTATTGGCCGATTTCTTAACTTTCATTAATTTCTTACAAAAAATCAATATGAACTTATTCAATATCTGAAGCTTTGTGAATACACCAAATTTCACTCCCGTAGAAAAGGATACTTCCTACATATGTATCGAAAAGGTGGAGCATAGTTTTAGTATTAAGGTTTAATGTTGAACACTTAGAAAACAGTGCAAACATAGCCTTTCGCCCTTGTACAGCTAGTTGCTTTTGGATAGAACTGAATTTACTGTTGTAATTTAAAAGAATACCAAGGTAAGGAAACTGATTAACACATTCAACTTTGCTTCCTTTGTAATACCATTTTTCATTATTACCTAATTTCCCACCTTTTCTAAAAACTACAATTTTAGTTTTTTTCAATATTTACTGTTAAATTCCATTCAGTACAATACTTTTCTAAATTGTCAATCATATCTTGGAGACCTTCTACTGTCTCGGAGAATAAAACTAAGTCATCAGCATATAACATAAGATACAAACTGAGTTCCTCAAATTTATAACTACCCTTACATTGTTGTATAAAATAGGATTCAAAATCATTTATACACAGCGAAAAAACATCGGTGACAAAATTTCGCCTTGTAATAATCCAACTCTGTTCGGGAAGAAATCAGACAATTTTCCAAAGTTACTTTAGCACAAGATTTCACCTGAGAATACATCGACTTAACAACTTTTAAAAGTTTTCCTCTTATCCCAAGTTTTGATAACTTATACCATAAATTGATTCTATTTACCAGGGACGTATATGTGAGTCTCACATATACGTCCCTGTATTTACATTATCAAAAGCTTTCCGAAAATCGACAAAGCAGCAATATAATCTTTTCTTGTTATCAAATGATTTGGTTATAAAAGAGTGCAAACAAAATATAGCATCAACCGTACTAAGACCGGGTCTAAACCCAAATTGGGCATCAGTTATGACATCATATGTTTCTGACCATTCTAATAATCTATTATTCAAGACTGACGCGAATAATTTTCCCGAACAGCTTACTATACTGATACCCCTAAACTTATTAGGGTCAGTCACGTCACCCTTTTTATGTACCGGTGTAATTACAGCAACAGCCCAATCGGCAGGATAGAGACCAGAATCCAATATATTGTTAAAAAGTTTACACAAAATAGGTAATAAAATATCCTTCCCTGCCAATAAACTTTCATTTAAGATACAATCAATACCAGGAGACTTCCCCTTCTATAAATTACGGATAGCTTTGCATATTTCATCAACAGTAATTAATTGGTCCAACTCTTCATATAAGGGTATATCATTGGAATAGTTGTGGAAATGCTGAGGTTCTTCATTAGAGTTATCGCCCCTGGCAAGATTTCCGAAATGATCATATAGAAGATTCATCTCAATTTTAGGTTTCTTGGATTTACCTGTAGTGAACTTTTTGTAAAATTCTTTTGGGTTTTTAATCTCATGTATTCAAGCATATCACCTTCAAACTTTAAATATTTCCTTTTCTTCATAGATTCTTTTAATTTATAAGCCCTCTTCTTCTCCACTAGCAGAGCATGATTAGTTACAGTTTTTTCCCTGTTAAAGATAAACAGTGCAGATTTATATGACTTGTATAAAGTATTTAGTTCCACATCAAACCAGGGTTTATTTGTATCATAATTAATTGTCCCATCAGGGCATACAGAGCTGCCATTTTACAGAGAGTCACAATTTCTAGTAGATTTCGCAAGTAGAGGTTCGATAGATTTCAAAAGTATTTCATTAAAGCCACTTACACTATTATCAATATCAGACTGAGTAACCACGTCAGGAATAGTTACAGCATTATATAAGTCATCTTGATTTTCATATAACAAATTCAAAAAGCAGTCCTTCAGATCATCATTCCATTTGTACAATGGTTTACGCTCACCGTTTTCATTGATATCATATATACATGTATTAACAGGGTAACTCCTCCATTTTAAATGTACATGCAAAGGGGCGTGGTCTGAAAAATCATTGAAGTTAGAAAGTATGAATTGTTCCAGGATATCAAAAACAGGATATGTAATTATACAATAGTCAATCGTACTTATACCATTATAGCCATAATAGGTGAAATCATTGGAGTATCCTTGTTTGTCTCTTCCATTACATATACGTATATTACATGACCTACATAGCTTTATCAGGCGATTACCGAAAGTGTTAATTACTACATCCGGGTTATGTCTGATATTAAGGTTGATAACAGGATCATAATCGAAAATATCTGAGATATGATTTTTTATACTGGAATGTATGGAATCATTTTCTATAGAATCCGGTAAACTACCTGTACGACCATCATTATATCCCCAAGGGAACTGTAATTTACAATGCAATTTTCAAGTTCAAAAAATAGGTCACAGTTGTATGTTTTATAATACATTGTATATAGAACTAGAGGGTGGCAGTACACACATGCTATGTATAAATCACTGGGATTATCAATTAGATTATGTGAGACCTTTAACCATATGATTGAATCATATATTGTTTCAATTATAGTTACATAGTTAACTAACATACTTTTAACCATTATAACAATCCCGCCACCTTGTTATCTTGATCCTAGTAATCTAGGATAAACGTAACATGAAAACCCATCAACTGATAGGGAATAATCATTGGGAATCAAACATTCACACAGAAAGACTATGTCATGTGACTGAATGTAACTTTTAAACTTTTTGACTTCAGTTTGCTGTCAAGACCACCATTCACATTCCAGGAAAGAACTTTACAAGTGTGGGGTATGTCCCCAATCTCCACATTGTCCTATGCCTGACTGCCTTGACCAACAAAGCCTCGAGAGGCATTGCATTTACCACGCCCTCTACCACGCCCAAATGTGCGAGGAGGGGCGTGTGACTGACCATGTCCCTTCAAAGCGGACCTCGTTACCCTACCATCCCGACCATGCGTGCCGGGTGGGATGCGCGTCATCCTTGGTTGGGACGAAATGTCACCTGTACCTTCATGATCCCTGGTCCTCCGTTCCTCAACACCACAATCAGAGGAATTGCAGGGATCACGAAAATGTCCAGAATGAGCGCGATTGAGGCTGGCCGCGCCGACTCTCTGTTCCTCGACTGGTTGGCCAGGAGAACTAAGAGGCGTACTCGATTAATGAATTATTACAAGGAAATGATAGGCCTGTCGATATTCTCGTATAAAAACGAGCAAGCATTTCAAAAAAAAAAAGAAAAAAAGGATTCACAGTTACCTTGACACGAAGTCTTGCGAAAATATGGTGATTTAAATGAAAATATTTCTTCGGAGACCTGTGTTTTCAATCATTTAAGCAACAGTTTCTTTATTGCATGAACAAGTAATTCCCCCGTATCTCCGTTCAAAGACTGTAAAAATCGGTACAAATATATCCGGTCAGCATGATGCCGGAAATCGATTCAGAATTTACTCTATTGTCGTAAACAACTAAAGACGACTGCTTTATTCACAATTGATGCCATTTTCGATGAAAATGTGTTTGATTATTGTTTAAAACCAATAATTTTCTTTTTAATCTTGAGTTGATCAGAGACTTATAAGGCTTTCTACATTTCTGAGTTGGCGACTTCACCGCACACTAGCTGGACATCACGGACTTAGATCGCCTAGATATGTTCTATACAGACATCCTGTAGGTCACTCAGCAGTACAGCCTTCTCTTTGCTGTTGATTATAAAAAGGTTATTATTACATTACGTTCTTCTTTGCAGCGCCTTCTTATCGGACAGACAGTCACACAGTGCTCCACGCCAGTTTCAAACTTTTGCCTGTGTCTAAATGACAATTAGGACGAATGATATGAGATCAAAATATTAAATAAACGAAAGACAACATTCCGACTGTACACGCGAGCGTCCTGGGTTCGATTCACCAAAGTCTATTTTGGTATCTATGCTGATCGGGCAATATCATTGATGCCGTTCGAAGAACAGTCCCACTACAAACAGAAGACATTACATCTCGAGGACAGAAGAAGGCAAACACATACAGTGAAACCTCTCTATTAAGACCACCCTAGGGACCATAACCAAAGTGGTCTTAATAGCGGGGTGGTCTGAATTGGAGAATATTCATCAGCACAGAACTAGTAAAACTAGTACATCTCATAACATAATGTTATACATGTACCTCATCTGTACAGTGGCTTGCTAGGGTGTTGTATCAATGAATGCTTTTGTTTGAATGACTTATATTTCTATCATCTGTGAATACGAAATCATTTTGCAAATAGGGGAAAATTTGTTCATCACGCAAACATATTAAAGGGTTTTGGCCACGATTTTTCATAATTTCATATTTCAATCTCATTTGATGCCACAATACGTGTAATGACCGATACCCCTTCTCCCTCGGTGTCTGGAAAATGGACAGGCAGGTCACGCCTCATTTATATTAGCCTAGTGAATATGCATATTTTGACCGGGATTCTAGGTCACGTGATGTGTGACGTCATTGAGGCACAACGTACCCGATACCTGTACCTATTCTGATACTCCCATTACATATTTATCTCCTATCTGCAAGTATAAGTATGGACTTCCTATCTTATTTCTTGGTGCAAGTAATGACAGTAACCAATACATGTTATGTGGTTAAAATTATCAATCGTCATTAATGATCTTGTCAGAAAAATAAAACTATCTAATTCCGATTTTTGCATGAACTGCATTAAATTCGAGACCGTGACGTCTCAGTAACTCCAAGCTTAGAGACAGTGATACAATTTACACATCCTGATTTTACAGTTATGTAAGTTATCTGTAGCCTTACCTGTCATACATATACTGGTATCTTCCCACTCAGCCAACATATCCTATAATAGTATAGGGCACAGGTAGTGTTGTTACAGGGTGAGAACAATAGGTACTAATTACAGGTAAGGCTATAGTCTGTTTTTGGAAAGTGTCTAATTCTCAGGTAACAACTTACATGTGGAATTATTTTGAACTTAAATTTATTTATTTTATCTCATTTTTTAAAATACTGAAGTTTAGAGAAAACACATTTGCAACAAAAATATAATGTGTATATGGAGGACTCAACATAAAACAATTATTTAAACAAGCCTTGTTCAACTTACATACAAATTGATAAGCTCTGAAAACTTAATAATATACATACAGAATCAGACCATTTTGATTCAAAATACATGTATTCTGTTTCGAACTTAAGATGGGACTTTCATTTATTGAAACATGATATCACTTATAAATACATTGTTAGTTTTCTTGGTGTTACCTTATTTGAGAGACTTGTCTATAACTCCAGTGGAAATGTTTAGGAAATGTTCACACAGAGACGTATAAAAAATGGCTTTATACGTCTCTTGCATTAGCTTCTGTGGAATTCTTGTTTAAACCTTATAACAGCTATAAAGTTTAAGTAAAAGCTATCTAAACTTTGGAAAATACCTTAGATTTTGTTTTATTAATGATACCTTAAATTTCCAGCATTTATAATATTCGCTAGCTGAAGAAGTTTTAGAGTGTATAGAATAAACTTTTTTTCATTTGAGTACAGATATTTTCATAAGTTCATTTTTTGAATTTTATTATTTATTACTTTTATTACTATGCATTGAATCATACTTTTTGATAAAAAATCTCCAAAATGAAAGACAAAAATGAACAAACAAATAAACAAGAACAAATACTCTGGTGCCTTTATCTCTTGTCTCAATCCCTTAATAATCAAAGTTCAAGTATAATTCTTTGATACTTATTGTTTATAATATTGTAATTTTGTTAACATGAAATAGAAACATTATCCAGTATTTCATTAGAAAGCCAGTTTGATTTTATAATGCTTTATATATGTTTCCTGCTAGCAACTGTTCCAGTTCTTACCCCTATTAAAAATAAATAAAATAGTTTGACATATAGATCCGTTATTGATACCATGTAACTGATTTTATGGCTCATTCCCCGAACACCAACTCTGGTAACATGAAAGAAATGTGTTTATATAGGAAATCCTTTGAAGTTTAAGTTATAGTCTGTTTCAACTAAGAATGTCAAATCATTTAATTTGTAGATATGATACTTAGTCAGTATTAAATGAAATTAACAAAATATTCTCATGTATTATAGCTTTAAGTAATAGAAAATTATCATTAAATATTATATTTTAGATTCAATAAATAGAAAGTAATCATTAAATTACATTAAATACTTGAAAAATAAATTTCCTTAAACGAATTATTTAAAGCATATATTGATAATAAAATGAATTTTCTATTAATACATGTATTTTAGTATATTAACTGAAAACCATTAAATGAAAATGACATATAACACACAATAACAGAAAACATCAAACTGATGTCACACAAATTAAGCACAAACCTTAACAAGTTTAACTTTTATATTCTGTGATATAAATAAGGCATTTGAAAGGGTTCGGCATGTAGGTATTTGCAAAAACTTTACAAAAATGGTATAAAAAGGAAAATTATTTGAGTGGTTAAGAGCTTAAAGAGGCATCACGGTAAAACTATATTTTTTATGCTTATTTAGAATTATTGTATATATGAATTAAATGTATACTTTTGTGGAAAATTAATGGGCGATAAACGCTAAAATATGTTCTCAAAAATTTTAATTGATAATTAAAAAAGGGAATCACTATTCGTTGATCAACGATTTGGACATGTAAATTTTTTTGCATCACATATGATAACGCATGCGCATAACATGCTACATCGGTAAACAAAAAATGGCGATCCGCGTGACCTACATGTAACTACCAAGCGAAACGTGGCCGAATGGTCAAACTTTAACGTAAGGATTATATTACGGAAGCATAATGAGGGATGGGAAGTATTCAAGGGAGAGACTAACAGCCCAATTGCTTGCATGTTACAGTTTTCTTCTGGATAGCCGGTGACACAGTTTTTAATTGGTTTTGGGGCCTCCCAAGGATAACTCTTTCATTCCTCTGTTACATGAAATGCGTGTGTAAAACTTGAAAGCATGTATTGTAATATTCCCTTTATAATATTCCAGTAAAACGGCATTATTGAATTGCTGAAGAGAAAGACCTTTTCACATACAAGAAAACCCGTATTGGGGTGTTACGTTGTAAAACGCCGGTATAGGGCGATTGAGTTTAATGTATACAGATTCAATTTGGAAAAATGAATAAATTTATGTCATCATGTGCGGATAAAAAAATCTTGTCATACCTAATCTATAAAATTCGGATTATACAAATATGATCGGGTTTGGACCCCGGTATTAAATTTGATATGAATCAAAATATATGCATTATATAAGTGAAGTCATTAATTCATAAAAAAAGTATATACATGTATGTCCCATGTCTGCAGTTGTGTTAAAAAAGTTAACGAACCTTTAAATTTACATAAAAAAGTAAAATGAATCATAACAAATATAAATGGATTAAGTATTGGACAATTATCTTCTCGACAAGTTCCAAATTTGATATATATATTATACATGTATTCTACATGTTTAGTGCGTGGTGCGTCATATGATTGCACGGACTTCCGTGATACATAATTGTAAGTGTTAAAGAATGTTGACGCTGAAAGTTGGATAGATTTTAGATGAATATATAGATAATCTGAAAAAAAAATCTTGAAGACATCGAGTTGTATAAAAAAAATCGGAATCATTTCATTTTATTTTTGTACTTTTCAATGCATGCACACCTTTTGTGAAATGGTTCTAAATGAGGATTCGTGAAGATAACTTTTTACAGAAATTAAGGTTTGCCCTATGGTTGTCATCGTCGGAAACCCACATGACACTGTTAAACGTAAATGTGATTCAATAAATCTATACACGGACTTTGTGTCTGGTTCATCATCGGACGTACATGTATATATACATTACGCGTCCCCTCTTGGGCCCCTTCATCAATCGGACCGAGAACGCTGTCACCTGACACGTGATCAGCGCTATTTTTATCGGGCTTTCCCGAGGAATGCAATTTTGCAAGTAGCTAATAAACACATTTTGAGTGGACTTTGAATATTGAAATAACAGGAAAATGTATCTGGTAGTGCAGACAGCATGTACATTCAAGAACTTCTTTGTAGACTTCCCCGGGATGCTCCTTTAATACATTGATGGATACCAAGCAAATACCTTTATATCTGCAATAGTTCCTCAAGGATCTGTTCTTTGGCCCTTTTTATTTCTATCATTTATTGATATAACTGCTGATGTAACTTCTTATATTAACTTGTTTGCAATTGATATTACTTCTCTATATGTTATTGAAGATAGTGATGGTGACCTTAATACGCATGCTGATCATACTAAATGATGATATTTCATCAATCTCTGCTTGGGCTAATCAATGAATGGCAAATTATTTTAAATTCATGCAACTAAAACAGTAGCATTAACTTTTACTCTTAGCTTTCTAATCCTCATTCACCTCTTTTCTTTAATAACCATACTATACCAAAGCATGACTGCCGAAAACATATTGTTTCTATATATGGGTGATCTTTAAGGATAAAATAATTTAGATGTCTTTTCAATAGTGTAGTTTACCAACTAATTCAACTATACTTAATTATACTACCTCATACATTTATATACATTGTTTATAAAGCACTAAAACACTCTATATATATAAGTAATTCATATTTTAATAAGGTAGTTCTAAATATGTCATTTAAAAAGTCATAATAAAGGTATGAGAGTGTTTGAGAAAGGGATCTTCAATTGATAAAACATTATACTGCTAAGTTTCTTTTCCATCTACACCGAAATAAAATTTGAAATGTCAATGTATATATACAAAATGGATAACGGAAACTGGTTATCTTTTTTGGGAAAGACTTAAATAGGCTCAGCCTGCTTTTATTGATACATTTGTATACTATTTCTTTGTAGTTCCTCTTTATATGTCTTGTATAAATGCTAAAAAATTTTCAAATTAAATATATGACAATAATTAACACAAATCTGAAACTTAAATACATATCAATAAATATATGATAATTTACACATACATATATCTGAAAGAAGGTGTAATAAATCATTAAAATGATTTTCCTAAATGTGCAGTTGTTTTATGCAGTACCTATTTATCATTATTTGTTTGCAAATATCATTAGTTATTGAGTATCTGATTAGTTACCAGAAGTTGATTTACCTGTGTAATTTACCTGTACAACATTTCTGCTATAGACTATAACTCACTATCATCACAACTGACCACCCAGGTAAACATGTTTTTATAAGCAGAGTTGGTGTTCGGGGAAGTCCCCGATTTTATCATCAGATCATAATTTATTTGTTTTGTGAAGCTCAAGAGCACTTACAACTTCTTCCTTGCTTAAAACATTATTTAGTTGAAACCATCTAAGTTAAATTGTAAAAGATTTTATGACGTTTTGTATATATGTATACAAAATAATTTCACTAAAACTTTGAATCCATCTGGAACCGAATATGAATCCATTCCTACCATTTTCCAGGTAACCAACTGTCATCTGAGTGTTTGCCAGTATGAAACAAATATAGTTGTTTATTACAGTCTAAGTAAAAGATGATTATTTGAAAAGTACAAAATAAAAACAAAAACCTAAAATAAGAATTTTAAAGTGCAAATTTGTTCACTTAAATTTAGAATGCATAATTATTCATTGTTTCTATATGTATTTACGTTCGTAATTTCGGACTTATAAAGCATTGAATCAAATTCCGTGATTTAATGTAAAAACAAAGACACAATGTATATGTGTTAAATACGTCTCTGATAAAAAATAATGGTATAATCACAGACTTAGATTATGTTATCTTAAGTCCGTGGTATAATTATGTTTTTGGTGAAATTGTTTATTATGAATTTTTTTTCATTCTTTTATTATGTTTTTTTTTTCAATCACAAAGTATCTTTTTCATTCTTTTAATTACAAAGTATCTTTTATTGTAGTTGACTTATTTTAACTTGGAAATAAAAGAACAGGTGATTTATACCAGGGACGTATATGTAAGAGGGATAGGTAACTGTCTCTATCTGCTTGTAAATATCTAGCGAGATGAATTCACAGTTACCTCCCCTGATTTTAGCGCCCTCTAGCGTTTACCGTATGGCTTCCACGCCGCTTCGATGATCGAAGAAATTGCCGTGAAAACAGACCACTTGAAGTAAGTATTGCACCATCATTACGGTTCACTGTTGATACAAGTTGTTTAAACAACATTTTATTAACAATTGTTTCAGTATGGATGGCGTTGACGCCTGTGATTTTGGTCATATTTTCGTTTCTCTCACAGTCATGGAGATGGAGATCCAAAAAATGGCCGCCCGGTCATGAATGGATATAACACGGGTCTTTGAAATACCTGCTCCGGTTGAAACCAATTATCTCAATAACTACTCGACCAATCGATTTAATTTTTGAACCTTTTTAAAGCTGAGTGTTTTTCACATGTATTACTACATTGTTTGTGACAAATGTGTATGATATAAACTAGTTAAATATTTCATTGATGTTTGTCAATTTTACAACATGGCCGCCCATTCGTGAATGGAAATAACACGGGTCTTTGAAATACCTGCTCCGGTTGAAATCAATTATTTCAATAACTACTCGACCAATCGATTTAATTTTTGAACCATTTTAAAGCTGAGTGATTTTCACATGTATTACTACATAATTGTAAAAAAATTGTATGATATAAACTAGTTAAATATTTCATTGATGATTGTCAATTTTACAACATGGCCGCCCACTCGTGAATGGAAATAACACGGGTCTTTGAAATACCTGCTCCGGTTGAAACCAATTATCTCAATAACTACTCGACCAATCGATTTAATTTTTGAACCATTGTAAAGCTGAGTGATTCTCACATGTATTACTACATGTTTGTAACAAATTTGTATGAGATAGAATAGTTAAATATTTCATTGATGATTGCCAATTTTACAACATGGCCGCCCAGCCTCTGTAGTGAACGTAGGCTACATATGTAGAGTATATAGGCCTATACAGTCCCTGTAACTTACATGTATTTGAGGCAGTACAGCTCCTGTAAAACTTAACATATACTGGTAAATTGTGCATCTGTGTAATGTATATACAGTCCCTGCTATATGCACGCAAAAGGACACTTGCTAAATACTTGGGCACATGCTGTCTTGTAGTCTCATTATAGAATAGAAGATTGACCAAAAAAAAAGAATATATATACATAATGCACATGTCATGTATAGTGGAGCACCTGTTAGATATTTGTACTACTAGGTATCATTGCCATCAACAATTATGATTTTAAGATTATGTGTATCAATATGAGTTATCTATTGTAATGAGAGTCTAAACATTGATATGATGAAATGATTAGTAGACATTAAACTTTAACTTGATCTATTGATGTATTTTCAGGTATGTGACCCAGGCAGATTCAGGAACCTTCCAATCATTTAAATCTCCAGCATCTGTTTGTTGTCGCTGCTTGTGACTAAAAGACATATTCAGTGAAGTGCGAGAATTATGACTATCATATTTCGAATGTATTTGAGAAAATTAAAATTATAGATATATAGATTCTGTTTCTGTTATTTTTTTTATGAAATTAATCTGATCATATCATGCAGCCTTTGGTATAAATTCCTGAACATGAATGTACCATCAACAAGGATACGGATATTAATTAAAATAACTTTACACGGGTTAATGTAATAATTTGGACCGTATATATAAAACTGAAGGAAGCAAAGAAATGATACAATCTGCCTAAACAGGGATTTATATATAAACATGGTCTCCTAAGTTAGATTACCGGTATGTATAAAAACCATATAGCACACATAGATTGACAGCATGTCTGTTGAACAACATTGACCACCCTGTTTTAATCTTTGCTCAGAAAAAAAATAAACCAAAAAAGATTTTTTTTTTCAAAAACTCATTTTTATAACTTGGATATTTATAATTAACGGGAGACTATCTTGGATTTTGAGTGAATTGTTTATGATCGATAATTCAAGGACAGTACTAGTTACTGGGTGGATCTTTCTCAAAATCTAAATCTAGTACAAAGACATGAATTCCGAATCATTTGCCGTGGTAGACAAGTCGAGAATCGGACTTTTAATAATGATTCAAAACCATGGCTTGGTAGCTACATCAACCAGACAGTAATATACCTAGACACAGTGGCAACAATAATCATTCAACATCATAAATGAAGACCTACTAATTCAAAATCTAATCATATATACCCAGTATGAAATGATAAACGCAATCAACACACGAGTGTTGACATGACAGCGGAAATAATCTGTTGAGCTACTGCGCAAGCGCACACTGGGGGAAAACCGCTGTCGCTAACTTCACGGTTCGGTGCACAAGTACAAAAGCTCTCGCTAGACCATCGTCCAAATAGGTCAGTTACCTATCCCTCTCACATATACGTCCCTGTTTATACTTGTAAATATATTGAAACAGACTATACTCAGATTTGTCCTGGTAAATACAGGTAATGTTGTTTTAAGATGTTGGCTGAGTGGGAATGAACCCATATACTAGCCAAAAGGCATTTGTGGTACACTACCTGTGAGTTGTGGCAGGTGTACTAATTACCCTGTAATTAGGCTAGTAACCTTGGCAAAACCTGACGATGTTAATTAGGTTAAACTGTATATGTATCACATACATACGATGTTTCTGATTTTTTTTTAAAGTTTTATTATATTTGTAAAAATGGTGATGCTGATACTATTGCGTTTTTTATTTAAATAATTGCAAATTTTAAAATATCAACATAAACATTTGGTTATTGGATTTTTCAAGGACGTATATGTGTCCCTGGATTTATGATATATTCTCAGGGGCTGATCCAAGAATTGTAGATGCGTTAATGTGACACACTTTCACTTTATGATATAAACCAAAACTAATCCAGATCTTATTTATGAATACTGTATGAAAAACAAGATTTAAACTCGTCAAATTATTTGAATCCTAGTTAAAATGAATATCACCAACTGGAGTGAGTCTAACAAAATTCATATTTTTATCGTGTTTGAATTTCACATATATTTAGACTACTGTTTCTGTTTAAGAACAATTTAAAGAATATGACGCAGTATTTTTCTGCGCTAGAATTTAGAGTAATCATTTCAAACTGCAACCACTTCAACCCAAAACTGGTTGACTAAGAGATGTTGTAAAAACGTATACAGTAATCGTAGGAAAACACTTTTCTAATATATTTCAATACTCATTAGCGTATGTTATTTGTTTTTTTTTCATGGCCACAGACTTTATCATTGGAACATATTTAATCATTCCACACAAATAGACTGGTGTGTTACTGAATCAAGTGAAATAAAAAAGTTGGGAAGAGCCTTTAATTTTTGCAAACCGATTTCAGCCACATTTTAAACAATATTTCAATTTAACACAAATAATTCAGACTGTCATGTTTTCACATCTATTTGTGACAATGTCAACTTTATTTAAACTAGGCCGAAATTGTTTGACTTTGTTTAATTTACTTCATCATCTCCACAAAAGATACTGTACTGTTGACGTCATGATATATAATACTTCTGAAGTACTTACGAAAATGTTTAAAGGCCCAATATACGTAACTTTCGGCAAAACTTTAAGCGAAAATCAAGCCTTATAACTTACTATATTTATAGATTTAGTTAAGATTAACTGATATCAACAATATTCAAGATGAATAATTTCGCGGTTACCGGTACAGCAGCATTTGAAACACGCTATTTGTAAACACGCGTCCATTTCGAACCGTCTTCTACCTTCAGTTTGTTGTTGAAGTGGGCCCCACCTGAATTATTTTCAGTTCTTTGGAATTTTTTTGTCAAGAGTTTCTTGTTAGTTACCGCTCATGTTTACTTCGTTTTAGGCTTATTTTTGCATGGGTATCATCTGGATTTTTTTTCAGAATTTTTCAGAATCACGAAATTTTGCCTGAAGTTACGTATATTGGGCCTTTAATTGTACAGTGTAAATAGTTTGTATTAGCAAACCAAATTATTTTAAAATCACCAAGATCAAACACGGAGTATATTACCGCACACTTTATATGCAATCAAGGAAGATTTGATGTTTGCGAATTTTACATGTTGTGGTAACAACTTGGAATACATATTCATGAATCGATCAGCAGTGTATGGTGTTTTAATTCAATTCCAGCTAAATAAAGTCACAAATTCAATACAATAAATTTAAAAAAAAATTATATTTCAAGAAAATGGCTCCGTCCGGTAACATACTCACAACCGCTCTATGCGTGTCTGTTGCAACTGTATTCATATATTATCTATAGAACCAATATGTAACGTGTCTGTAAAATCATAATGTCCGTTCCAGACCTTTTAGTTCCGTGGTCCTTTAATTTGTAGAAGAACTATTTTTAGCAAGAGGCGGATGTGTAATACCAGGGACGTATATGCGAGACATATACGTCCCTGGTATTACACACTAACATTACGATGTTTTAAAACGGCATTTCCTATTTCCTTTCTTAAGTTTACAAGTACATACTTACATTTTTCAAGATATTTTATTCATTAATCAAAAGAATTAAACAACAATCAAGATTGACTTACATGTCGAATTCAATAGTCGTTTCTTCGTCTATGTACCACTGATCAGTTTACCTGAGTCAGTCAGTTGTGCTTCAATGACGTCACATGTACCACGTGACCGGTCAGCTCATTAAAATTCTCGCCAGTCGGGAGCGGTCAACTTTGACTATCAATATCTAGATCCCGGGACACAATCGAATGCTTGTTGATGGGCTAATCAGTATTTATTGAAATGTGCTACAAGTTTAATCACTTTTTACGAGATTTTCAAAATCGTGGCCAAAACCCTTTAAGAGCCATAATCAAATGTGCAAGGAATGGTCATCGAAAATGTGGAAATGACGTAATCAAAGCTGTATCCGTCTCTCTCTACACAGTTACAAATCACGATTTATAAATGTCCTTTATCTTCGCCAAAGTATCCTATTACCTGTGAATTCGCAGGTAAGGTAATTACCTATAGGCCTTACTTGTGGTGCTATCGCCGAAGGGCATTGATGGTCGATCCTCCAACTAACATGGGTAGTAGGCTGAACGAGCGACGTATATGTGTCCCTGAGTGAACTGATCTGATATATCAGGGACGTATATACGTCCCTGGATATATATATAACCACTGGTGGCCGACAAGGCTCCTCAATGTTGGTTCTACCAGGGACGTATACATGAGACACATATATACGTCCCTCGTTCTACAATGTACCATTTTACTGAAATTTTCGAATTAAATTTCGCCATAACTAGTAGGTGGATTGCCACCAGGTTTAAGTGAAAATTAATTGTTTATGAAAATGTCACACTTTATCGAAGCAGAGACCAGGGACGTATACGTCCCTGCAGAGACGTATAAAGCTTTATTCGTCTCTGATCAAAGGAAACATGCATAGCTAGATGTTGATAAGGATGGCGTGTGTGATTTCTTTAAAACCACAACTGAAAAGGGTTACGACATTTAAATAACATTTAATGTACCATATATGAATGTGTATAAGATGGAAAATAAAATTCAAATTGCATGCAAAGAATATCATCAATACATATTGTTGAGTTTTATGGCTATGTATAATTGTTATATCCGTGTTTCAATATAAATTATTTGAATACTTTTTGTCTAACTGCCTATCACTCAACAAAATTATGATACAACAATTTACAGCATTATCAATTTCTTAATTTAATAGCCTTATATACATATTTACTCGGGGAGCACAGTTCTTTCATATATATTTTTTCACAATACAAGACATACATAATACTGTATATTATACATGGTTGTAAATTAATTCATACCATCATCATCATCATCATCATCATCATCATCATCATCATCATCATCATCATCATCAACAACATCATCATCATCATCATCATCATCATCATCATCATCATCATCATCATCATCATCATCATCATCAACATCATCATCATCATCATCATCATCATCATCATCATCATCATCAACATCATCAGAGTAGTAATTAATAATCGTCATTATCATTGTCAACCACTATTATGTAAATTACCATGTACGAACACACATGAGATACTGATACAGGAACAAAACATAATATACGACATCAAAACAAACTTGGTATAGTATATACATAGGGTATGTATGGAATGTTGTAATGGTGTGTATGGTATACAGAACTAGGGTATTATGGAATGTTGTAATGGTGTGTATGGTATACAGAACTAGGGTATTATGGAATGTTGTAATGGTGTGTATGGTATACAGAACCATGGTATGTATGGAATGTTGTAATGGTGTGTATGGTATACAGAACTAGGGTATGTATGGAATGTTGTAATGGTGTGTATGGTATACAGAACCATGGTATGTATGGAATGTTGTAATGGTGTGTATGGTATACAGAACTAGGGTATTATGGAATGTTGTAATGGTGTGTATGGTATACAGAACTAGGGTATTATGGAATGTTGTAATGGTGTGTATGGTATACAGAACTAGGGTATGTATGGAATGATGTAATGGTGTGTATGGTATACAGAACTAGGGTATGTATGGAATGTTGTAATGGTGTGTATGGTATACAGAACTAGGGTATGTATGGAATGATGTAATGGTGTGTATGGTATACAGAACTAGGGTATGTATGGAATGTTGTAATGGTGTGTATGGTATACAGAACTAGGGTATGTATGGAATGATGTAATGGTGTGTATGGTATACAGAACTAGGGTATGTATGGAATGTTGTAATGGTGTGTATGGTATACAGAACTAGGGTATTATGGAATGTTGTAATGGTGTGTATGGTATACAGAACTAGGGTATTATGGAATGTTGTAATGGTGTGTATGGTATACAGAACTAGGGTATTATGGAATGTTGTAATGGTGTGTATGGTATACAGAACTAGGGAATGTTGTAATGGGGTGTATGGTATACAGAACTAGGGTATTATGGAATGTTGTAATGGTGTGTATGGTATACAGAACTAGGGTATTATGGAATGTTGTAATGTGTGTATGGTATACAGAACTAGGGAATGTTGTAATGGGGTGTATGGTATACAGAACTAGGGTATTATGGAATGTTGTAATGGTGTGTATGGTATACAGAACTAGGGTATGTATGGAATGTTGTAATGGTGTGTATGGTATACAGAACTAGGGTATTATGGAATGTTGTAATGGTGTTTATGGTATACAGAACTAGGGTATTATGGAATGTTGTAATGGTGTGTATGGTATACAGAACTAGGGAAAGTTGTAATGGGGTGTATGGTATACAGAACTATGGTATGTATGGAATGTTGTAATGGTGTGTATGGTATACAGAACTAGGGTATGTATGGAATGTTGTAATGGTGTGTATGGTATACAGAACTAGGGTATGTATGACATGTTGTAATGGTGTGTATGGTATACAGAACTAGGGTATGTATGGAATGTTGTAATGGTGTGTATGGTATACAGAACTAGGGTATGTATGACATGTTGTAATGGTGTGTATGGTATACAGAACTATGGTATGTATGGAATGTTGTAATGGTGTGTATGGTATACAGAACTAGGGTATTATGGAATGTTGTAATGGTGTGTATGGTATACAGAACTAGGGTATTATGGAATGTTGTAATGGTGTGTATGGTATACAGAACTAGGGAAAGTTGTAATGGGGTGTATGGTATACAGAACTAGGGTATTATGGAATGTTGTAATGGTGTGTATGGTATACAGAACTAGGGTATTATGGAATGTTGTAATGGTGTGTATGGTATACAGAACTAGGGTATTATGGAATGTTGTAATGGTGTGTATGGTATACAGAACTAGGGTATGTATGGAATGTTGTAATGGTGTGTATGGTATACAGAACTAGGGTATGTATGGAATGTTGTAATGGTGTGTATGGTATACATAACTAGGGTATGTATGACATGTTGTAATGGTGTGTATGGTATACAGAACTAGGGTATGTATGGAATGTTGTAATGGTGTGTATGGTATACAGAACTAGGGTATGTATGACATGTTGTAATGGTGTGTATGGTATACAGAACTAGGGTATGTATGGAATGTCTTAATGGTGTGTATGGTATACAGAACTAGGGTATGTATGGAATGTTGTAATGGTGTGTATGGTATACAGAACTAGGGTATGTATGACATGTTGTAATGGTGTGTATGGTATACAGAACTAGGGTATGTATGGAATGTTGTAATGGTGTGTATGGTATACAGAACTAGGGTATTATGGAATGTTGTAATGGTGTGTATGGTATACAGAACTAGGGTATGTATGGAATGTTGTAATGGTGTGTATGGTATACAGAACTAGGGTATGTATGGAATGTTGTAATGGTGTGTATGGTATACAGAACTAGGGTATTATGGAATGTTGTAATGGTGTGTATGGTATACAGAACTATGGTATGTATGGAATGTTGTAATGGTGTGTATGGTATACAGAACTAGGGTACATTGTATATGAGGAATGTTGTAATGGTGTGTATGGTATACAGAACAATGGTACATTGTATATTAGGAATGTTGTAATGGTGTGTATGGTATACAGAACTATGGTATGTATGGAATGTTGTAATGGTGTGTATGGTATACAGAACTAGGGTATGTATGGAATGTTGTAATGGTGTGTATGGTATACAGAACTAGGGTATGTATGGAATGTTGTAATGGTGTGTATGGTATACAGAACTAGGGTATTACGGAATGTTGTAATGGTGTGTATGGTATACAGAACTAGGGTATGTATGGAATGTTGTAATGGTGTGTATGGTATACAGAACTAGGGTATTATGGAATGTTGTAATGGTGTGTATGGTATACAGAACTATGGTATGTATGGAATGTTGTAATGGTGTGTATGGTATACAGAACAATGGTGCATTGTATATAAGGAATGTTGTAATGGTGTGTATGGTATACAGAACTAGGGTATGTATGGAATGTTGTAATGGTGTGTATGGTATACAGAACAATGGTACATTGTATATTAGGAATGTTGTAATGGTGTGTATGGTATACAGAACTAGGGTATTATGGAATGTTGTAATGGTGTGTATGGTATACAGAACTAGGGTATTATGGAATGTTGTAATGGTGTGTATGGTATACAGAACAATGGTACATTGTATATTAGGAATTTTGTAATGATGTGTATGGTATACAGAACCATGGTATGTATGGAATGTTGTAATGGTGTGTATGGTATACAGAACTATGGAATGTTGTAATGATATGTATGGTATACATCACTATGGTATGTATGGAATGTTGTAATGGTGTGTATTGTATACAGAACTATGGCATGTATGGAATGTTGTAATGGTGTGTATGGTATACAGAACCATTGTATTTACGGTAGACCTACTACACGGTTTACAGTAGATTTACGGTAGACCTACTACACGGTTTACAGTAGATTTACGGTAGACCTACTACACAGTTAACTGTAGACCTACTACACAGTTTACTGTAGATTTATGGTAGACCTACTACACGGTTTACAGTAGATTTACGGTAGACCTACTACACAGTTTACAGTAGATTTACGGTAGACCTGCTACACGGTTTACTGTAGATTTACGGTAGACCTACTACACGGTTTACTGTAGATTTACGGTAGACCTACTACACAGTTTACTGTAGATTTACGGTAGACCTACTACATGGTTTACAGTAGATTTACGGTAGACCTACTACACGGTTTACTGTCGATTTACGGTAGACCTACTACACAGTTTACTGTAGATTTACGGTAGACCTACTACACAGTTTACTGTAGATTTACGGTAGACCTGCTACATGGTTTACAGTAGATTTACGGTAGACCTACTACACGGTTTACAGTAGATTTACGGTAGACCTATTACACAATTTACAGTAGATTTACGGTAGACCTGCTACACGGTTTACTGTAGATTTACGGTAGATCTACTACACGGTTTACTGTAGATTTACGGTAGACCTACTACACAGTTTACAGTAGATTTACGGTAGACCTGCTACATGGTTTACAGTAGATTTACGGTAGACTTACTACACGGTTTACTGTAGATTTACGGTAGACCTGCTACACAGTTTACTGTAGATTTACGGTAGACCTACTACACGGTTTACAGTAGATTTACGGTAGACTTACTACACGGTTTACTGTAGATTTACGGTAGACCTACTACACAGTTTACTGTAGATTTACGGTAGACCTACTACACGGTTTACAGTAGATTTACGGTAGACTTACTACATGGTTTACAGTAGATTTACGGTAGACCTACTACACGGTTTACTGTAGATTTACGGTAGACCTACTACACAGTTTACTGTAGACCTACTACACAGTTTACTGTAGATTTACTACACAGTTTATTGTAGATTTACGGTAGACCTACTACAAAGTTCACATTAGATTTACGGTACAGTACAATAATCAGTACGGTACAGGTACACCTTGTAGGTATATAGTTTTTTACTATCTATTGATCAGACTTACAATACGCGCGGTCACACAGTCAGGTCTCGGTGTCCGTATCGGTAAATCTACTTCATAAAACAATTCAGAATTCATTAGAGCAACACGCCCTTCGCCGGAAATTTCGTATTTTGTTTGTATCTTGCTCCTTTGATCTGATATACTCGTTACCTTATACAATATCTGTACTAAGACATGGCTTGTGTAGTCTGGCTTCATTGACAGGTTGGGGTTTATCTGATGAAAGCAGTATCGAATTTGTCACAAAATCCCCGTCACACATGGGTACAGGAAAATCAACGAGGATTTCCTTGTATTGCGATCACTGTGTATCCTGGTGAGGTGGGCATATATATTACTGGTGAGGGGTGATATAACGCTCTGAGAGGAGATGGTATAACATTGGTGAGGGGAGAGGGTATAACATTGGTGAGGGGAGAGGGTATAACATTGGTGAGGGGAAAGGGTATAACATTGGTGAGGGGAGAGGGTATAACATTGGTGAGGGGAGAGGGTATAACATTGGTGAGGGGAGAGGGTATAACATTGGTGAGGGGAGAGGGTATAACATTGGTGAGGGGAAAGGGTATAACATTGGTGAGGGGAGAGGGTATAACATTGGTGAGGGGAAAGGGTATAACATTGGTGAGGGGAAAGGGTATAACATTGGTGAGGGGAGAGGGTATAACATTGGTGAGGGGAGATGGTATATCACTGATGAGGGGAGAGGGTATATCACTGATGAGGGGAGAGGGTATATCACTGGTGAGGGGAGAGGGTAGGTACAAGAAATGGGTATTATAAATATGTTTATTACTGATGAAGTTAGTGGGTGTTAACAATGTGTGTTAAAATGGTGAATGGAGTAAAAAAAATCCCGTGTTGCGCCATGTTGTGATCCACTATATATAGTTTAATTGACACTTATAGTGGTGGTTATTCCCGTAACAAACTATGACCTAGGACCTGAATTCATTTACAGTGTATACTGTGTTCTGTAAACACAGGGACCTGAACATTTCCTACAGCTATTATAGAGAGTAATATTTTTCACTTGATGTCGATTAAAATGACCCCATCCTCCTTTATGATCATATATTAGCAATTTTGATAATTGTTCCAAATACCTAAAAGTGAAAAATTATCCTATAATCCTTAAAAATTGCTTTCATGATTAAAACTAACTACAAATTCTCAGGACCCTTTTTAAGAAATGTTTCTATTGTAAGTCTTAAAACATTATCAATTCTACAGAATGGAGTTAATAATTAAGTTTTCTCCGAAGTCCACGAAAAGTAACAGGGCCAACAGTTAATACAGACATCGCCTATTTTAAGGTTGTACAATAAAAACCCATAAAGGCTCTCTTGGTCGAACTATTTTAGATTATGATGACGTAAATACTGTAAATCCTTACACAAACACGAGGTGTCAGTTACCAAGGGCTAGTTCTGTGTGGACCTGTAGGCCTGTCTGAGTATACACGTATCTCGCCCTTGTTTACATTGTCAGCTAGGATGTTGTCATTTCGGATCGATTCTGTCGATCGTCACACAAACATGTATCAATTTGAATGTCGCCAAATGATAGCATAAAATGACATGTTTGAAAAAACTAACAGAGAATTCAATTAAACCTTGAACTTATACATACAGCAATTAAATTCCGTGAACAAACTTATGAAATCACATTTTTCTATTTATTTATATATTACATCTGTTTTTTGTATCATATTTGAACCAAAATTCATTTTTGAAAAAAAATATGTTCCTCAGCTCAAATATCTTATTAATTGTTACCACGGAATATTAGACAAGTCCGTATTATTACAAACAATTAGTATTGCAGGTATTCGCAGTTTATTTACACAGCGACTTATTTCATATATCTCTCTCCTTTGTTGATCCCAGCTCATAGCTGACAATGATTGAGGAGTAATTACACATTGTTATCAATCAAGACTTGTTAATTCAGTCCTGTAATTAAATTACAGGTACGGTAGGCCTAATGACATCCGAATATCACTCACTGTGCCCTCTAAACGAGGGAGAACAACGGAACAGCCGAATGTCATTATCATTGACACCTCAGCCAATCGTATCTGAGTACTACATGTAAAGCCGGTAATCATTGGCTACGGTTTCTAGATCCCCATCAAGCCATTGCGGCAGCGCAAGCCTAACTCACGAAAGGAATTTGTTGTAGAGGCCTCGAAACGTATTAATTATATTCAATTCTTTTGAATAGTCTTGGCACAAAGGCAGCCATTGCTTGAACAGCGAGATCACAGACTGTCGGGATTAGCCGTAAGTTTGTTGTGTGTTTGACTGTTTTGTTTCGATAACCTGCTGTTTATCAACCTTGTTGTCATGCTTACATAAGGATCGACAGTCTCGGGACATGAATTTGGGGATCTAGATGCGAGTACGGATCTAAGATGGCGCGGGGATCGTCATGTTTAGTGTTACTGACAATTCTACTGCACCAATGCGCCATTCTGAACGTGAGTAAGGCCCAGGGACCAGGCGGGTTCTCTAGTACCGGCACTCGTACCAATTCCAAATGTGAACCGATTGCAATCCCATTGTGTAAAGATATTATTTACAATGAAACCATTATGCCAAATCTGTTGTCCCATCAGCACCAGGACGATGCCGGACTGGAAGTGCACCAGTTTTTCCCCCTGGTAAAAGTCCAGTGTAGTCCCCAGCTTCGGCTATTCCTATGTACGATGTATGTGCCCGTGTGTACCGTTCTGCAGGAACCCATCCCACCATGTAAGTCTCTCTGTAACCAGGCCAGAAATGGATGCGAGAGTCTTATGAACAAATTCGGATTTCAATGGCCAGATACACTGGAGTGTGGTAAATTCCCGACCAATGGACTGTGTGTTGGTGAAAACAACACTGACCCCGACAGCACCCCGGGCACGGGCGGGGGCGTCGACCCAGGGACGGGAATTCCTGGAGGAGGGGGTACTGTCATATTCCCAAACAACCCCTACTACCCTGATCAGGTATTTAACACAACACGACGACACACCTTTGAATGCCCAGGAGATCTGAAGGTAAACCAGGGTTTCGACTATCGCCTGAAGGTTAAGAATCACGTTTTTCGGGACTGTGGTGCCCCATGTCATGATATGTTTTTCACAACAGCGAAATTGGAAACGGCGCGTCTATGGATCGGTATATGGTCTTGTATTTGTCTTGGATCTACACTGTTTACAGTTTTGACATTCCTCATTGACATGACCCGATTCCGTTACCCAGAGCGCCCAATCATATTCTTGTCTGGGTGCTACTTCATGGTGGCGTTGGCCTATGTGATTGGTTTCTCCCTCGACAAAGACAGTGTTGCATGTCACAAGTTTCCTGACCGTGAAGAGTCGCTGGTAACACAAGGAACGAAAAAGGAATGGTGCACAATTCTATTTATGATGCTCTTCTTCTTCAGCATGGCCAGCTCTATTTGGTGGGTAATTTTAACCTTGACCTGGTTTCTGGCTGCAGGCATGAAATGGGGTCACGAGGCCATAGAAGCAAACTCTCAGTACTTCCACCTTGCGGCTTGGGCTGTTCCAGCTATCAAAACTATCGCTATACTGGCCATGGGTCAAGTTGACGGGGATGTTCTCAGTGGAGTATGTTTTACTGGTATATTTGACGTGGATGCACTTCGTGGATTCGTACTGGCCCCGCTAGTGTTGTACCTAATTATTGGGACCTCGTTTTTACTTGCGGGATTTGTTTCATTATTTCGTATCAGAACAATTATGAAAAGTGACGGTACGAAGACCGATAAACTGGAGAAATTAATGGTGAGGATAGGAATATTTTCCGTTCTGTACACCGTTCCCGCGACCATAGTGATCGCATGCTATTTCTATGAACAGTCGTTTCGTGATGACTGGATGGCGTCCTGGTTTTACAGGAAGTGTTCGTTGTCACGGACAACGTGTCTGGGAGATATGCCGATCAACCACAATCCAGACTTTAATGTGTTCATGATCAAGTATCTGATGACTGTCATTGTGGGCATCACCTCCGGGGTGTGGATCTGGACCGGCAAGACTGTCAGTTCCTGGAAAGGATTTTACGCGCGACTTTGCGGCGGGTCTAAAAAGCAGTCGGAAACTGTTGTGTAATGTATGTATGCATGGTAAACATAGCACATGTTTGGATTTACACATGAATTCAGTCATTATTTGGATGTGTAATGTACATGTAAAATGTGGTTGGTTCCAGATATGAAATAGTGTTATCTGATGTGTCATGCACATGTACAGCGCTTGCAGTGCTAGGGTTGTGCTGTTGTACTGGTCTATTGATTTGTGGCAAGGAGGATTACAACTTGTCGACTGGCCCTGTAATTATGTCGCCCTACCGCTGAAATGATGGATCTTTACGAATTTTCCAGTTTGCAGTATTGATCAACTGTGGGTGCCTGTTGATTACTAGAAAGGTTGTGTTTACTATAAACATGAGTTCCTGTGGGGACATAACCAACCATCCATATAAATGCCAAAGATATATTTACCCTTGTTTGGGATCCAGAGGAAGTTGATTGTAAAACTCCCTTTTCAATTTCACTGGACTAGATTTCCTGTCACAAAAAACCATTAACATGTACAGAGGTATTGCTCATCACATGATACCGTGATTGTATTTTTTAACTTATGGCGTTGTGTGTATGAGAAAGTTGAACACTGTGCTTTGGGAGACGGTACTAATGAAGTCTTCATATTATATATTAGTGTATTTTTTTTTGAAGAATCATAATTGATATATAAGCCCTGTGAACCATTTTGCTATTAATATTATTGTACATGCTCTTTATACTTGAAACAAACCTATGGTGCAGAAATGTTACATATCACATCAGCCTCAACATAATGTCCTGTGTGTGTACAAGTACTTACTTATGATCAAGAAAATCTGGAGATGTCCTTGATTCCTTCACACAGGAAACCTGTTATTTTTTGTAAACAAAATAACTGTAAAGGTAAAGATATCTAACCAAATCTGTAGGTTCTGTAAAGGTAAAAATATCTAACAAAATCTGGAGGTATATTGGCCATGGTACTGTAAAAATATCCAAGCAGAATCTGTAGGTATTAGTACTGTAAAAATATCTAACCAAAATAAAAATCTGTAGGTACTGGTACATGTAAGTTGAAAATGACTAACCAGAATTTTTAATCTTGGAGGTATTTGTAAAGTTAATCCTGGAGGTATATGTAAAGTGATATAAATATTTACTCCAAAGGTAATAGAGTCAGAAATTATTAAAAAAAAGTTTTCCATTTAAAAAACTCATCATAACAATTAAATGTGTGTTGTACTTTATAATTTCCAGTGCGTGTAATTATAATTATAAGTGTACTTGTGGAACTACGTTGGTGTTCGAGATTGCAAGTGTTACATAAATATATACATTTAATTACATTACAATTTTAAACCAAGAAAACAATGTTAAAAATGATAAAAGTTTGAATGTCATTGTAAACACATGTAAAGTTTTGGTGAAGTGAAACTTTGCCAAAATGATGACTTTTTACAGTATCTGTTAGCAGTATTATCACAGGTTTGAAGGCCGTAATTAATTGATGTAGGAATATATATAAAAGCATACTTGATTCTTCAGGGAAATAGGCAGTGTCGGAACCTTCCTTTTAACATACCAAATGACTCGACCTTTTACTCGAATAAGGTCATGAATATGCATAACCGTGACTGCCAAATTATATATGAAATGTCAAACCAGCAATGTATGTAGATCTAGATAGACCACACTTGAATTATGTCTGTCATATAAAGGCCATTTCTAGATTTCCAGCACTTGTTTACCTCCCATTTTGTACTGGGAGTAGATTAAACCAGGCATATATACTGTATATATTTATTTATAATTAGCATTCCCACTCGCTTAGTACCGATTAGGCCAGACCAAACGTTTGTTTGGTGTTCCCTCTTGCTTTGTATTATGTAGGCCAAGCCAGATAGATATTTGTTTAGCATTTCCGGGCACTTTGAACGGAGGGGGCCAGGCCAAACGAATGTTTTGTTTAGCATTCCCTCACTTTGCACCAACTAGGCCAGGGCAAACAAATATTTGTTTTATGTTACATCTTACTAAGTTGCTGTCACAAGTAGACCAGTTTTGTTTAGCGTGACCTCTTGTTTATACTGTTGTGAGTTGTCAGTTGGCCAGGCATATTATTCCCTCCCACTCCGTAGTAGGCGTACCAAGTAGACCAGGCCAAACAAACGTTTGTTTAGCTTGGCCTCTCGTTTATACTGTTGTGATCAGTTGTCAGTAGACCAGGCCTATTTCTTCTCACTTTTAATTGGTACTAAGTAGAGCAGGCCAAACAAATATATATGTTTAGTGTTCCTGCTCACTTCATTAATTTTGGTTAAAGAGGCCAAGTCAAACAACAGTTTACTTATAGGCCAGGCCAAAGAAATGTTTGCGAAGTGATCCCAGTGTGCGAAAGTAATTCATAAAGTCCCATAGACAATTGGTCTTACCGTCTATGGATGTTTCAATTTTCTGAAAGACTGAATTTTTTCAGCAGTGTCAACGAACTGCTTAAAACAGTGACCCCCCACTTAGAATAAATCCATGAATTGTAATGGTGAACCAGTATCATAGTAACTATGTGTATATCTGCTGTAGTAACACGGGTGGGTACAGATTCATGTTTTATCAACTGATGTCCAAGTTTAATTAATCGTTAAGGAGGGGGGGGGGGGGTATCTTGAAATTATTTAGGGATCAGTACAATGGTAGAATATATCATATCATTTTGTACAAAATACAATATGTATTTAATGTATATTGTATTTGAAGTACTTGGAACAAATGAAAGAAAATTGTTTACCAGAACAAGTGAGAAATTGTAGAAATAGTGTGACAGGTGAATTGATGCATTATGAGATAACACTGATGATCACATAATGCATGGATACATTATTTACATGACAAGTAACACATTGCATTCAGTCTCATGACATTTAATGTATTGTTACTACAACATGAATGGTTGTAATACTTTGTTATTACAACATGTATGGTTGTAGTACATCGTTCATGCGACATGTATGGTTGTAATACATCGTTTATACAACATGAACGGTTGTAATACTTTGTTATTACAACATGTATGGTTGTAATACATGTACATCGTTTATACAACATGTATGGTTGTAGTACATCGTTCATACGACATGTATGGTTGTAATACACTGTTCATACAACATGTATGGTTGTAATACATTGTTACTACAACACTGTTGTAATACATTGTTCATACAACATGTATGGTTGTAATTACACTGTTACTACAACATGTATGGATGTAATACATTGTTACTACAACACGGTTGTAATACATTTTTCATACAACACGGTTGTAATACATTGTTACTACAACATGTATGGTTGTAATACATTGTTACTACAACATGTATGGTTGTAATACATTGTTACTACAACATGTATGGTTGTAATACATTGTTACTACAACATGTATGGTTGTAATACATTGTTACTACAACACTGTTGTAATACATTGTTACTACAACATGTATGGTTGTAATACATTGTTACTACAACATGTATGGTTGTAATACATTGTTACTACAACACGGTTGTAATTACACTGTTACTACAACATGTATGGTTGTAATACATTGTTACTACAACATGTATGGTTGTAATACATTGTTACTACAACATGTATGGTTGTAATACATTGTTACTACAACATGTATGGTTGTAATACATTGTTACTACAACATGTATGGTTGTAATACATTGTTACTACAACATGTATGGTTGTAATACATTGTTACTACAACATGTATGGTTGTAATACATTGTTACTACAACACGGTTGTAATACATTGTTACTACAACACTGTTGTAATTACACTGTTCATACAACATACATCATACATTGTTCATATGACAATTAAACATTTTGTCAATAGCCAGTGTCAAACTTTGTATGATGTTGTACTATTTCATATGATTTGTAATTAATGCGATGTTATGTTTCAAACAAGTCCTTTGTAAATTGTGTAAAAATTTACATTTTTTGATGTAATGATCAAAAATGGCGTGAAATAGCCATTTCAAACATCTTCCTTTATAGTGGCCGTTGTCATTCTTTCTCAGAAAGTAATAAGGATCTTCCTTACATTTTGTTCCCCTTGAAGTTAGGACCATACAAGTGTTGTGCTTATTTACTATCGAGTCTGAGTTTAAAACAAAATTACAAGGCAGCCATCTTTGATTTTGGGAATGAAGGAAGGACTGGAGAAATCTAACTCAATGCTCTGTAATTGTGCTTGGGTAATTTTTAGACTGATCAGTTGAACGTCCGACACTCCAGGTGGCCATCTTGGATTTTGACAGTGAATGTTTGTTACCGCTATTTCTCTCTCAGAAAGTACATGTACTTGAGATCTTTCCTAAATTGGTAATGTAGGTTCCCCCTAAGGCCCAATATCCCCGTTGGTTCCTAGTTGTGCATGTTTGATGTTGAGACGGCTCAGATTAAACAAAATGGTTAAAAGCAGCCATCTTAGATTTTGACAGTAAATGTTTATTATCACTATGATGGATATAGTTACAGCTTCAACATGTTCCTCTAATAATGGACACATGTACCAGCTATATATACAACTCTACTACTCTACAGATTCTGGTAGCAGGTACAGTGGGGGGAAAGTATATCCTGTAAACAGCAAATTCTATCTGTTGTGAAGGGTTACCATTATAATACTGAGAGCCTACAATGTACATGTACACAGAACTGATTGACTTTTCCTGGCTGTCACACAGATCAAGTGTGTGGAGGGGGTTTAGCATTGACACTCTCTTTAGTAATAAAGAGTGATGTTTTTGGCCAGTCATTGTTTACAAGTATTTATTGTCTTTACCCGGAAACAAGTGTAACATTTGTTATCATTTTTATTTAGGTTTTAAAATTCACTCCATATTAACTTCATTTGAAATGTGCATATTTTTGTTTTGTAAACATTTTGTGTATGAAAAGCATTTTGTTTTTCCAGATAATTTATTAATTTTACATTTAACGTTTTACAATTTGTATACAATAAAATATTTTATAATATGCCTGCTGCCACCCTCCTGAGGGAACTGCATGGTGATTGAGAGGAATGGAGGGTGGCATGGCCTCCATATGTACAGTATTTTAACTTTGTAATAAGTTTGTATATTTGTACAGAACTTACAACACCACATGGCCAGTACATACAGATTCAGTACAAATGGGGCCGGGCCTCACTTATAGTGACCCCTCCCTACCACACTCCACTCCATTGAAGGGGGGGGGGCCTGACCTATAGTGACCCTTCCCGCCCACACTCCACTCCATTGTAGGGGGATGGGGACTGACCTATAGTGACCCTTCCCTACCACACTCCACTCCATTGTAGGGGGGGGACTGACCTATAGTGACCCTTCCCTACCACACTCCACTCCATTGTAAGGGGGGGGGGGCTGACCTATAGTGACCCTTCCCTACCACACTCCACTCCATTGTAAGGGGGGGGGGCTGATCTATAGTGACCCTTCCCACCCACACTCCACTCCATTGTAAGGGGGGGGGGGGCTGACCTATAGTGACCCTTCCCTACCACACTCCACTCTATTGTAAGCGGGGGGGGGGGGTACTGACCTATAGTGACCCTTTCCACCCACACTCCACTCCATAGTAAGGGGGGGGGCTGACCTATTGCGACCCTTCCCAACCACACTCCACTCCATTGTAAGGGGGCGGGGCTGACCTATAGTTACCCTTTCCTATACCACACTCCAGTTCCTGTGTGTGTGGGTGGGGGGGGGGGAGGGGGTGTTTGACAAGTTTTTGGTGCATGGCCTTTTGTGCTGGCTGCATGGTGTATGTATAAAACTGTATGTAAATAGCATTGAAGGTGCAGTATAGTAGATGCATGTGTATATATAGCTTGTATCTGCAGAACTGTTCATTTTATTGAGTCTTGATGATGTAAACCCATTTTAAACATTTTTTATATCAAACACAGGAGACTTTTATTTTGTGAGTATGAGTGTTGAGAGGGCTCCACTGGTGGATGGAAGATGTATGGATGTTTGTAACCTACAGTATATACTCAATCCTTGATGTTTGGCAATGTTCATCTTGATCAGGATCATCACATAGATTTTATATATATAATAATTGATTTATTTTCAATTTTTTGTCAGAAGAGAATTTGACATTTCAAAATGAAGATTATTTGAACAGTTTTGGTTATTTTAGGATTTTTTTTACCTATAATATTGTACATGCAATGAGTGTTACAATGTGCTGCTTTGTTTTCTTGCTATGTTTTCCCCAGGTCTCTCTATGTGCCAAAAACTGTCACAAAATGCTGTGTAAAATTTCGCAACATGTTCCCCTTCCCAGACCCCATTTGTCAGATATTTTTTGGCATTTAGAATAAAATACACATTGAGGTCAGCACACATCCACAACGGTCAGTTTGATAGTGTGAGACCTGTTGATGTGATCAGACTAGGCAGTTAGCTAGCCTACCATGGGAACAGATTATTTTGTTTGTGTTATGTTATCTGGTGAGGAAGACCAGATTTCCAATTTAGGGTTGTATTGAAGATTTGAGGTTGTCTTTTTGCTTGAAGAACTTTTTGAGAATCTTTTGTATTATGTTTTATTATTACGAGTATCAAAGTGTTTCCTGTGACTGACCACACTTGTATTGGTGGTCAGCTTGGCAAGTAGCAATTTTTTTTTGATGTTTGCTTTTATTTGAATTTTAAAATGAGACTTAAACAATTGTGAAATTGAAGCATGTTACGTTTTACAAGTGTGTCGACTTTACGTCATCATTGATTCACGGAGCTTTGTTGTATAACATCAGTGACATTTTATGTATGGGTCGTGGCATTTTATTTAAACTGGAGAGTAGTTGGTGGGGACATGGCTGGTTTACAAGACAGCTGACATTTTAAGGCTGTAGTTTAGGAACAGTAGTACTATAGAGTCCAAATCATCTGTCGCAAGTGTCATGTACATAAATAGGCTGTCAGCTTAATTGAATAAGCCTTTGCCCTGGGGAGGTAATAATAACAGCCACTTTTCATTACCACATAAATCGATCAAAATATAAATTTCATAAAAAAATGCCTCGGGGAAAGTACACAGTGACACTAGTCCTAGGCCACAAATACAAAACACAGCCACATGTCAGGATCTCGGAAAACACTTCAAAACAGCACACATAAAGCTGTACGCAGTAAGGTTATCATATTGCTTCATGGAGAAATGATTGACGAAAAGTGACACTATGAAGTAATGTGTGTTTGTATGAGAGTGTAGAAGTTGAGGTGGACCAGATGTGCAAGGACAGCCAGCACATGTACAGCAGTCCACTTACTGAACAGTACTAATATAAATCAGTATTGAACTTAGTAGAATTAGCTTATTGCTTATCATTGATTTGCAATGGAGAGAAAGGCTGATCAGCACACAGCTGTTCTATCCCAACCAGCTGGCCCACGGTGTGTTATAACTTATACAGCAGGGAGCCAGGGGGTTGGTTTATCTTAAATGTGGTAACAATTGCTGGGCTATACCATGTATGTAGAAATGGTCATTTTTGTTTTGTTCAGTACACAGTCAATATTGTAACAACAGGTGGAGGGTCTGTTTGATCCAAGGACACCTATGGGGACTGAAGTACTGTGACTGGCTTGTCTTGTGAGGGAGTTTATTTAGTATGAGAGAACAGAGAGAGGTGACGGAGGTAGGGAACGTGGAGAGAGAGAACAGAGAGAGATGATGGAGAGAGGGAACATGGAGAGAGAGAACAGAGAGGGATGACGGAGAGAGATGGCGGAGAGAGAGAATGTACAGGAGAGAGAGAACGGAGAGAGATGACAGAGAGGGATGACGGAGAGAGAGAACGGAGAAAGATGGCGGAGAGAGAGAATGTACAGGAGAGAGAGATGACGAAGAGAGAGGAGGTTGTAAGGGCTTAACAAAGCTTGTTCACGAATGCATACTTGTCTGGTAATCATTATACTAAATGTTAGAAATGTGAATAAACAATGTAAACTGACTTTATCATCTGTTTCTTATTTCTAGTGTGTAGCTGTTTATTAAGTCACCCGAGACAAAGTCTCGAAGTGACCTATTCTAATCGCCTTTTGTCCGTCGTCGTGTGTCGTTAAACAATTTACATTTTCGACTTCTAAAAAAAAACCAACTCTGAACCAATTTGAATGAAATTTGGCAGGAACCTTCCCTAGAAAAAGATGCACCAAAGTGTGAATTATATGGTCCTAACCCCCTAGGGGCCAAAATGGGTCAAATTGGCTAAAATCACAACAATATTCTTCTCCAGACCCAGATATGCTGGAATCGAATACTATTCACTAATGGAAAATCTCTTTGGTGTTTTATTAAAATTGTGAATTTCAAGCCCCCCACTCACGACTTCAGGTTTCCCCTGGGGAGGGGGTGAAGTTTACTAAAGTTTATACAGGAAAATGACACTTTTGGACATATTTTGTTCATTTCCAGCTGGAGATGGTTGGAACAATAACACAGGAGATGACAGTTTGACATATATGCATTGAAGGAATTTTGACTCTGGCCCACCCCCGGCCGGGTTAGTGGGGAGGGGCTCAAATTGGCTAGTATTCCAACAATCTTCTTCTCCAGACGAAGATATGCTGGAATTAATTACTTTTCACCATTGGAAAGGTCTTAGGTGCTTTATTAAAATTGTAAATTTCAGGCCTCCAGATTTCAGGTTTTCTCCTTTTGGATTTGTTCATTTTTAGTTGGAGATTGAAACTTTGAATAATAGCCAGGACATGATGGTTTGATATTTGGCGAATTTTGATTCTGGCCTACCCAGGGGCGATAGGAAGGGGTCAAATTGGCTAAAATGTCAGCATTTTTTTTCTCTAGACCTATAAATGACACTTTTGACTATATTTTGTTCATTTTCAGTTGTAGATCGTTGAAACTTGGTTAGAATAATAGCCAGGACATGATGGTTTGTCTTAAGAAGAATTTTGACTCTGGGCGGGGCTCGAAAGGGTCAAATTGGCAAAAATTTCAACAGCCTTCTTCTTCAGACCAAGATATCCTGTAATCAAATACTCTTCACCAATGGAAAGGTCTTAAAGTGCTTTATCAAAAATGTGAATTTCTTGCCTCCGGATTTCAGGTTCCCCCCTGGGGAGGGGGTGAATTTACAATAGTTTATTAGCTCACCTGGTTCAAAGGACCGAGGCTAGGTGAGCTTATGCCATACCTCGGCGTCTGGCGTCTGCTACTAGTATCCTACTGATAACAGTTCTAATATGGCGGACAGACGGCCATCTTGGATTTGAACAGCTATAATTTATGATGGTTATTTCCTGAGAAGAACTGGATGACTCCTTCTCGAACTTGATATACATGTTCCCTTGGAGTTGTGCATTGCCCAGTTTTTTAGCCTATATGTAAAACAGTATGTTCGACAGGTGGCCATCTTGAATTTTGATAGTAAATGTTTGTGATAGCTTTGTCTTGATAAGTACTTGATGGATCCTTCTCAAAGGACTATGTATGGTTTGGGCCTATTTTGGCCCCCAAATCATACATAAGTTTGAAACTTATTTTTTTTAACTCTCAAATCATTGTATTTCAAATATGGAATACATCCCTGATATTACTGAGACAATAATTATTTATTGTTTCAACTCTGGTTGTCATGGCAACCATCTCAAATATGCATAAATTAGGGAAATTTGACTATTTAGTCAATTTTGGTCCAATTTTGGATAGTTTTTCTATTGAGGGCATTCTTGAACAAACGTAGCATCTAATGAAAATATGTCGGCACTTATACCACATATTAAGGAGAAATATCAGGTTTGTTCAAGAATGCGCTGTATGGTAACTATGTAAAATTTACCAAAATTGACCAAATATGTACATTTGCATAATTTATGCATATTCGTGAAGGTTACCATGGCAACCATAGCATAAACAACAAATAAATATTATTACAATTGTATGAGGGAGGTATTCTATTTTGAAATAAAATGATTTGATAGTCTTATAACGAAATTCAAAATTTGATCGATTTGGGGGCCAAACACAGGCAAAACCATACATAGTCCTTTCATATGCATGTTCCCTTGGCCCCTTGTGCATTGCCCAGTTTTTGAGCTGATCTGAAAAGCAAGATGGCGGACAGTCGGCCATTTTGGATTTTAACAGCAAAAAATTGTGATAGCTTCTTGAGAAGTACTGGATGATCCTCCTCTAATTTCAATTTTGTATGCATCAACTTTGACCTGCTTAAAGTCAGAGGAATCAAATATGTACAGATATAATTTATTTCAGAAAGGCTCAGTGTCATGGTTTTTGGCTGGTTGTTTTCTGGTGATTAGGAGGGTAGACAGTGACGGGTGAAGACGATATTACACGTGGTGATTAGGAGGGTAGACAGTGACGGGGGAAGACGATATAACACGTGGTGATTAGGAGGGTAGACAGTGACGGGGGAAGACGATATAACACGTGGTGATTAGGAGGGTAGACAGTGACGGAGGAAGACGATATAACAAGTGGTGATTAGGAGGGTAGACAGTGACGGGGTGAAGACGATATAACACGTGGTGATCAGGAGGGGAGACAGTGACGGGGTGAAGACGACATAACACGTGGTGATTAGGAGGGTAGACAGTGACGGGGGAAGACGATATAACACGTGGTGATTAGGAGGGTAGACAGTGACGGAGGAAGACGATATAACACGTGGTGATTAGGAGGGTAGACAGTGACGGAGGAAGACGATATAACACGTGGTGATTAGGAGGGGAGACAGTGACGGGGGAAGACGATATAACACGTGGTGATTAGGAGGGTAGACAGTGACGGAGGAAGACGATATAACACGTGGTGATTAGGAGGGTAGACAGTGACGGAGGAAGACGATATAACACGTGGTGATTAGGAGGGTAGACAGTGACGAAGGAAGACGATATAACACGTGGTGATTAGGAGGGTAGACAGTGACGGAAGAAAACGATATAACACGTGGTGATTAGGAGGGTAGACAGTGACGGAAGAAGACGATATAACACGTGGTGATTAGGAGGGTAGACAGTGACGGAAGAAGACGATATAACACGTGGTGATTAGGAGGGTAGACAGTGACGGAAGAAGACGATATAACACGTGGTGATTAGGAGGGTAGACAGTGACGGGTGAAGACGATATAACACGTGGTGATTAGGAGGGGAGACAGTGACGGGGGAAGACGATATAACACGTGGTAATTAGGAGGGGAGACAGTGACGGGGGAAGACGATATAACACGTGGTGATTAGGAGGGTAGACAGTGACGGAGGAAGACGACATAACACGTGGTGATTAGGAGGGTAGACAGTGACGGAGGAAGACGATATAACACGTGGTGATTAGGAGGGTAGACAGTGACGGGGTGAAGACGACATAACACGTGGTGATTAGGAGGGTAGACAGTGACGGGGGAAGACGATATAACACGTGGTGATTAGGAGGGTAGACAGTGACGGAGGAAGACGACATAACACGTGGTGATTAGGAGGGTAGACAGTGACGGGGGAAGACGATATAACACGTGGTGATTAGGAGGGGAGACAGTGACGGGGTGAAGACGACATAACACGTGGTGATTAGGAGGGTAGACAGTGACGGGGGAAGACGATATAACACGTGGTGATTAGGAGGGTAGACAGTGACGGAGGAAGACGATATAACACGTGGTAATTAGGAGGGTAGACAGTGACGGGGTGAAGACGATATAACACGTGGTGTTTAGGAGGGGAGACAGTGACGGGGGAAGACGATATAACACGTGGTAATTAGGAGGGTAGACAGTGACGGGGTGAAGACGATATAACACGTGGTGTTTAGGAGGGGAGACAGTGACGGGGGAAGACGACATAACACGTGGTGATTAGGAGGGTAGACAGTGACGGAGGAAGACGATATAACACGTGGTAATTAGGAGGGGAGACAGTGACGGGGTGAAGACGATATAACACGTGGTGTTTAGGAGGGGAGACAATGACGGGGGAAGACGATATAACACGTGGTAATTAGGAGGGTAGACAGTGACGGAGGAAGACGACATAACACGTGGTGATTAGGAGGGTAGACAGTGACGGAGGAAGACGACATAACACGTGGTGATTAGGAGGGTAGACAGTGACGGAGGAAGACGATATAACACGTGGTAATTAGGAGGGGAGACAGTGACGGGGTGAAGACGATATAACACGTGGTGTTTAGGAGGGGAGACAATGACGGGGGAAGACGATATAACACGTGGTAATTAGGAGGGTAGACAGTGACGGAGGAAGACGACATAACACGTGGTGATTAGGAGGGTAGACAGTGACGGAGGAAGACGACATAACACGTGGTGATTAGGAGGGTAGACAGTGACGGAGGAAGACGATATAACACGTGGTGATTAGGAGGGTAGACAGTGACGGAGGAAGACGATATAACACGTGGTAATTAGGAGGGTAGACAGTGACGGAGGAAGACGATATAACACGTGGTGATTAGGAGGGGAGACAGTGACGGAGGAAGACGATATAACACGTGGTGATTAGGATCGTAGACAGTGACGGAGGAAGACGATATAACACGTGGTGATTAGGAGGGTAGACAGTGACGGAAGAAGACGATATAACACGTGGTGATTAGGAGGGTAGACAGTGACGAAGGAAGACGATATAACACGTGGTGATTAGGAGGGGAGACAGTGACGGGGGAAAACGATATAACACGTGGTGATTAGGAGGGTAGACAGTGACGAAGGAAGACGATATAACACGTGGTGATTAGGAGGGGAGACAGTGACGGGGGAAGACGATATAACACGTGGTGATTAGGAGGGTAGACAGTGACGAAGGAAGACGATATAACACGTGGTGATTAGGAGGGTAGACAGTGACGAAGGAAGACGATATAACACGTGGTGATTAGGAGGGGAGACAGTGACGGGGGAAAACGATATAACACGTGGTGATTAGGAGGGTAGACAGTGACGAAGGAAGACGATATAACACGTGGTGATTAGGAGGGGAGACAGTGACGGGGGAAGACGATATAACACGTGGTGATTAGGAGGGTAGACAGTGACGAAGGAAGACGATATAACACGTGGTGATTAGGAGGGGAGACAGTGACGGGGGAAAACGATATAACACGTGGTGATTAGGAGGGGAGACAGTGACGGGGGAAGACGATATAACACGTGGTGATTAGGAGGGGAGACAGTGACGGAGGAAGACGATATAACACGTGGTGATTAGGAGGGTAGACAGTGACGGAGGAAGACGATATAACACGTGGTGATTAGGAGGGGAGACAGTGACGGAATTATAGGGTTTGCATTGTATCCGTCCCTGCACATCAACTGAAAAAGCCCCCACTAATTGAAGATTCCCCTTGAAGTTATGCCGAAGGACCCCATATATTTAGAAAAGGACTCAATTGATAATTTTCTCGGCGCGAACTTTGAATCTTAAGCGATGTTTTTCGTAAACTAAATTCATTATAATTTGATCGAAAGATATAAACTTTCTTTGTTTTAATAACGGAGGTATTAGATCTTGATATTTTGAGCTATTTTTTTCTACCTGTTACATTCCTTATAGACCCAACTGATGGTGTTCGCCAGATGTTCACGAACACCAACGTATTAAAACCGACAGGGCAAGTTTCCTTAAAATCAAAACCATCCCGCTCTTGCGCTGGCACCCGCGCCTGTATTCAATAGCAAGAATTTCATAATTACACCAGCGAACATCCGCATGTTGGTTTTTGTCCTGTAAAAAGCAGCTGGTAGACGAAGTGATGGATGTTTTAAGCCTACTTCCTAAGGGAACAGAGCCCGTGTAGACATCCATGCCCAACATTTCTGCGATACAGCTCTGATTAAGCACCACGGCCTGTCAGTTTTACCCGGAGTTTTATATTGGAAAAGATAGAGTAGAAACATCAGCTAATCGGCAATAGCAGTGTAACATATTGTGCCAGAAGCTAGCGTGTAACATACCGTGTTAGAAGTTAGCGTGTAACATACAGTGTTAGAAGCTAGCGTGTAACGTACCGTGTTAAAAGCTAGCGTGTAACATATCGTGCCAGAAGTTAGCGTGTAACGTACCGTGTTAAAATCTAATGTGTAAAATACCGTGTTAGAAGCTGGCGTGTAACATAACGTATACGAAGCTAGTGTGTAACATACCGTGTTAGAAGCGGGCGTGTAACGTATAGTGTCAGAAGCTACCGTGTAACGTACCGTGTTAGAAACTAGAGTGTAATGTACCGTGTTAGAAACTTGCGTGTAACGTACCGTATTAGAAACTAGCGTGGAACGTACCGTGTTAGAAGCTAGCGTGTAACGTATCGTGTTCGTGTTAGAAGCTAGCGTGTAATGATAGTGTCAGAAGCTTGCGCGTAACGTACCGTGTCAGAAGCTTGCGTGTAACGTTTCGTGTTAGAAGCTAGCATGTAACGTACCGTGTTTGAAGCTAGCGTGTAACGTATCGTGTTAGAAGTGAGCATATAACCTATCGTATTAGAAGCTAGCGTGTAGCATATCGTGCCAGACGCTAGCATGTAACGTACCGTGTTAGAAGCTAGAGTGTAACGTATCGTGTTAGAATCTAGCGTGTAACGTACCGTGTTAGAAACAAGCGTGTAACATATCGTGTAAGAAGCTAGCGTGTAACGTATCGTGTTAGAAGCTAGCGTGTAACGTATCGTTTTAGAAGCTAGCGTATAACGTTTAGTGTCAGAAGGTAGCGTGTAACGTACCGTGTCAGAAGAATGCGTGTAACGTACCGTGTCAGAAGCTAGCTTGTAACGTATTGTGTTAGAAGCTACCGTGTAACGTACCGTGTTAGAAACTAGCCTGGAATGTAACGTGTTAGAAGTTAGCGTGTAACATACCGTGTTAGAAACAAGCGTGTAACGTACAGTGTTAGAAGCTATCGTGTAACGTATCGTGTTAGAAGCTAGCGTGTAACGTATCGTTTTAGAAGCTAGCGTGTAACGTACCGTGTCGGAAGATTGCGTGCAATGTACCATATAAGAAGCTAGCGTGTATAGTACCGTGTTAGAAACTGGCGTGTAATGTACCGTGTTAGAAGCTAGCGTGGAACGTACCGTGTTAGAAACTAGCATGTAACTTACCGTGTTAGAAGCTAGCATGTAGCCTATCGTATTAGAAGCTAGCGTGTAGCATATCGTGCCAGAAGCTAGCGTGTAACATACCGTGTTAGAAGTTAGCGTGTAACATACTGTGTAAGAAGCTAGCGGGGAACGTACCATATAAGAAGCATGCGTGTAACGTACCGTGTTAGAATCTGGCGTGTAACCTACCGTGTTAGAAGCTAGCGTGGAACGTACCGTGTTAGAAACTAGCATGTAACTTACCGTGTTAGAAGCTAGAGTGTTACGTATCGTGTTAGAAGCTAGCGTGTAACGTACCGTGTTAGAAACTAGCCTGGAATGTAACGTGTTAGAAGTTAGCGTGTAACATACCGTGTTAGAAACAAGCGTGTAACGTACAGTGTTAGAAGCTAGCGTGTAACGTATCGTGTTAGAAGCTAGCGTGTAACGTATCGTTTTAGAAGCTAGCGTATAACGTTTAGTGTCAGAAGGTAGCGTGTAACGTACCGTGTCAGAAGAATGCGTGTAACGTACCGTGTCAGAAGCTAGCTTGTAACGTATTGTGTTAGAAGCTACCGTGTAGCGTACCGTGTTAGAAACTAGCCTGGAATGTAACGTGTTAGAAGTTAGCGTGTAACATACCATGTTAGAAACAAGCGTGTAACGTACAGTGTTAGAAGCTAGCGTGTAGCGTATCGTGTTAGAAGCTAGCGTGTAACGTATCGTTTTAGAAGCTAGCGTGTAACGTTTAGTGTCAGAAGATAGCGTGTAACGTACCGTGTCAGAAGATTGCGTGCAATGTACCATATAAGAAGCTAGCGTGTAACGTACCGTGTTAGAAGCTGGTGTGTAACGTACCGTGTTAGAAGCTAGCGTGGAACGTACCGTGTTAGAAGCTAGCATGTTACGTACCGTGTAAGAAAATAGCGTGTAACGTATCGTGTTAGAAGCTAGCGTGTAACGTATTGTGTTAGAAGCTAGCGTGTCGCATTATGTGTGTAATATTAACTGCAGCTCGATTGACACAGTGTTATTTGGATGCGATATGCATTGAAATTGAATTGAATCTAGATTACTTTATTGTCTAAATTTTTCGAAGGAAAATCACACAAAATATGACAAACTTTGCACGGTTGTGAGTTACATGGAAGGAAACATACTTGTAACGTACACAGTTAACTACATCGGCTACCATTCTCAACAGTATCAGCTTACAGACTGCAATATGCACATGTTATAGTCTGTTTCAATATTTAAGCACAAACGATAATACAAAAAGACGGCACCCCGATTGTTTCGCTGTAATAGATTGACATTTAAAGGCCCAATATACGTAACTTTCGGCAAAACTTTAAGCGAAAATCAAGCCTTATAACTTACTATATTTATAGATTTAGTTAAGATTAACTGATATCAACAATATTCAAGATGAATAATTTCGCGGTTACCGGTACAGCAGCATTTGAAACACGCTATTTGTAAACACGCGTCCATTTCGAACCGTCTTCTACCTTCGATTTGTTGTTGAAGTGGGCCCCACCTGGATTATTTTCAGTTCTTTAGATTTTTTTGTCAAGAGTTTCTTGTTAGTTACCGCTCATGTTTACTTCGTTTTAGGCTTATTTTTGCATGGGTATCAACTGGATTTTTTTCAGAATTTTTCAGAATCACGAAATTTTCCCTGAAGTTACGTATATTGGGCCTTTAATAGACCTCAACATTTTTTCTGAATTAAAATCAAAATGGAAGCAAACAATCTTTAAACATGGCGGCTTAAGATAAAAGTTCAGTTACTTGTATCTCAGTGTGTAGGACGGAAGTCGTGTATATCATACATCAGTGTAGGACGGAAGTCGTGCATATCATACATCAGTGTAGGACGGAAGTCGTGTATATCATGTGTAGGACGGAAGTCGTGTATATCATACATCAGTGTAGGACGGAAGTCTTGTATATCATACATCAGTGTGTAGGACGGAAGTCGTGTATATCATACATCAGTGTAGGACGGAAGTCGTGTATATCATACATCAGTGTGTAGGACGGAAGTCGTGTATATCATACATCAGTGTGTAGGACGGAAGTCGTGTATATCATACATCAGTGTGTAGGACGGAAGTCGTGTATATCATACATCAGTGTAGGACGGAAGTCGTGTACATCATACATCAGTGTGTAGGACGGAAGTCGTGTATATAATACATCATTGTGTAGGACGGAAGTCGTGTATATCATACATCAGTGTGTAGGACGGAAGTCGTGTATATCATACATCAGTGTGTAGGACGGAAGTCGTGTATATCATACATCAGTGTGTATGACAGAAGTCGTGTATATCATACATCAGTGTAGGACGGAAGTCGTATATATCATACATCAGTGTGTAGGACGGAAGTCGTGTATATCATATATCAGTGTGTAGGACGAAAGTCGTGTATATCATGTGTAGGACGGAAGTCGTGTATATCATACATCAGTGTGTAGGACGGAAGTCGTGTATATCATATATCAGTGTAAGACGGAAGTCTTGTATATCATACATCAGTGTAGGACGGAAGTCGTGTATATCATATATCAGTGTAGGACGGAAGTCTTGTATATCATACATCAGTGTAGGACGGAAGTCGTGTATATCATATATCAGTGTAGGACGGAGTCGTGTATATCATACATCAGTGTAGGACGGAAGTCGTGTATATCATACCTCAGTGTAGGACGGAAGTCGTGTATATCATACATCAGTGTGTAGGACGGAAGTCGTGTATATCATACATCAGTGTGTAGGACGGAAGTCGTGTACATCATACATCAGTGTGTAGGACGGAAGTCGTGTATATCATACATCAGTGTAGGACGGAAGTCGTGTATATCATACATCAGTGTGTAGGACGGAAGTCGTGTACATCATACATCAGTGTGTAGGACGGAAGTCGTGTATATCATACATCAGTGTGTAGGACGGAAGTCGTGTATATCATACATCAGTGTGTAGGATGGAAGTCGTGTATATCATACATCAGTGTAGGACGGAAGTCGTGTATATCATACATCAGTGTGTAGGACGGAAGTCGTGTATATCATACATCAGTGTGTAGGACGGAAGTCGTGTATATCATACATCAGTGTGTAGGACGGAAGTCGTGTATATCATACATCAGTGTGTAGGACGGAAGTCGTGTATATCATACATCAGTGTGTAGGACGGAAGTCGTGTATATCATACATCAGTGTGTAGGACGGAAGTCGTGTATATCATACATCAGTGTAGGGCGGAAGTCGTGTATATCATGTGTAGGACGGAGGTCGTGCATATCATACATCAGTGTAGGACGGAAGTCGTGTATATCATACATCAGTGTGTAGGACGGAAGTCGTGTACATCATACATCAGTGTAGGACGGAAGTCGTGTATATCATACATCAGTGTGTAGGACGGAAGTCGTGTATATTATACATCAGTGTGTAGGACGGAAGTCGTGTATATCATGTGTAGGACGGAGGTCGTGTATATCATACATCAGTGTGTAGGACGGAAGTCGTGTATATCATACATCAGTGTAGGACGGAAGTCGTGTATATCATGTGTAGGACGGAGGTCGTGCATATCATACATCAGTGTGTAGGACGGAAGTCGTGTATATCATACATCAGTGTAGGACGGAAGTCGTGTATATCATGTGTAGGACGGAGGTCGTGCATATCATACATCAGTGTAGGACGGAAGTCGTGTATATCATACATCAGTGTGTAGGACGGAAGTCGTGTATATCATATATCAGTGTGTAGGACGAAAGTCGTGTATATCATGTGTAGGACGGAAGTCGTGTATATCATACATCAGTGTGTAGGACGGAAGTCGTGTATATCATATATCAGTGTAAGACGGAAGTCTTGTATATCATACATCAGTGTAGGACGGAAGTCGTGTATATCATATATCAGTGTAGGACGGAAGTCTTGTATATCATACATCAGTGTAGGACGGAAGTCGTGTATATCATATATCAGTGTAGGACGGAGTCGTGTATATCATACATCAGTGTAGGACGGAAGTCGTGTATATCATACCTCAGTGTAGGACGGAAGTCGTGTATATCATACATCAGTGTGTAGGACGGAAGTCGTGTATATCATACATCAGTGTGTAGGACGGAAGTCGTGTACATCATACATCAGTGTGTAGGACGGAAGTCGTGTATATCATACATCAGTGTAGGACGGAAGTCGTGTATATCATACATCAGTGTGTAGGACGGAAGTCGTGTACATCATACATCAGTGTGTAGGACGGAAGTCGTGTATATCATACATCAGTGTGTAGGACGGAAGTCGTGTATATCATACATCAGTGTGTAGGATGGAAGTCGTGTATATCATACATCAGTGTAGGACGGAAGTCGTGTATATCATACATCAGTGTGTAGGACGGAAGTCGTGTATATCATACATCAGTGTGTAGGACGGAAGTCGTGTATATCATACATCAGTGTGTAGGACGGAAGTCGTGTATATCATACATCAGTGTGTAGGACGGAAGTCGTGTATATCATACATCAGTGTGTAGGACGGAAGTCGTGTATATCATACATCAGTGTGTAGGACGGAAGTCGTGTATATCATACATCAGTGTAGGACGGAAGTCGTGTATATCATGTGTAGGACGGAGGTCGTGCATATCATACATCAGTGTAGGACGGAAGTCGTGTATATCATACATCAGTGTGTAGGACGGAAGTCGTGTACATCATACATCAGTGTAGGACGGAAGTCGTGTATATCATACATCAGTGTGTAGGACGGAAGTCGTGTATATTATACATCAGTGTGTAGGACGGAAGTCGTGTATATCATGTGTAGGACGGAGGTCGTGTATATCATACATCAGTGTGTAGGACGGAAGTCGTGTATATCATACATCAGTGTAGGACGGAAGTCGTGTATATCATGTGTAGGACGGAGGTCGTGCATATCATACATCAGTGTGTAGGACGGAAGTCGTGTATATCATACATCAGTGTAGGACGGAAGTCGTGTATATCATGTGTAGGACGGAGGTCGTGCATATCATACATCAGTGTAGGACGGAAGTCGTGTATATCATACATCAGTGTGTAGGACGGAAGTCGTGTACATCATACATCAGTGTGTAGGACGGAAGTCGTGTATATCATACATCAGTGTGTAGGACGGAAGTCGTGTATATCATACATCAGTGTGTAGGACGGAAGTCGTGTATATCATACATCAGTGTGTAGGACGGAGGTCGTGTATATCATACATCAGTGTGTAGGACGGAAGTCGTGTATATCATACATCAGTGTAGGACGGAAGTCGTGTATATCATACATCAGTGTAGGACGGAAGTCGTGTATATCATACATCAGTGTAGGACGGAAGTCGTGTACATCATACATCAGTGTGTAGGACGGAAGTCGTGTATATCATACATCAGTGTGTAGGACGGAAGTCGTGTATATCATACATCAGTGTGTATGACAGAAGTCGTGTATATCATACATCAGTGTAGGACGGAAGTCGTATATATCATACATCAGTGTGTAGGACGGAAGTCGTGTATATCATACATCAGTGTGTAGGACGAAAGTCGTGTATATCATGTGTAGGACGGAAGTCGTGTATATCATACATCAGTGTGTAGGACGAAAGTCGTGTATATCATACATCAGTGTAGGACGGAAGTCGTGTATATCATACATCAGTGTGTAGGAGGGAAGTCGTGTATATCATACATCAGTGTAGGACGGAAGTCTTGTATATCATACATCAGTGTAGGACGGAAGTCGTGTATATCATATATCAGTGTAGGACGGAAGTCTTGTATATCATACATCAGTGTAGGACGGAAGTCGTGTATATCATATATCAGTGTAGGACGGAAGTCGTGTATATCATACATCAGTGTAGGACGGAAGTCGTGCATATCATACATCAGTGTAGGACGGAAGTCGTGTATATCATACATCAGTGTGTAGGACGGAAGTCGTGTATATCATACATCAGTGTGTAGGACGGAAGTCGTGTATATCATACATCAGTGTAGGACGGAAGTCGTGTATATCATACATCAGTGTAGGACGGAAGTCGTGTATATCATACATCAGTGTGTAGGACGGAAGTCGTGTATATCATACATCAGTGTGTAGGACGGAAGTCGTGTATATCATGTGTAGGACGGAGGTCGTGTATATCATACATCAGTGTGTAGGACGGAAGTCGTGTATATCATACATCAGTGTGTAGGACGGAAGTCGTGTATATCATACATCAGTGTGTAGGACGAAAGTCGTGTATATCATACATCAGTGTGTAGGACGGAGGTCGTGTATATCATACATCAGTGTGTAGGACGGAAGTCGTGTATATCATACATCAGTGTAGGACGGAAGTCGTGTACATCATACATCAGTGTGTAGGACGGAAGTCGTGTATATCATACATCAGTGTGTAGGACGGAAGTCGTGTATATCATACATCAGTGTGTATGACAGAAGTCGTGTATATCATACATCAGTGTAGGACGGAAGTCGTATATATCATACATCAGTGTGTAGGACCGAAGTCGTGTATATCATACATCAGTGTGTAGGACGGAAGTCGTGTATATCATGTGTAGGACGGAAGTCGTGTATATCATACATCAGTGTGTAGGACGAAAGTCGTGTATATCATACATCAGTGTAGGACGGAAGTCGTGTATATCATACATCAGTGTGTAGGACGGAAGTCGTGTATATCATACATCAGTGTAGGACGGAAGTCTTGTATATCATACATCAGTGTAGGACGGAAGTAGTGTATATCATATATCAGTGTAGGACGGAAGTCTTGTATATAATACATCAGTGTAGGACGGAAGTCGTGTATATCATATATCAGTGTAGGACGGAAGTCGTGTATATCATACATCAGTGTAGGACGGAAGTCGTGCATATCATACATCAGTGTAGGACGGAAGTCGTGTATATCATACATCAGTGTGTAGGACGGAAGTCGTGTATATCATACATCAGTGTGTAGGACGGAAGTCGTGTATATCATACATCAGTGTAGGACGGAAGTCGTGCATATCATACATCAGTGTAGGACGGAAGTCGTGTATATTATACATCAGTGTGTAGGACGGAAGTCGTGTATAATACTTCAGTGTGTTGGACGGAAGTGCAGTGTGTACTATATCAGTGAGTAGTAAATTCAGTTGATTGAATGAACGGTCTCAATCAGCCGATCCCTAACATTATTTGCAGCATTTGTTGTCATAATGTGCGACAGGCGTCAAAATTAGCTTGGTATGAAACTGTTAGATATAGCATTGTAGTCTGAGTCACGTCTCGTAGTGTAACCGTAGGCAGAATCACTGTGTAGGAGCTACACCACGTACACTGCTCTCAACCGTGTGGGTAAAGTGGTGTGTTAGACAGACTCACACTCTCGGTTTAGTGGCCCGTGGGTGTGGTGGTGTGTAAGACAGACTCACACTCTCGGTTTAGTGGCCCGTGGTTGTAGTGGTGTGTTAGACAGACTCACACTCTCGGTTTAGTGGCCCGTGGGTGTAGTGGTGTGTAAGACAGACTCACACTCTCGGTTTAGTGGCCCGTGGATGTGGTGGTGTGTTAGACAGACTCGCACTCTCGGTTTAGTGGCCCGTGGGTGAGTTGGTGTGTTAGACAGACTCACACTCTCGGTTTAGTGGCCCGTGGGTGTGGTGGTGTGTTACACAGACTCACACTCTCGGTTTAGTGGCCCGTGGGTGTGGTGGTGTGTTAGACAGACTCGCACTCTCGGTTTAGTGGCCCGTGGTTGTAGTGGTGTGTTAGACAGACTCAACCTCTCGGTCTAGTGGCCCGTGGGTGTAGTGGTGTGTAAGACAGACTCACACTCTCCGTGTAGTGGCCCGTGGGTGTGGTGGTGTGTTAGACAGACTCACACTCTCGGTTTAGTGGCCCGTGGGTGTGGTGGTGTGTTAGACAGACTCACACTCTCGGTTTAGTGGCCCGTGGGTGTAGTGGTGTGTAAGACAGACTCACACTCTCGGTTTAGTTGCCCGTGGGTGTAGTGGTGTGTTAGACAGACTCGCACTCTCGGTTTAGTGGCCCATGGGTGTAGTGGTGTGTTAGACAGACTCACACTCTCGGTTTAGTGGCCCGTGGGTGTAGTGGTGTGTTAGACAGACTCACACTCTCGGTTTAGTGGCCCGTGGGTGTAGTGGTGTGTTAGACAGACTCGCACTCTCGGTTTAGTGGCCCGTGGGTGTGGTGGTGTGTTACACAGACTCACACTTTCGGTTTAGTGGCCCGTGGGTGTGGTGGTGTGTTAGACAGACTCACACTCTCGGTTTAGTGGCCCGTGGGTGTGGTGGTGTGTTAGACAGACTCACACTCTCGGTTTAGTGGCCCGTGGGTGTAGTGGTGTGTTAGACAGACTCACACTCTCGGTTTAGTGGCCCGTGGGTGTAGTGGTGTGTTAGACAGACTCACACTCTCGGTTTAGTGGCCCGTGGGTGTAGTGGCGTGTTAGACAGACTCCCACTCTCGGTTTAGTTGCCCGTGGGTGTAGTGGTGTGTTAGACAGTCTCGCACTCTCGGTTTAGTGGCCCGTGGGTGTAGTGGTGTGTTAGACAGTCTCGCACTCTCGGTTTAGTGGCCCGTGGGTGTAGTGGTGTGTTAGACAGACTCACACTCTCGGTTTAGTGGCCCGTGGGTGTAGTGGTGTGTTAGACAGACTCACACTCTCGGTCTAGCGGCCCGTGGGTGTAGTGGTGTGTTAGACAGACTCACACTTTCGGTTTAGTGGCCCGTGGGTGTGGTGGTGTGTTACACAGACTCACACTCTCGGTTTAGTGGCCCGTGGGTGTGGTGGTGTGTTAGACAGACTCACACTCTCGGTTTAGTGGCCCGTGGGTGTGGTGGTGTGTTAGACAGACTCACACTCTCGGTTTAGTGGCCCGTGGGTGTAGTGGTGTGTTAGACAGACTCACACTCTCGGTTTAGTGGCCCGTGGGTGTAGTGGTGTGTTAGACAGACTCACACTCTCGGTTTAGTGGCTCGTGGGTGTAGTGGTGTGTTAGACAGACTCACACTATCGGTTTAGTGGCCCGTGGGTGTAGTGGTGTGTTAGACAGACTCACACTCTCGGTTTAGTGGCCCGTGGGTGTGGTGGTGTGTTAGACAGACTCGCACTCTCGGTTTAGTGGCCCGTGGGTGTGGTGGTGTGTTAGACAGACTCGCACTCTCGGTTTAGTGGCCCGTGGGTGTGGTGGTGTGTTAGACAGACTCGCACTCACGGTTTAGTGGCCCGTGGGTGTGGTGGTGTGTTAGACAGACTCACACTCTCGGTCTAGCGGCCCGTGGGTGTAGTGGTGTGTTAGACAGACTCACACTCTCGGTTTAGTGGCCCGTGGGTGTAGTGGTGTGTTAGACAGACTCACACTCTCGGTTTAGTGGCCCGTGGGTGTAGTGGTGTGTTAGACAGACTCCCACTCTCGGTTTACTTGCCCATGGGTGTAGTGGTGTGTTAGACAGTCTTGCACTGTCGGTTTAGTGGCCCGTGGGTGTAGTGATGTGTTAGACAGACTCGCACTCTCGGTTTAGTGGCCCGTGGGTGTGGTGGTGTGTTAGACAGACTCGCACTCTCGGTTTAGTGGCCCGTGGGTGTAGTGATGTGTTAGACAGACTCGCACTCTCGGTTTAGTGGCCCGTGGGTGTAGTGATGTGTTAGACAGACTCGCACTCTCGGTTTAGTGGCCCGTGGGTGTAGTGATGTGTTAGACAGACTCGCACTGTCGGTTTAGTGGCCCGTGGGTGTAGTGATGTGTTAGACAGACTCGCACTCTCGGTTTAGTGGCCCGTGGGTGTAGTGATGTGTTAGACAGACTCGCACTGTCGGTTTAGTGGCCCGTGGGTGTAGTGATGTGTTAGACAGACTCGCACTCTCGGTTTAGTGGCCCGTGGGTGTAGTGATGTGTTAGACAGACTCGCACTCTCGGTTTAGTGGCCCGTGGGTGTGGTGGTGTGTTAGACAGACTCACACTCTCGGTTTAGTGGCCCGTGGGTGTGGTGGTGTGTTAGACAGACTCACACTCTCGGTTTAGTGGCCCGTGGGTGTGGTGGTGTGTTAGACAGACTCGCACTCACGGTTTAGTGGCCCGTGGGTGTGGTGGTGTGTTAGACAGACTCACACTCTCGGTCTAGCGGCTCGTGGGTGTAGTGGTGTGTTAGACAGACTCACACTCTCGGTCTAGCGGCTCGTGGGTGTAGTGGTGTGTTAGACAGACTCACACTCTCGGTTTAGTGGTCCGTAGATGTAGTGGTACTCCCGGTTGCTTTGATGTAGAACATGAAAGACCCCGGCTAACTGTTGTGTAGTATTAGATGGTATATACTGCGATAACGTATGGTACGCCGGAGTATTTCCCAATCAAACAATCTGCATTCCGTTTAAATCTAGGTCCTCTATTAGAACAGGGTTACTATCAAATGAAATACACTTTCACTTTACAAATAACCTAAAGCTAGTATAAAGATAAATCGTGCACACCCGATACATGATGTTAATTATTACTACTGTAGTTCCGGTACTGACTGGTTGAGTGTGCATTTGAGGTGTGTATTCTCCATTATCTAGATGTTTTGGAGTCAAACATACACCTCACAAAGCTAATAGTACTTTGTCACGTTCGACAATGTGAAAGTGATACGTTTAAAAGTAATCAACTTTCTGTAGCATGCCTTTCTCCCATTATACGGTACAAGGGATCTTGCTATGATATTTCATCGAACTGTCCCCTTATATTGAGTCAGCACGTCCCCTTTAGCATATCATTAACAGCAGACGTGAAACGAAACACTAGTAAGGGTGAGAGGGTAAAAACTTCAGAATGAGAGACCCAACAGGGACATCAGATACACACCCGTTCACATCAGAACACAAGCTACACGTATCTACACACATAACGTGATCGTAAACAACGAAAATGGCTACACTAACTAAAGATACCGTGTAGTTTGTAGTAATATACCGTGTAGTCTGTAGTGATATACCGTGTAGTCTGTAATGATATACCGTGTAATCTGTATTGATATACCATGTAATCTGTAGTGATATACCGTGTAGTCTGTAGCGATATACCGTGTAGTCTGTAGTGATATACCGTGTATGTCTGTAGTGATATACCGTGTAGTTTGTAGCGATATACCGTGTAGTCTGTAGTGATATACCGTGTAGTCTGTAATGATATACCGTGTATGTCTGTAGTGATATACCGTGTAGTCTGTAGTGATATACCGTGTAGTCTGTAGTGATATACCGTGTAGTCTGTAGTGATATACCGTGTAGTCTGTAGTGATAAAACGTGTAGTCTGTAGTGATAAAACGTGTAGTCTGTAGTGATATACCGTGTAGTCTGTAGTGATATACCGTGTAGTTTGTAGTAAATACCGTGTAATCTGTAGTGATATACCGTGTATGTCTGTAGTGATATACCGTGTAGTCTGTAGTGATATACCGTATATGTCTGTAGTGATATACCGTGTATGTCTGTAGTGATATACCGTGTATGTCTGTAGTGATATACCGTGTAGTCTGTAGTGATATACCGTGTAATCTGTAGTGATATAACGTGTAGTCTGTAGTGATATAACGTGTAGTCTGTAATGATATACCGTGTAATCTGTAGTGATATACCGTGTATGTCTGTAATGATATACCGTGTAGTCTGTATTGATATACCGTGTAGTCTGTAGTGATATACCGTGTAGTCTGTAGTGATATACCATGTAGTCTGTAGTGATATAACGTGTAGTCTGTAGTGATATAACGTGAAGTCTGTAGTGATATACCGTGTATATCTGTAGTGATGTACCGTCTAAGTCTGTAGTGATATACCGTGTAATCTGTAGTGATATACCGTGTTGTCTGTAATGATATACCGTGTAGTCTGTATTGATATACCGTGTAGTCTGTATTGATATACCGTGTAGTCTGTATTGATATACCGTGTAGTCTGTATTGATATACCATGTAGTCTGTAGTGATATAACGTGTAGTCTGTAGTGATATAACGTGTAGTCTGTAGCGATATACCGTGTATATCTGTAGTGATATAACGTGTAGTCTGTAGTGATATACCGTGTAGTCTGTAGTGATATAACGTGTAGTCTGTAGTGATATACCGTGTATATCTGTAGTGATATACCGTGTATGTCTGTAATGATATACCGTGTAGTCTGTATTGATATACCGTGTAGTCTGTATTGATATAACGTGTAGTCTGTAGTGATATACCATGTAGTCTGTAGTGATATACCGTGTATGTCTGTAGTGATATACCGTGTAGTCTGTAATGATATACCGTGTATGTCTGTAGTGATATACCGTGTATGTCTGTAGTGATATACAGTGTATGTCTGTAGTGATATACCGTGTATGTCTGTAGTGATATACCGTGTAGTCTGTAGTGATATAACGTGTATGTCTGTAGTGATATACAGTGTAATCTGTAGTGATATAACGTGTAGTCTGTAGTGATATACAGTGTAGTCTGTAATGATATACCGTGTATGTCTGTAGTGATATACCGTGTATGTCTGTAGTGATATACCGTGTAGTCTGTAGTGATATACCGTGTAGTCTGTAATGATATACCGTGTATGTCTGTAGTGATATACCGTGTATGTCTGTAGTGATATACAGTGTAGTCTGTAGTGATATACAGTGTAGTCTGTAGTGATATACCGTGTAGTGACACACATGAGTTGTACCTGCTCTCTCCCATCATTGGAGGTGATTACTTTACCGGCATTTCCTTGCTAATGCTTCCCTTTACACTCTCATATTTATTCTTCAGTTCGTCCTTGTGACCAGGGCTTTATGTTCTTTCCCTTGCACTAGAGAAAAAAGTTTTTAAACTGAAGTGATATTTGGGGGAGGGCATCAGCCTAACCGGGAGGGGGAGTAGAGCGCTGTGATCGGGAGGGGGAGTAGAACGCTGTGATCGGGAGGGGTGTAGAGCGCTGTGACCGGGAGGGGAGTATAGCGCTGTGACCGGGAGGGGGAGTAGAGCGCTGTGACCGGGAGGGGGTGTAGAGCGCTGTGACCGGGAGGGGGAGTAGAGCGCTATGATCGGGAGGGGGAGTAGAATGCTGTGACCGGGAGGGGGAGTAGAGCGCTCTGACCGGGAGGGGAGTAGAGCGCTGTGATCGGGAGGGGGAGTAGAACGCTGTGATCGGGAGGGGCAGTAGAGCGCTGTGACCGGGAGGGGAGTAGAGCGCTGTGACCGGGAGGGGGAGTAGAACGCTGTGACCGGGAGGGGAGTAGAGCGTTGTGACCGGGAGGGGAGTAGAACGCTGTGATCGGGAGGGGAGTAGAACGCTGTGACCGGGAGGGGGAGTAGAGCGCTGTGACCGGGAGGAGGAGTAGAGCGCTGTGATCGGGAGGGGGAGTAGAACGCTGTGACCGGGAGGGGGAGTAGAACGCTGTGACCGGGAGGAGGAGTAGAGCGCTGTGACCGGGAGGGGGAGTAGAGCGCTGTGACCGGGAGGGGGTGTAGAGCGCTGTGACCGGGAGGGGGTGTAGAGCGCTGTGACCGGGAGGGGGAGTAGAGCGCTGTGATCGGGAGGGGGAGTAGAATGCTGTGACCGGGAGGGGGCGTAGAGCGCTCTGACCGGGAGGGGAGTAGAGTGCTGTGATCGGGAGGGGAGTAGAACGCTGTGATCGGGAGGGGGAGTAGAGCGCTGTGACCGGGAGGGGAGTAGAGCGCTGTGACCGGGAGGGGGAGTAGAACGCTGTGACCGGGAGGGGGAGTAGAGCGTTGTGACCGGGAGGGGAATAGAACGCTGTGATCGGGAGGGGGAGTAGAGCGCTGTGACCGGGAGTGGGAGTAGAGCGCTGTGACCGGGAGGGGGAGTAGAGCGCTGTGACCGGGAGGAGGAGTAGAGCGCTGTGATCGGAAGGGGGAGTAGAACGCTGTGACCGGGAGGGGGAGTAGAACGCTGTGACCGGGAGGAGGAGTAGAGCGCTGTGACCGGGAGGGGGAGTAGAGCGCTGTGACCGGGAGGGGGCGTAGAGCGCTCTGACCGGGAGGGGAGTAGAACGCTGTGACCGGGAGGAGGAGTAGAGCGTTGTGACCGGGAGGGGAGTAGAACGCTGTGGTCGGGAGGAGGAGTAGAGCGCTGTGATCGGGAGGGGGAGTAGAACGCTGTGACCGGGAGGGGGAGTAGAACGCTGTGACCGGGAGGAGGAGTAGAGCGCTGTGATCGGGAGGGGGAGTAAAGCGCTGTGACCTGGGGAGTGGGGGGTACTTCAGTGTTTTAAACTATATAAGGTGTCTGACAATCTGCTACCATTAGCCAGCCACCTCTGGTTCTAGGAGTCCGAAGTCTAAGCGGGCCGGTCGCCGTTATGACTCAGGTGTCGGAACAGAAGACCAGGCCTGCGGACCTCCTCATGTCGCCTTACCTGATTACAATAGTGAATCAGCCTAACCTGAGGGTGGAACATCCCATTATAGAAGCGGGACAACAACCTGAGGGCGGAACATCCCATTATAGAAGCGGGGTAACAGCCTGAGTGTGGAATATCCCATTATAGAAGCGGGGTAACCGCCTGAGGGCGGAACATCCCATTATAGAAGCGGGGTAACAGCCTGAGTGTGGAATATCCCATTATAGAAGCGGGGTAACAGCCTGAGGGCGGAACATCCCATTATAGAAGCGGGGTAACAGCCTGAGGGTGGAACATCCCATTATAGAAGCGGGGTAACAGCAGAGTGTCACACAATACTGTAAACCCATTTAGATGAACAAGATATTTAATAATGTATCAATAATAAAAAATAATAGGCTCTCGTTCAATGAGTCGCGGTACAACTGACAAGTATGGGACCTTAAACCCCCGTCGGGACCATTCCAGCTACACTCTGTACAGAACTAAATGTAATACCGGAATCTATCTAGGTCTTATAACACATGCACTTCAAACGAAAATCGCTGTTGTACTATAGACATGCAACCTTGTTAGCACTAAAAACAGTGTTTGTGTCTATTTCTGCCACTATTCTGTGACCTGTGAATCCGTGTCATTTTGAAATGAAGTTTTTTTCATTTGAATTATAAAATATTCGTTACATTGCAGCTAGAAATACAATTTTGTCAATCTAAACAACTTGCAATTGTATTATTGGGAATACTCTCGACAATTACATAATCCCAATTCTGATTATTATTACATCGAAACTTAGTATCCCATACAACAAAATCGCTTCAAATACATATACCGTTGTTAGAAATATTTCAGTATTATAACCAGTGCTACACTGTAGACAAACAGATCTTGACGGGATGTATACACGCCAGGTTTCCGAGTTAGGCGAATGCCCTCCCGCCCAATATCACTTCAGTGGGGAAGAGAATGCAAGATGAAAGGGCCGCCATTGACCCCTGCTAGGTGGTGTTATCATAACCAGTTCAGGCCCCGAGGGTGACCTCTAAAGGGTCAATCAATGTGCCAAAAACGCCATATATAAACAGATTATCAGAAACATTGGTGAAGATAAGAAACCTATTACACCAACTGACCGACTAGTGATCTATACTGTAGCTATATAGTATGTACGTGTCTAGGTTGATGGTGATGTATACTGTAGTATGTACGTGTCTAGGTTGGTGGTGATGTATACTGTAGTATGTACGTGTCTAGGTTGATGGTGATGTATACTGTAGTATGTACGTGTCTAGATTGATGGTGATATATACTGTAGTATATACGTGTCTAGGTTGATGGTGATGTATACTGTAGTATGTACGTGTCTAGGTTGATGGTGATATATACTGTAGTATATACGTGTCTAGGTTGACGGTGATGTATACTGTAGTATGTACGTGTCTAGGTTGATGGTGATATATACTGTAGTATGTACGTGTCTAGGTTGATGGTGTTGTATACTGTAGTATGTACGTGTCTAGGTTGATGGTGATGTATACTGTAGTATATACGTGTCTAGGTTGATGGTGATGTATACTGTAGTATGTACGTGTCTAGGTTGATGGTGATGTATACTGTAGTATGTACGTGTCTAGGTTGATGGTGATGTATACTGTAGTATGTACGTGTCTAGGTTGATGGTGATATATACTGTAGTATGTACGTGTCTAGGTTGATGGTGATGTATACTGTAGTATATACGTGTCTAGGTTGATGGTGATGTATACTGTAGTATGTACGTGTCTAGGTTGATGGTGATGTATACTGTAGTATGTACGTGTCTAGGTTGATGGTGATGTATACTGTAGTATATACGTGTCTAGGTTGATGGTGATGTATACTGTAGTATATACGTGTCTAGGTTGATGGTGATGTATACTGTAGTATGTACGTGTCTAGGTTGATGGTGATGTATACTGTAGTATATACGTGTCTAAGTTGATGGTGATGTATACTGTAGTATGTACGTGTCTAGGTTGATGGTGATGTATACTGTAGTATGTAGGTGTCTAGGTTGATGGTGATGCATACTGTAGTATGTAGGTGTCTAGGTTGATGGTGATATATACTGTAGTATGTACGTGTCTAGGTTGATGGTGATATATACTGTAGTATGTACGTGTCTAGGTTGATGGTGATATATACTGTAGTATGTAGGTATCTAGGTTGATGGTGATATATACTGTAGTATGTACGTGTCTAGGTTGATGGTGATATATACTGTAGTATGTACGTGTCTAGGTTGATGGTGATATATACTGTAGTATGTAGGTATCTAGGTTGATGGTGATGTATACTGTAGTATGTAGGTGTCTAGGTTGATGGTGATGTATACTGTAGTATGTAGGTGTCTAGGTTGATGGTGATGTATACTGTAGTATGTACGTGTCTAGGTTGATGGTGATATATACTGTAGTATGTACGTGTCTAGGTTGATGGTGATGTATACTGTAGTATATACGTGTCTAGGTTGATGGTGATGTATACTGTAGTATGTACGTGTCTAGGTTGATGGTGATGTATACTGTAGTATATACGTGTCTAGGTTGATGGTGATGTATACTGTAGTATGTACGTGTCTAGGTTGATGGTGATGTATACTGTAGTATATACGTGTCTAGGTTGACGGTGATGTATACTGTAGTATATACGTGTCTAGGTTGATGGTGATGTATACTGTAGTATGTACGTGTCTAGGTTGACGGTGATGTATACTGTAGTATATACGTGTCTAAGTTGATGGTGATGTATACTGTAGTATGTACGTGTCTAGGTTGATGGTGATCTATACTGTAGTATGTAGGTGATAAGGTTGATGGTGATGCATACTGTAGTATGTAGGTGTCTAGGTTGATGGTGATATATACTGTAGTATGTACGTGTCTAGGTTGATGGTGATATATACTGTAGTATGTACGTGTCTAGGTTGATGGTGATATATACTGTAGTATGTAGGTATCTAGGTTGATGGTGATGTATACTGTAGTATGTAGGTGTCTAGGTTGATGGTGATGTATACTGTAGTATGTACGTGTCTAGGTTGATGGTGATGTATACTGTAGTATGTAGGTGTCTAGGTTGATGGTGATGTATACTGTAGTATATACGTGTTTAGGTTGGTGGTGATGTATACTGTAGTATATAGTGTCTAGGTTGATGGTGATGTATACTGTAGTTTGTAGGTGTCTAGGTTGATGGTGATGTATACTGTAGTATGTATGTGTCTAGGTTGATGGTGATATATACTGTAATATGTACGTATCTAGGTTAATGGTGATGTATACTGTAGTATGTACGTGTCTAGGTTGATGGTGATGTATACTGTAGTATGTACGTGTCTAGGTTGATGGTGATGTATACTGTAGTATGTAGGTGTCTAGGTTGATGGTGATGTATACTGTAGTATGTACGTGTCTAGGTTGATGGTGATGTATACTGTAGTATGTACGTGTCTAGGTTGATGGTGATGTATACTGTAGTATGTACGTGTCTAGGTTGATGGTGATGTATACTGTAGTATATACGTGTCTAGGTTGATGGTGCTGTATACTGTAGTATATACGTGTCTAGGTTGATGGTGATGTATACTGTAGTATGTACGTGTCTAGGTTGATGGTGATATATACTGTAGTATATACGTGTCTAGGTTGATGGTGATGTATACTGTAGTATGTACGTGTCTAGGTTGATGGTGATGTATACTGTAGTATGTAGGTGTCTAGGTTGATGGTGATGTATACTGTAGTATATACGTGTTTAGGTTGGTGGTGATGTATACTGTAGTATATAGTGTCTAGGTTGATGGTGATGTATACTGTAGTTTGTAGGTGTCTAGGTTGATGGTGATGTATACTGTAGTATGTATGTGTCTAGGTTGATGGTGATATATACTGTAGTATGTACGTATCTAGGTTAATGGTGATGTATACTGTAGTATGTACGTGTCTAGGTTGATGGTGATGTATACTGTAGTATGTACGTGTCTAGGTTGATGGTGATGTATACTGTAGTATGTAGGTGTCTAGGTTGATGGTGATGTATACTGTAGTATGTACGTGTCTAGGTTGATGGTGATGTATACTGTAGTATGTACGTGTCTAGGTTGATGGTGATGTATACTGTAGTATGTACGTGTCTAGGTTGATGGTGATGTATACTGTAGTATATACGTGTCTAGGTTGATGGTGCTGTATACTGTAGTATATACGTGTCTAGGTTGATGGTGATGTATACTGTAGTATGTACGTGTCTAGGTTGATGGTGATATATACTGTAGTATATACGTGTCTAGGTTGATGGTGATGTATACTGTAGTATGTACGTGTCTAGGTTGATGGTGATGTATACTGTAGTATGTACGTGTCTAGGTTGATGGTGATGTATACTGTAGTATATACGTGTCTAGGTTGATGGTGCTGTATACTGTAGTATTTACGTGTCTAGGTTGATGGTGATATATACTGTAGTATATACGTGTCTAGGTTGATGGTGATGTTTACTGTAGTATGTACGTGTCTAGGTTGACGGTGATGTATACTGTAGTATGTACGTGTCTAGGTTGATGGTGATGTATACTGTAGTATGTACGTGTCTAGGTTGATGGTGATATATACTGTAGTATGTACGTGTCTAGGTTGACGGTGATGTATACTGTAGTATGTACGTGTCTAGGTTGATGGTGATGTATACTGTAGTATGTACGTGTCTAGGTTGATGATGATGTATACTGTAGTATGTACGTGTCTAGGTTGATGGTGATGTATACTGTAGTATGTACGTGTCTAGGTTGATGGTGATGTATACTGTAGTATATACGTGTCTAGGTTGATGGTGATGTATACTGTAGTATGTACGTGTCTAGGTTGATGGTGATGTATACTGTAGTATGTACGTGTCTAGGTTGATGGTGATGTATACTGTAGTATGTACGAGTCTAGGTTGATGGTGATGTATACTGTAGTATGTAGGTGTCTAGGTTGATGGTGATATATACTGTAGTATGTACGTGTCTAGGTTGATGGTGATGTATACTGTAGTATGTACGTGTCTAGGTTGATGGTGATCTATACTGTAGTATGTACGTGTCTAGGTTGATGATGATGTATACTGTAGTATGTACGTGTCTAGGTTGATGGTGATGTATACTGTAGTATGTACGTGTCTAGGTTGATGGTGATATATACTGTAGTATGTACGTGTCTAGGTTGATGGTGATGTATACTGTAGTATTTACGTGTCTAGGTTGATGGTGATATATACTGTAGTATGTACGTGTCTAGGTTGATGGTGATGTATACTGTAGTATGTACGTGTCTAGGTTGATGGTGATGTATACTGTAGTATGTACGTGTCTAGGTTGATGGTGATGTATACTGTAGTATGTACGTGTCTAGGTTGATGGTGATGTATACTGTAGTATGTACATGTACGTGTCTAGGTTAACGGTGATGTATACTGTAGTATGTACATGTACGTGTCTAGGTTGATGGTGATGTATACTGTAGTATGTACGTGTCTAGGTTGATGGTGATGTATACTGTAGTATGTACGTGTCTAGGTTGACGGTGATGTATACTGTAGTATATACGTGTCTAGGTTGATGATGATGTATACTGTAGTATATAGGTGTCTAGGTTGACGGTGATGTATACTGTAGTATGTACGTGTCTAGGTTGACGGTGATGTATACTGTAGTAAGTACGTGTCTAGGTTAATGGTGATGTATACTGTAGTATGTACGTGTCTAGGTTGACGGTGATGTATACTGTAGTATATACGTGTCTAGGTTGATGGTGATGTATACTGTAGTATGTACGTGTCTAGGTTGATGGTGATGTATACTGTAGTATGTACGTGTCTAGGTTGATGGTGATGTATACTGTAGTATGTACGTGTCTAGGTTGATGGTGATGTATACTGTAGTATGTACGTGTCTAGGTTGATGGTGATGTATACTGTAGTATATACGTGTCTAGGTTGGTGGTGATGTATACTGTAGTATGTACGTGTCTAGGTTGACGGTGATGTATACTGTAGTAAGTACGTGTCTAGGTTGATGGTGATGTATACTGTAGTATGTACGTGTCTAGGTTGACGGTGATGTATACTGTAGTATATACGTGTCTAGGTTGATGGTGATGTATACTGTAGTATGTACGTGTCTAAGTTGATGGTGATGTATACTGTAGTATGTACGTGTCTAGGTTGATGGTGATGTATACTGTAGTATATACGTGTCTAGGTTGATGGTGATGTATACTGTAGTATATACGTGTCTAGGTTGATGGTGATGTATACTGTAGTATGTACGTGTCTAGGTTGATGGTGATGTATACTGTAGTATGTACGTGTCTAGGTTGATGGTGATGTATACTGTAGTATGTACGTGTCTAGGTTGATGGTGATGTATACTGTAGTATGTACGTGTCTAGGTTGATGGTGATGTATACTGTAGTATGTACGTGTCTAGGTTGATGGTGATGTATACTGTAGTATGTAGGTGTCTAGGTTGATGGTGATGTATACTGTAGTATATACGTGTTTAGGTTGATGGTGATGTATACTGTAGTATATACGTGTCTAGGTTGATGGTGATGTATACTGTAGTATGTAGGTGTCTAGGTTGATGGTGATGTATACTGTAGTATATACGTGTCTAGGTTGATGGTGATGTATACTGTAGTATGTACGTGTCTAGGTTGATGGTGATGTATACTGTAGTATGTACGTGTCTAGGTTGATGGTGATGTATACTGTAGTATGTACCTGTCTAGGTTTATGGTGATGTATACTGTAGTATATACGTGTCTAGGTTGATGGTGATATATACTGTAGTATATACGTGTCTAGGTTGATGGTGATGTATACTGTAGTATGTACGTGTCTAAGTTGATGGTGATGTATACTGAAGTATGTACGTGTCTAGGTTGATGGTGAAATATACTGTAGTATATACGTGTCTAGGTTGATGGTGAAATATACTGTAGTATATACGTGTCTAGGTTGATGGTTATGTATACTGTAGTATGTACGTGTCTAGGTTGATGGTGATGTATACTGTAGTATGTACGTGTCTAGGTTGATGGTGATGTATACTGAAGTATGTACGTGTCTAGGTTGATGGTGATATATACTGTAGTATATACGTGTCTAGGTTGATGGTTATGTATACTGTAGTATGTACGTGTCTAGGTTGATGGTGATGTATACTGTAGTATGTACGTGTTTAGGTTGATGGTGATGTATACTGTAGTATGTACATGTCTAGGTTGATGATGATGTATACTGTAGTATGTACGTGTCTAGGTTGATGGTGATGTATACTGTAGTATGTACGTGTACGTGTCTAGGTTGATGGTGATGTATACTGTAGTATGTACGTGTCTAGGTTGATGGTGATGTATACTGTAGTATGTACGTGTCTAGGTTGATGGTGATGTATACTGTAGTATGTACATGTACGTGTCTAGGTTGACGGTGATGTATACTGTAGTATGTACGTGTCTAGGTTGATGGTGATGTATACTGTAGTATGTACGTGTCTAGGTTGATGGTGATGTATACTGTAGTATGTAGGTGTCTAGGTTGATGGTGATGTATACTGTAGTATGTACGTGTCTAGGTTGATGGTGATGTATACTGTATTATGTACGTGTCTAGGTTGATGGTGATGTATACTGTAGTATGTACGTGTCTAGGTTGATGGTGATGTATACTGTAGTATATACGTGTCTAGGTTGATGGTGATGTATACTGTAGTATGTACGTGTCTAAGTTGATGGTGATGTATACTGTAGTATGTACGTGTCTAGGTTGATGGTGATGTATACTGTAGTATATAGGTGTCTAGGTTGATGGTGATGTATACTGTAGTATGTACGTGTCTAGGTTGACGGTGATGTATACTGTAGTATGTACGTGTCTAGGTTGATGGTGATATATACTGTAGTATGTAGGTGTCTAGGTTGATGGTGATATATACTGTAGTATGGACATGTACGTGTCTAGGTTGACGGTGATGTATACTGTAGTATGTACGTGTCTAGGTTGATGGTGATGTATACTGTAGTATGTACGTGTGTAGGTTGATGGTGATGTATACTGTAGTATATACGTGTCTAGGTTGACGGTGATGTATACTGTAGTATATACGTGTCTAGGTTGATGGTGATGTATACTGTAGTATGTACGTGTCTAGGTTGACGGTGATGTATACTGTAGTATATACGTGTCTAAGTTGATGGTGATGTATACTGTAGTATGTACGTGTCTAGGTTGATGGTGATCTATACTGTAGTATGTAGGTGATAAGGTTGATGGTGATGCATACTGTAGTATGTAGGTGTCTAGGTTGATGGTGATATATACTGTAGTATGTACGTGTCTAGGTTGATGGTGATATATACTGTAGTATGATCGTGTCTAGGTTGATGGTGATATATACTGTAGTATGTAGGTATCTTGGTTGATGGTGATGTATACTGTAGTATGTAGGTGTCTAGGTTGATGGTGATGTATACTGTAGTATGTACGTGTCTAGGTTGATGGTGATGTATACTGTAGTATGTAGGTGTCTAGGTTGATGGTGATGTATACTGTAGTATATACGTGTTTAGGTTGGTGGTGATGTATACTGTAGTATATAGTGTCTAGGTTGATGGTGATGTATACTGTAGTTTGTAGGTGTCTAGGTTGATGGTGATGTATACTGTAGTATGTATGTGTCTAGGTTGATGGTGATATATACTGTAGTATGTACGTATCTAGGTTAATGGTGATGTATACTGTAGTATGTACGTGTCTAGGTTGATGGTGATGTATACTGTAGTATGTACGTGTCTAGGTTGATGGTGATGTATACTGTAGTATGTAGGTGTCTAGGTTGATGGTGATGTATACTGTAGTATGTACGTGTCTAGGTTGATGGTGATGTATACTGTAGTATGTACGTGTCTAGGTTGATGGTGATGTATACTGTAGTATGTACGTGTCTAGGTTGATGGTGATGTATACTGTAGTATATACGTGTCTAGGTTGATGGTGCTGTATACTGTAGTATATACGTGTCTAGGTTGATGGTGATGTATACTGTAGTATGTACGTGTCTAGGTTGATGGTGATGTATACTGTAGTATATACGTGTCTAGGTTGATGGTGATGTATACTGTAGTATGTACGTGTCTAGGTTGATGGTGATGTATACTGTAGTATGTAGGTGTCTAGGTTGATGGTGATCTATACTGTAGTATATACGTGTTTAGGTTGGTGGTGATGTATACTGTAGTATATAGTGTCTAGGTTGATGGTGATGTATACTGTAGTTTGTAGGTGTCTAGGTTGATGGTGATGTATACTGTAGTATGTATGTGTCTAGGTTGATGGTGATATATACTGTAGTATGTACGTATCTAGGTTAATGGTGATGTATACTGTAGTATGTACGTGTCTAGGTTGATGGTGATGTATACTGTAGTATGTACGTGTCTAGGTTGATGGTGATGTATACTGTAGTATGTAGGTGTCTAGGTTGATGGTGATGTATACTGTAGTATGTACGTGTCTAGGTTGATGGTGATGTATACTGTAGTATGTACGTGTCTAGGTTGATGGTGATGTATACTGTAGTATGTACGTGTCTAGGTTGATGGTGATGTATACTGTAGTATATACGTGTCTAGGTTGATGGTGCTGTATACTGTAGTATATACGTGTCTAGGTTGATGGTGATGTATACTGTAGTATGTACGTGTCTAGGTTGATGGTGATATATACTGTAGTATATACGTGTCTAGGTTGATGGTGATGTATACTGTAGTATGTACGTGTCTAGGTTGATGGTGATGTATACTGTAGTATGTACGTGTCTAGGTTGATGGTGATGTATACTGTAGTATATACGTGTCTAGGTTGATGGTGCTGTATACTGTAGTATTTAGGTGTCTAGGTTGATGGTGATATATACTGTAGTATATACGTGTCTAGGTTGATGGTGATGTTTACTGTAGTATGTACGTGTCTAGGTTGACGGTGATGTATACTGTAGTATGTACGTGTCTAGGTTGATGGTGATGTATACTGTAGTATGTACGTGTCTAGGTTGATGGTGATATATACTGTAGTATGTACGTGTCTAGGTTGACGGTGATGTATACTGTAGTATGTACGTGTCTAGGTTGATGGTGATGTATACTGTAGTATGTACGTGTCTAGGTTGATGATGATGTATACTGTAGTATGTACGTGTCTAGGTTGATGGTGATGTATACTGTAGTATGTACGTGTCTAGGTTGATGGTGATGTATACTGTAGTATATACGTGTCTAGGTTGATGGTGATGTATACTGTAGTATGTACGTGTCTAGGTTGATGGTGATGTATACTGTAGTATGTACGTGTCTAGGTTGATGGTGATGTATACTGTAGTATGTACGAGTCTAGGTTGATGGTGATGTATACTGTAGTATGTAGGTGTCTAGGTTGATGGTGATATATACTGTAGTATGTACGTGTCTAGGTTGATGGTGATGTATACTGTAGTATGTACGTGTCTAGGTTGACGGTGATGTATACTGTAGTATATACGTGTCTAGGTTGATGGTGATGTATACTGTAGTATGTACGTGTCTAAGTTGATGGTGATGTATACTGTAGTATGTACGTGTCTAGGTTGATGGTGATATATACTGTAGTATGTACGTGTCTAGGTTGATGGTGATGTATACTGTAGTATTTACGTGTCTAGGTTGATGGTGATATATACTGTAGTATGTACGTGTCTAGGTTGATGGTGATGTATACTGTAGTATGTACGTGTCTAGGTTGATGGTGATGTATACTGTAGTATGTACGTGTCTAGGTTGATGGTGATGTATACTGTAGTATGTACGTGTCTAGGTTGATGGTGATGTATACTGTAGTATGTACATGTACGTGTCTAGGTTGATGGTGATGTATACTGTAGTATGTACGTGTCTAGGTTGATGGTGATGTATACTGTAGTATGTACGTGTCTAGGTTGACGGTGATGTATACTGTAGTATATACGTGTCTAGGTTGATGATGATGTATACTGTAGTATATAGGTGTCTAGGTTGACGGTGATGTATACTGTAGTATGTACGTGTCTAGGTTGACGGTGATGTATACTGTAGTAAGTACGTGTCTAGGTTAATGGTGATGTATACTGTAGTATGTACGTGTCTAGGTTGACGGTGATGTATACTGTAGTATATACGTGTCTAGGTTGATGGTGATGTATACTGTAGTATGTACGTGTCTAGGTTGATGGTGATGTATACTGTAGTATGTACGTGTCTAGGTTGATGGTGATGTATACTGTAGTATGTACGTGTCTAGGTTGATGGTGATGTATACTGTAGTATGTACGTGTCTAGGTTGATGGTGATGTATACTGTAGTATATACGTGTCTAGGTTGATGGTGATGTATACTGTAGTATGTACGTGTCTAGGTTGACGGTGATGTATAATGTAGTATGTACGTGTCTAGGTTGATGGTGATGTATACTGTAGTATATAGGTGTCTAGGTTGATGGTGATGTATACTGTAGTATGTACGTGTCTAGGTTGACGGTGATGTATACTGTAGTATGTACGTGTCTAGGTTGATGGTGATATATACTGTAGTATGTAGGTGTCTAGGTTGATGGTGATATATACTGTAGTATGGACATGTACGTGTCTAGGTTGACGGTGATGTATACTGTAGTATGTACGTGTCTAGGTTGATGGTGATGTATACTGTAGTATGTACGTGTCTAGGTTGATGATGATGTATACTGTAGTATGTACGTGTCTAGGTTGATGGTGATGTATACTGTAGTATGTACGTGTCTAGGTTGATGGTGATGTATACTGTAGTATATACGTGTCTAGGTTGATGGTGATGTATACTGTAGTATGTACGTGTCTAGGTTGATGGTGATGTATACTGTAGTATGTACGTGTCTAGGTTGATGGTGATGTATACTGTAGTATGTACGAGTCTAGGTTGATGGTGATGTATACTGTAGTATGTAGGTGTCTAGGTTGATGGTGATATATACTGTAGTATGTACGTGTCTAGGTTGATGGTGATGTATACTGTAGTATGTACGTGTCTAGGTTGATGGTGATCTATACTGTAGTATGTACGTGTCTAGGTTGATGATGATGTATACTGTAGTATGTACGTGTCTAGGTTGATGGTGATGTATACTGTAGTATGTACGTGTCTAGGTTGATGGTGATATATACTGTAGTATGTACGTGTCTAGGTTGATGGTGATGTATACTGTAGTATTTACGTGTCTAGGTTGATGGTGATATATACTGTAGTATGTACGTGTCTAGGTTGATGGTGATGTATACTGTAGTATGTACGTGTCTAGGTTGATGGTGATGTATACTGTAGTATGTACGTGTCTAGGTTGATGGTGATGTATACTGTAGTATGTACGTGTCTAGGTTGATGGTGATGTATACTGTAGTATGTACATGTACGTGTCTAGGTTGACGGTGATGTATACTGTAGTATGTACATGTACGTGTCTAGGTTGATGGTGATGTATACTGTAGTATGTACGTGTCTAGGTTGATGGTGATGTATACTGTAGTATGTACGTGTCTAGGTTGATGGTGATGTATACTGTAGTATATACGTGTCTAGGTTGATGATGATGTATACTGTAGTATATAGGTGTCTAGGTTGACGGTGATGTATACTGTAGTATGTACGTGTCTAGGTTGACGGTGATGTATACTGTAGTAAGTACGTGTCTAGGTTAATGGTGATGTATACTGTAGTATGTACGTGTCTAGGTTGACGGTGATGTATACTGTAGTATATACGTGTCTAGGTTGATGGTGATGTATACTGTAGTATGTACGTGTCTAGGTTGATGGTGATGTATACTGTAGTATGTACGTGTCTAGGTTGATGGTGATGTATACTGTAGTATGTACGTGTCTAGGTTGATGGTGATGTATACTGTAGTATGTACGTGTCTAGGTTGATGGTGATGTATACTGTAGTATATACGTGTCTAGGTTGGTGGTGATGTATACTGTAGTATGTACGTGTCTAGGTTGATGGTGATGTATACTGTAGTAAGTACGTGTCTAGGTTGATGGTGATGTATACTGTATTATGTACGTGTCTAGGTTGACGGTGATGTATACTGTAGTATATACGTGTCTAGGTTGATGGTGATGTATACTGTAGTATGTACGTGTCTAAGTTGATGGTGATGTATACTGTAGTATGTACGTGTCTAGGTTGATGGTGATGTATACTGTAGTATATACGTGTCTAGGTTGATGGTGATGTATACTGTAGTATATACGTGTCTAGGTTGATGGTGATGTATACTGTAGTATGTACGTGTCTAGGTTGATGGTGATGTATACTGTAGTATGTACGTGTCTAGGTTGATGGTGATGTATACTGTAGTATGTACGTGTCTAGGTTGATGGTGATGTATACTGTAGTATGTACGTGTCTAGGTTGATGGTGATGTATACTGTAGTATGTACGTGTCTAGGTTGATGGTGATGTATACTGTAGTATGTAGGTGTCTAGGTTGATGGTGATGTATACTGTAGTATATACGTGTTTAGGTTGATGGTGATGTATACTGTAGTATATACGTGTCTAGGTTGATGGTGATGTATACTGTAGTATGTAGGTGTCTAGGTTGATGGTGATGTATACTGTAGTATGTACGTGTCTAGGTTGATGGTGATGTATACTGTAGTATGTACGTGTCTAGGTTGATGGTGATGTATACTGTAGTATGTACGTGTCTAGGTTGATGGTGATGTATATTGTAGTATGTACCTGTCTAGGTTGATGGTGATGTATACTGTAGTATATACGTGTCTAGGTTGATGGTAATATATACTGTAGTATATACGTGTCTAGGTTGATGGTGATGTATACTGTAGTATGTACGTGTCTAAGTTGATGGTGATGTATACTGAAGTATGTACGTGTCTAGGTTGATGGTGAAATATACTGTAGTATATACGTGTCTAGGTTGATGGTGAAATATACTGTAGTATATACGTGTCTAGGTTGATGGTTATGTATCCTGTAGTATGTACGTGTCTAGGTTGATGGTGATGTATACTGTAGTATGTACGTGTCTAGGTTGATGGTGATGTATACTGAAGTATGTACGTGTCTAGGTTGATGGTGATATATACTGTAGTATATACGTGTCTAGGTTGATGGTTATGTATACTGTAGTATGTACGTGTCTAGGTTGATGGTGATGTATACTGTAGTATGTACGTGTTTAGGTTGATGGTGATGTATACTGTAGTATGTACGTGTACGTGTCTAGGTTGATGGTGATGTATACTGTAGTATGTACGTGTCTAGGTTGATGGTGATGTATACTGTAGTATGTACGTGTCTAGGTTGATGGTGATGTATACTGTAGTATGTACATGTACGTGTCTAGGTTGACGGTGATGTATACTGTAGTATGTACGTGTCTAGGTTGATGGTGATGTATACTGTAGTATGTACGTGTCTAGGTTGATGGTGATGTATACTGTAGTATGTAGGTGTCTAGGTTGATGGTGATGTATACTGTAGTATGTACGTGTCTAGGTTGATGGTGATGTATACTGTATTATGTACGTGTCTAGGTTGATGGTGATGTATACTGTAGTATGTACGTGTCTAGGTTGATGGTGATGTATACTGTAGTATATACGTGTCTAGGTTGATGGTGATGTATACTGTAGTATGTACGTGTCTAGGTTGATGGTGATGTATACTGTAGTATGTACGTGTCTAGGTTGATGGTGATGTATACTGTAGTATATAGGTGTCTAGGTTGATGGTGATGTATACTATAGTATGTACGTGTCTAGGTTGACGGTGATGTATACTGTAGTATGTACGTGTCTAGGTTGATGGTGATATATACTGTAGTATGTAGGTGTCTAGGTTGATGGTGATATATACTGTAGTATGGACATGTACGTGTCTAGGTTGACGGTGATGTATACTGTAGTATGTACGTGTCTAGGTTGATGGTGATATATACTGTAGTATGTACGTGTCTAGGTTGATGGTGATGTATACTGTATATTTACGTGTCTAGGTTGATGGTGATATATACTGTAGTATGTACGTGTCTAGGTTGATGGTGATGTATACTGTAGTATGTACGTGTCTAGGTTGATGGTGATGTATACTGTAGTATGTACATGTACGTGTCTAGGTTGATGGTGATGTATACTGTAGTATGTACGTGTCTAGGTTGATGGTGATGTATACTGTAGTATGTACGTGTCTAGGTTGACGGTGATGTATACTGTAGTATATACGTGTCTAGGTTGATGATGATGTATACTGTAGTATATAGGTGTCTAGGTTGACGGTGATGTATACTGTAGTATGTACGTGTCTAGGTTGACGGTGATGTATACTGTAGTAAGTACGTGTCTAGGTTGACGGTGATGTATACTGTAGTATGTACGTGTCTAGGTTGACGGTGATGTATACTGTAGTATATACGTGTCTAGGTTGATGGTGATGTATACTGTAGCATGTACGTGTCTAGGTTGATGGTGATGTATACTGTAGTATGAACGTGTCTAGGTTGATGGTGATGTATACTGTAGTATGTACGTGTCTAAGTTGATGGTGATGTATACTGTAGTATGTACGTGTCTAGGTTGACGGTGATGTATACTGTAGTATGTACGTGTCTAGGTTGATGGTGATGTATACTGTAGTATGTACATGTCTAGGTTGATGATGATGTATACTGTAGTATGTACGTGTCTAGGTTGATGGTGATGTATAAAGTAGTATGTACGTGTACGTGTCTAGGTTGATGGTGATGTATACTGTAGTATGTACGTGTCTAGGTTGATGGTGATGTATACTGTAGTATGTACGTGTCTAGGTTGATGGTGATGTATACTGTAGTATGTACATGTACGTGTCTAGGTTGACGGTGATGTATACTGTAGTATGTACGTGTCTAGGTTGATGGTGATGTATACTGTAGTATGTACGTGTCTAGGTTGATGGTGATGTATACTGTAGTATGTACGTGTCTAGGTTGATGGTGATGTATACTGTAGTATGTACGTGTCTAGGTTGATGGTGATGTATACTGTATTATGTACGTGTCTAGGTTGATGGTGATGTATACTGTAGTATGTACGTGTCTAGGTTGATGGTGATGTATACTGTAGTATATACGTGTCTAGGTTGATGGTGATGTATACTGTAGTATGTACGTGTCTAGGTTGATGGTGATGTATACTGTAGTATGTACGTGTCTAGGTTGATGGTGATGTATACTGTAGTATATAGGTGTCTAGGTTGATGGTGATGTATACTGTAGTATGTACGTGTCTAGGTTGACGGTGATGTATACTGTAGTATGTACGTGTCTAGGTTGATGGTGATGTATACTGTAGTATGTAGGTGTCTAGGTTGATGGTGATATATACTGTAGTATGGACATGTACGTGTCTAGGTTGACGGTGATGTATACTGTAGTATGTACGTGTCTAGGTTGATGGTGATATATACTGTAGTATGTACGTGTCTAGGTTGATGGTGATGTATACTGTAGTATTTACGTGTCTAGGTTGATGGTGATATATACTGTAGTATGTACGTGTCTAGGTTGATGGTGATGTATACTGTAGTATGTACGTGTCTAGGTTGATGGTGATGTATACTGTAGTATGTACATGTACGTGTCTAGGTTGATGGTGATGTATACTGTAGTATGTACGTGTCTAGGTTGATGGTGATGTATACTGTAGTATGTACGTGTCTAGGTTGACGGTGATGTATACTGTAGTATATACGTGTCTAGGTTGATGATGATGTATACTGTAGTATATAGGTGTCTAGGTTGACGGTGATGTATACTGTAGTATGTACGTGTCTAGGTTGACGGTGATGTATACTGTAGTAAGTACGTGTCTAGGTTGACGGTGATGTATACTGTAGTATGTACGTGTCTAGGTTGACGGTGATGTATACTGTAGTATATACGTGTCTAGGTTGATGGTGATGTATACTGTAGCATGTACGTGTCTAGGTTGATGGTGATGTATACTGTAGTATGAACGTGTCTAGGTTGATGGTGATGTATACTGTAGTATGTGCGTGTCTAGGTTGATGGTGATGTATACTGTAGTATGTACGTGTCTAAGTTGATGGTGATGTATACTGTAGTATGTACGTGTCTAGGTTGACGGTGATGTATACTGTAGTATGTACGTGTCTAGGTTGATGGTGATGTATACTGTAGTATGTACATGTCTAGGTTGATGATGATGTATACTGTAGTATGTACGTGTCTAGGTTGATGGTGATGTATACTGTAGTATGTACGTGTACGTGTCTAGGTTGATGGTGATGTATACTGTAGTATGTACGTGTCTAGGTTGATGGTGATGTATACTGTAGTATGTACGTGTCTAGGTTGATGGTGATGTATACTGTAGTATGTACATGTACGTGTCTAGGTTGACGGTGATGTATACTGTAGTATGTACGTGTCTAGGTTGATGGTGATGTATACTGTAGTATGTACGTGTCTAGGTTGATGGTGATGTATACTGTAGTATGTACGTGTCTAGGTTGATGGTGATGTATACTGTAGTATGTACGTGTCTAGGTTGATGGTGATGTATACTGTATTATGTACGTGTCTAGGTTGATGGTGATGTATACTGTAGTATGTACGTGTCTAGGTTGATGGTGATGTATACTGTAGTATATACGTGTCTAGGTTGATGGTGATGTATACTGTAGTATGTACGTGTCTAGGTTGATGGTGATGTATACTGTAGTATGTACGTGTCTAGGTTGATGGTGATGTATACTGTAGTATATAGGTGTCTAGGTTGATGGTGATGTATACTGTAGTATGTACGTGTCTAGGTTGACGGTGATGTATACTGTAGTATGTAGGTGTCTAGGTTGATGGTGATATATACTGTAGTATGTACATGTACGTGTCTAGGTTGACGGTGATGTATACTGTAGTATGTACGTGTCTAGGTTGATGGTGATATATACTGTAGTATGTACGTGTCTAGGTTGATGGTGATGTATACTGTAGTATTTACGTGTCTAGGTTGATGGTGATATATACTGTAGTATGTACGTGTCTAGGTTGATGGTGATGTATACTGTAGTATGTACGTGTCTAGGTTGATGGTGATGTATACTGTAGTATGTACATGTACGTGTCTAGGTTGATGGTGATGTATACTGTAGTATGTACGTGTCTAGGTTGATGGTGATGTATACTGTAGTATGTACGTGTCTAGGTTGATGGTGATGTATACTGTAGTATGTACGTGTCTAGGTTGATGGTGATGTATACTGTAGTATGTACGTGTCTAGGTTGATGGTGATGTATACTGTAGTATGTACGTGTCTAGGTTGACGGTGATGTATACTGTAGTATATACGTGTCTAGGTTGATGGTGATGTATACTGTAGTATGTACGTGTCTAGGTTGACGGTGATGTATACTGTAGTATGTACGTGTCTAGGTTGACGGTGATGTATACTGTAGTAAGTACGTGTCTAGGTTGACGGTGATGTATACTGTAGTATGTACGTGTCTAGGTTGACGGTGATGTATACTGTAGTATATACGTGTCTAGGTTGATGGTGATGTATACTGTAGTATGTACGTGTCTAGGTTGATGGTGATGTATACTGTAGTATGAACGTGTCTAGGTTGATGGTGATGTATACTGTAGTATGTACGTGTCTAGGTTGATGGTGATGTTTACTGTAGTATGTACGTGTCTAGGTTGATGGTGATGTATACTGTAGTATGTACGTGTCTAAGTTGATGGTGATGTATACTGTAGTATGTACGTGTCTAGGTTGACGGTGATGTATACTGTAGTAAGTACGTGTCTAGGTTGACGGTGATGTATACTGTAGTATGTACGTGTCTAGGTTGACGGTGATGTATACTGTAGTATATACGTGTCTAGGTTGATGATGATGTATACTGTAGTATGTACGTGTCTAGGTTGATGGTGATGTATACTGTAGTATGTACATGTCTAGGTTGATGATGATGTATACTGTAGTATGTACGTGTCTAGGTTGATGGTGATGTATACTGTAGTATGTACGTGTACGTGTCTAGGTTGATGGTGATGTATACTGTAGTATGTACGTGTCTAGGTTGATGGTGATGTATACTGTAGTATGTACGTGTCTAGGTTGATGGTGATGTATACTGTAGTATGTACATGTACGTGTCTAGGTTGACGGTGATGTATACTGTAGTATGTACGTGTCTAGGTTGATGGTGATGTATACTGTAGTATGTACGTGTCTAGGTTGATGGTGATGTATACTGTTGTATGTAGGTGTCTAGGTTGATGGTGATGTATACTGTAGTATGTACGTGTCTAGGTTGATGGTGATGTATACTGTATTATGTACGTGTCTAGGTTGATGGTGATGTATACTGTAGTATGTACGTGTCTAGGTTGATGGTGATGTATACTGTAGTATATACGTGTCTAGGTTGATGGTGATGTATACTGTAGTATGTACGTGTCTAGGTTGATGGTGATGTATACTGTAGTATGTACGTGTCTAGGTTGATGGTGATGTATACTGTAGTATATAGGTGTCTAGGTTGATGGTGATGTATACTGTAGTATGTACGTGTCTAGGTTGACGGTGATGTATACTGTAGTATGTACGTGTCTAGGTTGATGGTGATATATACTGTAGTATGTAGGTGTCTAGGTTGATGGTGATATATACTGTAGTATGGACATGTACGTGTCTAGGTTGACGGTGATGTATACTGTAGTATGTACGTGTCTAGGTTGATGGTGATATATACTGTAGTATGTACGTGTCTAGGTTGATGGTGATGTATACTGTAGTATTTACGTGTCTAGGTTGATGGTGATATATACTGTAGTATGTACGTGTCTAGGTTGATGGTGATGTATACTGTAGTATGTACGTGTTTAGGTTGATGGTGATGTATACTCTAGTATGTACATGTACGTGTCTAGGTTGATGGTGATGTATACTGTAGTATGTACGTGTCTAGGTTGATGGTGATGTATACTGTAGTATGTACGTGTCTAGGTTGACGGTGATGTATACTGTAGTATATACGTGTCTAGGTTGATGATGATGTATACTGTAGTATATAGGTGTCTAGGTTGACGGTGATGTATACTGTAGTATGTACGTGTCTAGGTTGACGGTGATGTATACTGTAGTAAGTACGTGTCTAGGTTGACGGTGATGTATACTGTAGTATGTACGTGTCTAGGTTGACGGTGATGTATACTGTAGTATATACGTGTCTAGGTTGATGGTGATGTATACTGTAGCATGTACGTGTCTAGGTTGATGGTGATGTATACTGTAGTATGAACGTGTCTAGGTTGATGGTGATGTATACGGTAGTATGTACGTGTCTAGGTTGATGGTGATGTATACTGTAGTATGTACGTGTCTAAGTTGATGGTGATGTATACTGTAGTATGTACGTGTCTAGGTTGACGGTGATGTATACTGTAGTATGTACGTGTCTAGGTTGATGGTGATGTATACTGTAGTATGTACATGTCTAGGTTGATGATGATGTATACTGTAGTATGTACGTGTCTAGGTTGATGGTGATGTATACTGTAGTATGTACGTGTACGTGTCTAGGTTGATGGTGATGTATACTGTAGTATGTACGTGTCTAGGTTGATGGTGATGTATACTGTAGTATGTACGTGTCTAGGTTGATGGTGATGTATACTGTAGTATGTACATGTACGTGTCTAGGTTGACGGTGATGTATACTGTAGTATGTACGTGTCTAGGTTGATGGTGATGTATACTGTAGTATGTACGTGTCTAGGTTGATGGTGATGTATACTGTAGTATGTACGTGTCTAGGTTGATGGTGATGTATACTGTAGTATGTACGTGTCTAGGTTGATGGTGATGTATACTGTATTATGTACGTGTCTAGGTTGATGGTGATGTATACTGTAGTATGTACGTGTCTAGGTTGATGGTGATGTATACTGTAGTATATACGTGTCTAGGTTGATGGTGATGTATACTGTAGTATGTACGTGTCTAGGTTGATGGTGATGTATACTGTAGTATGTACGTGTCTAGGTTGATGGTGATGTATACTGTAGTATATAGGTGTCTAGGTTGATGGTGATGTATACTGTAGTATGTACGTGTCTAGGTTGACGGTGATGTATACTGTAGTATGTACGTGTCTAGGTTGATGGTGATATATACTGTAGTATGTAGGTGTCTAGGTTGATGGTGATATATACTGTAGTATGTACATGTACGTGTCTAGGTTGACGGTGATGTATACTGTAGTATGTACGTGTCTAGGTTGATGGTGATATATACTGTAGTATGTACGTGTCTAGGTTGATGGTGATGTATACTGTAGTATTTACGTGTCTAGGTTGATGGTGATATATACTGTAGTATGTACGTGTCTAGGTTGATGGTGATGTATACTGTAGTATGTACGTGTCTAGGTTGATGGTGATGTATACTGTAGTATGTACATGTACGTGTCTAGGTTGATGGTGATGTATACTGTAGTATGTACGTGTCTAGGTTGATGGTGATGTATACTGTAGTATGTACGTGTCTAGGTTGATGGTGATGTATACTGTAGTATGTACGTGTCTAGGTTGATGGTGATGTATACTGTAGTATGTACGTGTCTAGGTTGATGGTGATGTATACTGTAGTATGTACGTGTCTAGGTTGACGGTGATGTATACTGTAGTATATACGTGTCTAGGTTGATGGTGATGTATACTGTAGTATGTACGTGTCTAGGTTGACGGTGATGTATACTGTAGTATGTACGTGTCTAGGTTGACGGTGATGTATACTGTAGTAAGTACGTGTCTAGGTTGACGGTGATGTATACTGTAGTATGTACGTGTCTAGGTTGACGGTGATGTATACTGTAGTATATACGTGTCTAGGTTGATGGTGATGTATACTGTAGTATGTACGTGTCTAGGTTGATGGTGATGTATACTGTAGTATGAACGTGTCTAGGTTGATGGTGATGTATACTGTAGTATGTACGTGTCTAGGTTGATGGTGATGTTTACTGTAGTATGTACGTGTCTAGGTTGATGGTGATGTATACTGTAGTATGTACGTGTCTAAGTTGATGGTGATGTATACTGTAGTATGTACGTGTCTAGGTTGACGGTGATGTATACTGTAGTAAGTACGTGTCTAGTTTGACGGTGATGTACACTGTAGTATGTACGTGTCTATGTTGACGGTGATGTATACTGTAGTATATACGTGTCTAGGTTGACGGTGATGTATACTGTAGTATATACGTGTCTAGGTTAATGGTGATGTATACTGTAGTATGTACGTGTCTATGTTGATGGTGATGTATACTGTAGTATGTACGTGTCTAGGTTGATGGTGATGTTTACTGTAGTATGTACGTGTCTAGGTTGATGGTGATGTATACTGTAGTATGTACGTGTCTAGGTTGATGGTGATGTATACTGTAGTATGTACGTGTCTAGGTTGATGGTGATGTATACTGTAGTATGTAGGTGTCTAGGTTGATGGTGATGTATACTGTAGTATGTACGTGTCTAGGTTGATGGTGATGTATACTGTAGTATGTACGTGTCTAGGTTGATGGTGATGTATACTGTAGTATGTACGTGTCTAGGTTGATGGTGATGTATACTGTATTATGTACGTGTCTAGGTTGATGGTGATGTATACTGTAGTATGTACGTGTCTAGGTTGATGGTGATGTATACTGTAGTATGTACGTGTCTAGGTTGATGGTGATGTATACTGTAGTATGTACGTGTCTAGGTTGATGGTGATGTATACTGTAGTATGTACGTGTCTAGGTTGATGGTGATGTATACTGTAGTATATACGTGTCTAGGTTGATGGTGATGTATACTGTAGTATATACGTGTCTAGGTTGATGGTGATGTATACTGTAGTATGTACGTGTCTAGGTTGATGGTGATGTATACTGTAGTATGTAGGTGTCTAGGTTGATGGTGATATATACTGTAGTATGTACGTGTCTAGGTTGATGGTGATGTATACTGTATTATGTACGTGTCTAGGTTGATGGTGATGTATACTGTAGTATGTACGTGTCTAGGTTGATGGTGATGTATACTGTAGTATATACGTGTCTAGGTTGATGGTGATGTATACTGTAGTATGTACGTGTCTAGGTTGATGGTGATGTATACTGTAGTATGTACGTGTCTAGGTTGATGGTGATGTATACTGTAGTATATAGGTGTCTAGGTTGATGGTGATGTATACTGTAGTATGTACGTGTCTAGGTTGACGGTGATGTATACTGTAGTATGTACGTGTCTAGGTTGATGGTGATATATACTGTAGTATGTAGGTGTCTAGGTTGATGGTGATATATACTGTAGTATGGACATGTACGTGTCTAGGTTGACGGTGATGTATACTGTAGTATGTACGTGTCTAGGTTGATGGTGATATATACTGTAGTATGTACGTGTCTAGGTTGATGGTGATGTATACTGTAGTATTTACGTGTCTAGGTTGATGGTGATATATACTGTAGTATGTACGTGTCTAGGTTGATGGTGATGTATACTGTAGTATGTACGTGTTTAGGTTGATGGTGATGTATACTCTAGTATGTACATGTACGTGTCTAGGTTGATGGTGATGTATACTGTAGTATGTACGTGTCTAGGTTGATGGTGATGTATACTGTAGTATGTACGTGTCTAGGTTGACGGTGATGTATACTGTAGTATATACGTGTCTAGGTTGATGATGATGTATACTGTAGTATATAGGTGTCTAGGTTGACGGTGATGTATACTGTAGTATGTACGTGTCTAGGTTGACGGTGATGTATACTGTAGTAAGTACGTGTCTAGGTTGACGGTGATGTATACTGTAGTATGTACGTGTCTAGGTTGACGGTGATGTATACTGTAGTATATACGTGTCTAGGTTGATGGTGATGTATACTGTAGCATGTACGTGTCTAGGTTGATGGTGATGTATACTGTAGTATGAACGTGTCTAGGTTGATGGTGATGTATACTGTAGTATGTACGTGTCTAGGTTGATGGTGATGTATACTGTAGTATGTACGTGTCTAAGTTGATGGTGATGTATACTGTAGTATGTACGTGTCTAGGTTGACGGTGATGTATACTGTAGTATGTACGTGTCTAGGTTGATGGTGATGTATACTGTAGTATGTACATGTCTAGGTTGATGATGATGTATACTGTAGTATGTACGTGTCTAGGTTGATGGTGATGTATACTGTAGTATGTACGTGTACGTGTCTAGGTTGATGGTGATGTATACTGTAGTATGTACGTGTCTAGGTTGATGGTGATGTATACTGTAGTATGTACGTGTCTAGGTTGATGGTGATGTATACTGTAGTATGTACATGTACGTGTCTAGGTTGACGGTGATGTATACTGTAGTATGTACGTGTCTAGGTTGATGGTGATGTATACTGTAGTATGTACGTGTCTAGGTTGATGGTGATGTATACTGTAGTATGTACGTGTCTAGGTTGATGGTGATGTATACTGTAGTATGTACGTGTCTAGGTTGATGGTGATGTATACTGTATTATGTACGTGTCTAGGTTGATGGTGATGTATACTGTAGTATGTACGTGTCTAGGTTGATGGTGATGTATACTGTAGTATATACGTGTCTAGGTTGATGGTGATGTATACTGTAGTATGTACGTGTCTAGGTTGATGGTGATGTATACTGTAGTATGTACGTGTCTAGGTTGATGGTGATGTATACTGTAGTATATAGGTGTCTAGGTTGATGGTGATGTATACTGTAGTATGTACGTGTCTAGGTTGACGGTGATGTATACTGTAGTATGTACGTGTCTAGGTTGATGGTGATATATACTGTAGTATGTAGGTGTCTAGGTTGATGGTGATATATACTGTAGTATGTACATGTACGTGTCTAGGTTGACGGTGATGTATACTGTAGTATGTACGTGTCTAGGTTGATGGTGATATATACTGTAGTATATACGTGTCTAGGTTGATGGTGATGTATACTGTAGTATTTACGTGTCTAGGTTGATGGTGATATATACTGTAGTATGTACGTGTCTAGGTTGATGGTGATGTATACTGTAGTATGTACGTGTCTAGGTTGATGGTGATGTATACTGTAGTATGTACATGTACGTGTCTAGGTTGATGGTGATGTATACTGTAGTATGTACGTGTCTAGGTTGATGGTGATGTATACTGTAGTATGTACGTGTCTAGGTTGATGGTGATGTATACTGTAGTATGTACGTGTCTAGGTTGATGGTGATGTATACTGTAGTATGTACGTGTCTAGGTTGATGGTGATGTATACTGTAGTATGTACGTGTCTAGGTTGACGGTGATGTATACTGTAGTATATACGTGTCTAGGTTGATGGTGATGTATACTGTAGTATGTACGTGTCTAGGTTGACGGTGATGTATACTGTAGTATGTACGTGTCTAGGTTGACGGTGATGTATACTGTAGTAAGTACGTGTCTAGGTTGACGGTGATGTATACTGTAGTATGTACGTGTCTAGGTTGACGGTGATGTATACTGTAGTATATACGTGTCTAGGTTGATGGTGATGTATACTGTAGTATGTACGTGTCTAGGTTGATGGTGATGTATACTGTAGTATGAACGTGTCTAGGTTGATGGTGATGTATACTGTAGTATGTACGTGTCTAGGTTGATGGTGATGTTTACTGTAGTATGTACGTGTCTAGGTTGATGGTGATGTATACTGTAGTATGTACGTGTCTAAGTTGATGGTGATGTATACTGTAGTATGTACGTGTCTAGGTTGACGGTGATGTATACTGTAGTAAGTACGTGTCTAGGTTGACGGTGATGTACACTGTAGTATGTACGTGTCTAGGTTGACGGTGATGTATACTGTAGTATATACGTGTCTAGGTTGACGGTGATGTATACTGTAGTATATACGTGTCTAGGTTGATGGTGATGTATACTGTAGTATGTACGTGTCTATGTTGATGGTGATGTATACTGTAGTATGTACGTGTCTAGGTTGATGGTGATGTATACTGTAGTATGTACGTGTCTAGGTTGATGGTGATGTATACTGTAGTATGTACGTGTCTAGGTTGATGGTGATGTATACTGTAGTATGTACGTGTCTAGGTTGATGGTGATGTATACTGTAGTATGTACGTGTCTAGGTTGATGGTGATGTATACTGTAGTATGTACGTGTCTAGGTTGATGGTGATGTATACTGTAGTATGTACGTGTCTAGGTTGATGGTGATGTATACTGTAGTATGTACGTGTCTAGGTTGATGGTGATGTATACTGTATTATGTACGTGTCTAGGTTGATGGTGATGTATACTGTAGTATGTACGTGTCTAGGTTGATGGTGATGTATACTGTAGTATGTACGTGTCTAGGTTGATGGTGATGTATACTGTAGTATGTACGTGTCTAGGTTGATGGTGATGTATACTGTAGTATGTACGTGTCTAGGTTGATGGTGATGTATACTGTAGTATATACGTGTCTAGGTTGATGGTGATGTATACTGTAGTATATACGTGTCTAGGTTGATGGTGATGTATACTGTAGTATGTACGTGTCTAGGTTGATGGTGATGTATACTGTAGTATGTAGGTGTCTAGGTTGATGGTGATATATACTGTAGTATGTACGTGTCTAGGTTGATGGTGATGTATACTGTAGTATGTACGTGTCTAGGTTGATGGTGATGTATACTGTAGTATGTACATGTCTAGGTTGATGGTGATGTATACTGTAGTATGTAGGTGTCTAGGTTGATGGTGATGTATACTGTAGTATATACGTGTTTAGGTTGATGGTGATGTATACTGTAGTATATACGTGTCTAGGTTGATGGTGATGTATACTGTAGTATGTAGGTGTCTAGGTTGATGGTGATGTATACTGTAGTATTTACGTGTCTAGGTTGATGGTGATGTATACTGTAGTATGTACGTGTCTAGGTTGATGGTGATGTATACTGTAGTATGTACGTGTCTAGGTTGATGGTGATGTATATTGTAGTATGTACGTGTCTAGGTTGATGGTGATGTATACTGTAGTATGTACGTGTCTAGGTTGATGGTGATGTATACTGTAGTATATACGTGTCTAGGTTGATGGTGCTGTATACTGTAGTATATACGTGTCTAGGTTGATGGTGATGTATACTGTAGTATGTACGTGTCTAGGTTGATGGTGATGTATACTGTAGTATATACGTGTCTAGGTTGATGGTGATGTATACTGTAGTATGTACGTGTCTAGGTTGATGGTGATGTATACTGTAGTATGTACGTGTCTTGGTTGATGGTGATGTATACTGTAGTACATACGTGTCTAGGTTGATGGTGCTGTATACTGTAGTATATACGTGTCTAGGTTGATGGTGATATATACTGTAGTATATACGTGTCTAGGTTGATGGTGATGTATACTGTAGTATGTACGTGTCTAGGTTGACGGTGATGTATACTGTAGTATGTACGTGTCTAGGTTGACGGTGATGTATACTGTAGTATGTACGTGTCTAGGTTGATGGTGATGTATACTGTAGTATGTACGTGTCTAGGTTGATGGTGATGTATACTGTAGTATGTACGTGTCTAGGTTGACGGTGATGTATACTGTAGTATGTACGTGTCTAGGTTGATGGTGATGTATACTGTAGTATGTACGTGTCTAAGTTGATGATGATGTATACTGTAGTATGTACGTGTCTAGGTTGATGGTGATGTATACTGTAGTATGTACGTGTCTAGGTTGACGGTGATGTATACTGTAGTATGTACGTGTCTAGGTTGATGGTGATGTATACTGTAGTATGTACGTGTCTAGGTTGACGGTGCTGTATACTGTAGTATGTACGTGTCTAGGTTGATGGTGATGTATACTGTAGTATGTAGGTGTCTAGGTTGATGGTGATGTATACTGTAGTATGTACGTGTCTAGGTTGACGGTGATATATACTGTAGTATATACGTGTCTAGGTTGACGGTGATATATACTGTAGTATGTACGTGTCTAGGTTGATGGTGATGTATACTGTAGTATGTACGTGTCTAGGTTGACGGTGATATATACTGTAGTATGTACGTGTCTAGGTTGATGGTGATGTATACTGTAGTATGTACGTGTCTAGGTTGATGGTGATGTATACTGTAGTATGTACATGTACGTGTCTAGGTTGACGGTGATGTATACTGTAGTATGTACGTGTCTAGGTTGATGGTGATGTATACTGTAGTATGTACGTGTCTAGGTTGATGGTGATGTATACTGTAGTATGTACGTGTCTAGGTTGATGGTGATGTATACTGTAGTATGTACGTGTCTAGGTTGATGGTGATGTATACTGTATTATGTACGTGTCTAGGTTGATGGTGATGTATACTGTAGTATGTACGTGTCTAGGTTGATGGTGATGTATACTGTAGTATATACGTGTCTAGGTTGATGGTGATGTATACTGTAGTATGTACGTGTCTAGGTTGATGGTGATGTATACTGTAGTATGTACGTGTCTAGGTTGATGGTGATGTATACTGTAGTATATAGGTGTCTAGGTTGATGGTGATGTATACTGTAGTATGTACGTGTCTAGGTTGACGGTGATGTATACTGTAGTATGTACGTGTCTAGGTTGATGGTGATATATACTGTAGTATGTAGGTGTCTAGGTTGATGGTGATATATACTGTAGTATGTACATGTACGTGTCTAGGTTGACGGTGATGTATACTGTAGTATGTACGTGTCTAGGTTGATGGTGATATATACTGTAGTATGTACGTGTCTAGGTTGATGGTGATGTATACTGTAGTATTTACGTGTCTAGGTTGATGGTGATATATACTGTAGTATGTACGTGTCTAGGTTGATGGTGATGTATACTGTAGTATGTACGTGTCTAGGTTGATGGTGATGTATACTGTAGTATGTACATGTACGTGTCTAGGTTGATGGTGATGTATACTGTAGTATGTACGTGTCTAGGTTGATGGTGATGTATACTGTAGTATGTACGTGTCTAGGTTGATGGTGATGTTTACTGTAGTATGTACGTGTCTAGGTTGATGGTGATGTATACTGTAGTATGTACGTGTCTAGGTTGATGGTGATGTATACTGTAGTATGTACGTGTCTAGGTTGACGGTGATGTATACTGTAGTATATACGTGTCTAGGTTGATGGTGATGTATACTGTAGTATGTACGTGTCTAGGTTGACGGTGATGTATACTGTAGTATGTACGTGTCTAGGTTGACGGTGATGTATACTGTAGTAAGTACGTGTCTAGGTTGACGGTGATGTATACTGTAGTATGTACGTGTCTAGGTTGACGGTGATGTATACTGTAGTATATACGTGTCTAGGTTGATGGTGATGTATACTGTAGTATGTACGTGTCTAGGTTGATGGTGATGTATACTGTAGTATGAACGTGTCTAGGTTGATGGTGATGTATACTGTAGTATGTACGTGTCTAGGTTGATGGTGATGTTTACTGTAGTATGTACGTGTCTAGGTTGATGGTGATGTATACTGTAGTATGTACGTGTCTAAGTTGATGGTGATGTATACTGTAGTATGTACGTGTCTAGGTTGACGGTGATGTATACTGTAGTAAGTACGTGTCTAGGTTGACGGTGATGTATACTGTAGTATGTACGTGTCTAGGTTGACGGTGATGTATACTGTAGTATATACGTGTCTAGGTTGACGGTGATGTATACTGTAGTATATACGTGTCTAGGTTGATGGTGATGTATACTGTAGTATGTACGTGTCTATGTTGATGGTGATGTATACTGTAGTATGTACGTGTCTAGGTTGATGGTGATGTATACTGTAGTATGTACGTGTCTAGGTTGATGGTGATGTATACTGTAGTATGTACGTGTCTAGGTTGATGGTGATGTATACTGTAGTATGTACGTGTCTAGGTTGATGGTGATGTATACTGTAGTATGTAGGTGTCTAGGTTGATGGTGATGTATACTGTAGTATGTACGTGTCTAGGTTGATGGTGATGTATACTGTAGTATGTACGTGTCTAGGTTGATGGTGATGTATACTGTAGTATGTACTTGTCTAGGTTGATGGTGATGTATACTGTATTATGTACGTGTCTAGGTTGATGGTGATGTATACTGTAGTATGTACGTGTCTAGGTTGATGGTGATGTATACTGTAGTATGTACGTGTCTAGGTTGATGGTGATGTATACTGTAGTATGTACGTGTCTAGGTTGATGGTGATGTATACTGTAGTATGTACGTGTCTAGGTTGATGGTGATGTATACTGTAGTATATACGTGTCTAGGTTGATGGTGATGTATACTGTAGTATATACGTGTCTAGGTTGATGGTGATGTATACTGTAGTATGTACATGTCTAGGTTGATGGTGATGTATACTGTAGTATGTAGGTGTCTAGGTTGATGGTGATATATACTGTAGTATGTACGTGTCTAGGTTGATGGTGATGTATACTGTAGTATGTACGTGTCTAGGTTGATGGTGATGTATACTGTAGTATGTACATGTCTAGGTTGATGGTGATGTATACTGTAGTATGTAGGTGTCTAGGTTGATGGTGATGTATACTGTAGTATATACGTGTTTAGGTTGATGGTGATGTATACTGTAGTATATACGTGTCTAGGTTGATGGTGATGTATACTGTAGTATGTAGGTGTCTAGGTTGATGGTGATGTATACTGTAGTATTTACGTGTCTAGGTTGATGGTGATGTATACTGTAGTATGTACGTGTCTAGGTTGATGGTGATGTATACTGTAGTATGTACGTGTCTAGGTTGATGGTGATGTATATTGTAGTATGTACGTGTCTAGGTTGATGGTGATGTATACTGTAGTATGTACGTGTCTAGGTTGATGGTGATGTATACTGTAGTATATACGTGTCTAGGTTGATGGTGCTGTATACTGTAGTATATACGTGTCTAGGTTGATGGTGATGTATACTGTAGTATGTACGTGTCTAGGTTGATGGTGATGTATACTGTAGTATATACGTGTCTAGGTTGATGGTGATGTATACTGTAGTATGTACGTGTCTAGGTTGATGGTGATGTATACTGTAGTATGTACGTGTCTTGGTTGATGGTGATGTATACTGTAGTACATACGTGTCTAGGTTGATGGTGCTGTATACTGTAGTATATACGTGTCTAGGTTGATGGTGATATATACTGTAGTATATACGTGTCTAGGTTGATGGTGATGTATACTGTAGTATGTACGTGTCTAGGTTGACGGTGATGTATACTGTAGTATGTACGTGTCTAGGTTGACGGTGATGTATACTGTAGTATGTACGTGTCTAGGTTGATGGTGATGTATACTGTAGTATGAACTTGTCTAGGTTGATGGTGATGTATACTGTAGTATATACGTGTCTAGGTTGATGGTGATGTATACTGTAGTATGTACGTGTCTAGGTTGATGGTGATGTATACTGTAGTATGTACGTGTCTTGGTTGATGGTGATGTATACTGTAGTACATACGTGTCTAGGTTGATGGTGCTGTATACTGTAGTATATACGTGTCTAGGTTGATGGTGATATATACTGTAGTATATACGTGTCTAGGTTGATGGTGATGTATACTGTAGTATGTACGTGTCTAGGTTGACGGTGATGTATACTGTAGTATGTACGTGTCTAGGTTGACGGTGATGTATACTGTAGTATGTACGTGTCTAGGTTGATGGTGATGTATACTGTAGTATGTACGTGTCTAGGTTGATGGTGATATATACTGTAGTATGTAGGTGTCTAGGTTGACGGTGATGTATACTCTAGTATGTGTAAGTGTCTAGGTTGGTGGTGATGTATACTGTAGTATGTACGTGTCTAGGTTGATGGTGATGTATACTGTAGTATGTACGTGTCTAGGTTAATGGTGATGTATACTGTAGTATGTACGTGTCTAGGTTGATGGTGATGTATACTGTAGTATGTACGTGTCTAGGTTGATGGTGATGTATACTGTAGTATGTACGTGTCTAGGTTGATGGTGATATATACTGTAGTATGTACGTGTCTAGGTTGATGGTGATATATACTGTAGTATATACGTGTCTAGGTTGATGGTGATGTATACTGTAGTATGTACGTGTCTAGGTTGATGGTGATGTATACTGTAGTATGTACGTGTCTAGGTTGATGGTGATATATACTGTAGTATATACGTGTCTAGGTTGATGGTGATGTATACTGTAGTATGAACGTGTCTCGGTAGACGGTGATGTATACTTTGGTATGTTCGTGTCTAGGTTGAACACTGACGTAATGTCCGTCTAACGACTTACTAATTAACATTGACATAATGTCCGTCTAACGATTTACTAATTAAAACTGACGTATTGTCCGTCTAACGATTTACTAATTAACATTGACGTAATGTTCGTCAAACGATTTACTAATTAAAACTGACGTATTGTCCGTCAAACGATTTACTAATTAACACTGACGTAATGTCCGTCTAACGATTTACTAATTAAAACTGACGTAATGCCCGTCTAACGATTTACTAATTAACACTGACGTAATGTCCGTCTAACGATTTACTAATTAACATTGACGTAATGTTCGTCAAACGATTTACTAATTAAAACTGACGTATTGTCCGTCAAACGATTTACTAATTAACACTGACGTAATGTTCGTCAAACGATTTACTAATTAATACTGACGTAATGTTCGTCAAACGATTTACTAATTAACACTAACGTAATGTCCGTCTAACGATTTACTAATTAAAACTGACGTAATGTCCGTCTAACGATTTACTAATTAACACTGACATAATGTCCGTCTAACGACTTACTAATTAACACTGACGTAATGTCCGTCTAACGATTTACTAATTAAAACTGACGTAATGTCCGTCTAACGATTTACTAAATAAAACTGACGTAATGCTCGTCTAACGATTTACTAATTAACACTGACGTAATGTCCGTCTATCGACTTACTAATTTACACTGACATAATGTCCGTCTAACGTCTAACGATTTACTAATTAACACTGACGTAATGTCCGTCTAACGACTTACTAATTAACACTGACGTAATGTCCGTCTAACGACTAACTAATTAACACTGACGTAATGTCCGTCTAACGACTTACTAATTAACACTGACGTAATGTCCGTCTAACGACTTACTAATTAACACTGACGTAATGTCCGTCTAACGACTTACTAATTAACACTGACGTAATGTCCGTCTAACGATTTACTAATTAACACTGACGTAATGTCCGTCTAACGACTTACTAATTAACACTGACGTAATGTCCGTCTAACGACTTACTAATTAACACTGACGTAATGTCCGTCTAACGATTTACTAATTAAAACTGACGTAATGTCCGTCTAACGATTAACTAATTAACACTGACGTAATGCCCGTCTAACGACTTACTGATTAATACTGACGTAATGTCCGCCTAACGATTTACTAATTAACACTGACGTATTGTCCGTCTAACGACTTACTAATTAACACTGACGTAATGTCCGTCTATCGACTTACTAATTAACACTGACGTAATGTCCGTCTATCGACTTACTAATTGATACAGACGTAATGTCCGTCTAACGATTTACTGATTAACACTGACATAATGTCCGTCTAACGACTTACTAATTAACACTGACGTAATATCCGTCTAACGATTTACTAATTAACACTGACATAATGTCCGTCTATCGACTTACTAATTGATACAGACGTAATGTCCGTCTAACGATTTACTGATTAACACTGACGTAATGTCCGTCTAACGACTTACTAATTAACACTGACATAATGTCCGTCTATCGACTTACGGATTAATACTGACGTAATGTCCGTCTAACGACTTACTAATTAACACTGACGTAATGTCCGTCTATCGACTTACTAATTGATACAGACGTAATGTCCGTCTAACGATTTACTAATTAACACTGACATAATGTCCGTCTAACGATTTACTAATTAACACTGACGTAATGTCCGTCTAACGACTTACTGATTAACACAGACGTAATGTCCGTCTATCGACTTACTAATTGATACAGACGTAATGTCCGTCTAACGACTTACTAATTAACACTGACATAATGTCCGTCTAACGATTTACTAATTAAAACTGACGTAATGTCCGTCTAACGACTTACTAATTAACACTGACGTAATGTCCGTCTAACGATTTACTAATTAACACTGACATAATGTCCGTCTATCGACTTACTAATTAACACTGACATAATGTCCGTCTATCGATTTACTAATTAACACTGACATAATGTCCGTCTAACGATTTACTAATTAACACTGACATAATGTCCGTCTAACGATTTACTAATTAACACTGACGTAATGTCCGTCTAACGACTTACTGATTAACACAGACGTAATGTCCGTCTATCGACTTACTAATTAACACTGACATAATGTCCGTCTATCGACTTACGGATTAATACTGACGTAATGTCCGTCTAACGACTTACTAATTGATACTGACGTAATGTCCGTCTAACGATTTACTAATTGACACTGACGTAATGTCCGTCTAACGATTTACTAATTAACACTGACGTAATGTCCGTCTAACGATTTACTAATTAACACTGACGTAATGTCCGTCTATCGACGTAGGATTAATACTGACGTAATGTCCGTCTAACGATTTACTAATGAACACTGACGTAATGTCCGTCTAACGATTTACTAATTAACACTGACGTAATGTCCGTGTAACGACTTACTAATTAACACTGACGTAATGTCCGTCCAACGACTTACTGATTAATACTGACGTAATGTCCGTTTATCGATTTACTAATTAAAACTGACGTTTTGTCCGTCTATCGACGTACTAATTGATACTGACGTAATGTCCGTCTAACGACTTACTAATTAACACTGACGTAATGTCCGTCTATCGACTTACTAATTGATACTGACGTAATGTCCGTCTATCGACTTACTAATTAACACTGACGTAATGTCCGTCTATCGACTTACTAATTGATACTGACGTAATGTCCGTCTATCTACTTACTAATTAAAACTGACGTAATGTCCGTCTAACGACTTACTAATTAACACTGACGTAATGTCCGTCTATCGACTTACTAATTGATACTGACGTAATGTCCGTCTATCGACTTACTAATTAACACTGACGTAATGTCCGTCTATCGACTTACTAATTAACACTGACGTAATGTCCGTCTAACGACTTACTAATTAACACTGACGTAATGTCCGTCTAACGACTTACTAATTAACACTGACGTAATGTCTGTCTATCGACTTACTAATTGATACTGACGTAATGTCCGTCTATCGACTTACTAATTGATACTGACGTAATGTCCGTCTAACGACTTACTAATTAACACTGACGTAATGTCCGTCTATCGACTTACTAATTGATACTGACGTAATGTCCGTCTATCGACTTACTAATTGATACTGACGTAATGTCCGTCTAACGACTTACTAATTAACACTGACGTAATGTCCGTCTATCGACTTACTAATTGATACTGACGTAATGTCCGTCTATCGACATACTAATTGACACTGACGTAATGTCCGTTTATCGACTTACTAATTGATACTGACGTAATGTCCGTCTAACGATTTACTAATTAACACTGACGTAATGTCCGTCTAACGACTTACTAATTAACACTGACGTAATGTCCGTCTAACGATTTACTAATTAACACTGACGTAATGTCCGTCTAACGATTTACTAATTAACACTGACGTAATGTCCGTCTAACGATTTACTAATTAACACTGACGTAATGTCCGTCTAACGATTTACTAATTAACACTGACGTAGTGTCCGTCTAACGATTTACTAATCTAAACTGACGTAATGTCCGTCTAACGACTTACTAATTAACACTGACGTAATGTCTGTCTAACGATTTACTAATTAACACTGACGTAATGTCCGTCTTACGATTTACTAATTAACACTGACGTAATGTCCGTCTAACGATTTAGTAATTAACACTGACGTAATGTCCGTCTAACGATTTACTAATTAACACTGACGTAATGTCCGTCTAACGATTTACTAATTAACACTGTCGTAATGTCCGTCTAACGATTTACTAATTAAAACTGACGTAATGTCCGTCTAACGACTTACTAATTAACACTGACGTAATGTCCGTCTAACGATTTACTAATTAACACTGACGTAATGTCCGTCTAATGACTTACTAATTCACACTGACGTAATGTCCGTCTAACGACTTACTAATTAACACTGACGTAATGTCCGTCTAACGATTTACTAATTAACACTGACGCAATGTCCGTCTATCGACTTACTAATTAACACTGACGTAATGTCCGTCTATCGACTTACTAATTAACACTGACGTAATGTCCGTCTAACGATTTACTAATTAACACTGACGTAATGTCCGTCTAACGATTTACTAATTAAAACTGACGTAATATCCGTCTAACGATTTACTAATTAACACTGACGTAATGTCCGTCTAGCGATTTACTAATTAACACTGACGTAATGTCCGTCTAACGATTTACTAATTAACACTGACATAATGTCCGTCTAACGATTTACTAATTTACACTGACTTAATGTCCGTCTAACGATTTACTAATTAACACTGACGTAATGTCCGTCGAACGATTTACTAATTAACACTGACGTAGTGTCCGTCTAACGATTTACTAATTTAAACTGACGTAATGTCCGTCTAACGACTTACTAATTAACACTGACGTAATGTCCGTCTAACGATTTACTAATTAACACTGACGTAATGTCCGTCTAACGATTTACTAATTAACACTGACGTAATGTCCGTCTAACGATTTACTAATTAACACTGACGTAATGTCCGTCTAACGACTTACTAATTAACACTGACGTAATGTCCGTCTAACGATTTACTAATTAACACTGACGTAATGTCCGTCTAACGATTTACTAATTAACACTGACGTAATGTCCGTCTAACGACTTACTAATTAACACTGACGTAATGTCCGTCTAACGATTTACTAATTAAAACTGACGTAATGTCCGTCTAACGACTTACTAATTAACACTGACGTAATGTCCGTCTAACGACTTACTAATTCACACTGACGTAATGTCCGTCTAACGACTTACTAATTAACACTGACGTTATGTCCGGCTAACGTCTAACGATTTACACATTAACACTGACATAATGTCTGTGTAACGATTTACTAATTAACACTGACGTTATGTCCGTCTAACGTCTAACGATTTACTAATTAACACTGACGTAATGTCCGTCGAACGATTTACTAATTAACACTGACGTAATGTCCGCCTAACGACTTACTAATTAACACTGACGTTATGTCCGTCTAACGTCTAACGACTTACTAATTAACACTGACGTAATGTCCGTCTAACGATTTACTAATTAACACTGACGTAATGTCCGTCTAACGACACAATTAACACTGACGTAATGTCCGTCTATCGACTTACTAATTAACACTGATGTAATGTCCGTCTAACGACTTACTTATTAACACTGGCGTAATGTCCGTCTAACGACTTACTAATTAACACTGACGTAATGTCCGTCAATCGACTTACTGATTAACACTGACGTAATTTCCGTCTAACGACTTACTAATTAACACTGACGTAATGTCCGTCTAACGATTTACTAATTAACACTGACGTAATGTCCGTCTATCGACTTACTAATTAACACTGACGTATTGTCCGTCAAACGATTTACTAATTTAAACTGACGTAATGTCCGTCTAACGACTTACTAATTAACACTGACGTAATGTCCGTCTATCGACTTACTAATTAACACTGAAATAATGTCCGTCTATCGACTTACTAATTAACACTGACGTAATGTCCGTCTAACGATTTACTAATTAACACTGAAGTAATGTCCGTCTAACGTCTTACTAATTAACACTGACGTAATGTCCGTCTATCGACTTACTAATTAACACTGACGTAATGGTAATCGTTTTACGGCTAGTCTAACCTTACCTCTCCACTATATACATTTTACGGCGTATAATTGTACCGACATGATCATCTGCTCGCTATCTCTATCTATCCCGGGATATCACACCAAGGTAATCTTAAGTTAAAATTTTACAACAGTTAGCATATCAAACACAACACCGGCGTTTGATGTAGTTATCTACTTCAAAGAGACAAATTTCACTTTTTATATTAACGACTCTAGATCTATGCATACATCGGGGAGTGGGGGGGGGGGGGGTGTTCCACAGGCACGAGATATATAGTTAGAAGGTATGGCAACACGTGGACCTACTCTAAAACGTACATTGTATATTGGAGATGTGGGCCCGCAGTTAGAAGGTATGGCAACACTTGGGCCTACTGTAAAACCTACATATAGACGATATGGGCCCGGAGTTAGAAGGTATGGCAACACGTTGGCCTACTGTAAAACTTATATGGAAATGGGGGCCCGCATTTAGAAGGTATGGCAACACTTGGGCCTACTGTTAAACATATATAGGCGATCTGGGCCCGGAGTTAGTGGGAATGGCAACACTTGGGCCTACTGTTAAATCTATATAGGAGATATGGGCCGGCAGTTAGAAGGTATGGAAACACGTGGGCCTACTGTTAAACATATATTGGAGATGTGGGCCCGTAGTTACAAGGTTTGGCAACGCGTGGGCTTACTGTTAAACCTATATAGGAGATATGGGCCCACAGTTAGAAGGTATGGCAACACATGGGCCTACTGTAAAATATATTTAGGAAATATGGGCCCACAGGCAGATAAGGGCTCGGTGTAAACGTTTACTCTCAAATATAACGACTTCTGTCTGTATTCAAACAATTAAATCAAGCTGCAGAGATTGGAGTGCACGGTGTGTCTACATGATGTTTTAATAAGTCTGCTTTAAAACATTGGTGCAGACAAATGATACAGGCATATCGGGTTTAGCCTCAAAGAGAAACATGGGCAAAAACAGAGGTTCAATGTAAAACATGGACTGGTTGTGTCTGTGTTGACGGCAGTATGTACAAGTCCCTGTACTACGTAGGCTGTTATTGTCTGTGTAATACGTAGACTGTTATTGTCTGTGTAATACGTAGACTGTTACTGTCTGTGTAATACGTAGACTGTTGCTGTCTGTGTAATACGTAAACTGTTATTGTCTGTGTAATACGTAGACTGTTACTGTCTGTGTAATACGTAGACTGTTACTGTCTGTAATACGTAGACTGTTACTGTCTGTAATACGTAGACTGTTACAGCCTGTAATACGTAGAATGTTACTGTCTGTGTAATACGTAGACTGTTGCTGTCTGTGTAATACGTAGACTGTAACTGTCTGTGTAATACGTAGACTGTTGCTGTCTGTGTAATACGTAGAATGTTACTGAGTGTGTAATACGTAGAATGTTACTGTCTGTGTAATACGTAGACTGTTACTGTCTGTAATAGTAAGACTGTTACTGTCTGTGTAATACGTAGACTGTTGCTGTCTGTAATACGTAGACTGTTGCTGTCTGTAATACGTAGACTGTACTGTCTGTAATACGTAGACTGTTACTGTCTGTAATACGTAGACTGTAACTGTCTGTAATACGTAGACTGTTACTGTCAGTGTAATACGTAGACTGTTACTGTCTGTAATACGTAGACTGTTACTGTCTGTGTAATACGTAGACTGTTACTGTCACTGAAATACGTAGACTGTTAATGTCTGTAATTCGTAGACTGTTGATGTCTGTAATACGTAGACTGTTACTGTCTGTAATACGTAGACTGTTACTGTCAGTGTAATAAGTAGACTGTTACTGTCTGTGTAATGCGTAGACAGTTACTGTCTGTGTAATACGTAAACTGTTACTGTCGGTGTAATACGTAGACTGTTACTGTCTGTAATACGTAGACTGTTACTGTCTGTGTAATACGTAGACTGTTACTGTCTGTAATACGTAGACTGTTACTGTCTGTAATACGTAGACTGTTACTGTCTGTAATACGTAGATTGTTACTGTCAGTGTAATACGTAGACTGTTACTGTCACTGTAATACGTAGACTGTTACTGTCTGTAATACGTAAACTGTTACTGTATGTGTAATACGTAGACTGTTACTGTCTGTAATACGTAGACTGTTACTGTCAGTGTAATACGTAGACTGTTACTGTCTGTGTAATACGTACACTGTTACTGTCTGTAATACGTAAACTGTTACTGTATGTTTAATACGTAGACTGTTACTGTCTGTAATACTTAGACTGTTACTGTCTGTAATACGTAGACTGTTACTGTCTGTGTAATACGTACACTGTTACTGTCTGTAATACGTAGACTGTTACTGTCAGTGTAATACGTAGATTGCTACTGTCGGTGTAATACGTAGAATGTTACTGTCTGTAATACGTAGACTGTTACTGTCTTTGTAATACATAGACTGTTACTGTCTGTAATACTTAGACTGTCACTGTCTGTGTAATACGTAGACTGTTACAGCCTGTAATACGTAGAATGTTACTGTCTGTGTAATACGTAGACTGTTGCTGTCTGTGTAATACGTAGACTGTTGCTGTCTGTGTAATACGTAAAATGTTACTGAGTGTGTAATACGTAGAATGTTACTGTCTGTGTAATACGTAGACTGTTACTGTCTGTGTAATACGTAGACTGTTACTGTCTGTGTAATACGTAGACTGTTACTGTCTGTAATACGTAGACTGTTACTGTCTGTAATACGTAGACTGTTACAGCCTGTAATACGTAGAATGTTACTGTCTGTGTAATACGTAGACTGTTGCTGTCTGAATAATACGTAGACTGTAACTGTCTGTGTAATACGTAGACTGTTGCTGTCTGTGTAATACGTAGAATGTTACTGAGTGTGTAATACGTAGAATGTTACTGTCTGTGTAATACGTAGACTGTTACTGTCTGTAATAGTAAGACTGTTACTGTCTGTGTAATACGTAGACTGTTGCTGTCTGTAATACGTAGACTGTTGCTGTCTGTAATACGTAGACTGTTACTGTCTGTAATACGTAGACTGTTACAGCCTGTAATACGTAGAATGTTACTGTCTGTGTAATACGTAGACTGTTGCTGTCTGTGTAATACGTAGACTGTAACTGTCTGTGTAATACGTAGACTGTTGCTGTCTGTGTAATACGTAGAATGTTACTGAGTGTGTAATACGTAGAATGTTACTGTCTGTGTAATACGTAGACTGTTACTGTCTGTAATAGTAAGACTGTTACTGTCTGTGTAATACGTAGACTGTTGCTGTCTGTAATACGTAGACTGTTGATGTCTGTAATACGTAGACTGTACTGTCTGTAATACGTAGACTGTTACTGTCTGTAATACGTAGACTGTAACTGTCTGTAATACGTAGACTGTTACTGTCACTGAAATACATAGACTGTTAATGTCTGTAATACGTAGACTGTTGATGTCTGTAATACGTAGACTGTTACTGTCTGTAATACGTAGACTGTTACTGTCAGTGTAATAAGTAGACTGTTACTGTCTGTGTAATGCGTAGACTGTTACTGTCTGTGTAATACGTAAACTGTTACTGTCGGTGTAATACGTAGACTGTTACTGTCTGTAATACGTAGACTGTTACTGTCTGTGTAATACGTAGACTGTTACTGTCTGTAATACGTAGACTGTTACTGTCTGTAATACGTAGACTGTTACTGTCTGTAATACGTAGATTGTTACTGTCAGTGTAATACGTAGACTGTTACTGTCACTGTAATACGTAGACTGTTACTGTCTGTAATACGTAAACTGTTACTGTATGTGTAATACGTAGACTGTTACTGTCTGTAATACGTAGACTGTTACTGTCAGTGTAATACGTAGACTGTTACTGTCTGTGTAATACGTACACTGTTACTGTCTGTTATACGTAAACTGTTACTGTATGTTTAATACGTAGACTGTTACTGTCTGTAATACTTAGACTGTTACTGTCTGTAATACGTAGACTGTTACTGTCTGTGTAATACGTACACTGTTACTGTCTGTAATACGTAGACTGTTACTGTCAGTGTAATACGTAGATTGTTACTGTCTGTAATACGTAGACTGTTACTGTCTGTAATACGTAGACTGTTACTGTCTGTGTAATACGTAGACTGTTACTGTCTGTGTAATACGTAGACTGTTACTGTCTGTAATACGTAGACTGTTACTGTCTGTAATACGTAGACTGTTACTGTATGTGTAATACGTAGACTGTTACTGTCTGTAATACGTACACTGTTACTGTCTGTAATACGTAGACTGTTACTGTCAGTGTAATACGTAGACTTTTACTGCCTGTAATACGTAGACTGTTACTGTCTGTGTAATACGTAGACTGTTACTGTCTGTGTAATACGTAGACTGTTACTGTCTGTGTAATACGTAAACTGTTACTGTCTGTAATACGTAGACTGTTACTGTCTGTGTAATACGTAGACTGTTGATGTCTGTAATACGTAGACTGCTACTGTCTGTAATACGTAGACTGTTACTGTCAGTGTAATACGTAGACTGTTACTGTCTGTGTAATACGTAGACTGTTACTGTCTGTGTAATTCGTAGACTGTTACTGTCGGTGTAATACGTAGACTGTTACTGTCTGTAATACGTAGACTGTTACTGTCTGTAATACGTAGACTGTTACTGTCTGTAATACGTAGACTGTTACTGTCAGTGTAATACGTAGACTGTTACTGTCTGTGTAATACGTAGACTGTTACTGTCTGTAATACGTAGACTGTTACTGTCAGTGTAATACGTAGACTGTTACTGTCTGTGTAATACGTAGACTGTTACTGTCTGTAATACGTAAACTGTTAGTGTATGTGTAATACGTAGACTGTTACTGTCTGTAATACGTAGATTGTTACTGTCTGTAATACGTAGACTGTTACTGTCTGTGTAATACGTACACTGTTACTGTCTGTAATACGTAGACTGTTACTGTCAGTGTAATACGTAGATTGTTACTGTCTGTAATACGTAGACTGTTACTGTCTGTGTAATACGTAGACTGTTACTGTCTGTGTAATACGTAGACTGTTACTGTCTGTAATACGTACACTGTTACTGTCTGTAATACGTAGACTGTTACTGTATGTGTAATACGTAGACTGTTACTGTCAGTGTAATACGTAGATTGTTACTGTCTGTAATACGTAGACTGTTACTGTCTGTAATACGTAGACTGTCACTGTCTGTGTAATACGTAGACTGTTACTGTCTGTGTAATACGTAGACTGTTACTGTCTGTAATACGTAGACTGTTACTCTCTGTAATACGTAGACTGTTACTGTATGTGTAATACGTAGACTGTTACTGTCTGTAATACGTAGACTGTTACTGTCAGTGTAATTCGTAGACTGTTACTGTCTGTGTAATACGTACACTGTTACTGTCTGTAATACGTAGACTGTTACTGTCAGTGTAATACGTAGATTGTTACTGTCTGTAATACGTAGACTGTTACTGTCTGTAATACGTAGACTGTTACTGTCTGTGTAATACGTAGACTGTTACTGTCTGTGTAATACGTAGACTGTTACTGTCTGTAATACGTAGACTGTTACTGTCTGTAATACGTAGACTGTTACTGTATGTGTAATACGTAGACTGTTACTGTCTGTAATACGTACACTGTTACTGTCTGTAATACGTAGACTGTTACTGTCAGTGTAATACGTAGACTTTTACTGCCTGTAATACGTAGACTGTTACTGTCTGTGTAATACGTAGACTGTTACTGTCTGTGTAATACGTAGACTGTTACTGTCTGTGTAATACGTAAACTGTTACTGTCTGTAATACTTAGACTGTTACTGTCTGTAATACGTAGACTGTTACTGTAAGTGTAATACGTAGACTGTTACTGTCAGTGTAATACGTAGACTGTTACTGTCTGTGTAATACGTAGACTGTTACTGTCTGTAATACGTAGACTGTTACTGTCAGTGTAATACGTAGACTGTTACTGTCTGTGTAATACGTAGACTGTTACTGTCTGTAATACGTAAACTGTTAGTGTATGTGTAATATGTAGACTGTTACTGTCTGTAATACGTAGATTGTTACTGTCTGTAATACGTAGACTGTTACTGTCTGTGTAATACGTACACTGTTACTGTCTGTAATACGTAGACTGTTACTGTCAGTGTAATACGTAGATTGTTACTGTCTGTAATACGTAGACTGTTACTGTCTGTAATACGTAGACTGTTACTGTCTGTGTAATACGTAGACTGTTACTGTCTGTGTAATACGTAGACTGTTACTGTCTGTAATACGTAGACTGTTACTGTCTGTAATACGTAGACTGTTACTGTATGTGTAATACGTAGACTGTTACTGTCTGTAATACGTAGACTGTTACTGTCAATGTAATACGTAGACTGTTACTGTCAGTGTAATACGTAGACTGTTACTGTCTGTAATACGTACACTGTTACTGTCTGTAATACGTAGACTGTTACTGTCTGTAATACGTAGACTGTTACTGTCTGTAATACTTAGACTGTTACTGTCAGTGTAATACGTAGACTGTTACTGTCTGTAATACGTAGACTGTTACTGTCTGTGTAATACGTAGACTGTTACTATCTGTGTAATACATAGACTGTTACTGTCTGTAATACGTAGACTGTTACTGTCAGTGTAATACGTAGACTGTTACTATCTGTAATACGTAGACTGTTACTGTCTGTAATACGTAGACTGTTACTGTCTGTGTAATACGTAGACTGTTACTGTCTGTAATACGTAGACTGTTAGTGTCAGTGTAATACGTAGACTGTTACTGTCTGTAATACGTAGACTGTTACTGTCTGTAATACGTAGACTGTTACTGTCTGTAATACGTAGACTGTTACTGTCTGTGTAATACGTAGACTGTTACTGTCTGTAATACGTAGACTGTTACTGTCTGTAATACGTAGACTGTTACTGTCTGTAATACGTAGACTGTTACTGTCTGTAAGTATTACAGACAGTAACAGTCTATGTAATACGTAGACTGTTACTGTCTGTAATACGTAGACTGTTACTGTCTGTAATACGTAAACTGTTACTGTCTGTAATACGTAGACTGTTACTGTCTGTAATACGTAGACTGTTACTGTCAGTGTAATATGTAGACTGTTCTGTCTGTAATACGTAGACTTACTGTCAGTGTAATACGTAGACTGTTACTCTCTGTGTAGTACGTAGACTGATACTGTCTGTTATACGTCGACTGTTACTGTCTGTTATACGTAGACTGTTACTGTCTGTGTAATATGTAGACTGTTACTGTCTGTAATACGTAGACTGTTACTGTCTGTAATACGTAGACTGTTACTCTCTGTAATACGTAGACTGTTACTGTCTGTAATACGTAGACTGTTACTGTCTGTAATACGTAGACTGTTACTGTCTGTGTAATATGTAGACTGTTACTGTCTATGTAATACGTAGAATGTTACTGTCTGTAATACGTAGACTGTTACTGTAAGTGTAATACGTAGACTGTTACTGTCAATGTAATACGTAGACTGTTACTGTCTGTGTAATACGTAGACTGTTGTTGTCAATGTAATACGTAGACTGTTACTGTCTGTGTAATACGTAAACTGTTACTGTCTGTGTAATACGTAGACTGTTACTGTCAGTGTAATACGTAGACTGTTACTGTCTGTAATACGTAGACTGTTACTGTCTTTGTAATACGTAGACTGTTACTGTCAGTGTAATACGTAGACTGTTACTGTCTGTAATACGTACACTGTTACTGTCTGTAATACGTAGACTGTTACTGTCTGTAATACGTAGACTGTTACTGTCTGTAATACGTAGACTGTTACTGTCTGTGTAATACGTAGACTGTTACTGTCTGTAATACGTAGACTGTTACTGTCTGTAATACGTAGACTGTTACTGTCTGTAATACGTAGACTGTTACTGTCTGTAAGTATTACAGACAGTAACAGTCTATGTAATACGTAGACTGTTACTGTCTGTAATACGTAGACTGTTACTGTCTGTAATACGTAAACTGTTACTGTCTGTAATACGTAGACTGTTACTGTCTGTAATACGTAGACTGTTACTGTCAGTGTAATATGTAGACTGTTCTGTCTGTAATACGTAGACTTACTGTCAGTGTAATACGTAGACTGTTACTCTCTGTGTAGTACGTAGACTGATACTGTCTGTTATACGTCGACTGTTACTGTCTGTTATACGTAGACTGTTACTGTCTGTGTAATATGTAGACTGTTACTGTCTGTAATACGTAGACTGTTACTGTCTGTAATACGTAGACTGTTACTCTCTGTAATACGTAGACTGTTACTGTCTGTAATACGTAGACTGTTACTGTCTGTAATACGTAGACTGTTACTGTCTGTGTAATATGTAGACTGTTACTGTCTATGTAATACGTAGAATGTTACTGTCTGTAATACGTAGACTGTTACTGTAAGTGTAATACGTAGACTGTTACTGTCAATGTAATACGTAGACTGTTACTGTCTGTGTAATACGTAGACTGTTGTTGTCAATGTAATACGTAGACTGTTACTGTCTGTGTAATACGTAAACTGTTACTGTCTGTGTAATACGTAGACTGTTACTGTCAGTGTAATACGTAGACTGTTACTGTCTGTAATACGTAGACTGTTACTGTCTTTGTAATACGTAGACTGTTACTGTCAGTGTAATACGTAGACTGTTACTGTCTGTAATACGTACACTGTTACTGTCTGTAATACGTAGACTGTTACTGTCTGTAATATGTAGACTGTTACTGTCTGTAATACGTAGACTGTTACTGTCAGTGTAATATGTAGACTGTTTGGTCTGTAATACGTAGACTTACTGTCAGTGTAATACGTAGACTGTTACTCTCTGTGTAGTACGTAGACTGTTACTGTCTGTTATACGTCGACTGTTACTGTCTGTTATACGTAGACTGTTACTGTCTGTGTAATATGTAGACTGTTACTGTCTGTAATACGTAGACTGTTACTGTGTGTGTAATACGTAGACTGTTACTGTCTGTAATACGTAGACTGTTACTGTCTGTAATACGTAGACTGTTACTGTCTGTAATACGTAGACTGTTTCTGTCATTGTAATATGTAGACTGTTACTGTCGGTGTAATACGTAGAATGTTACTGTCTGTAATACGTAGACTGTTACTGTAAGTGTAATACGTAGACTGTTACTGTCAATGTAATACGTAGACTGTTACTGTCTGTGTAATACGTAGACTGTTGTTGTCAATGTAATACGTAGACTGTTACTGTCTGTGTAATACGTAAACTGTTACTGTCTGTGTAATACGTAGACTGTTACTGTCAGTGTAATACGTAGACTGTTACTGTCTGTAATACGTACACTGTTACTGTCTGTAATACGTAGACTGTTACTGTCTGTAATACGTAGACTGTTACTCTCTGTAATACGTAGACTGTTACTGTCACTGTAATACGTAGACTGTTACTGTCTGTAATACGTAGACTGTTACTGTCTGTGTAATACGTAGACTGTTACTGTCTATGTAATACGTAGACTGTTACTGTCTGTAATACGTAGACTGTTACTGTGTGTGTAATACGTAGACTGTTACTGTCTGTAATACGTAGACTGTTACTGTCTGTAATACGTAGACTGTTACTGTCTGTAATACGTAGACTGTTTCTGTCAGTGTAATATGTAGACTGTTACTGTCGGTGTAATACGTAGAATGTTACTGTCTGTAATACGTAGACTGTTACTGTAAGTGTAATACGTAGACTGTTACTGTCAATGTAATACGTAGACTGTTACTGTCTGTGTAATACGTAGACTGTTGTTGTCAATGTAATACGTAGACTGTTACTGTCTGTGTAATACGTAAACTGTTACTGTCTGTGTAATACGTAGACTGTTACTGTCAGTGTAATACGTAGACTGTTACTGTCTGTAATACGTAGACTGTTACTGTCTTTGTAATACGTAGACTGTTACTGTCTGTAATACTTAGACTGTCACTGTCTGTGTAATACGTAGACTGTTACTGTCAATGTAATACGTAGACTGTTACTGTCAGTAATACGTAAACTGTTACTGTCTGTAATACGTAGACTGTTTCTGTCAGTGTAATATGTAGAGTTTTACTATCTGTAATACGTAGACTGTTATTGTCTGTGTAATACGTAGAGTTTTACTATCTGTAATACGTAGACTGTTACTGTCAGTGTAATACGTAGACTGTTACTGTCTGTAATACGTAGACTGTTACTGTCTGTAATACGTAGACTGTTACTGTCAGTGTAATACGTAGAGTGTTACTGTCTGTAATACGTAGACTGTTACTGTCAGTGTAATACGTAGAGTGTTACTATCTGTAATACGTAGACTGTTACTGTCAGTGTAATACGTAGAGTGTTACTATCTGTAATACGTAGACTGTTACAGTCTGTAATATTTAGTTTTGTTCCTCCCAGCGAAGTTGCCTGGGGATATACAAAAGGCTTACTGTCACTGGAACTTGCTGGAACATAAGTGTAGGCTTCATTTGGGCGCTTTAGTAGGCTAAGGGAAGTAACTCTAATCGATGTTTTTGGGCTGTGCACTCGACCTTTTATTTGTAAGTAGTGTGTTTATATATATATATATTGTTTGAGTATTGTTGAAGCAGTTCTTAGGGTCATTTGAGTTTTTTGCGAGTATTTTAAAATATAAACTTTATTTATTTTACAACAATTATGAAACAAGTTATACAACTTATATTAATCACTTTTGTTGGCCCGGATATTAGCGCGGGTCTTATTGTGGGAGGAAACCGGAGTAACCGGAGAAAACCCACGTAGTCGGGCAGGTGACCCCAAACCTTTTCACGTCCGGACGGGGAGTCGAACCCCGGCCGCCTTGGTGAAAGGCAAGTGCGCTATCCACTGCACCACCCGACCACACAGTATTCTGTGAGCATTCTATAAATATTCTATGGTTTTATGTATGCATCATGTTCGCCTCACCCGTAACTTAATAAACTCCAAACGTTAACGGCCCAATATACGTAACTTCAGTAATTTTCGTGATTCTGAAAAATGATGAAAGAAAATCCAGTTGATAACCATGCAAAAACAGGCCTAAAACCAAGTAAACCTGAGCGGTAACTAACAAGAAACTCTTCACAGAAAAATTCCAAAGAATTGGAAACAATTCAGGTGGGACCCTCTTCAACAACAAGCCGAAGTTAGAAGACGGTTCAAAATGGACGCGTGTTTACAAATACCGAGTTTCAACTGCTGCTGTTCCGGTAACCGCGTAAGAGTTCATCTTGGATATTGCTGATATCAGTCAATTTTAACTAAATCTTTAAAAATAACAAATAATATAGGCTTGATTTTCGCTTCAAGTTTTGCCCAATGTTACGTATATTGGGCCTTTAAATAAATAACGATTTACGCATTAAAGTTCCCTTGGGCATGCTATTGTGGTTGGACCTTAAAAATTACATCATTTTAATTTTTAATTTAATTTTCACCAGCAACGAAGTATTGTTAATTCACACAAAATCGTTTAAAAATGTCAAACATTTTATAAAGAATTTTACAAGCAACTTCACCAGCGACAAAGAAGTCAGATCGAAGAACATTTGTTCGTGTATTTGATAATACGAATTCTTTTAAGTATGTTCGAAATTATTTCAAATAGACATGGGCACTTATTTTTATCTCGATTTTCGTACGACCAGTTCCTACAGTACAACAAAGGTCTACATAATCTTTAAGTTTGTTGGAGTTACTCCCCTTTATCTGTATCCTAAACGACATATAACTGATTCATTACTGTAATGTAAATCAGTGTTTAATTACAAGAAAGAATAAATATACTGATCTTGCTGAACGAATTGTGTTATCTTCTTCATGTTTTCACATTTTGCACGTCCTTCAATAGTTTAAATCATTGAAGATTTAAATCATAAGGTAAGTATATAGCCAGGGATAATTTTGGCTCTTAAAACCTATGGGAGAATGTGAGGGAAATTTTAGCAAAATTTATATGAGTTTTTTTCATTTTAAAGTAATATCATTTTGAATTTTTAACAAGATTTTCAGGAAAAATATGGGTAAAAATACCCAAATCTAGCCCCAAAGTGATCCCTGTATATATATATATATAGCTATTGAGTAAATAGAAGACACTATATAGCTGGACACACATATAAATAACAGGACAACATGGACAAACGACAGAAACGGGCAAGTTAAAAATGGTGCTGAATTTTTTTTAATTTTAAAATATTCCATTATTGAAATTTATAATTGTTAATCGGTACAACAGGAATAACCAATTGATTTATATAAAAGCAACCATTGGTTCGATCACCTGACCTGAGCTAATATAAGAATGATATTGGTCAGGATATTGAATGAAATTTTATCGGTCTTCCCTCAACTTTTGATCTATTGAAAGATATTTCTTTGTCTAATCAGGGACTTTCTTATCAGCTCTGAGATTTTCATTTGGGTTTTTTATTCCACTGGATCTAACATAAGGGATCATACTCTTGTAGGTTTCTATTTCTAATGAACTCATTTGCAATTGATTGAATCTCACATGGACTCCAATTAAATGTTATTATATGTTGTGTAAAGTTTAATATACAAAGAAAATATTTTGTATTGTTACAATAAAATGTTTTGTAAATATAAAGAGACTGGATGTGAAGATATAAACATCGGATATACATGTATGCATGTGTATTAGAAGTGTTTGTGAATTATTCCCTACACATTCACTGGGAACTCAACCCCATCCAGTTACAGATAATATAACACCCATACAATAATAACAAACGACTTCTCCAGATTCTAATTGTAATGTTTGCGCGACAGGGTAATATATCTCAAGTATGTTCTAGATCTAAGGCCTATAAATGGATACAGAACTAGTCAGAGTTTCTCTGGCCCTGATCATGATACCAGATCTAGACTGGACAATGACCAGTTGACAATAGTGAAACGCAATATCTAACAACTTCGTCTCGGGTATATGTATAAAACGCAATGCGAAATTTATTTAAATTTGAACAGCTCGACAACACTGCAATCATAGCAAAACATGACAACTGCCATATATGCATCAAGGAAGCTGGCAGGTGTTAAGACTTCATATGCCTGTCGATATGTGTATATCATTTACGATAAAACCCTTCTAAATATAGTATACTTATTTGATTGGACGACGTACGTAATACTAAAATCAGCAATTTACCGAATACATACCAAATGGCAAAGGACAAACATGCCCCCATGCCAGACAGTTCATAGCCTTACTCAACCGTATGTTTAGTATCTACTCTACGTCTTTCATCGAATAAACTTAACAAATTCAGTGTTTTTATTTGTTCTAAAAAAGTTGACTTTTTCATGCTTACGAGTTCAACTGATCTGTAATTTCCTCCCATTTCCTTTTTTTTGGTAGAAAGTTTTATGGGTCCAGAACCCGTCATTGATCCAAACAGTACATCCTCGTTTGAATGTACTGCTTGGATCAAACTCGCCTCCTCAATCGCTGTCCAAGCACACTTCTTTTTCTTTTCTGTCTCTGGCGACAAATTTGACGCGGCCATTATGATATCGTCTGCCTGACAGGTGCGTGCGTACGGTCATGCGCTGCACAAAATTGACTCCAAATATTAGAGAGTTCACTTGGTTACCGAACTCAGCAGAGAACGTTCTCAGAACGTTTCATGAATCTGAAATATGAGTACGTTCTCACTGGAGCACAGACTTGAGCATGAGAACAAAAGTTGAGTATGAGCATGAGAACGGTTTCATGAATACGGGCCCTGAATTTTCCAACTCAATAGTTGAAGTGACAGCTACATCTAAGATATACACTCGACCACACCTGAGATAAACACTCGACCACACCTGTGATATACACTCGGCCACACCTGTGATACACACTTGACCACACCTGTGATATACACTGATATACACTCGGCCACACTTGTGATACACACTCGGCTACACCTGTGATATACACTCGGCCACACTTGTGATACACACTCGGCTACACCCGTGATACACACTCGGCCACACCTTTGATATACACTCGGCTACACCTGTGATATACACTCGGCTACATCTGTGATATACACTCGGCTACACCTGTGATATACACTCGACCATACTTGTGATATACACTCGGCCACACCTGTGATATACACTCGGCCACACCTGTGATACACACTCTGTTACACCTGTGATATACACTCGGCCACACCTGTGATACACACTCGGTTACACCTGTGATAAACACTCGGCTACACCTGTGATATACAATTGGCCACACCTGAGATACACACTTGACCACACCTGTGATATACACTCGGCCACACTTGTGATATACACTCGGCCACACCTGTGATACACACTCGGCTACACCTGTGATACACACTCGGCTACACCTGTGATACACACTCGGCCACACCTGTGATATACACTCGGCCACACCTGTGATATACACTCGTCTACACCTGTGATATACACTCGACCACACTTGTGATACACACTCGGCTACACCTGTGATACACACGCGGCCACACCTTTGATATACACTCGGCTACACCTGTGATATACACTCGGCTACATCTGTGATATACACTCGGCTACACCTGTGATATACACTCGACTACACTTGTGATATACACTCGACTACACCTGTGATATACACTCGACTACACCTGTGATATACACTCGGCTACACCTGTGATATACACTCGACTACACCTGTGATATACACTCGGCTACACCTGTGATATACACTCGGCTACGCTTGTGTTATACACTCGGCTACACCTGTGATATACACTCGGCCACACCTGTGATACACACTCGGCTACAACTGTGATACACACACGGCTACAACTGTGATACACACTCGGCTACAACTGTGATATACACTCGGCCACACTTGTGATACACACTCGGCTACACCTGTGATATACAATCGGCCACACCTGAGATACACACTCGACCACACCTGTGATATACACTCGGCCATACTTGTGATATACACTCGGCCACACCTGTGATACACACTCGGCTACACCTGTGATATACACTCGACTACACCAGTGATATACACTTGACTACACCTGTGATATACACTCGACTACACCTGTGATATACACTTGACTACACCTGTGATATACACTCGGCTACACCTGTGATATACACTCGACTACACCTGTGATATACACTTGACTACACCTGTGATATACACTCGACTACACCTGTGATATACACTCGACTACACCTGTGATATACACTTGACTACACCTGTGATATACACTTGACTACACCTGTGATATACACTCGGCCACACCTGTGATATACACTCGGCTACACTTGTGATATACACTCGGCTACACCTGTGATATACACTCGGCTACACTTGTGATATACACTCGGCTACATCTGTGATATACACTCGGCTACACTTGAGATATACACTCGGCTACACCTGTGATATACACTCGGCTACACCTGTGATATACACTCGACTACACTTGTGATATACACTCGGCTACACCTGTGATATACACTCGGCTACATCTGTGATATACACTCGGCTACACCTGTGATATACACTCGACTACACCTGTGATATACACTCGGCTACACCTGTGATATACACTTGACTACACCTGTGATATACACTCGACTACACCAGTGATATACACTCGGCTATACCTGTGATATACACTCGGCTACACCTGTGATATACACTCGACTACACCAGTGATATACACTCGGCTACACCAGTGATATACACTCGGCTACACCTGAGATATACACTCGGCTACACCTGTGATATACACTCGACTACACTTGTGATATACACTCGACTACACCTGTGATATACACTCGACTACACTTGTGATATACACTCGACTACACTTGTGATATACACTCGGCTACATCTGTGATATACACTCGGCCACACCTGTGATATACACTCCGACTACACATGTGATATACACTCGACTACACATGTGATATACACTTGACTACACCTGTGATATACACTCGACTACACCTGTGATATACACTCGGCCACACCTGTGATATACACTCGGCCACACCTGTGATATACACTCGGCCACACCTGTGATATACACTCGGCAACACCTGTGATACACACTCGGCTACATCTGTGATATACACTCGACTACACATGTGATATACACTCGACTACACCTGTGATATACACTCGGCCACACCTGTCATTTCGATAAAGCACACATAAATCTGATCCATGTGGTATACCACCTGTAACAGTAAATGGTAAATCTAAGACGACCCTTTGTCTTCTCTAAAGCAGAACATTAGAAATCCAGGATGAGGACATCCGTGAAAATCCGTATTTTGCGAGTTTATGGATAATAACAAAATCACAATGAAATACATCGACCCATCCCCCATTTATGCACAATTTTCGTCCACTCATCTACAACCTTAATCAGTTGTAAAACCATGGGCTGTTGTTAGAACACACCCCCCCCCCCCCCCATTATCTTACACACAGCACTGGTTAGACGGTCTGGCCTGTAGTTAGAAGCCTCCGTTATGTTACACACGACACTGGTTAGACGGTCTGGCCTGTAGGTAGAAGTCTCCGTTATGTTACACATGACACTGGTTAGACGGTCTGGCCTGTAGTTAGAAGCCTCCGTTATGTTACACACGATACTGGTTAGACGGTCTGGCCTGTAGTTAGAAGCCTCCGTTATGTTACACACGATACTGGTTAAACGGTCTGAACTGAAGTTAGAAGCCTCCGTTATGTTACAAACGACACTGGTTAGACGGTCTGGCCTGAAGTTAGAAGCCTCCGTTATGTTACACACGACACTGGTTAGACGGTCTGGCCTGTAGTTAGAAGCCTCCGTTATGTTACACACGACAATGGTTAGACGGTCTGGCCTGTAGTTAGAAGCCTCCGTTATGTTACACACGACACTGGTTAGACGGTCTGGCCTGAAGTTAGAAGCCTCCGTTATGTTACACACGACACTGGTTAGACGGTCTGGCCTGTAGGAGTCTCCGTTATGTTACACACGACACTGGTTAGACGGTCTGGCCTGAAGTTAGAAGCCTCCGTTATGTTATACACGACACTGGTTAGACAGTCTAGCCTGTAGTTAGAAGCCTCCGTTATGTTACACACGACACTGGTTAGACGGTCTGGCCTGAATTTAGAAGCCTCCGTTATGTTACACACGACACTGGTTAGACGGTCTGGCCTGTAGTTAGAAGCCTCCGTTATGTTACACACGACACAGGTTAGACGGTCTGGCCTGTAGTTAGAAGCCTCCGTTATCTTACACACGATACTGGTTAGACAGTCTGGCCTGTGGTTAGAAGCGTCCGTTATGTTATACACGACACTGGTTAGACAGTCTAGCCTGTAGTTAGAAGGGTCCGTTATGTTATACACGACACTGGTTAGACAGTCTGGCCTGTGGTTAGAAGCGTCCGTTATGTTATACACGACACTGGTTAGACAGTCTAGCCTGTAGTTAGAAGCGTCCGTTATGTTATACACGACACTGGTTAGACAGTCTAGCCTGTAGTAAGAAGCCTCCGTTATGTTACACACGACACTGGTTAGACGGTCTGGCCTGTAGTTATAAGCTTCCGTTATGTTACACACGACAATGGTTAGACGGTCTGGCCTGTAGTTAGAACCCTCTTTACGTTTTACTTGTTTTTGAAAAACATAAGTGTTACGTTTGCGCAATTCCAGTCGTGTGGTAATTTCCAGTGACTTAGATGTTTGGAATATCAGTAAGAGCGGATAACATATATAATATCGCGTTTTTCAATTAGTTCTCTTGGATGAATCACATCCGGTCCTTGAGATTTTGAAAATTTTAGTTCGTAACTTTTCATGAGTAATATCGAGTCTGGTAACCAGTTTTATAGATCAACAAACGTTTCGGTCTGCTGATTGAATGTCACCAAATAATACTCTAATAGTCAATATCATAACCCTGGTACATGATGTATAATGTATCTGGGGTTTTCCAAATTTTGTGGAAAATGGAATGAACTTAACTGTACCTTTTACTAGCTATAGAACACCAGAGATGAACCGCTTACTGTCATATGTACGCCGCTAGGAAATGTGTCATGGTTGCTGGGATATTGTATGAAATGATGAATGTGGAGTTCATCTCGCTTTATGCTCAGTTGAGGCGATGTTGATAGCTGGTTTATGTATGAATTTGACCATCAATGCAGTTTGTGCTTTACATCAAACTCGTTGGTTAACAGCAACACCAAATCGAAATAAGAGTTTCATTTTCCTAAATAAACTAAAATAAACTTCACTCCCTCCCCAGGGGGGGGGGGGGTAAAGTTCGGGGGGGGGGGGCATGAAATTTACTATTTTGAAAAAGCACCTTACGATCTTTTGAAGAGTATGATTCCAGCAGATCTGGGTCTTAAGACTAAGATTAATGAAATTTAGCCAATTTGACCGTTTGAGCCCCTCCCCACAGCCTCGGGGTTGGGATCAAAATTCTGCAAAAGTTAAATCATGATCAAAGTATTTGAATCCAACATATCCGAGTCTGGAGAAGAAGATTTTTGAAGATTTTACTAATTTGACCCCATTTTGCTCACCCCCACTCAGGCCCCTACAGGGTTAGGACCATATACAATGTAATTCACAATTTTCGTGCATCATTGGCCAGGGAAGGTTCCTATCAAATCTAATTCAATTTGGTTCAGGAGTTTTTGAGAAGAAGTTGAAAATGTAAATTGTTAATGGACGGACGACGCACGACGGACAAAAGACGATTAGAATAGGTCACCTTAATTGAGACTTTGTTCCAGGTGACCTAAAACAGGCTTGCTGTGTGTACATGTATGCTATATTTGGAAAAAAAGAATGTTCTCAGGAGCAATTCGTCAACCAAATTTATACGGCAATTTTCCTGTTTTATAAATTAACAAACTGTTTGGTCTGAAGATTAAAAGTCAACGGATAAACCTGCGCTACACTGCAATACAGAATACTGCGGATCGTCTAGTTACAGTACATACCATTGTAGGAAATCCACGAGACACTGCTCTTACGTTAGTGAGCCGTGAGCTAGAACAGACGGATAATCCGGATATTTTGACCAATCAGAATATCCGGTCTCGTTTCATTTCTGGTGGCACTCAGTTAGATGATTTACCTTGGTATAAACCTGTAACCATGACGCCGATGTCAGTGTCCGGTAGGACTTGTTATCCCCTATGCTGTTCAAAAATAACCAACACAGGTTTTCTTTGCAGACGATACCACCGCAATGTTAGTTTGTATTGTATAGCTACATGCTACAAAGGGATATCCCGGCCGGATGTAGCGAAAGAGAAGCGAATATGTTTGGCTACTATTTCCATGGTCTACCGTCTATATGGTCACTAAGTCAGTTCCCCGGGACGTCCAAATTCTACCGTCTATTTGGTCACTGAGTAAGTTCCCCGGGAGGTCCATAGTCTACCGTCTATATGGTCACTGAGTTAGTTCCCCGGGACGTCCATAGTCTACCGTCTATATGGTCACGGAGTTAGTTCCCCGGGACGTTCATAGTCTACCGTCTATATGGTCACTGAGCTAGTTCCTCGGGACGTTCATAGTCTACCGTCTATATGGTCACTGAGTAAGTTCCTGGGGACGTCCACAGTCTACCGTCTATATGGTCACTGAGTTAGTTCTCCGGGACGTCCATAGTCTACCGTCTATATGGTCACTGAGTTAGTTCCCCGGGACGTCCATAGTCTACCGTCTATATGGTCACTGAGTAAGTTCCTGAGGACGTCCACAGTCTACCGTCTATATGGTCACTGAGTTAGTTCCCCGGGACGTCCATATTCTACCGTCTATATGGTCACTGAGTTAGTTCTCCGGGACGTCCAGTCTACCGTCTAATGGTCACTGAGTTAGTTCCCCGGGACGTCCAAATTCTACCGTCTATTTGGTCACTGAGTAAGTTCCCCGGGACGTCCATAGTCTACCGTCTATATGGTCACGGAGTTAGTTCCCCGGGACGTTCATAGTCTACCGTCTATATGGTCACTGGGCTAGTTCCTCGGGACGTTGATAGTCTACTGTCTATATGGTCACTGAGTTAGTTCCCCGGGACGTCCATAGTCTACCGTCTATATGGTCACTGAGTTAGTTCCCCGGGACGTCCATAGTCTACCGTCTTTATAGTCACTGAAATAAGTTAGTTCCCCGGGACGTCCATAGTCTACCGTCTATATGGTCACTGAGTAAGTTCCACGGGACGTCCATAGTCTACCGTCTATATGGTCACTGAGTTAGTTCCCCGGGACGTCCATAGTCTACCGTCTATATGGTCACTGAGTTAGTTCCCCGGGACGTCCATAGTCTACCGTCTATATGGTTACTGAGTTAGTTCCCCGGGACGTCCATAGTCTACCATCTATATGGTCACTGAGTTAGTTCCCCGGGACGTCCATAGTCTACCGTCTATATGGTCACTGAGTTAGTTCCCCGGGACGTCCATAGTCTACCGTCTATATGGTCACTGAGTTAGTTCCCCGGGACGTCCATAGTCTACCGTCTATATGGTCACTGAGTTAGTTCTCCGGGACGTCCAGTCTACCGTCTAATGGTCACTGAGTTAGTTCCCCGGGACGTCCAAATTCTACCGTCTATTTGGTCACTGAGTAAGTTCCCCGGGACGTCCATAGTCTACCGTCTAATGGTCACTGAGTTAGTTCCCCGGGACGTCCAAATTCTACCGTCTATTTGGTCACTGAGTTAGTTCCCCGGGACGTCCATAGTCTACCGTCTAATGGTCACTGAGTTAGTTCCCCGGGACGTCCAAATTCTACCGTCTATTTGGTCACTGAGTAAGTTCCCCGGGACGTCCATAGTCTACCGTCTAATGGTCACTGAGTTAGTTCCCCGGGACGTCCAAATTCTACCGTCTATTTGGTCACTGAGTTAGTTCCCCGGGACGTTCATAGTCTACCGTCTATATGGTCACTGAGCTAGTTCCTCGGGACGTTGATAGTCTACTGTCTATATGGTCACTGAGTTAGTTCCCCAGGACGTCCATAGTCTACCGTCTATATGGTCACTGAGTTAGTTCCCCGGGACGTCCATAGTCTACCGTCTATATGGTCACTGAGTTAGTTCCCCGGGACGTCCAAATTCTACCGTCTATTTGGTCACTGAGTAAGTTCCCCGGGACGTCCATAGTCTACCGTCTATATGGTCACGGAGTTAGTTCCCCGGGACGTTCATAGTCTACCGTCTATATGGTCACTGAGCTAGTTCCTCGGGACGTTGATAGTCTACTGTCTATATGGTCACTGAGTTAGTTCCCCGGGACGTCCATAGTCTACCGTCTATATGGTCACTGAGTTAGTTCCCCGGGACGTCCATAGTCTACCGTCTATATAGTCACTGAAATAAGTTAGTTCCCCGGGACGTCCATAGTCTACCGTCTATATGGTCACTGAGTTAGTTCCACGGGACGTCCATAGTCTACCGTCTATATGGTCACTGAGTTAGTTCCCCGGGACGTCCATAGTCTACCGTCTATATGGTTACTGAGTTAGTTCCCCGGGACGTCCATAGTCTACCGTCTATATGGTCACTGAGTTAGTTCCTCGGGACGTCCATAGTCTACCGTCTATATGGTCACTGAGTAAGTTCCTGGGGACGTCCACAGTCTACCGTCTATATGGTCACTGAGTTAGTTCCCCGGGACGTCCATAGTCTACCGTCTATATGGTTACTGAGTTAGTTCCCCGGGACGTCCATAGTCTACCGTCTATATGGTCACTGAGTTAGTTCCTCGGGACGTCCATAGTCTACCGTCTATATGGTCACTGAGTAAGTTCCTGGGGACGTCCACAGTCTACCGTCTATATGGTCACTGAGTTAGTTCCCCGGGACGTCCATAGTCTACCGTCTATATGGTCACTGAGTTAGTTCCCCGGGACGTCCATAGTCTACCGTCTATATGGTCACTGAGTTAGTTCCCTGGGACGTCCAAATTCTACCGTCTATTTGGTCACTGAGTAAGTTCCCCGGGACGTCATAGTCTACCGTCTATATGGTCACTGAGCTAGTTCCTCGGGACGTTGATAGTCTACCGTCTATATGGTCACTGAGTTAGTTCCCCGGGACGTCCATAGTCTACCGTCTATATGGTCACTGAGTTAGTTCCCCGGGACGTCCATAGTCTACCGTCTATATGGTCACTGAGTAAGTTCCTCGGGACGTCCGTAGTCTACCGTCTATATGGTCACTGAGTTAGTTCCCCGGGACGTCCATAGTCTACCGTCTATATGGTTACTGAGTTAGTTCCCCGGGACGTCCATAGTCTACCGTCTATATGGTCACTGAGTTAGTTCCTCGGGACGTCCATAGTCTACCGTCTATATGGTCACTGAGTAAGTTCCTGGGGACGTCCACAGTCTACCGTCTATATGGTCACTGAGTTAGTTCCCCGGGACGTCCATAGTCTACCGTCTATATGGTCACTGAGTTAGTTCCCCGGGACGTCCATAGTCTACCGTCTATATGGTCACTGAGTAAGTTCCTCGGGACGTCCGTAGTCTACCGTCTATATGGTCACTGAGTTAGTTCCCCGGGACGTCCATAGTCTACCGTCTATATGGTCACTGAGCTAGTTCCTCGGGACGTCCGTAGTCTACCGTCTATATGGTCACTGAGTTAGTTCCCCGGGACGTCCATAGTCTACCGTCTATATGGTCACTGAGTTAGTTCCCCGGGACGTCCATAGTCTACCGTCTATATGGTCACTGAGTTAGTTCCCCGGGACGTCCATAGTCTACCGTCTATATGGTCACTGAGTTAGTTCTCCGGGACGTCCATAGTCTACCGTCTATATGGTCACTGAGTTAGTTCCCCGGGACGTCCATAGTCTACCGTCTATATGGTCACTGAGTTAGTTCCCCGGGACGTCCATAGTCTACCGTCTATATGGTCACTGAGTTAGTTCCCAGGGACGTCCATAGTCTACCGTCTATATGGTCACTGAGTTAGTTCCCCGGGACGTCCATAGTCTACCGTCTATATGGTCACTGAGTTAGTTCCCCGGGACGTCCATAGTCTACCGTCTATATGGTCACTGAGTTAGTTCCCCGGGACGTCCATAGTCTACCGTCTATATGGTCACTGAGTTAGTTCCCCGGGACGTCCATAGTCTACCGTCTATATGGTCACTGAGTTAGTTCCCAGGGACGTCCATAGTCTACCGTCTATATGGTCACTGAGTTAGTTCCCCGGGACGTCCATAGTCTACCGTCTATATGGTCACTGAGTTAGTTCCCCGGGACGTCCATAGTCTACCGTCTATATGGTCACTGAGTTAGTTCCCCGGGACGTCCATAGTCTACCGTCTATATGGTCACTGAGTTAGTTCCCCGGGACGTCCATAGTTACCGTCTATATGGTCACTGAGTTAGTTCCCCGGGACGTCCATAGTTACCGTCTACATGTTCACTGAGTTAGTTCCCCGGGACGTCCATAGTCTACCGTCTATATTGTTACTGAAATAAGTTAGTTCCCCGGGACGTCCATTGTCTACCGTCTATATGGTCACTGAAATAAGTTAGTTCCCCGGGGCGTCCATAGTCTACCGTCTATATGGTCACTGAGTTAGTTCCCCGGGACGTCCATAGTCTACCGTCTATATGGTCACTGAGTTAGTTCCCCGGGACGTCCATAGTCTACCGTCTATATGGTCACTGAGTTAGTTCCCCGGGACGTCCATAATCTACCGTCTATATTGTTACTGAAATAAGTTAGTTTCCCGGGGAGCCCTGTGTTTGTACAGGGGCTATGGCCCCCTACTCTGTATATTGATCGCGGAGCCCACAGGGACGAAGGTAATAGGCAGAAGTCGCGAAATTGAATTGAGGAGTAAATCAAAGGGGAGAATTACACATGAGTGCCTATGATTTCGCTATATTCTGATTGGATTACAAAGCTTCATTTTGATTGCCTTTGCTGATTTAGAACAATAACCCACTGCGCCGTCTATTGCCAAGGAATGCTCAAAGACCCGGAATCCATCGACCAATTAAAACGCAGTGTAAGAAACACAATACGCTTGTGAAATTCCTCAGTCATTGGCGCTACTCCGGGTGTCGCCTAACTCTGACAGAGACAAATCAATTTAATTGTACTGGTGAGATGGAATCCTAGGCTTTGGGATATATTATGTTTGTGTACCAGATTGTTTTACTATCTATGTGTCGTTTAAACTCCATTCCAGAGATAGCTATAGGTCCAACGTGAGCTGATGATTCTGTTATAACACACCTTGGTAGACATGCTGAGATCACATGGGGCGCCTCAGTTACCTCGTTATACCGCGGGTCAGATCGAACAGCTGACGGGAGGGGTAGATACATACAGTAGATTAGATCGAACAGCTGACGGGAGGGGTAGATACATACAGTAGGTCAGATCGAACAGCTGACGGGAGGGGTAGATACATACAGTAGATCAGATCGAACAGCTGACGGGAGGGGAAGATACATACAGCGGGTCAGACCGAACAGTTGACGGGAGGGGTAGATACATACAGTAGTTCAGATCGTAATAAAGACGAAACATACTTCATGAAATAATTTTCCTATTTGGCTCTGTCCGTTAAATACAAAATTCATCAGAAGATTGCAAATGATTAAATGCATTTCTACATATGTGGCACCGCCATTGAAACCCAACCTTTGAAACAAAATTGGTTCTCCTCCCCAAAGTATGCCTCTGACTGACTTTGGACAAATCGTATCATTGCTACAGAAGAAAAGGGATTTTACAGAACTTGCCCTTCCCTTGCATGTCTCACCTCTCAGGCGCTAGATGGCCGGGACCCACCAGTTTATCAAATTGGTTTCCCTCAACTCAATGATGCTTCGTACTAAATTTGGTCAAAATACCTCCATCTCAACACGAGAAGAAGGGTTTTAAAGCGATTTCTTTATTTCCCCCAATGGGCCCCGCCCCCTGCCATTAATGATGTGGGTACAGGCCAACCGTATATACCGGGTACCCATCTGATTTCCCTTCACCCAACGATTCTTCATATGAACATTGAGCAAAACAAATCATTTAAAGAATTTGCTTAATTTCTACTTTGAGGCCCCAGCCTTCTGTCCCCAATTGTTTAAAAAAGTTTTTGCATTGTAGAAATGATTTCAACTTCAACTTCAACTCTAACTTCAATGCTGTACTCAGCAAAAACCGTAGTCGGCATCATGCCGAGGGGTGACTATGCACATATGTGCAGTGTGAAGCCTTTTGTGCGAATTAAAACTATTTACAATGTGATATGTTTGCTCCTCCTCTCTCCTGACTGCCGCTTTGAAGGTCCTCAGTGCATGCTAATCTGGGCGGCAGGAGGTTCCACATTGTGATGGTGCGGGGAATGAATGAGTGTCTGTATGCGTTGGTTGGCGTGTGCGGGATGTAGAGCTTGCAGGGGTGGCTGGTTCTGGTTGTTGTCACTGTTGAGAAGGAAGGGTGGTAAACGACTGGTACTGCTACATGGTGGTGTATGATCTTGTGCATGAATATGATGTCTGCTGTCTTTCGTCTTAGTTCTAATGTTTCCCATTTAAGGTCCCTAACCATCTGTGTTGTGCTGTCTGGTTTGTTGTAGTTGAGTGGCTTGTTGATTACAAATCTTGCTGCATTGTTCTGAACCTGTTCTAATTTCTTGATGTGCTGTGCTGAGTGCGGATTCCATGTTGTAGTGCTGTAAACTAGTTTAGGTCTGACTAGGCTTTTGTAGGCTCTTCCTTTTACTTGTTGTGGGCAGTGTTTTAAATTCCACTTAAAAAATCCTAGTGTCCTGTTTGCTTGGCTGATGGTGTTGTCTATTTGTATGTCGTGTTTGGATGTATCTGATAGTTCTATTCCTAGGTACTGGTGGTGCTTCACCATTTCTAATGTTTGTCCTGACATCTGATAGTGTTGTGTATTCCTGTTTGATGCTTGCATTATGGCACATCTCTTTATGTTGAATTCCATCTGCCATGTGTCTGCCCATTGACACAGTGTGTTGAGGTCATGGTGTACATTGTCGTGGTCTGCTGGTGAGTTGATAGGTGGGTAGAGTATGCAGTTGTCAGCGAATAGTCTAATGGTGGAGTTGATGTTGTCTGCTATGTCGTTGATGAATATTAGGAATAGTGTCGGTCCTAGACCTGTTCCTTGTGGTACCCCGGATGTGATTGGAGATGGTGTTGATGATTTTCATTCTACTAATACTTGTTTTGTTCTGTCTGTAAGGAAGCTGTTAATCCATTTCTGTGTAGTCCTCTGTATCCCGTAGTAGTGTAGCTTTGTTGAAAGGCGTTGAAAGACTTTGTCAAACGCCTTGGCGAAGTCGAGTTTAACGATGTCAACTTGTGTCTTGTTGTTGTTTATGTGCTTGGTGATGTCGTCTGTGGTGAGGAATAATTGTGTTTCACAGGAGCGTTTGTGACGGAATCCATGTTGATTTTCGTGTAAGATTTTCTGCTTGTCTAGGTGGTCCATTATCTGTGAAACTATGATGTTTTCTAATATCTTTGAGGGTACTGATGTGAGCGAGACTGGTGTGTGGTTTGCGGGTTTTGATATGTCACCTTTCTTGTATATGGGTACATTATTTGCCTCTTTCCAGTCTGCGGGTATCGTTGTGGTGTCTATGGATTTCTGGTATAGTGCAGCTAGGATGTGTGCTGTGTCTGTTGAAGTTTCTTTTAGGATGCGTATGGGTATCTGGTCGGGTCCTGTTGCCTTCCTGGGGTTGAGTCGGTCGAGTGCCTTCTCTACACCTCGTTCACTGATGGTGATGTTTTCCATTGATGTGTATTTTCTATATTCCTTGTGTAGTTTTGCCTACCCCTAATGATGTTTCAGACCAAATTTGCGACATTTTAAAGTTAATTTTTGGTTAATTTCTCCTTGTTGGTCAAGGACCCTGTCCCCAGTGATCGAAAACAAACTTTTTAAATTTCAGAAATGATTTCTCACCCCTATTGATACTTTAGACCTAATTTTGTTCAAATCCACTCTGGCAATTAAGAGGGGAAGCGTTTTAAACGGACAAAAACTTAACAGACGGACGACGGACACTGGTACGATACTTTGGACCAGCTGAGTTTACAATAAGGATTGAAAACCGCCGACCTTTCAAGGCTTTCATAGCACTATGGAAGTTAAACAACTGACTTTCAATCCATAATTTTACATTTTTACTTCAGAACAATTTCTTAATTTCGTTTATATGTTTTCCAATAGTAGTTTATTACCTGCGTTTGCATATGCGTCGTCATTTAAACGACTTTGGCGGAACAGCCCAGTTTGAGCCCATTTGAGCGTTTGACGCAGGGACGTTCTCCATGTTATTCAAATCGGTGCGACAAGACTCTCATTGCTTGATCTAATATGTCATGATTTAACCACGTGCCACACTCGAGAACCATTGCTTTCATTTAAGCAATGAATGTTCTAGCAAATGTTGTTACAGTCCTATAACACACATTGCTATTATTGGCAAGCTAAATAAAACCTGGTAGGGCTTTATGTAAGATTGTCATATGAAATGTATGAAAAATAGAGGTTACACAACGAGTGGTTGTTGCATTTGGAATTTATTTCACTCGAGTTAAATAATTTTTTTAAATTACAAAAGACACCAGCTTTAGCGAGTGTCTAAACGTTAAAAAAATAATTCCGGAAGGTCATATGTATATAACATATATTTATCCAACAGTCAGCACGTTTATGCAATGGTCTGAGAGTGGAAAACACGCGGTATTATGGTAGAAATGAGGGGTATCTTCCGTACAGACTCGGTGTACTGTATGATTTGTATGAGAAGTGACGGGTATGGTCCGTACAGACTCGGTGTACTGTATGATATGTATGAGAAATGACGGGTATCGTCCGTACAGACTCGGTGTACTATATGATATGTATGAGAAGTGACGGGTATCGTCCGTACAGACTCGGTGTACTATATGATATGTATGAAAAGTGACGGGTATCGACCGTACAGACTCGGTGTACTATATGATTTGTATGAGAAGTGACGGGTATCGTCCGTACAGACTAGGTGTACTATATGATATGTATGAAAAGTGACGGGTATGGTCCGTACAGACTAGGTGTACTATATGATATGTATGATAAATGACGGGTATCGTCCGTACAGACTAGGTGTACTGTATGATTTGTATGAGAAATGACGGGTATCGTCCATATAGACTCGGTGTACTGTATGATATGTATGAGAAGTGACGGGTATCGTCCGTACAGACTCGGTGTACTATATGATATGTATGAGAAATGACGGCTATCGTCCGTACAGACTCGGTGTACTATATGATATGTATTAGAAATGACGGGTATCGTCCGTACAGACTCGGTGTACTGTATGATATGTATGAGAAGTGACGGGTAGCGTCCGTACAGACTCGGTGTACTATATGATTTGTATGAGAAATGACGGGTATCGTCCGTACAGACTCGGTGTACTGTATGATATGTATGAGAAGTGACGGGTAGCGTCCGTACAGACTCGGTGTACTATATGATTTGTATGAGAAATGACGGGTATCGTCCGTACAGACTCGGTGTACTATATGATATGTATGAGAAATGACGGGTAGCGTCCGTACAGACTCGGTGTACTATATGATATGTATGAGAAATGACGGGTATCGTCCGTACAGACTCGGTGTGCTGTATGATATGTATGAGAAATGCCGGTAGCGTCCGTACAGACTCGGTGTACTATATGATTTGTATGAGAAATGACGGGTATCGTCCATATAGACTCGGTGTACTGTATGATTTGTATGAGAAATGACGGGTATCGTCCATATAGACTCGGTGTACTGTATGATATGTATGAGAAGTGACGGGTATCGTCCATATAGACTCGGTGTACTGTATGATATGTATGAGAAGTGACGGGTATCGTCCATATAGACTCGGTGTACTGTATGATATGTATGAGAAATGACGGGTATCGTCCGTACAAACTCGGTGTACTATATGATATGTATGAGAAATGACGGGTATCGTCCGTATAGACTCGGTGTACTATATGATATGTATTAGAAATGAAGGTTATCGTCCGTATAGACTCGGTGTTCTATATGCTATAGATGAGAAATGACGGGCATGGTCTGTACAGACTCGGTGTACTATATGATATGTATGAAAAGTGACGGGTATCGTCCGTACAGACTCGGTGTACCATATGATATGTATGATAAATGACGGGTATCGTCCGTACAAACTCGGTGTACTATATGATATGTATGAGAAATGACGGGTAGCGTCCGTACAGACTCGGTGTACTGTATGATATGTATGAGAAATGACGGGTAGCGTCCGTACAGACTCGGTGTACTGTATGATATGTATGATAAATGACGGGTATCGTCCGTACATACTAGGTATACTGTATGATATGTATGAGAAATGCCGGTAGCGTCCGTACAGACTAGGTGTACTGTAGGATATGTTTGAGAAATGACGGGTATGGTCTGTAAGGCTCAATGGCTTTCAGACACATTCATTTCGGCGCACTATCGCGCTTCACAGACTTGTCCTCCACTATATAGTGTTGTCAACGAAATCCCCTTAATTTACCCAGTTTACATGTCTCGCCTGTTCCGCGGCATTCCTGTGAGATATAAAGATTTCTATATTCAATTAATAATAAGAATAATGCTACGTGTACAATATTATACTGTTGTAATGTCTCCCGAACAGAGGCAGTGATGGAAGGAAATCACGAACTCTTACGGTTACGTGTAGCTGGATGATAATCTATGTACCTATTGATATACGACCAAAGGAAAACGACTCTAACATGTATATATACTATGCAGTTCTCGGTCACTCTGACTATTATAATGAGCCTGTATGTCTTTTTAAAGAAATAATCACCATACGATGGAAAATACGACTCAGGAACCCAAAATGTTCGGAAAATAATCAGCTGAAGCCTTAAGCGGCTTTCGTGTCCTTCCCTATTTTCCTCCATTCTCCGCCTCGTTAATACACACACCATGATATACAGCCAGTGATTATTTCTCCCCCAAAACATGCATCGGCAGGATCTATCGCTCAATTATACATGGTACCAAGAAAAGCGTTAAATATGACTATACACCGCTGGCGTTGTAGAAGTTAAAACTGTGTGATGTTCGAGTTTAATAAGCACAGTTATTATACTGGTGGACGGGGTGGTGTATGTACAGTTATTATACTGGTGGACGGGGTGGTGTATGGACAGATATTATACTGGTGGAAGGGGTGGTGTATGTACAGTTATTATACTGGTGGACGGGGTGGTGTATGAACAGTTATTATACTGGTGGACGGGATGGTGTATGAACAGTTATTATACTGGTGGACGGGATGGTGTATGTACAGTTATTATACTGGTGGGCGGGGTGGTGTATGTACAGTTATTATACTGGTGGACGGTGTATGAACAGTTATTATACTGGTGGACGGGGTGGTGTATGTACAGTTATTATACTGGTGGACGGGGTGGTGTATGGACAGTTATTATACTGGTGGACGGGATGGTGTATGTACAGTTATTATACTGGTGGGCGGGGTGGTGTATGTACAGTTATTATACTGGTGGACGGTGTATGTACAGTTATTATACTGGTGGACGGGATGGTGTATGAACAGTTATTATACTGGTGGACGAGGTGGTGTATTTACAGCTATTATACTGGTGGGCGGGTTGGTGTATGTACAGTTATTATACTGGTGGGCGGGGTGGTGTATGTACAGTTATTATACTGATGGACGGTGTATGTACAGCTATTATACTGGTGGACGGGGTGGTGTATGTACAGTTATTATACTGGTGGACGATGTGGTGTATTTACAGCTATTATACTGGTGGACGAGGTGGTGTATTTACAGCTATTATACTGGTGGACGGGGTCGTGTATGAACAATTATTATACTGGTGGACGGGGTGGTATATGTACAGCTATTATACTGGTGGACGGGGTGGTGTATGTACAGTTATTATACTGGTGGACGGGGTGGTGTATGAACAGTTATTATACTGGTGGACGGGGTGGTATATGTACAGTTATTATACTGGTGGACGGGGTGGTGTATGGACAGTTATTATACTGGTGGACGGGGTGGTATATGTACAGCTATTATACTGGTGGACGGGGTGGTATATGTACAGTTATTATACTGGTGGACGGGGTGGTGTATGTACAGTTATTATACTGTTGGACGGGGTGGTGTATGTACAGCTATTATACTGGTGGACGGGGTGGTGTATGTACAGTTATTATACTGGTGGACGAGGTGGTGTATGGACAGTTATTATACTGGTGGACGGGGTGGTATATGTACAGTTATTATACTGGTGGACGGGGTCGTGTATGGACAGTTATTATACTGGTGGACGGGGTGGTATATGTACAGTTATTATACTGGTGGACGGGGTGGTATATGTACAGCTATTATACTGGTGGACGGGGTGGTATATGTACAGTTATTATACTGGTGGACGGGGTGGTGTATGTACAGTTATTATACTGTTGGACGGGGTGGTGTATGTACAGCTATTATACTGGTGGACGGGGTGGTGTATGTACAGTTATTATACTGGTGGACGAGGTGGTGTATGTACAGTTATTATACTGGTGGACGGGGTGGTGTAAGTACAGCTATTATACTGGTGGACGGGGTCGTGTATGTACAGTTATTATACTGGTGGGCGGGGTGGTGTATGGACAGTTATTATACTGGTGGACGGGATGGTGTATGTACAGTTATTATACTGGTGGGCGGGGTGGTGTATGTACAGTTATTATACTGGTGGACGGTGTATGTACAGTTATTATACTGGTGGACGGGATGGTGTATGTACAGTTATTATACTGGTGGACGAGGTGGTGTATTTACAGCTATTATACTGGTGGGCGGGTTGGTGTATGTACAGTTATTATACTGGTGGGCGGGGTGGTGTATGTACAGTTATTATACTGATGGACGGTGTATGTACAGCTATTATACTGGTGGACGGGGTGGTGTATGTACAGTTATTATACTGGTGGACGAGGTGGTGTATTTACAGCTATTATACTGGTGGACGAGGTGGTGTATTTACAGCTATTATACTGGTGGACGGGGTCGTGTATGAACAATTATCATACTGGTGGACGGGGTGGTGTATGAACAGTTATTATACTGGTGGACGGGGTGGTATATGTACAGCTATTATACTGGTGGACGGGGTGGTGTATGTACAGTTATTATACTGGTGGACGGGGTGGTGTATGAACAGTTATTATACTGGTGGACGGGGTGGTGTATGTACAGCTATTATACTGGTGGACGGGGTGGTGTATGTACAGTTATTATACTGGTGGACGAGGTGGTGTATGGACAGTTATTATACTGGTGGACGGGGTGGTGTATTTACAGCTATTATACTGGTGGACGGGGTCGTGTATGAACAATTATCATACTGGTGGACGGGGTGGTGTATGAACAGTTATTATACTGGTGGACGGGGTGGTATATGTACAGCTATTATACTGGTGGACGGGGTGGTGTATGTACAGTTATTATACTGGTGGACGGGGTGGTGTATGAACAGTTATTATACTGGTGGACGGGGTGGTATATGTACAGTTATTATACTGGTGGACGGGGTGGTGTATGGACAGTTATTATACTGGTGGACGGGGTGGTATATGTACAGCTATTATACTGGTGGACGGGGTGGTATATGTACAGTTATTATACTGGTGGACGGGGTCGTGTATGGACAGTTATTATACTGGTGGACGGGGTGGTATATGTACAGTTATTATACTGGTGGACGGGGTGGTATATGTACAGCTATTATACTGGTGGACGGGGTGGTATATGTACAGTTATTATACTGGTGGACGGGGTGGTGTATGTACAGTTATTATACTGTTGGACGGGGTGGTGTATGTACAGCTATTATACTGGTGGACGGGGTGGTGTATGTACAGTTATTATACTGGTGGACGAGGTGGTGTATGTACAGTTATTATACTGGTGGACGGGGTGGTGTATGTACAGCTATTATACTGGTGGACGGGGTCGTGTATGTACAGTTATTATACTGGTGGGCGGGGTGGTGTATGGACAGTTATTATACTGGTGGACGGGATGGTGTATGTACAGTTATTATACTGGTGGGCGGGGTGGTGTATGTACAGTTATTATACTGGTGGACGGTGTATGTACAGTTATTATACTGGTGGACGGGATGGTGTATGTACAGTTATTATACTGGTGGACGAGGTGGTGTATTTACAGCTATTATACTGGTGGGCGGGTTGGTGTATGTACAGTTATTATACTGGTGGGCGGGGTGGTGTATGTACAGTTATTATACTGATGGACGGTGTATGTACAGCTATTATACTGGTGGACGGGGTGGTGTATGTACAGTTATTATACTGGTGGACGAGGTGGTGTATTTACAGCTATTATACTGGTGGACGAGGTGGTGTATTTACAGCTATTATACTGGTGGACGGGGTCGTGTATGAACAATTATCATACTGGTGGACGGGGTGGTGTATGAACAGTTATTATACTGGTGGACGGGGTGGTATATGTACAGCTATTATACTGGTGGACGGGGTGGTGTATGTACAGTTATTATACTGGTGGACGGGGTGGTGTATGAACAGTTATTATACTGGTGGACGGGGTGGTATATGTACAGTTATTATACTGGTGGACGGGGTGGTGTATGGACAGTTATTATACTGGTGGACGGGGTGGTATATGTACAGCTATTATACTGGTGGACGGGGTGGTATATGTACAGTTATTATACTGGTGGACGGGGTGGTGTATGTACAGTTATTATACTGTTGGACGGGGTGGTGTATGTACAGCTATTATACTGGTGGACGGGGTGGTGTATGTACAGTTATTATACTGGTGGACGAGGTGGTGTATGGACAGTTATTATACTGGTGGACGGGGTGGTATATGTACAGTTATTATACTGGTGGACGGGGTCGTGTATGGACAGTTATTATACTGGTGGACGGGGTGGTATATGTACAGTTATTATACTGGTGGACGGGGTGGTATATGTACAGCTATTATACTGGAGGACGGGGTGGTATATGTACAGTTATTATACTGGTGGACGGGGTGGTGTATGTACAGTTATTATACTGTTGGACGGGGTGGTGTATGTACAGTTATTATACTGGTGGACGGGGTGGTGTATGTACAGTTATTATACTGGTGGACGGGGTGGTGTATGTACAGTTATTATACTGGTGGACGAGGTGGTATATGTACAGTTATTATACTGGTGGACGGGGTGGTGTATGTACAGTTATTATACTGGTGGACGGGGTGGTGTATGTACAGTTATTATACTGGTGGACGGGGTGGTGTATGTACAGTTATTATACTGGTGGACGGGGTGGTGTATGTACAGTTATTATACTGGTGGACGGGGTGGTGTATGTACAGTTATTATACTGGTGGACGGGGTGGTGTATGTACAGTTATTATACTGGTGGACGGGGTGGTGTATGTACAGTTATTATACTGGTGGACGGGGTGGTGTATGTACAGTTATTATACTGGTGGACGGGGTGGTGTATGTACTGTTATTATACTGTTGGACGGGGTGGTGTATGTACAGCTATTATACTGGTGGACGGGGTGGTGTATGTACAGTTATTATACTGGTGGACGAGGTGGTGTATGTACAGTTATTATACTGGTGGACGGGGTGGTGTATGTACAGTTATTATACTGTTGGACGGGGTGGTGTATGTACAGCTATTATACTGGTGGACGGGGTGGTGTATGTACAGTTATTATACTGGTGGACGAGGTGGTGTATGTACAGTTAATATACTGGTGGACGGGATGGTGTATGAACAGTTATTATACTGGTGGACGGGGTGGTGTATGTACAGTTATTATACTGGTGGACGAGGTGGTATATGTACAGCTATTATACTGGTGGACGGGGTCGTGTATGTACAGTTATTATACTGGTGGACGGGGTGGTATATGTACAGCTATTATACTGGTGGACGGGGTCGTGTATGAACAGTTATTATACTGGTGGACGGGGTGGTATATGTACAGTTAATATACTGGTGGACGGGATGGTGTATGAACAGTTATTATACTGGTGGACGGGGTGGTGTATGTACAGTTATTATACTGGTGGACGGGGTGGTGTATGTACACTTATTATACTGGTGGACGGGGTGGTGTATGTACAGTTATTATACTGGTGGACGGGGTCGTGTATGAACAGTTATTATACTGGTGGACGGGGTGGTATATGTACAGCTATTATACTGGTGGACGGGATGGTGTATGTACAGCTATTATACTGTCGGACGGGGTGGTGTATGTACAGTTATTATACTGGTGGACGGGATGGTGTATGTACAGTTATTATACTGGTGGACGGGGTGGTGTATGTACAGTTATTATACTGTTGGACGGGGTGGTGTATGTACAGCTATTATACTGGTGGACGGGGTGGTGTATGTACAGTTATTATACTGGTGGACGGGGTGATGTATGTACAGTTATTATACTGGTGGACGGGATGGTGTATGTACAGTTATTATACTGGTGGACGGGGTGGTGTATGTACAGTTATTATACTGGTGGACGGGGTGATGTATGTACAGTTATTATACTGGTGGACGGGGTGATGTATGTACAGTTATTATACTGGTGGACGGGGTGGTGTATGTACAGTTATTATACTGGTGGACGGGGTGGTGTATGTACAGTTATTATACTGGTGGACGGGATGGTGTATGGACAGTTATTATACTGTTGGACGGGGTGGTGTATGTACAGCTATTATACTGGTGGACGGGGTGGTGTATGTACTGTTATTATACTGTTGGACGGGGTGGTGTATGTACAGTTATTATACTGGTGGACGGGGTGGTGTATGTACAGTTATTATACTGGTGGACGGGGTGGTGTATGTACAGTTATTATACTGGTGGACGGGGTGGTGTATGTACAGTTATTATACTGGTGGACGGGGTGGTGTATGTACAGTTAATATACTGGTGGACGGGATGGTGTATGAACAGTTATTATACTGGTGGACGGGGTGGTGTATGTACAGTTATTATACTGGTGGACGAGGTGGTATATGTACAGCTATTATACTGGTGGACGGGGTCGTGTATGTACAGTTATTATACTGGTGGACGGGGTGGTATATGTACAGCTATTATACTGGTGGACGGGGTCGTGTATGAACAGTTATTATACTGGTGGACGGGGTGGTATATGTACAGTTAATATACTGGTGGACAGGATGGTGTATAAACAGTTATTATACTGGTGGACGGGGTGGTGTATGTACAGTTATTATACTGGTGGACGGGGTGGTGTATGTACACTTATTATACTGGTGGACGGGGTGGTGTATGTACAGTTATTATACTGGTGGACGGGGTCGTGTATGAACAGTTATTATACTGGTGGACGGGGTGGTATATGTACAGCTATTATACTGGTGGACGGGATGGTGTATGTACAGCTATTATACTGTCGGACGGGGTGGTGTATGTACAGTTATTATACTGGTGGACGGGATGGTGTATGTACAGTTATTATACTGGTGGACGGGGTGGTGTATGTACAGTTATTATACTGTTGGACGGGGTGGTGTATGTACAGCTATTATACTGGTGGACGGGTTGGTGTATGTACAGTTATTATACTGGTGGACGGGGTGATGTATGTACAGTTATTATACTGGTGGACGGGATGGTGTATGTACAGTTATTATACTGGTGGACGGGGTGGTGTATGTACAGTTATTATACTGGTGGACGGGGTGATGTATGTACAGTTATTATACTGGTGGACGGGGTGATGTATGTACAGTTATTATACTGGTGGACGGGGTGGTGTATGTACAGTTATTATACTGGTGGACGGGATGGTGTATGTACAGTTATTATACTGGTGGACGGGGTGATGTATGTACAGTTATTATACTGGTGGACGGGGTGGTGTATGTACAGTTATTATACTGGTGGACGGGGTGGTGTATGTACAGTTATTATACTGGTGGACGGGATGGTGTATGGACAGTTATTATACTGGTGGACGGGTTGGTGTATGTACTGTTATTATACTGTTGGACGGGGTGGTGTATGTACAGTTATTATACTGTTGGACGGGGTGGTGTATGTACAGTTATTATACTGGTGGACGGGGTGGTGTATGTACTGTTATTATACTGTTGGACGGGGTGGTGTATGTACAGTTATTATACTGGTGGACGGGGTGGTGTATGTACAGTTATTATACTGGTGGACGGGGTGGTGTATGTACAGTTATTATACTGGTGGACGGGGTGGTGTATGTACAGTTATTATACTGGTGGACGGGGTGGTGTATGTACAGTTATTATACTGGTGGACGGGGTGGTGTATGTACAGTTATTATACTGGTGGACGGGGTGGTGTATGTACAGTTATTATACTGGTGGACGGGGTGGTGTATGTACAGTTATTATACTGGTGGACGGGGTGGTGTATGTACAGTTATTATACTGGTGGACGGGGTGGTGTATGTACTGTTATTATACTGTTGGACGGGGTGGTGTATGTACAGCTATTATACTGGTGGACGGGGTGGTGTATGTACAGTTATTATACTGGTGGACGAGGTGGTGTATGTACAGTTATTATACTGGTGGACGGGGTGGTGTATGTACAGTTATTATACTGTTGGACGGGGTGGTGTATGTACAGCTATTATACTGGTGGACGGGGTGGTGTATGTACAGTTATTATACTGGTGGACGAGGTGGTGTATGTACAGTTAATATACTGGTGGACGGGATGGTGTATGAACAGTTATTATACTGGTGGACGGGGTGGTGTATGTACAGTTATTATACTGGTGGACGAGGTGGTATATGTACAGCTATTATACTGGTGGACGGGGTCGTGTATGTACAGTTATTATACTGGTGGACGGGGTGGTATATGTACAGCTATTATACTGGTGGACGGGGTCGTGTATGAACAGTTATTATACTGGTGGACGGGGTGGTATATGTACAGTTAATATACTGGTGGACGGGATGGTGTATGAACAGTTATTATACTGGTGGACGGGGTGGTGTATGTACAGTTATTATACTGGTGGACGGGGTGGTGTATGTACACTTATTATACTGGTGGACGGGGTGGTGTATGTACAGTTATTATACTGGTGGACGGGGTCGTGTATGAACAGTTATTATACTGGTGGACGGGGTGGTATATGTACAGCTATTATACTGGTGGACGGGATGGTGTATGTACAGCTATTATACTGTCGGACGGGGTGGTGTATGTACAGTTATTATACTGGTGGACGGGATGGTGTATGTACAGTTATTATACTGGTGGACGGGGTGGTGTATGTACAGTTATTATACTGTTGGACGGGGTGGTGTATGTACAGCTATTATACTGGTGGACGGGGTGGTGTATGTACAGTTATTATACTGGTGGACGGGGTGATGTATGTACAGTTATTATACTGGTGGACGGGATGGTGTATGTACAGTTATTATACTGGTGGACGGGGTGGTGTATGTACAGTTATTATACTGGTGGACGGGGTGATGTATGTACAGTTATTATACTGGTGGACGGGGTGATGTATGTACAGTTATTATACTGGTGGACGGGGTGGTGTATGTACAGTTATTATACTGGTGGACGGGGTGGTGTATGTACAGTTATTATACTGGTGGACGGGATGGTGTATGGACAGTTATTATACTGTTGGACGGGGTGGTGTATGTACAGCTATTATACTGGTGGACGGGGTGGTGTATGTACTGTTATTATACTGTTGGACGGGGTGGTGTATGTACAGTTATTATACTGGTGGACGGGGTGGTGTATGTACAGTTATTATACTGGTGGACGGGGTGGTGTATGTACAGTTATTATACTGGTGGACGGGGTGGTGTATGTACAGTTATTATACTGGTGGACGGGGTGGTGTATGTACAGTTAATATACTGGTGGACGGGATGGTGTATGAACAGTTATTATACTGGTGGACGGGGTGGTGTATGTACAGTTATTATACTGGTGGACGAGGTGGTATATGTACAGCTATTATACTGGTGGACAGGGTCGTGTATGTACAGTTATTATACTGGTGGACGGGGTGGTATATGTACAGCTATTATACTGGTGGACGGGGTCGTGTATGAACAGTTATTATACTGGTGGACGGGGTGGTATATGTACAGTTAATATACTGGTGGACAGGATGGTGTATGAACAGTTATTATACTGGTGGACGGGGTGGTGTATGTACAGTTATTATACTGGTGGACGGGGTGGTGTATGTACACTTATTATACTGGTGGACGGGGTGGTGTATGTACAGTTATTATACTGGTGGACGGGGTCGTGTATGAACAGTTATTATACTGGTGGACGGGGTGGTATATGTACAGCTATTATACTGGTGGACGGGATGGTGTATGTACAGCTATTATACTGTCGGACGGGGTGGTGTATGTACAGTTATTATACTGGTGGACGGGATGGTGTATGTACAGTTATTATACTGGTGGACGGGGTGGTGTATGTACAGTTATTATACTGTTGGACGGGGTGGTGTATGTACAGCTATTATACTGGTGGACGGGTTGGTGTATGTACAGTTATTATACTGGTGGACGGGGTGATGTATGTACAGTTATTATACTGGTGGACGGGATGGTGTATGTACAGTTATTATACTGGTGGACGGGGTGGTGTATGTACAGTTATTATACTGGTGGACGGGGTGATGTATGTACAGTTATTATACTGGTGGACGGGGTGATGTATGTACAGTTATTATACTGGTGGACGGGGTGGTGTATGTACAGTTATTATACTGGTGGACGGGATGGTGTATGTACAGTTATTATACTGGTGGACGGGGTGATGTATGTACAGTTATTATACTGGTGGACGGGGTGGTGTATGTACAGTTATTATACTGGTGGACGGGGTGGTGTATGTACAGTTATTATACTGGTGGACGGGATGGTGTATGGACAGTTATTATACTGGTGGACGGGTTGGTGTATGTACTGTTATTATACTGTTGGACGGGGTGGTGTATGTACAGTTATTATACTGTTGGACGGGGTGGTGTATGTACAGTTATTATACTGGTGGACGGGGTGGTGTATGTACTGTTATTATACTGTTGGACGGGGTGGTGTATGTACAGTTATTATACTGGTGGACGGGGTGGTGTATGTACAGTTATTATACTGGTGGACGGGGTGGTGTATGTACAGTTATTATACTGGTGGACGGGGTGGTGTATGTACTGTTATTATACTGTTGGACGGGGTGGTGTATGTACAGTTATTATACTGGTGGACGGGGTGGTGTATGTACAGTTATTATACTGGTGGACGGGGTGGTGTATGTACAGTTATTATACTGGTGGACGGGGTGGTGTATGTACTGTTATTATACTGTTGGACGGGGTGATGTATGTACAGTTATTATACTGGTGGACGGGGTGATGTATGTACAGTTATTATACTGGTGGACGGGGTGGTGTATGTACTGTTATTATACTGGTGGACGGGGTGGTGTATATACTGTTATTATACTGGTGGACGGGGTGGTGTATGTACTGTTATTATACTGTTGGACGGGGTGGTGTATGTACTGTTATTATACTGGTGGACGGGGTGGTGTATGTACTGTTATTATACTGGTGGACGGGGTGGTGTATGTACAGTTATTATACTGGTGGACGGGGTGGTGTATGTACAGTTATTATACTGGTGGACGAGGTGGTGTATGTACAGTTATTATACTGGTGGACGGGGTGGTGTATGTACAGTTATTATACTGGTGGGCGGGATGGTGTATGTACTGTTATTATACTGGTGGACGGGATGGTGTATGTACAGTTATTATACTGGTGGACGGGGTGGTGTATGTACAGTTATTATACTGGTGGACGGGGTGGTGTATGTACAGTTATTATACTGTTGGACGGGGTGGTGTATGTACAGTTATTATACTGGTGGACGGGTTGGTGTATGTACAGTTATTATACTGGTGGACGGGGTGGTGTATGTACAGTTATTATACTGTTGGACGGGGTGGTGTATGTACAGTTATTATACTGTTGGACGGGATGGTGTATGTACAGCTATTATACTGGTGGACGGGGTGGTGTATGTACTGTTATTATACTGGTGGACGGGGTGGTGTATGTACAATTATTATACTGGTGGACGGGATGGTGTATGTACACTTATTATACTGGTGGACGGGATGGTGTATGTACTGTTATTATACTGGTGGACGGGGTGGTGTATGTACAGTTATTATACTGGTGGACGGGATGGTGTATGTACAGTTATTATACTGGTGGACGGGATGGTGTATGTACTGTTATTATACTGTTGGACGGGGTAATGTATGTACAGTTATTATACTGTTGGACGGGATGGTGTATGTAAGTTATTATACTGGTGGACGGGGTGGTGTATGGACAGTTATTATACTGGTGGACGGGATGGTGTATGTACAGTTATTATACTGGTGGACGGGATGGTGTATGTACAGTTATTATACTGGTGGACGGGATGGTGTATGTACAGTTATTATACTGGTGGACGGGATGGTGTATGTACAGTTATTATACTGGTGGACGGGGTGGTGTATGTACAGTTATTATACTGGTGGACGGGATGGTATATGTACAGTTATTATACTGGTGGACGGGGTGGTGTATGGACAATTATTATACTGGTGGACGAGGTGGTGTATGTACACTTATTATACTGTTGGACGGGGTGGTGTATGTACAGCTATTATACTGGTGGACGGGGTGGTGTATGTACAGTTATTATACTGGTGGACGGGGTGGTGTATGTACAGTTATTATACTGTTGGACGGGGTGGTGTATGTACAGTTATTATACTGGTGGACGGGATGGTGTATGTACAGTTATTATACTGGTGGACGGGGTGGTGTATGTACAGTTATTATACTGGTGGACGGGATGGTGTATGTACAGTTATTATACTGGTGGACGGGATGGTGTATGTACAGTTATTATACTGGTGGACGGGATGGTGTATGTACAGTTATTATACTGGTGGACGGGATGGTGTATGTACTGTTATTATACTGGTGGACGGGGTGGTGTATGTACAGTTATTATACTGGTGGACGGGATGGTGTATGTACAGTTATTATACTGGTGGACGGGATGGTGTATGTACAGTTATTATACTGGTGGACGGGATGGTGTATGTACTGTTATTATACTGGTGGACGGGGTGGTGTATGTACAGTTATTATACTGGTGGACGGGGTGGTGTATGTACAGTTATTATACTGGTGGACGGGATGGTGTATGTACTGTTATTATACTGGTGGACGGGGTGGTGTATGTACTGTTATTATACTGGTGGACGGGGTGATGTATGTACAGTTATTATACTGGTGGACGGGATGGTGTATGTACAGTTATTATACTGGTGGACGGGATGGTGTATGTACAGTTATTATACTGTTGGACGGGGTGATGTATGTACAGTTATTATACTGTTGGACGGGATGGTGTATGTACAGTTATTATACTGGTGGACGGGGTGGTGTATGTACTGTTATTATACTGGTGGACGGGATGGTGTATGTACTGTTATTATACTGGTGGACGGGGTGGTGTATGTACTGTTATTATACTGGTGGACGGGGTGGTGTATGTACAGTTATTATACTGGTGGACGGGATGGTGTATGTACTGTTATTATACTGGTGGACGGGATGGTGTATGTACTGTTATTATACTGGTGGACGGGGTGGTGTATGTACTGTTATTATACTGGTGGACGGGATGGTGTATGTACTGTTATTATACTGGTGGACGGGGTGGTGTATGTACTGTTATTATACTGGTGGACGGGATGGTGTATGTACTGTTATTATACTGGTGGACGGGATGGTGTATGTACTGTTATTATACTGGTGGACGGGGTGGTGTATGTACAGTTATTATACTGGTGGACGGGGTGGTGTATGTACAGTTATTATACTGTTGGACGGGGTGGTATATGTACTGTTATTATACTGGTGGACGGGGTGGTGTATGTACTGTTATTATACTGTTGGACGGGGTGGTGTATGTACAGTTATTATACTGTTGGACGGGGTGGTATATGTACTGTTATTATACTGTTGGACGGGGTGGTGTATGTACTGTTATTATACTGGTGGACGGGGTGGTGTATGTACTGTTATTATACTGTTGGACGGGGTGGTGTATGTACAGTTATTATACTGTTGGACGGGGTGGTATATGTACTGTTATTATACTGTTGGACGGGGTGGTGTATGTACTGTTATTATACTGGTGGACGGGGTGGTGTATGTACTGTTATTATACTGGTGGACGGGGTGGTGTATGTACAGTTATTATACTGTTGGACGGGGTGGTGTATGTACTGTTATTATACTGTTGGACGGGGTGGTGTATGTACTGTTATTATACTGTTGGACGGGGTGGTACATGTACTGTTATTATACTGGTGGACGGGGTGGTGTATGTACTGTTATTATACTGGTGGACGGGGTGGTATATGTACTGTTATTATACTGTTGGACGGGGTGGTATATGTACTGTTATTATACTGGTGGACGGGGTGGTGTATGTACTGTTATTATACTGGTGGACGGGATGGTGTATGTACAGTTATTATACTGGTGGACGGGGTGGTGTATGTACTGTTATTATACTGGTGGACGGGATGGTGTATGTACTGTTATTATACTGGTGGACGGGGTGGTGTATGTACTGTTATTATACTGGTGGACGGGATGGTGTATGTACAGTTATTATACTGTTGGACGGGGTGATGTATGTACAGTTATTATACTGTTGGACGGGATGGTGTATGTACAGTTATTATACTGTTGGACGGGGTGATGTATGTACAGTTATTATACTGTTGGACGGGATGGTGTATGTACAGTTATTATACTGGTGGACGGGGTGATGTATGTACAGTTATTATACTGGTGGACGGGATGGTGTATGTACAGTTATTATACTGGTGGACGGGGTGGTGTATGTACTGTTATTATACTGTTGGACGGGGTGATGTATGTACAGTTATTATACTGGTGGACGGGGTGGTGTATGTACAGTTATTATACTGTTGGACGGGGTGGTGTATGTACAGTTATTATACTGGTGGACGGGGTGGTGTATGTACAGTTATTATACTGGTGGACGGGGTGGTGTATGTACAGTTATTATACTGGTGGACGGGGTGGTGTATGTACAGTTATTATACTGGTGGACGGGGTGGTGTATGTACAGTTATTATACTGTTGGACGGGGTGGTGTATGTACAGTTATTATACTGGTGGACGGGGTGGTGTATGTACAGTTATTATACTGGTGGACGGGATGGTGTATGTACAGTTATTATACTGGTGGACGGGGTGGTGTATGGACAGTTATTATACTGGTGGACGGGATGGTGTATGTACAGTTATTATACTGGTGGACGGGATGGTGTATGTACAGTTATTATACTGGTGGACGGGATGGTGTATGTACAGTTATTATACTGGTGGACGGGGTCGTGTATGGACAGTTATTATACTGGTGGACGGGGTGGTATATGTACAGCTATTATACTAGTGGACGGGGTGGTGTATGTACAGTTATTATACTGGTGGACGGGGTGGTGTATGAACAGTTATTATACTGGTGGACGGGGTGGTATATGTACAGTTATTATACTGGTGGACGGGGTGGTGTATGGACAGTTATTATACTGGTGGACGGGGTGGTATATGTACAGCTATTATACTGGTGGACGGGGTGGTATATGTACAGTTATTATACTGGTGGACGGGGTGGTGTATGTACAGTTATTATACTGTTGGACGGGGTGGTGTATGTACAGCTATTATACTGTTGGACGGGGTGGTGTATGTACAGTTATTATACTGGTGGACGAGGTGGTGTATGGACAGTTATTATACTGGTGGACGGGGTGGTATATGTACAGTTATTATACTGGTGGACTGGGTCGTGTATGGACAGTTATTATACTGGTGGACGGGGTGGTATATGTACAGTTATTATACTGGTGGACGGGGTGGTATATGTACAGCTATTATACTGGAGGACGGGGTGGTATATGTACAGTTATTATACTGGTGGACGGGGTGGTGTATGTACAGTTATTATACTGTTGGACGGGGTGGTGTATGTACAGTTATTATACTGGTGGACGGGGTGGTGTATGTACAGTTATTATACTGGTGGACGGGGTGGTGTATGTACAGTTATTATACTGGTGGACGAGGTGGTATATGTACAGCTATTATACTGGTGGACGGGGTGGTGTATGTACAGTTATTATACTGGTGGACGAGGTGGTGTATGTACAGTTATTATACTGGTGGACGGGGTGGTGTATGTACAGTTATTATACTGTTGGACGGGGTGGTGTATGTACAGCTATTATACTGGTAGACGGGGTGGTGTATGTACAGTTATTATACTGGTGGACGAGGTGGTGTATGTACAGTTAATATACTGGTGGACGGGATGGTGTATGAACAGTTATTATACTGGTGGACGGGGTGGTGTATGTACAGTTATTATACTGGTGGACGAGGTGGTATATGTACAGCTATTATACTGGTGGACGGGGTCGTGTATGTACAGTTATTATACTGGTGGACGGGGTGGTATATGTACAGCTATTATACTGGTGGACGGGGTCGTGTATGAACAGTTATTATACTGGTGGACGGGGTGGTATATGTACAGTTAATATACTGGTGGACGGGATGGTGTATGAACAGTTATTATACTGGTGGACGGGGTGGTGTATGTACAGTTATTATACTGGTGGACGGGGTGGTGTATGTACACTTATTATACTGGTGGACGGGGTGGTGTATGTACAGTTATTATACTGGTGGACGGGGTCGTGTATGAACAGTTATTATACTGGTGGACGGGGTGGTATATGTACAGCTATTATACTGGTGGACGGGATGGTGTATGTACAGCTATTATACTGTCGGACGGGGTGGTGTATGTACAGTTATTATACTGGTGGACGGGATGGTGTATGTACAGTTATTATACTGGTGGACGGGGTGGTGTATGTACAGTTATTATACTGTTGGACGGGGTGGTGTATGTACAGCTATTATACTGGTGGACGGGGTGGTGTATGTACAGTTATTATACTGGTGGACGGGGTGATGTATGTACAGTTATTATACTGGTGGACGGGATGGTGTATGTACAGTTATTATACTGGTGGACGGGGTGGTGTATGTACAGTTATTATACTGGTGGACGGGGTGATGTATGTACAGTTATTATACTGGTGGACGGGGTGATGTATGTACAGTTATTATACTGGTGGACGGGGTGGTGTATGTACAGTTATTATACTGGTGGACGGGGTGATGTATGTACAGTTATTATACTGGTGGACGGGGTGATGTATGTACAGTTATTATACTGGTGGACGGGGTGATGTATGTACAGTTATTATACTGGTGGACGGGGTGGTGTATGTACTGTTATTATACTGTTGGACGGGGTGATGTATGTACAGTTATTATACTGGTGGACGGGGTGGTGTATGTACAGTTATTATACTGGTGGACGGGGTGGTGTATGTACTGTTATTATACTGGTGGACGAGGTGGTGTATGAACAGTTATTATACTGGTGGACGGGGTGGTGTATGTACAGTTATTATACTGGTGGACGGGGTGGTGTATGTACAGTTATTATACTGGTGGACGGGGTGGTGTATGTACAGTTATTATACTGGTGGACGGGATGGTGTATGTACAGTTATTATACTGGTGGACGGGATGGTGTATGGACAGTTATTATACTGGTGGACGGGATGGTGTATGTACAGTTATTATACTGGTGGACGAGGTGGTGTATGTACAGTTATTATACTGGTGGACGGGGTGATGTATGTACAGTTATTATACTGGTGGACGGGGTGGTGTATGTACAGTTATTATACTGGTGGACGGGGTGGTGTATGTACAGCTATTATACTGGTGGACGGGATGGTGTATGTACAGTTATTATACTGGTGGACGGGGTGGTGTATGTACAGTTATTATACTGGTGGACGGGGTGGTGTATGTACAGTTATTATACTGGTGGACGGGATGGTGTATGTACAGTTATTATACTGGTGGACGGGATGGTGTATGGACAGTTATTATACTGGTGGACGGGATGGTGTATGTACAGTTATTATACTGGTGGACGAGGTGGTGTATGTACAGTTATTATACTGGTGGACGGGGTGATGTATGTACAGTTATTATACTGGTGGACGGGGTGGTGTATGTACAGTTATTATACTGGTGGACGGGGTGGTATATGTACAGCTATTATACTGGTGGACGGGATGGTGTATGTACAGTTATTATACTGGTGGACGGGGTGGTGTATGTACAGTTATTATACTGGTGGACGGGGTGGTGTATGTACAGTTATTATACTGGTGGACGGGGTGGTGTATGTACAGTTATTATACTGGTGGACGGGGTGGTGTATGTACAGTTATTATACTGGTGGACGGGGTGATGTATGTACAGTTATTATACTGGTGGACGGGGTGGTGTATGTACAGTTATTATACTGGTGGACGGGGTGGTGTATGTACAGTTATTATACTGGTGGACGGGGTGGTGTATGTACAGTTATTATACTGGTGGACGGGTTGGTGTATGTACAGTTATTATACTGGTGGACGGGGTGATGTATGTACAGTTATTATACTAGTGGACGGGATGGTGTATGTACAGTTATTATACTGGTGGACGGGATGGTGTATGTACAGTTATTATACTGGTGGACGGGATGGTGTATGTACAGTTATTATACTGGTGGACGGGGTGGTGTATGTACAGTTATTATACTGGTGGACGGGATGGTGTATGTACAGTTATTATACTGGTGGACGGGGTGGTGTATGGACAATTATTATACTGGTGGACGAGGTGGTGTATGTACACTTATTATACTGTTGGACGGGATGGTGTATGTACAGCTATTATACTGGTGGACGGGGTGGTGTATGTACAGTTATTATACTGGTGGACGGGGTGGTGTATGTACAGTTATTATACTGGTGGACGGGGTGGTGTATGTACAGTTATTATACTGGTGGACGGGGTGGTGTATGTACAGTTATTATACTGGTGGACGGGGTGGTGTATGTACTGTTATTATACTGGTGGACGGGGTGGTGTATGTACAGCTATTATACTGGTGGACGGGGTGGTGTATGTACAGTTATTATACTGGTGGACGGGATGGTGTATGTACAGTTATTATACTGGTGGACGGGGTGGTGTATGTACACTTATTATACTGGTGGACGGGTTGGTGTATGTACAGTTATTATACTGGTGGACGGGGTGGTGTATGTACAGTTATTATACTGGTGGACGGGGTGGTGTATGTACAGTTATTATACTGGTGGACGGGGTGGTGTATGTACAGTTATTATACTGGTGGACGGGGTGGTGTATGTACAGTTATTATACTGGTGGACGGGATGGTGTATGTACAGTTATTATACTGGTGGACGAGGTGGTGTATTTACAGCTATTATACTGGTGGGCTGGGTGGTGTATGTACAGCTATTATACTGGTGGACGGGATGGTGTATGTACAGTTATTATACTGGTGGACGAGGTGGTGTATTTACAGCTATTATACTGGTGGACGGGGTGGTGTATGTACAGTTATTATACTGGTGGACGGGGTGGTGTATGTACAGTTATTATACTGGTGGACGGGGTGGTGTATGTACAGTTATTATACTGGTGGACGGGGTGGTGTATGTACTGTTATTATACTGTTGGACGGGGTGGTGTATGTACAGTTATTATACTGGTGGGCGGGGTGGTGTATGTACAGTTATTATACTGGTGGACGGGGTGATGTATGTACAGTTATTATACTGGTGGACGGGGTGGTGTATGTACAGTTATTATACTGGTGGACGGGGTGGTGTATGTACAGTTATTATACTGGTGGACGGGGTGGTGTATGTACAGTTATTATACTGGTGGACGGGTTGGTGTATGTACAGTTATTATACTGGTGGACGGGGTGATGTATGTACAGTTATTATACTAGTGGACGGGATGGTGTATGTACAGTTATTATACTGGTGGACGGGATGGTGTATGTACAGTTATTATACTGGTGGACGGGATGGTGTATGTACAGTTATTATACTGGTGGACGGGGTGGTGTATGTACAGTTATTATACTGGTGGACGGGATGGTGTATGTACAGTTATTATACTGGTGGACGGGGTGGTGTATGGACAATTATTATACTGGTGGACGAGGTGGTGTATGTACACTTATTATACTGTTGGACGGGATGGTGTATGTACAGCTATTATACTGGTGGACGGGGTGGTGTATGTACAGTTATTATACTGGTGGACGGGGTGGTGTATGTACAGTTATTATACTGGTGGACGGGGTGGTGTATGTACAGTTATTATACTGGTGGACGGGGTGGTGTATGTACAGTTATTATACTGGTGGACGGGGTGGTGTATGTACTGTTATTATACTGGTGGACGGGGTGGTGTATGTACAGCTATTATACTGGTGGACGGGGTGGTGTATGTACAGTTATTATACTGGTGGACGGGATGGTGTATGTACAGTTATTATACTGGTGGACGGGGTGGTGTATGTACACTTATTATACTGGTGGACGGGTTGGTGTATGTACAGTTATTATACTGGTGGACGGGGTGGTGTATGTACAGTTATTATACTGGTGGACGGGGTGGTGTATGTACAGTTATTATACTGGTGGACGGGGTGGTGTATGTACAGTTATTATACTGGTGGACGGGGTGGTGTATGTACAGTTATTATACTGGTGGACGGGATGGTGTATGTACAGTTATTATACTGGTGGACGAGGTGGTGTATTTACAGCTATTATACTGGTGGGCTGGGTGGTGTATGTACAGCTATTATACTGGTGGACGGGATGGTGTATGTACAGTTATTATACTGGTGGACGAGGTGGTGTATTTACAGCTATTATACTGGTGGACGGGGTGGTGTATGTACAGTTATTATACTGGTGGACGGGGTGGTGTATGTACAGTTATTATACTGGTGGACGGGGTGGTGTATGTACAGTTATTATACTGGTGGACGGGGTGGTGTATGTACTGTTATTATACTGTTGGACGGGGTGGTGTATGTACAGTTATTATACTGGTGGGCGGGGTGGTGTATGTACTGTTATTATACTGGTGGACGGGGTGGTGTATGTACTGTTATTATACTGGTGGACGGGATGGTGTATGTACAGTTATTATACTGGTGGACGGGGTGGTGTATGTACAGTTATTATACTGTTGGACGGGGTGGTGTATGTACTGTTATTATACTGGTGGACGGGGTGGTGTATGTACTGTTATTATACTGGTGGACGGGGTGGTGTATGTACTGTTATTATACTGGTGGACGGGATGGTGTATGTACTGTTATTATACTGGTGGACGGGGTGGTGTATGTACAGTTATTATACTGGTGGACGGGGTGGTGTATGTACAGTTATTATACTGGTGGACGGGGTGGTGTATGTACAGTTATTATACTGTTGGACGGGGTGGTGTATGTACTGTTATTATACTGGTGGACGGGGTGGTGTATGTACTGTTATTATACTGGTGGACGGGGTGGTGTATGTACTGTTATTATACTGGTGGACGGGATGGTGTATGTACTGTTATTATACTGTTGGACGGGGTGGTGTATGTACAGTTATTATACTGGTGGACGGGGTGGTGTATGTACAGTTATTATACTAGTGGACGGGGTGGTGTATGTACTGTTATTATACTGTTGGACGGGTTGGTGTATGTACAGTTATTATACTGGTGGACGGAGTGGTGTATGTACAGTTATTATACTGGTGGACGGGGTGGTGTATGTACAGTTATTATACTGGTGGACGGGGTGGTGTATGTACTGTTATTATACTGTTGGACGGGGTGGTATATGTACAGTTATTATACTGGTGGACGGGTTGGTGTATGTACAGTTATTATACTGTTGGACGGGGTGGTGTATGTACAGTTATTATACTGGTGGACGGGGTGGTGTATGTACTGTTATTATACTGTTGGACGGGGTGGTGTATGTACAGTTATTATACTGGTGGACGGGGTGGTGTATGTACAGTTATTATACTGGTGGACGGGGTGGTGTATGTACAGTTATTATACTGGTGGACGGGGTGGTGTATGTACAGTTATTATACTGTTGGACGGGGTGGTGTATGTACAGTTATTATACTGGTGGACGGGGTGGTGTATGTACAGTTATTATACTGGTGGACGGGATGGTGTATGTACAGTTATTATACTGGTGGACGGGGTGGTGTATGGACAGTTATTATACTGGTGGACGGGATGGTGTATGTACAGTTATTATACTGGTGGACGGGATGGTGTATGTACAGTTATTATACTGGTGGACGGGATGGTGTATGTACAGTTATTATACTGGTGGACGGGATGGTGTATGTACAGTTATTATACTGGTGGACGGGGTGGTGTATGTACAGTTATTATACTGGTGGACGGGATGGTGTATGTACAGTTATTATACTGGTGGACGGGGTGGTGTATGGACAATTATTATACTGGTGGACGAGGTGGTGTATGTACACTTATTATACTGGTGGAAGGGGTGGTGTATGTACAGTTATTGTACTGTTGGACGGGGTGGTGTATGTACAGTTATTATACTGGTGGACGGGATGGTGTATGTACAGTTATTATACTGGTGGACGGGGTGGTGTATGTACAGTTATTATACTGGTGGACGGGGTCGTGTATGAACAATTATTATACTGGTGGACGGGATGGTGTATGTACAGTTATTATACTGGTGGACGGGGTGGTGTATGTACAGTTATTATACTGGTGGACGGGATGGTGTATGTACAGTTATTATACTGGTGGAAGGGGTGGTGTATGTACAGTTATTATACTGGTGGACGGTGTATGTACAGTTATTATACTGGTGGACGAGGTGGTGTATTTACAGCTATTATACTGGTGGGCGGGTTGGTGTATGTACAGTTATTATACTGGTGGGCGGGGTGGTGTATGTACAGTTATTATACTGGTGGACGGTGTATGTACAGCTATTATACTGGTGGATGGGGTGGTGTATGTACAGTTATTATACTCGTGGACGAGGTGGTGTATTTACAGCTATTATACTGGTGGACGGGGTGGTGTATTTACAGCTATTATACTGGTGGACGGGGTCGTATATGAACAGTTATTATACTGGTGGACGAGGTGGTGTATTTACAGCTATTATACTGGTGGACGGGGTGTTGTATGTACAGTTATTATACTGGTGGACGGGGTGGTATATGTACAGCTATTATACTGGTGGACGGGGTGGTATATGTACAGTTAATATACTGGTGGACGAGGTGGTGTATTTACAGCTATTATACTGGTGGACGGGGTGTTGTATGTACAGTTATTATACTGGTGGACAGGGTGGTATATGTACAGTTATTATACTGGTGGACGGGGTGGTGTATGAACAGTTATTATACTGGTGGACGGGGTGGTATATGTACAGTTATTATACTGGTGGACGGGGTGTTGTATGTACAGTTATTATACTGGTGGACGGGGTGGTATATGTACAGTTAATATACTGGTGGACGAGGTGGTGTATTTACAGCTATTATACTGGTGGACGGGGTGGTGTATGAACAGTTATTATACTGGTGGACGGGGTGGTGTATGTACAGTTATTATACTGGTGGACGGGTGGTGTATGTACAGTTATTATACTGGTGGACGGGGTGGTATATGTACAGTTATTATACTGGTGGACGGGGTGGTGTATGTACAGTTATTATACTGGTGGACGGGGTCGTGTATGTACAGCTATTATACTGGTGGACGGGGTGGTGTATGTACAGTTATTATACTGGTGGACGGGGTGGTATATGTACAGCTATTATACTGGTGGACGGGATGGTGTATGTACAGTTATTATACTGGTGGACGGGGTGGTGTATGTACAGTTATTATACTGATGGACGGGGTGGTATATGTACAGCTATTATATTGGTGGACGGGGTGGTGTATGTACAGTTATTATACTGGTGGACGGGATGGTGTATGTACAGTTATTATACTGGTGGACGGGGTGGTGTATGTACAGTTATTATACTGGTGGACGGGGTGGTGTATGTACAGTTATTATACTGGTGGACGGGGTGGTGTATGTACAGCTATTATACTGGTGGACGGGATGGTGTATGTACAGTTATTATACTGGTGGACGGGGTGGTGTATGTACAGCTATTATACTGGTGGACGGGATGGTGTATGTACAGTTATTATACTGGTGGACGGGGTGGTGTATGAACAGTTATTATACTGGTGGACGGGGTGGTATATGTACAGTTAATATACTGGTGGACGAGGTGGTGTATTTACAGCTATTATACTGGTGGACGGGGTGGTGTATGTACTGTTATTATACTGTTGGACGGGATGGTGTATGTACAGTTATTATACTGGTGGACGGGGTGGTGTATGTACAGTTATTATACTGGTGGACGGGGTGGTGTATGTACAGTTATTATACTGTTGGACGGGATGGTGTATGTACAGCTATTATACTGGTGGACGGGATGGTGTATGTACAGTTATTATACTGTTGGACGGGATGGTGTATGTACAGTTATTATACTGTTGGACGGGATGGTGTATGTACAGCTATTATACTGGTGGACGGGATGGTGTATGTACAATTATTATACTGGTGGACGGGATGGTGTATGTACAGTTATTATACTGGTGGACGGGATGGTATATGTACAGTTATTATACTGGTGGACGGGGTGGTGTATGTACAGTTATTATACTGGTGGACGGGATGGTGTATGTACAGTTATTATACTGGTGGACGGGATGGTGTATGTACAGTTATTATACTGGTGGACGGGATGGTGTATGTACAGTTATTGTACTGTTGGACGGGGTGGTGTATGGACAGTTATTATACTGGTGGACGGGATGGTGTATGTACAGTTATTATACTGGTGGACGGGATGGTGTATGTACAGTTATTGTACTGTTGGACGGGGTGGTGTATGTACAGTTATTATACTGGTGGACGGGATGGTGTATGTACAGTTATTATACTGGTGGACGGGATGGTGTATGTACAGTTATTATACTGGTGGACGGGGTGGTGTATGTACAGTTATTATACTGGTGGACGGTGTATGTACAGTTATTATACTGGTGGACGGGGTGGTGTATGTACAGTTATTATACTGATGGACGGGGTGGTGTATGGACAGTTATTATACTGGTGGACGGGATGGTGTATGTACAGTTATTATACTGGTGGACGGGATGGTGTATGTACAGTTATTATACTGGTGGACGGGGTGGTGTATGTACAGTTATTATACTGGTGGACGGGGTGGTGTATGAACAGTTATTATACTGGTGGACGGGATGGTGTATGTACAGTTATTATACTGGTGGACGGGGTGGTGTATGAACAATTATCATACTGGTGGACGGGATGGTGTATGTACAGTTATTATACTGGTGGACGGGGTCGTGTATGAACAATTATTATACTGGTTGACTGGATGGTGTATGTACAGTTATTTTACTGGTGGACGGGGTGGTGTATGGACAGTTATTATACTGGTGGACGGGGTGGTGTATGTACAGTTATTATACTGGTGGACGGGATGGTGTATGTACAGTTATTATACTGGTGGACGGGGTGGTGTATGGACAGTTATTATACTGGTGGACGGGGTGGTGTATGGACAGTTATTATACTGGTGGACGGTGTATGTACAGTTATTATACTGGTGGACGGGGTGGTGTATGTACAGTTATTATACTGGTGGACGGGGTGGTGTATGTACTGTTATTATACTGGTGGACGGGGTGGTGTATGGACAGTTATTATACTGGTGGACGGGGTGGTGTATGTACAGTTATTATACTGGTGGACGGGGTGGTGTATGTACAGTTATTATACTGGTGGACGGGTTGGTGTATGTACAGTTATTATACTGGTGGGCGGGGTGGTGTATGTACTGTTATTATACTGGTGGACGGGGTGGTGTATGGACAGTTATTATACTGGTGGGCGGGGTGGTGTATGTACAGTTATTATACTGGTGGACGGGTTGGTGTATGTACAGTTATTATACTGGTGGACGGGGTGGTGTATGGACAGTTATTATACTGGTGGACGGGATGGTGTATGTACAGTTATTATACTGGTGGACGGGGTGATGTATGTACAGTTATTATACTGGTGGACGGGGTGATGTATGTACAGTTATTATACTGGTGGACGGGGTGGTGTATGTACAGTTATTATACTGGTGGACGGGGTGGTGTATGTACAGTTGTTATACTGGTGGACGGGATGGTGTATGTACAGTTATTATACTGGTGGACGGGGTGGTGTATGTACAGTTATTATACTGTTGGACGGGGTGGTGTATGTACTGTTATTATACTGTTGGACGGGGTGGTGTATGTACAGTTATTATACTGTTGGACGGGATGGTGTATGTACAGTTATTATACTGGTGGACGGGGTGGTGTATGTACAGTTATTATACTGGTGGACGGGTTGGTGTATGTACAGTTATTATACTGGTGGACGGGGTGGTGTATGTACAGTTATTATACTGGTGGACGGGATGGTGTATGTACAGTTATTATACTGGTGGACGGGGTGGTGTATGTACTGTTATTATACTGTTGGACGGGGTGGTGTATGTACTGTTATTATACTGGTGGACGGGGTGGTGTATGTACAGTTATTATACTGTTGGACGGGGTGGTGTATGTACAGCTATTATACTGGTGGACGGGTTGGTGTATGTACTGTTATTATACTGTTGGACGGGGTGGTGTATGTACTGTTATTATACTGGTGGACGGGGTGGTGTATGTACAGTTATTATACTGGTGGACGGGGTGGTGTATGTACTGTTATTATACTGGTGGACGGGGTGGTGTATGTACTGTTATTATACTGTTGGACGGGGTGGTGTATGTACTGTTATTATACTGGTGGACGAGGTGGTGTATGTACTGTTATTATACTGGTGGACGGGATGGTGTATGTACAGTTATTATACTGGTGGACGGGGTGGTGTATGTACAGTTATTATACTGGTGGACGGGGTGGTGTATGTACAGTTATTATACTGGTGGACGGGGTGGTGTATGTACTGTTATTATACTGGTGGACGGGGTGGTGTATGTACTGTTATTATACTGTTGGACGGGGTGGTGTATGTACAGTTATTATACTGGTGGACGGGGTGGTGTATGTACTGTTATTATACTGTTGGACGGGGTGGTGTATGTACAGTTATTATACTGGTGGACGGGATGGTGTATGTACAGCTATTATACTGGTGGACGGGTTGGTGTATGTACAGTTATTATACTGGTGGACGGGGTGGTGTATGTACAGTTATTAAACTGGTGGACGGGATGGTGTATGTACAGTTATTATACTGGTGGACGGGGTGGTGTATGTACTGTTATTATACTGTTGGACGGGGTGGTGTATGTACAGTTATTATACTGATGGACGGGATGGTGTATGTACAGTTATTATACTGGTGGACGGGGTGGTGTATGTACAGTTATTATACTGGTGGACGTGGTGGTGTATGTACAGTTATTATACTGGTGGACGGGGTGGTGTATGTACAGTTATTATACTGGTGGACGGGGTGGTGTATGGACAGTTATTATACTGGTGGACGGGGTGGTGTATGTACAGTTATTATACTGTTGGACGGGGTGGTGTATGTACAGTTATTATACTGTTGGACGGGGTGGTGTATGTACTGTTATTATACTGGTGGACGGGATGGTGTATGTACAGTTATTATACTGGTGGGCGGGGTGGTGTATGTACTGTTATTATACTGGTGGGCGGGATGGTGTATGTACAGTTATTATACTGGTGGACGGGGTGGTATATGTACTGTTATTATACTGGTGGACGGGGTGGTGTATGTACTGTTATTATACTGGTGGACGGGGTGGTGTATGTACAGTTGTTATACTGTTGGACGGGGTGGTGTATGTACAGTTATTATACTGGTAGACGGGATGGTGTATGTACAGCTATTATACTGGTGGACGGGGTGGTGTATGTACTGTTATTATACTGTTGGACGGGATGGTGTATGTACAGCTATTATACTGGTGGACGGGGTGGTGTATGTACAGTTATTATACTGGTGGACGAGGTGGTGTATGTACAGTTGTTATACTGTTGGACGGGGTGGTGTATGTACAGCTATTATACTGGTGGACGAGGTGGTGTATGTACAGTTGTTATACTGTTGGACGGAATGGTGTATGTACAGCTATTATACTGGTGGACGGGGTGGTGTATGTACAGTTATTATACTGGTGGACGAGGTGGTGTATGTACAGTTGTTATACTGTTGGACGGGGTGGTGTATGTACAGTTATTATACTGGTGGACGGGATGGTGTATGTACAGCTATTATACTGGTGGACGGGGTGGTGTATGTACAGTTATTATACTGGTGGACGAGGTGGTGTATGTACAGTTGTTATACTGTTGGACGGGGTGGTGTATGTACAGCTATTATACTGGTGGACGAGGTGGTGTATGTACAGTTGTTATACTGTTGGACGGGATGGTGTATGTACAGCTATTATACTGGTGGACGGGGTGGTGTATGTACAGTTATTATACTGGTGGACGAGGTGGTGTATGTACAGTTGTTATACTGTTGGACGGGGTGGTGTATGTACAGTTATTATACTGGTGGACGGGATGGTGTATGTACAGTTGTTATACTGTTGGACGGGGTGGTGTATGTACAGTTATTATACTGGTGGACGGGATGGTGTATGTACAGTTATTATACTGGTGGACGAGGTGGTGTATGTACTGTTATTATACTGGTGGACGGGGTGGTATATGTACAGTTATTATACTGGTGGACGGGGTGGTGTATGGACAGTTATTATACTGGTGGGCGGGGTGGTGTATGTACAGTTATTATACTGGTGGGCGGGGTGGTGTATGTACAGTTATTATACTGGTGGGCGGGGTGGTGTATGTACAGTTATTATACTGGTGGACGGGGTGATGTATGTACAGTTATTATACTGGTGGACGGGGTGGTGTATGTACACTTATTATACTGTTGGACGGGATGGTGTATGTACAGTTATTATACTGGTGGACGGGGTGGTGTATGTACTGTTATTATACTGGTGGACGGGATGGTGTATGTACAGTTATTATACTGGTGGACGGGGTGGTGTATGTACAGTTATTATACTGTTGGACGGGGTGGTGTATGTACAGTTATTATACTGGTGGACGGGATGGTGTATGTACAGTTATTATACTGGTGGACGGGTTGGTGTATGTACAGTTATTATACTGGTGGACGGGGTGGTGTATGTACAGTTATTATACTGGTGGACGGGGTGGTGTATGTACTGTTATTATACTGGTGGACGGGGTGGTGTATGTACAGTTATTATACTGGTGGACGGGGTGGTGTATGTACAGTTATTATACTGGTGGACGGGATGGTGTATGTACAGTTATTATACTGGTGGACGGGGTGGTATATGTACAGTTATTATACTGGTGGACGGGGTGGTGTATGTACAGTTATTATACTGGTGGACGAGGTGGTGTATGTACTGTTATTATACTGGTGGACGAGGTGGTGTATGTACAGTTATTATACTGGTAGACGGGATGGTGTATGTACACTTATTATACTGGTGGACGGGATGGTGTATGTACAGTTATTATACTGGTGGACGGGGTGGTGTATGTACAGTTATTATACTGGTGGACGGGATGGTGTATGTACAGTTATTATACTGGTGGACGGGGTGGTGTATGTACTGTTATTATACTGTTGGACGGGGTGGTGTATGTACAGTTATTATACTGGTGGACGGGGTGGTGTATGTACAGTTATTATACTGTTGGACGGGGTGGTGTATGTACAGTTATTATACTGGTGGACGGGATGGTGTATGTACAGTTGTTATACTGTTGGACGGGGTGGTGTATGTACAGTTATTATACTGGTGGACGGGATGGTGTATGTACAGTTATTATACTGGTGGACGAGGTGGTGTATGTACTGTTATTATACTGGTGGACGGGGTGGTATATGTACAGTTATTATACTGGTGGACGGGGTGGTGTATGGACAGTTATTATACTGGTGGGCGGGGTGGTGTATGTACAGTTATTATACTGGTGGGCGGGGTGGTGTATGTACAGTTATTATACTGGTGGGCGGGGTGGTGTATGTACAGTTATTATACTGGTGGACGGGGTGATGTATGTACAGTTATTATACTGGTGGACGGGGTGGTGTATGTACACTTATTATACTGGTGGACGGGATGGTGTATGTACAGTTATTATACTGGTGGACGGGGTGGTGTATGTACTGTTATTATACTGGTGGACGGGATGGTGTATGTACAGTTATTATACTGGTGGACGGGGTGGTGTATGTACAGTTATTATACTGTTGGACGGGGTGGTGTATGTACAGTTATTATACTGGTGGACGGGATGGTGTATGTACAGTTATTATACTGGTGGACGGGTTGGTGTATGTACAGTTATTATACTGGTGGACGGGGTGGTGTATGTACAGTTATTATACTGGTGGACGGGGTGGTGTATGTACTGTTATTATACTGGTGGACGGGGTGGTGTATGTACAGTTATTATACTGGTGGACGGGGTGGTGTATGTACAGTTATTATACTGGTGGACGGGATGGTGTATGTACAGTTATTATACTCGTGGACGGGGTGGTATATGTACAGTTATTATACTGGTGGACGGGGTGGTGTATGTACAGTTATTATACTGGTGGACGAGGTGGTGTATGTACTGTTATTATACTGGTGGACGAGGTGGTGTATGTACAGTTATTATACTGGTAGACGGGATGGTGTATGTACACTTATTATACTGGTGGACGGGATGGTGTATGTACAGTTATTATACTGGTGGACGGGGTGGTGTATGTACAGTTATTATACTGGTGGACGGGATGGTGTATGTACAGTTATTATACTGGTGGACGGGGTGGTGTATGTACTGTTATTATACTGTTGGACGGGGTGGTGTATGTACAGTTATTATACTGGTGGACGGGGTGGTGTATGTACAGTTATTATACTGTTGGACGGGGTGGTGTATGTACAGCTATTATACTGGTGGACGGGTTGGTGTATGTACTGTTATTATACTGTTGGACGGGGTGGTGTATGTACAGCTATTATACTGGTGGACGGGGTGGTGTATGTACAGTTATTATACTGTTGGACGGGGTGGTGTATGTACAGCTATTATACTGGTGGACGGGGTGGTGTATGTACTGTTATTATACTGTTGGACGGGGTGGTGTATGTACTGTTATTATACTGGTGGACGGGGTGGTGTATGTACTGTTATTATACTGGTGGACGGGGTGGTGTATGTACTGTTATTATACTGGTGGACGGGATGGTGTATGTACAGTTATTATACTGGTGGACGGGGTGGTGTATGTACAGTTATTATACTGGTGGACGGGGTGGTGTATGTACAGTTATTATACTGGTGGACGGGGTGGTGTATGTACTGTTATTATACTGGTGGACGGGGTGGTGTATGTACTGTTATTATACTGTTGGACGGGGTGATGTATGTACAGTTATTATACTGGTGGACGGGGTGGTGTATGTACTGTTATTATACTGGTGGACGGGGTGGTGTATGTACTGTTATTATACTGGTGGACGGGGTGGTGTATGTACTGTTATTATACTGTTGGACGGGGTGGTGTATGTACAGCTATTATACTGGTGGACGGGTTGGTGTATGTACAGTTATTATACTGGTGGACGGGGTGGTGTATGTACAGTTATTATACTGGTGGACGGGATGGTGTATGTACAGTTATTATACTGGTGGACGGGGTGGTGTATGTACTGTTATTATACTGTTGGACGGGGTGGTGTATGTACTGTTATTATACTGGTGGACGGGGTGGTGTATGTACAGTTATTATACTGTTGGACGGGGTGGTGTATGTACAGTTATTATACTGGTGGGCGGGATGGTGTATGTACAGTTATTATACTGGTGGACGGGGTGGTATATGTACTGTTATTATACTGGTGGACGGGGTGGTGTATGTACTATTATTATACTGGTGGACGGGGTGGTGTATGTACAGTTGTTATACTGTTGGACGGGGTGGTGTATGTACAGTTATTATACTGGTAGACGGGATGGTGTATGTACAGCTATTATACTGGTGGACGGGGTGGTGTATGTACTGTTATTATACTGTTGGACGGGATGGTGTATGTACAGCTATTATACTGGTGGACGGGGTGGTGTATGTACAGTTATTATACTGGTGGACGAGGTGGTGTATGTACAGTTGTTATACTGTTGGACGGGGTGGTGTATGTACAGCTATTATACTGGTGGACGAGGTGGTGTATGTACAGTTGTTATACTGTTGGACGGGATGGTGTATGTACAGCTATTATACTGGTGGACGGGGTGGTGTATGTACAGTTATTATACTGGTGGACGAGGTGGTGTATGTACAGTTGTTATACTGTTGGACGGGGTGGTGTATGTACAGTTATTATACTGGTGGACGGGATGGTGTATGTACAGCTATTATACTGGTGGACGGGGTGGTGTATGTACAGTTATTATACTGGTGGACGAGGTGGTGTATGTACAGTTGTTATACTGTTGGACGGGGTGGTGTATGTACAGCTATTATACTGGTGGACGAGGTGGTGTATGTACAGTTGTTATACTGTTGGACGGGATGGTGTATGTACAGCTATTATACTGGTGGACGGGGTGGTGTATGTACAGTTATTATACTGGTGGACGAGGTGGTGTATGTACAGTTGTTATACTGTTGGACGGGGTGGTGTATGTACAGTTATTATACTGGTGGACGGGATGGTGTATGTACAGTTGTTATACTGTTGGACGGGGTGGTGTATGTACAGTTATTATACTGGTGGACGGGATGGTGTATGTACAGTTATTATACTGGTGGACGAGGTGGTGTATGTACTGTTATTATACTGGTGGACGGGGTGGTATATGTACAGTTATTATACTGGTGGACGGGGTGGTGTATGGACAGTTATTATACTGGTGGGCGGGGTGGTGTATGTACAGTTATTATACTGGTGGGCGGGGTGGTGTATGTACAGTTATTATACTGGTGGGCGGGGTGGTGTATGTACAGTTATTATACTGGTGGACGGGGTGATGTATGTACAGTTATTATACTGGTGGACGGGGTGGTGTATGTACACTTATTATACTGGTGGACGGGATGGTGTATGTACAGTTATTATACTGGTGGACGGGGTGGTGTATGTACTGTTATTATACTGGTGGACGGGATGGTGTATGTACAGTTATTATACTGGTGGACGGGGTGGTGTATGTACAGTTATTATACTGTTGGACGGGGTGGTGTATGTACAGTTATTATACTGGTGGACGGGATGGTGTATGTACAGTTATTATACTGGTGGACGGGTTGGTGTATGTACAGTTATTATACTGGTGGACGGGGTGGTGTATGTACAGTTATTATACTGGTGGACGGGATGGTGTATGTACAGTTATTATACTGGTGGACGGGGTGGTGTATGTACTGTTATTATACTGGTGGACGGGGTGATGTATGTACAGTTATTATACTGGTGGACGGGGTGGTGTATGTACACTTATTATACTGGTGGACGGGGTGGTGTATGTACAGTTATTATACTTGTGGACGGGTTGGTGTATGTACAGTTATTATACTGGTGGACGGGGTGGTGTATGGACAGTTATTATACTGGTGGACGGGATGGTGTATGTACAGTTATTATACTGGTGGACGGGGTGGTGTATGTACAGTTATTATACTGGTGGACGAGGTGGTGTATGTACAGTTATTATACTGGTGGACGGGGTGGTGTATGAACAGTTATTATACTGGTGGACGGGGTGGTGTATGAACAGTTATTATACTGGTGGACGGGATGGTGTATGAACAGTTATTATACTGGTGGACGGGGTGGTGTATGTACAGTTATTATACTGGTGGACGGGATGGTGTATGAACAGTTATTATACTGGTGGACGGGGTGGTGTATGTACAGTTATTATACTGGTGGACGGGATGGTGTATGAACAGTTATTATACTGGTGGACGGGATGGTGTATGTACAGTTATTATACTGGTGGACGGGGTGGTGTATGTACAGTTATTATACTGATGGACGGGGTGGTGTATGGACAGTTATTATACTGGTGGACGGGGTGGTGTATGTACAGTTATTATACTGGTGGACGGGGTGGTGTATGTACAGTTATTATACTGGTGGACGGGATGGTGTATGTACAGTTATTATACTGGTGGACGGGGTGGTGTATGTACAGTTATTATACTGGTGGACGGGATGGTGTATGTACAGTTATTATACTGGTGGACGGGGTGGTGTATGTACAGTTATTATACTGGTGGACGAGGTGGTGTATGGACAGTTATTATACTGGTGGACGAGGTGGTGTATGTACAGTTATTATACTGGTGGACGGGGTGGTGTATGGACAGTTATTATACTGGTGGACGGGGTGTTGTATGTACAGTTATTATACTGGTGGACGGGGTGGTATATGTACAGCTATTATACTGGTGGACGGGGTGGTATATGTACCGTTAATATACTGGTGGACGGGATGGTGTATGAACAGTTATTATACTGGTGGACGGGGTGGTGTATGTACACTTATTATACTGGTGGACGGGGTGGTGTATGTACAGTTATTGTACTGTTGGACGGGATGGTGTATGTACAGTTATTATACTGGTGGACGGGGTGGTGCATGTACAGTTATTATACTGGTGGACGGGGTGGTGTATGTACAGTTATTATACTGGTGGACGGGATAGTGTATGTACAGTTATTATACTGGTGGACGGGATGGTGTATGTACAGTTATTATACTGGTGGACGGGGTGGTGCATGTACAGTTATTATACTGGTGGACGGGGTGGTGTATGAACAGTTATTATACTGGTGGACGGGCTGGTGTATAGCGGTGTGGGAGTGTCACTGATGAAACATTGCTTTGTTATAGCGAGTGTCACTGATGAAACAGTGCTTTGTTAAAGGGAGTGTCACTGATGAAACAGTGCTTTGTTATAGGGAGTGTCACTGATGAAACAGTGCTTTGTTATAGCGAGTGTCACTGATGAAACAGTGCTTTGTTAAAGGGAGTTTCACTGATGAAACAGTGCTTTGTTATAGGGAGTGTCACTGATGAAACAGTGCTTTGTTAAAGGGAGTTTCACTGATGAAACAGTGCTTTGTTATAGAGAGTGTCACTGATGAAACAGTGCTTTGTTAAAGGGAGTTTCACTGATGAAACAGTGCTTTGTTATAGAGAGTGTCACTGATGAAACAGTGCTTTGTTATAAAGAGTGTCACTGATGAAACAATGCTTTGTTATAGGGAGTTTCACTGATGAAACAGTGCTTTGTTATAGGGAGCTTCACTGATGAAACAGTTCTTTGTTAATAGATTTAACAATGCTGAGTTTAGATATCGGGTTCGGTGAATACTTGGGTATTCCCTCCTAGTCTTAACTCATTGTTTCAGGTGTAATTCAGTTTGATATGCTATATATTGTTACAGGTCGGGCCTTAAGGGCAATAGATTTAAGGAGAATTTTGCCTTGAAATTGTATAATTTGTTAAATCGTACGTAGCTATCTGAATCCTGTTAATTTTGGATACAGCTCCAAGCCCCGTGGCACCTACTTGAGAGCCCTATTAGAGTATACGGTACATCACTCGGAGTGGATTTGCCCCGACCCTCAGAGGTTTCTTCACATCACTAATTGTAACTTGGCTGAACAATGAACACAGTTTCCGCTACAATAGACACTTTGTTGTAGAGTCCAGGATTAATGACAAAGACTACAGTTACTAAAGCATGTTGGAAAACCTACAAACGGAAACAGCTGTTTTACGCCAGAAAAGTTTTAAAAAATCTATTGATGTATAGAATATTTGAGTGATTGAATACTATGTGTTCAAGTGGGCGTGGTTAGATCCTTATTTTGTGAGTATGTAAATTGTAATATTTGTGGTTAAATCTAAATCAAAGTTAATATGCGTTTAGGTAAATATTAGGGAATGTGTCTAAGGATATCAAATGTGCTTCAATGGGGCGACGTATTCCAACGTCCATTTGTCGTAAAACTAGACATGATGGGACGACGTATTCTATCGTCCATTTGTTGTATAACTAGACACGATGGGACGATGTATTCCAACGTCCAATTGTTGTATAACTAGACATGATGGGACGACGTAGTCCAACGTCCATTTGTTGTATTACTAGACACGATATGGGGCGACGTAGTCTAACGTCCATTTGTTGTATAACAAGACACGATGGGACGACGTATTCCAACGTCCATTTTTTGTATATCTATACATGATGGGACGGCGTAGTCCAACGTCCATTTGTTGTATAACTAGACATGATGGTACGACGTATTCCAACGTCCATTTGTTGTATAACTAGACATGATGGGACGACGTATTCCAACGTCCATTTGTTGTATAACTAGACACGATGGGACGACGTATTCCAACGTCCATTTGTTGTATAACTAGACACGTTTGGACGACGTATTCCAGAGTCCATATGTTGTAAAACTAGACATGATGGGACGACGTATTCCAACGTCCATTTGTTGTATAACTAGACACGATGGGACGATGTATTCCAACGTCCAATTGTTGTATAACTTGACATGATGGGACGACGTAGTCCAACGTCCATTTGTTGTATAACTAGACCCGATGGGACGACGTAGTCTAACGTCCATTTGTTGTATAACAAGACACGATGGGACGATGTATTCCAACGTCCAATTATTGTATAACTAGACATGATGGGACGACGTAGTCCAACGTCCATTTGTTGTATTACTAGACCCGATGGGGCGACGTAGTCTAACGTCCATTTGTTGTATAACAAGACACGATGGGACGACGTATTCCAACGTCCATTTTTTGTATATCTATACATGATGGGACGGCGTAGTCCAACGTCCATTTGTTGTATAACTAGACATGATGGGACGACGTATTCCAACGTCCATTTGTTGTATAACTAGACATGATGGGACGACGTATTCCAACGTCCATTTGTTGTATAACTAGACACGATGGGACGACGTATTCCAACGTCCATTTGTTGTATACCTAGACACGTTTAGACGACGTATTCCAGAGTCCATATGTTGTAAAACTAGACATGATGGGACGACGTATTCCAACGTCCATTTGTTGTATAACTAGACACGATGGGACGATGTATTCCAACGTCCAATTGTTGTATAACTTGACATGATGGGACGACGTAGTCCAACGTCCATTTGTTGTATAACTAGACCCGATGGGACGACGTAGTCTAACGTCCATTTGTTGTATAACAAGACACGATGGGACGATGTATTTCAACGTCCAATTATTGTATAACTAGACATGATGGGACGACGTAGTCCAACGTCCATTTGTTGTATTACTTGACCCGATGGGGCGACGTAGTCTAACGTCCATTTGTTGTATAACAAGACACGATGGGACGACGTATTCCAACGTCCATTTTTTGTATATCTATACATGATGGGACGGCGTAGTCCAACGTCCATTTGTTGTATAACTAGACATGATGGGACGACGTATTCCAACGTCCATTTGTTGTATAACTAGACATGATGGGACGACGTATTCCAACGTCCATTTGTTGTATAACTAGACACGATGGGACGACGTATTCCAACGTCCATTTGTTGTATAACTAGACATGATGGGATGACGTTTTCCAACGTCCATTTGTTGTATAACTAGACACGTTTAGACGACGTATTCCAACGTCCATTTGTTGTATAACTAGACATGATGGGATGACGTTTTCCAACGTCCATTTGTTTTATAACTAGACATGATGGGACGACGTTTTCCAACGTCCATTTGTTGTATAACTAGACATGATGGAACGACGTTTTCCAACGTCCATTTGTTTTATAACTAGACACGTTTGGACGACGTATTCCAACGTCCATTTGTTGTATAACTAGACATGATGGGACGACGTATTCCAAAGTCCATTTGTTGTATAACTAGACACGATGGGGTGACGTATTTCAACGTTCATTTGTTTTATAACTAGACATGATGGGGCGACGTATTCCAACGTCCATTTTTTGTATAACTAGACATGATGGGAAGACGTATTCCAACGTCCATTTGTTGTATAACTAGACACGATGGGGCGACGTATTCCAACGTCCATTTGTTGTATAACTAGACACGATGGGACGACGTAGTCTAACGTCCATTTGTTGTATTACTAGACATGATGGGACGACGTATTCCAACGTCCATTTGTTGTATAACTAGACATGATGGGGCGACGTATTCCAAAGTTTATTTGTTGTATAACTAGACATGATGGGGCGACGTATTCCAACGTCCATTTGTTGTATAGCTAGACACAATGGGACGACGTAGCCTAACGTCCATTTGTTGTATTACTAGACACGATGGGGCGACGTATTCCAACGTCCATTTGTTGTATAACTAGACACGATGGGACGACGTAGTCTAACGTCCATTTGTTGTTTTACTAGACATGATGGGACGACGTATTCCAACGTCCATTTGTTGTATAACTAGACACGATGGGGCGACGTATTCCAAAGTCTATTTGTTGTAAAACTAGACATGATGGGGCGACGTATTCCAACGTCCATTTGTTGTATAACTAGACACGATGGGGCGACGTATTCCAACGTCCATTTGTTGTATAACTAGACACGATGGGACGACGTATTCCAACGTCCATTTGTTGTATAACTAGACATGATGGGACGACGTATTCCAACGTCCATTTGTTGAATTACTAGACATGATGGGACGACGTATTTCAACGTCCATTTGTTTTATAACTAGACATGATGGAACGACGTATTCCAACGTCCATTTGTTGTATAACTAGACATGATGGAACGACGTATTCCAACGTCCATTTGTTGTATAACTAGACATGATGGGGCGTCGTATTCCAACGTCCAATTGTTGTATAACTAGACATGATGGGGCGACGTATTCCAACGTCCATTTGTTGTATAACTAGACATGATGGGAAGACGTATTCCAACGTCCATTTGTTGTATAACTAGACATAATGGGACGACGTTTTCACATTTCTAGTTGAAGTAGTAAAAAAACGCTTGGTCCCGTTGGAAAGATGGATAGTTTTTATTTTAACAAACCTCCTAAATGCTCGTCAAATGTATCCTTCTTCTGCAGAAATAATAACGATTTCCTCCAAAAATACGCAAAAGTCCGTGTCTCAAAGTTTTCTTCGGCTATCTTGCCGCTTTTACATAGCAAATGAGTTTTGACGTCACTGCACGCGTTGGCCTTTCGCTGTCATTGGATGCCTACATTTAGAAGAAGACCGCCATCCAATGACAGCAAAAGGCCAGTGCGTGCAATTATCAATGGGATTTTTAATGCAAGAAACATAGGTTTAGTCGATTTTTCGACCTCGAAAGCTTTCCACCATTAGTTTTTATGATCATTGAGGGGACATTTCCATCGAAAATTGATCTAAACACCCAAAAGTGTAAAATTAATCTAAAATCCCTAGGTTCGGTCAAAAACTAGCTGTAACACATTCTCAGGTCCCTGTGGTCTGCTTTGTTAAGTTTCGACTCCTCCTGTAGAAAGACACTTCCTCAACATTGCTGCGCGTTTAGCCCTTGTATTCATACGGCGCGTCGCCGCGCAGTAACTTTGTAGCCGACAAATGGATGCCGCGATCTCAGGTCGAGTAGTACAGCGGATAGTAGAAAAACACTGCACTTTGTGATAAAAGCGCCAAATTTGGCATCAACATTTCTTCAAATGTATTTATCAATTTTAGATATGGAGGCAATCACAAAAATCATCACTTCCGGTTTTTTTCCAAGATGGCCGCCAGACGCCAGTTTGGCGATACAAAACATGGATTGGTTTTGTAACTAATGAACAAATTATATTGTATTAAACAATGTAATATTAGCCAAATAATTAATTTAAAGGCATATTTAAACAATTTTCAATGTTGATGGCGGTCATCTTGGATTTTACAGGAGGTAGATTTTTTTCAGGATGCCTCCATATCTTAAAAATATCTTTACATACCAAAGGCCTTATAATATGTACCAAATTTCATACTTTTATCACAAAGTGCAGTATTTTTTTGTATTTGGCTCTTATCCGCTGCACTAGAGGGCGCTTAGTCGATTACAAACTGTTTTGGGATCAACAGCACGAGGATGCCCTATTCTGTTCTTAGCCGTTTCCATGGCGGCGAAGATGTGAACCCTACCGACGCGTCCTACCTCCCTGTGGCATGGAGTCTTTGAACGAGACAGGGAGGATTGATGGATGAAATCCGAATTTATTTGCGACCTGATCTTGCGCAGAACCTTGCATAGGACGTGCAATGACACGACTGCTCTCAACCTCTGAAAGTCGTGGTAGGTTATACGGTTAGTCTGTAGGTTATACGGTTAGTCAGTAGGTTATACGGTTAGTCAGTAGGTTATACGGTTCGTCTGTAGGTTATACGGTTAGTCTGTAGGTTATACGGTTAGTGTGTTGGTTATACGGTTAGTCAGTAGGTTATACGGTAAGTCTGTAGGTTATACGGTTAGTCAGTAGGTTATACGGTTATTCAGTAGGTTATACGGTTAGTCAGTAGGTTATACGGTTATTCTGTAGGTTATACGGTTCGTCTGTAGGTTATACGGTTAGTCTGTAGGTTAAACGTGTAGGTTATACCGTTAGTCTGTAGGTTATACGGTTAGTCTGTAGATTATACGGTTTGTCTGTAGGTTATATGATTAGTAGGTAGGTTATACGATTAGTCAGTAGGTTATGCGGTTAGTCAGTAGGTTATACGGTTAGTCTGTAGGTTATACGGTTATTCTGTAGGTTATACGGTTATTCTGTAGGTTATACGGTTCGTCTGTAGGTTATACGGTTAGTCTGTAGGTTATACGGTTAGTATAAAGGTTATACGGTTCGTCTGTAGGTTTTACGGTTAGTCTGTAGGTTATACGGTTAGTCTGTAGGTTATACGGTTCGTCTGTATGTTATACGGTTAGTCTGTAGGTTATACGGTTCGTCTGTAGGTTATACGGTTAGTCTGTAGGTTATACGGTTATACTTTAGATTATACGGTTATTCTGTAGGTTATACGGTTCGTCTGTAGGTTATACGGTTAGTCTGTAGGTTATACGGTTAGACTGTAGATTATACGGTTATGCAGTAGGTTATACGGTTAGTCTGTAGGTTATACGGTTATTCTGTAGGTTATACGGTTAGTCTGTAGGTTATACGGTTAGTCTGTAGGTTATACGGTTAGTCTGTAGGTTATACGGTTTGTCTGTAGGTTATACGATTAGTCTGTAGGTTATACGTGTAGGTTATACGGTTAGACTGTAGATTATACGGTTATTCTGTAGGTTATACGGTTCGTCTGTAGGTTATACGGTTAGTCTGTAGGTTATACGGTTAGTCTGTAGGTTATACGGTTAGTCAGTAGGTTTAATGGGAAATACAGACGGATATGTCTGGAGATTGTTAACCGATCGTCCATACTGTCTTGGAATATTGTGTTTTTTTAACTTTGGAATAGTCGGCATTTAAGCAGATTGCGACACGCATCAGTGAATTTGAATAGAACCGGGTTTTTTTAAGTTTGTCATCAATATCAATGTGTATTAAACTACTGTAATAACATTTGCTGAAACATTCACTGCTAAAATTTAGAGAAATTGGTGTATACATATAGTGACATGATCTTGACAGTTTGGTTGTATAAATATAGATATGGACTTGACAGTTTGGTTGTATAAATATAGAGACATGGGTTTGACAGTTTGGGTGTATAAATATAGAGACATGGGTTTGACAGTATGGGTATATAAATATAGAGACATGGGTTTGATAGTTTGGGTGTATAAATATAGAGACATGGGTTTGACAGTTTGGGTGTATAAATATAGAGACATGGGTTTGACAGTATGGTTATATAAATATAGAGACATGGGTTTGACAGTATAGTTATATAAATATAGAGACATGGGTTTGACAGTATGGGTATATAAATATAGAGACATGGGTTTGACAGTTTGGGTATATAAATATAGAGACATGGGTTTGACAGTTTGGGTATATAAATATAGAGACATGGGTTTGACAGTATAGTTATATAAATATAGAGACATGGGTTTGACAGTATAGTTATATAAATATAGAGACATGGGTTTGACAGTATAGTTATATAAATATAGAGACATGGGTTTGACAGTATGGGTATATAAATATAGAGACATGGGTTTGACAGTATGGGTATATAAATATAGAGACATGGGTTTGACAGTATGGGTATATAAATATAGAGACATGGGTTTGACAGTATGGGTATATAAATATAGAGAAATGGATTTGACAGAATGGGTGTATAAATATAGAGACATGGGTTTGACAGTATGGGTGTATAAATATAGAGACATGGGTTTGACAGTATGGGTGTATAAATATAGAGACATGGGTTTGACAGTATGGGTGTATAAATATAGAGACATGGGTTTGACAGTATGGGTATATAAATATAGAGACATGGGTTTGATAGTGTGGGTATATAAATATAGAGACATGGGTTTGACAGTATGGGTGTATAAATATAGAGACATGGGTTTGACAGTATGGGTATATAAATATAGAGAAATGGGTTTGACAGTTTGGGTATATAAATATAGAGACATGGGTTTGACAGTTTGGGTATATAAATATAGAGACATGGGTTTGAAAGTATGGGTATATAAATATAGAGAAATGGGTTTGACAGTTTGGGTATATAAATATAGAGACATGGGTTTGACAGTATGGGTATATAAATATAGAGACATGGGTTTGACAGTTTGGGTATATAAATATAGAGACATGGGTTTGACAGTATGGGTATATAAATATAGAGACATGGGTTTGACAGTATAATTATATAAATATAGAGACATGGGTTTGACAGTATGGGTATATAAATATAGAGACATGGGTTTGACAGTTTGGGTATATAAATATAGAGACATGGGTTTGACAGTTTGGGTATATAAATATAGAGACATGGGTTTGACAGTTTGGGTATATAAATATAGAGACATGGGTTTGACAGTATGGGTATATAAATATAGAGACATGGGTTTGACAGTATAGTTATATAAATATAGAGACATGGGTTTGACAGTATGGTTATATAAATATAGAGACATGGGTTTGACAGTATGGGTATATAAATATAGAGACATGGGTTTGAGAGTTTGGGTATATAAATATAGAGACATGGGTTTGACAGTTTGGGTATATAAATATAGAGACATGGGTTTGACAGTTTGGGTATATAAATATAGAGACATGGGTTTGACAGTATGGTTATATAAATATAGAGACATGGGTTTGACAGTTTGGGTATATAAATATAGAGACATGGGTTTGACAGTTTGGGTATATAAATATAGAGACATGGGTTTGACAGTTTGGGTATATAAATATAGAGACATGGGTTTGACAGTTTGGGTATATAAATATAGAGACATGGGTTTGACAGTATGGGTATATAAATATAGAGACATGGGTTTGACAGTTTGGGTATATAAATATAGAGACATGGGTTTGAGAGTTTGGGTATATAAATATAGAGACATGGGTTTGACAGTATGGGTGTATAAATATAGAGACATGGGTTTGACAGTATGGGTATATAAATATAGAGACATGGGTTTGACAGTTTGGGTATATAAATATAGAGACATGGGTTTGACAGTATGGGTATATAAATATAGAGACATGGGTTTGACAGTATAGTTATATAAATATAGAGACATGGGTTTGACAGTTTGGGTACATAAATATAGAGACATGGGTTTGACAGTATGGGTATATAGATTTATAGAGACATGGGTTTGACAGTTTGGGTATATAAATATAGAGACATGGGTTTGACAGTTTGGTTATATAAATATAGAGACATGGGTTTGACAGTATGGGTATATAGAGACATGGGTTTGATAGTTTGGGTGTATAAAAATAGAGACATGGGTTTGACAGTTTGGGTATATAAATATAGAGACATGGGTTTGACAGTATGGGTATATAAATATAGAGACATGGGTTTGACAGTTTGGTTATATAAATATAGAGACATGGGTTTGACAGTATGGGTATATAGAGACATGGGTTTGATAGTTTGGGTGTATAAGTATAGAGACATGGGTTTGACAGTGTGGGTATATAAATATAGAGACATGGGTTTGACAGTATGGGTATATAAATATAGAGACATGGGTTTGACAGTATGGGTATATAAATATAGAGACATGGGTTTGACAGTATGGGTATATAAATATAGAGACGTGGGTTTGACAGTATGGTTATATAAATATAGAGAAATGGGTTTGACAGTATGGTTATATAAATATAGAGACATGGGTTTGACAGTATAGTTATATAAATATAGAGACAGGGGTTTGACAGTTTGGGTATATAAATATAGTGACATGGGTTTGACAGTATGGGTATATAAATATAGAGACATGGGTTTGACAGTATGGTTATATAAATATAGAGACATGGGTTTGACAGTATGGGTATATAAATATAGAGACATGGGTTTGACAGTATGGGTATATAAATATAGAGACATGGGTTTGACAGTATGGGTATATAAATTTAGTGACATGGGTTTGACAGTATGGGTATATAAATATAGAGACATGGGTTTGACAGTATGGTTATATAAATATAGAGAAATGGGTTTGACAGTATGGTTATATAAATATAGAGACATGGGTTTGACAGTATAGTTATATAAATATAGAGACATGGGTTTGACAGTATGGGTATATAAATTTAGTGACATGGGTTTGACAGTTTGAGTATATAAATATAGAGACATGGGTTTGAGAGTATAGTTATATAAATATAGAGACATGGGTTTGACAGTATAGTTATATAAATATAGAGACATGGGTTTGACAGTATAGTTATATAAATATAGAGACATGGGTTTGACAGTTTGGGTATATAAATATAGAGACATGGGTTTGACAGTTTGGTTATATAAATATAGAGACAGGGTTTGACAGTATGGGTATATAAATATAGAGACATGGGTTTGACAGTATAGTTATATAAATATAGAGACATGGGTTTGACAATATAGTTATATAAATATAGAGACATGGGTTTGACAGTATGGGTATATAAATATAGAGACATGGGTTTGACAGTTTGGGTATATAAATATAGAGACATGGGTTTGACAGTATGGTTATATAAATATAGAGACATGGGTTTGACAGTATAGTTATATAAATATAGAGACATGGGTTTGACAGTATGGGTATATAAATATAGAGACATGGGTTTGACAGTATGGGTATATAAATATAAAGACATGGGTTTGACAGTATGGTTATATAAATATAGAGACATGGGTTTGACAGTATGGGTATATAAATATAGAAACATGGGTTTGACAGTATAGTTATATAAATATAGAGACATGGGTTTGACAGTAAAGTTATATAAATATAGAGACATGGGTTTGACAGTATAGTTATATAAATATAGAGACATGGGTTTGACAGTTTGGGTATATAAATATAGAGACATGGGTTTGACAGTTTGGGTATATAAATATAGAGACATGGGTTTGACAGTATGGTTATATAAATATAGAGACATGGGTTTGACAGTATAGTTATATAAATATAGAGACATGGGTTTGACAGTTTGGGTATATAAATATAGAGAAATGGGTTTGACAGTATAGTTATATAAATATAGAGACATGGGTTTGACAGTATAGTTATATAAATATAGAGACATGGGTTTGACAGTATGGGTGTATAAATATAGAGACATGGGTTTGACAGTATGGGTGTATAAATATAGAGACATGGGTTTGACAGTTTGGGTGTATAAATATAGAGACATGGGTTTGACAGTATGGGTATATAAATATAGAGACATGGGTTTGATAGTGTGGGTATATAAATATAGAGACATGGGTTTGACAGTATGGGTGTATAAATATAGAGACATGGGTTTGACAGTATGGGTATATAAATATAGAGAAATGGGTTTGACAGTTTGGGTATATAAATATAGAGACATGGGTTTGACAGTTTGGGTATATAAATATAGAGACATGTGTTTGACAGTATGGGTATATAAATATAGAGAAATGGGTTTGACAGTATGGGTGTATAAATATAGAGACATGGGTTTGACAGTATAGTTATATAAATACAGAGACATGGGTTTGACAATATAGTTATATAAATATAGAGACATGGGTTTGACAGTATAGTTATATAAATATAGAGACATGGGTTTGACAGTTTGGGTATATAAATATAGAGACATGGGTTTGACAGTATGGGTATATAAATATAAAGACATGGGTTTGACAGTATGGTTATATAAATATAGAGACATGGGTTTGACAGTATGGGTATATAAATATAGAAACATGGGTTTGACAGTATAGTTATATAAATATAGAGACATAGGTTTGACAGTAAAGTTATATAAATATAGAGACATGGGTTTGACAGTATAGTTATATAAATATAGAGACATGGGTTTGACAGTTTGGGTATATAAATATAGAGACATGGGTTTGACAGTTTGGGTATATAAATATAGAGACATGGGTTTGACAGTATGGTTATATAAATATAGAGACATGGGTTTGACAGTATAGTTATATAAATATAGAGACATGGGTTTGACAGTTTGGGTATATAAATATAGAGAAATGGGTTTGACAGTATAGTTATATAAATATAGAGACATGGGTTTGACAGTATGGTTATATAAATATAGAGACATGGGTTTGACAGTATAGTTATATAAATATAGAGACATGGGTTTGACAGTATGGGTGTATAAATATAGAGACATGGGTTTGACAGTATGGGTGTATAAATATAGAGATATGGGTTTGACAGTATGGGTGTATAAATATAGAGACATGGGTTTGACAGTATGGGTATATAAATATAGAGACATGGGTTTGATAGTGTGGGTATATAAATATAGAGACATGGGTTTGACAGTATGGGTGTATAAATATAGAGACATGGGTTTGAAAGTATGGGTATATAAATATAGAGAAATGGGTTTGACAGTTTGGGTATATAAATATGGAGACATGGGTTTGACAGTTTGGGTATATAAATATAGAGACATGTGTTTGACAGTATGGGTATATAAATATAGAGAAATGGGTTTGACAGTATGGGTGTATAAATATAGAGACATGGGTTTGACAGTATGGGTATATAAATATAAAGACATGGGTTTGACAGTTTGGGTATATAAATATAGAGACATGGGTTTGACAGTATGGGTATATAAATATAGAGACGTGGGTTTGACAGTATGGTTATATAAATATAGAGAAATGGGTTTGACAGTATGGTTATATAAATATAGAGACATGGGTTTGACAGTATGGTTATATAAATATAGAGACATGGGTTTGACAGTTTGGGTATATAAATATAGTGACATGGGTTTGACAGTATGGGTATATAAATATAGAGACATGGGTTTGACAGTATGGTTATATAAATATAGAGACATGGGTTTGACAGTATGGGTATATAAATATAGAGACATGGGTTTGACAGTATGGGTATATAAATATAGAGACATGGGTTTGACAGTATGGGTATATAAATATAGAGACATGGGTTTGACAGTATGGGTATATAAATATAGAGACATGGGTTTGACAGTATGGTTATATAAATATAGAGAAATGGGTTTGACAGTATGGTTATATAAATATAGAGACATGGGTTTGACAGTATAGTTATATAAATATAGAGACATGGGTTTGACAGTATGGGTATATAAATTTAGTGACATGGGTTTGACAGTTTGAGTATATAAATATAGAGACATGGGTTTGACAGTATAGTTATATAAATATAGAGACATGGGTTTGACAGTATAGTTATATAAATATAGAGACAGGGTTTGACAGTTTGGTTATATAAATATAGAGACATGGGTTTGACAGTATGGTTATATAAATATAGAGACATGGGTTTGACAGTTTAGGTATATAAATATAGAGACATGGGTTTGACAGTTTAGGTATATAAATATAGAGACATGGGTTTGACAGTTTGGGTATATAAATATAGAGACATGGGTTTGACAGTATGGGTATATAAATATAGAGACATGGGTTTGACAGTATGGGTATATAAATATAGAGACATGGGTTTGACAGTATAGTTATATAAATATAGAGACATGGGTTTGACAGTATAGTTATATAAATATAGAGACATGGGTTTGACAGTTTGGGTATATAAATATAGAGACATGGGTTTGACAGTTTGGTTATATAAATATAGAGACAGGGTTTGACAGTATGGGTATATAAATATAGACATGGGTTTGACAGTATAGTTATATAAATATAGAAACATGGGTTTGACAATAAAGTTATATAAATATAGAGACATGGGTTTGACAGTATGGGTATATAAATATAGAGACATGGGTTTGACAGTTTGGGTATATAAATATAGAGACATGGGTTTGACAGTATGGTTATATAAATATAGAGACATGGGTTTGACAGTATAGTTATATAAATATAGAGACATGGGTTTGACAGTTTGGGTATATAAATATAGAGACATGGGTTTGACAGTATGGGTATATAAATATAGAGACATGGGTTTGACAGTATGGTTATATAAATATAGAGACATGGGTTTGACAGTATGGGTATATAAATATAGAAACATGGGTTTGACAGTATAGTTATATAAATATAGAGACATGGGTTTGACAGTATAGTTATATAAATATAGAGACATGGGTTTGACAGTTTGGGTATATAAATATAGAGACATGGGTTTGACAGTTTGGTTATATAAATATAGAGACAGGGTTTGACAGTATGGGTATATAAATATAGACATGGGTTTGACAGTATAGTTATATAAATATAGAGACATGGGTTTGACAATAAAGTTATATAAATATAGAGACATGGGTTTGACAGTATGGGTATATAAATATAGAGACATGGGTTTGACAGTATGGTTATATAAATATAGAGACATGGGTTTGACAGTATAGTTATATAAATATAGAGACATGGGTTTGACAGTTTGGGTATATAAATATAGAGACATGGGTTTGACAGTATGGGTATATAAATATAGAGACATGGGTTTGACAGTATGGGTATATAAATATAGAGACATGGGTTTGACAGTATGGTTATATAAATATAGAGACATGGGTTTGACAGTATAGTTATATAAATATAGAGACATGGGTTTGACAGTTTGGGTATATAAATATAGAGACATGGGTTTGACAGTTTGGGTATATAAATATAGAGACATGGGTTTGACAGTTTGGTTATATAAATATAGAGACAGGGTTTGACAGTATGGGTATATAAATATAGACATGGGTTTGACAGTATAGTTATATAAATATAGAGACATGGGTTTGACAATAAAGTTATATAAATATAGAGACATGGGTTTGACAGTATGGGTATATAAATATAGAGACATGGGTTTGACAGTTTGGGTATATAAATATAGAGACATGGGTTTGACAGTATGGTTATATAAATATAGAGACATGGGTTTGACAGTATAGTTATATAAATATAGAGACATGGGTTTGACAGTTTGGGTATATAAATATAGAGACATGGGTTTGACAGTATGGGTATATAAATATAGAGACATGGGTTTGACAGTATGGTTATATAAATATAGAGACATGGGTTTGACAGTATAGTTATATAAATATAGAGACATGGGTTTGACAGTTTGGGTATATAAATATAGAGACATGGGTTTGACAGTATGGGTATATAAATATAGAGACATGGGTTTGACAGTATGGTTATATAAATATAGAGACATGGGTTTGACAGTATAGTTATATAAATATAGAGACATGGGTTTGACAGTTTGGGTATATAAATATAGAGACATGGGTTTTGCAGTATAGTTATATAAATATAGAGACATGGGTTTGACAGTATGGGTATATAAATATAGAGACATGGGTTTGACAGTATAGTTATATAAATATAGAGACATGGGTTTGATAGTATGGGTATATAAATATAGAGACATGGGTTTGACAGTATGGGTATATAAATATAGAGACATGGGTTTGACAGTATGGGTATATAAATATAGAGACATGGGTTTGACAGTATGGGTACATAAATATAGAGACATGGGTTTGACAGTATGGGTATATAAATATAGAGACATGGGTTTGACAGTATGGTTATATAAATATAGAGACATGGGTTTGACAGTATGGTTATATAAATATAGAGACATGGGTTTGACAGTATAGTTATATAAATATAGAGACATGGTTTTGACAGTTTGGTTATATAAATATAGAGACATGGGTTTGACAGTATGGGTATATAAATATAGAGACATGGGTTTGACAGTTTGGGCATATAAATATAGAGACATGGGTTTGACAGTATGGGTATATAAATATAGAGACATGGGTTTGACAGTATGGTTATATAAATATAGAGACATGGGTTTGACAGTTTGGGTATATAAATATAGAGACATGGGTTTGACAGTATGGGTGTATAAATATAGAGACATGGGTTTGACAGTATGGTTATATAAATATAGAGACATGGGTTTGACAGTTTGGATGTATAAATATAGAGACATGGGTTTGACAGTATGGTTATATAAATATAGAGACATGGGTTTGACAGTTTGGGTATATAAATATAGAGACATGGGTTTGACAGTATGGTTATATAAATATAGAGACATGGGTTTGACAGTTTGGATATATAAATATAGAGACATGGGTTTGACAGTTTGGGTATATAAATATAGAGACAAGGGTTTGACAGTGTGGGTATATAAATATAGAGACATGGGTTTGACAGTTTGGGTATATAAATATAGAGACATGGGTTTGACAGTATGGGTTTTATAAATATAGAGACAGGGTTTGACAGTATGAGTGTATAAATATAGAGACATGGGTTTGATAGTTTGGGTATATAAATATAGAGACATGGGTTTGACAGTTTGGGTATATAAATATAGAGACAGGGTTTGACAGTTTGGGTATATAAATATAGAGACAGGGTTTGACAGTATGGTTATATAAATATAGAGACATGGGTTTGACAGTTTGTGTGTATTTTCTCATGAATATAAGTTTGAGCATTTGAACATTACTGCACATTCTATTCCGTATTATGGACTCGCATCAATGATAAAAATAAAAGTCACCATGTCAGGCTGTAATACACCAATTGTACAGTGTAGATTAATAATTGCCCCCCCCCCCCCACCACATCCAACACATACATACTCCCTTTTATCAATGACAACGATGGAACAAACGGACTTTTGTTGATGTCATTCCGTATTAGACGCACGTTTTGGGTTCCACTTTCACATTCATCAAATACATATTCATTATAACAAGGCGGAACACGAGAGAGTTTACGCCATCAATATCCTGGTGTGGAGCTACACCCCCGGATCTGACCGACTCGGCACTACACATGCTATCTAATGTTGAATTTATATAAATGAATGGTCCCCCTTGATAGGTGGCGTTTTCTCATTCATCAGCGATGTTTACCGAATTTGAAGCATGGAAGTTAATTTATCACGTTTGAAGACAGCTTTATCTGACTGGGAAACTTTTAGTCTGCCGTTCTCAGCAGTCCTAGTCTGAAGTCGGGCTAACGGTCAAAGTGTAGAAACTGTCGATATATTTCATCACAACACAGCTATTACACATCTCGATATCTGTTAATACCCAAACAGGTCTGGTCCAGAAGAACGGCCTGTATGTGTTGGTCATTAGTTTTACGAAATTACTTCAAATTACGTTGTAATATATCATCAATGATCAAAAGCTTCAAGGAAAGCTTTAGCGAATCTTTCAGTGATATTAAAGTTCATACAGACACACATTGTTATCAGACATCCGATCGAGTAATCCAAATTGTTCGTTTTTTTTTTTCTAAATAATTTGATATGTGTTAAAACCATTCTAGATACGGGACCAGTCTATCAGATTTTCGAAACATCATCAGATACCATTGCCAGGTACATCCTCGTAAACAAGAATAAAATTAGGTAATTCTACAATATAATAACTACATACACACATGTACGATGTACTTGTGATATATCGTATTTAACCAACTGGTTTTGTATTAGCGCGACCCTTCCGCTCCCTGTACCCCTGGAATAATTGGTTTCAGGTGTCACCCTAAGGCAGACAATCGTTTGTATTATTTTCTTTTGGCGGTCCGCTCATGGTCTTACGACCTTTCAGTCGACGAGAATTACAAGAAATTTTACACAGATCCTTCCATTTAACACATAGAGAATTATTTATTATATTTTTGATTGTGAAATATAGAAAATTATCAAACTGATAAAACTTATATTTTCACTGCACTGATGTAACGTGAAAAAGTAACCCGGCATCAGCATTAATGCCTAACATAGACAAAATCAAAAAATATATTCACGTACCCAGTTTTCAAACAGACAAATTGGACCACTTGCGTTAATGTGTTATCAAATTTCGCCTAATCCCTGTATTTTTGGGTATGTAGTATCATCAATATATTGATGGTATGCTGTAACTTATCGTTTGATCAGGTGAGCTGAAAATGGTTTGAACAGATAAAAGATACAGGGACACATTAGCAAATAGTATGTATACCTATATCTACCAATTAATCGACCTTCTTCATCGTGTTGAAGGTTGTGAGAAGCTAGAGATAAGAAAACAGTCTTTACCTTTATGTGCAATTTAAGTGCGTAAACAGATGTATTCTGAGAGCTTCGAAATGAGAACTGTTCACGTGACAACCCGTGCAAGTTTTCGCGACACGCCAAAACGGCATGTCTAGCCAGCAGAATTTATAAACGACCATAATCTCATCGAAACTGTGTTGTAAAAATCCATTTGATTAAAAATGACTTCATATTTAAAAAATATCTAAATCTGTTTATCTGTCTGTTTATTTGTATGAACAAATGTAGGGGAGATAATAGTTACAGTAGCAGTCAAGGTAACATCCTACGTCTGCATGGTGCGACAGGGGAGATAACACTGACGGGCATACACTGTACTTCAAGTCAAAACTTCATGCATTAAATTTAAACCTTAAATAATTTAAAACGACTTTTCAGGTTCAGCAATTCAACAGAAAAGTGAAGTTAGTTGATTCTAAAATAAACGTGATATGTAGCATCATGCGCAGTTTTTAATTAAACAGATTTTTCTTATTTGATACAAGGATATATATATATGTAAATTAGTTTACACCAATGTTTTCGATACAATAATTTTCTTATAAGAAGTGTCTAAAAGGGTGGATGGTGGGGTAGACCAACAGGGGCTAAAAAGCAAACAGGCATTTGCTTGGATTGAACGGCATGGAATGTGACGTGTCCTCAGTCCTCCAACCCTTGGGTTAGGATCTGAACACCCACGGACATTGGCTGGCGCTCCACCTCCTGGGTACTGACTGGGGACCTATGTGGGTCGGGGGAACCCCACCTCCTGGCTACGGACTGGGGACCCATGTGGATCGGGGGAACTCCGGCTTTCCTCCACTAACATCAGGCCGCCCCTAACCTGTCACCAGAACAAAGTGTAGGTTAAGATAGGAATTTATCAGATTACATTATTCTCCTTAATAATGCATAACTGGTACCTACTGTACACTAGAAATACTATTCAAATACGCAACCAAATGTGTTTCTTCGATTTCCTTTTCTGAATATTATTTTTCGTTTGCCAAAATTTTGTGAGGAATGAATATTTTGATTGGTAAAAGATTTTATTTATACTTATTCAGGTGTATGATAAGCTACGATTGGTTGATATATACAAACATTGTAAATTGTAAACCAGGCCATTCTCTTTCTCAATTTTCCGAGTGTATTCTTGCGTTTTTTTTAACATGCAATTGAACTGTTTAGAACAAAACCCCGTCACTCGAACCTCTCTCCGTTACCCCAGATTTCCTCCGTCAGCCAAGATCAACACATTCAACACAGCCTCTCCCCGTCCCACAAGACTCTCCCCGTCCCCCCCCCCCCCCACCCCCGTCACCCAAGACTCTTACCGTCGCCCAGCCTCCCCCCGTCACACCAGCCCCCCCCCCCAACCCCGTCACCCAAGACTCCCCCCGTCACACCAGCCTCTATCCGTCACACCAGCCTCTCCCCGTCACTTCAGCCTCTCTCCATCAACCCAGCCATTCACGTTCAACCCAGCCACTCCCCGTCAACATAGCCTTTTTCCGTCATCCCAGCCTTTCCCCGTCATCCCAGCATCTCCCCGTCACTCCAGATATGGTCACCCAGCCTCTCCCAGTCACTGGGTCACAGAAGACCTTCCCCGTCACCCAAGTCTCCCCCTGTCAACCAAAACGTTCACCTTCAACCAAGTCTCTCCCTGTCAACCTAGACACTCCTCGTCACTCCAGAATCTCCCCTTCAGGCTTTCTCCGTCATTCAAGACTTTCCCCGTTACCCCAGCTCCCCTGTCAACCCAAACTCTCCCCGTCAACCCAGAATCGCCCTGTCAGCCTAGCATCTACCTATTATATAAGCGACATTGTTGTTATTGTCAATGTCTTAATCGACCTAGATTCTGAGTAAATAAAAGTTTGGTTTCATGACGACCATGTTTTGATTCGATATCTAACATGATGCTAGAAAAATATCTGTCACCATGGGCCATCAGATTGTTTCTGCGTCAGGAAACTGATCGACATTTGCCATAAAGGTGGTAAAGTATCATTATGGAGACTCTAGCTGGCGCAGCACCGAAATGTGACCGGGGAGGTGGAGATTTGCCGTAGGCGTTGGCAGCGTCCAAGCAAAATGCGGAATGTATATTCAATGGTCCGTTAAAAGGGAAAACCGGGGAGGAGCGATGCAACTACCTTATGATAAGGGTTGGAGATGTAGGCAGACAGGTATATAGTACGTGGACATTATCCGCGGATGAGAAAAAGTCATTAAACGTATTATAACAAATTTGATCAGTACGTTGAGCCGAAATCAAACTAAGTGTTTGCCAGATTCAAATTTCAAAGCTAAGTTTAGGCGGAAAGTGAAAAATTTGTTAATTTGCTAAAGTATTAGTCAAGGATTCTGGTTACCGAAACGCGGATGAAATGGCACGTGACCCAATAGTGTTTGGTACTAAAACAAAGAAAGCGAGGGAACGCCTGATACACCAAGGTTCCGATTTGACTCTAGCAAAGTCAATTGAAATAGCTAGATTGCATGAAATGTCCAAAGCACAACTAAAATCTATGTCCGAAGACCACGATGACTCAAAAGTACATGCTATACGTACAGGAGTGCAGGCAAAAGGTGGTAAATTCAGCAAAGGCTCAGCAGGAAAACTAACTTTGTATAGGACTAAATAGTTTTCAACTGCTGGTAATAAGGCCGATAATCAGTGTGACCGGTGTGGTTACAAAGCTCATACCAGTAAGGAAACATGTCCAGCTAAAGGTTAGGAGTGTAGGCACTGTCATCGCAAGGATCATTTTGAACGTGTGTTTGAGTAAACTTAATACACATGTACAGCCCAAGAAAGGTAGGCAAAAACCCAGATCACGAAATATACATGCCTTGAAGACCCTGACCTAAATGAATTCGAGGATTCACTGTTAATCGGTATGCTGGTTGAAAATGACTGGGCTGAAACATTGCTGGTCAACGACACAGAGGTCGAAATCCGACTGGACACTGGAGCCAAATGCAACGTGATTTCGTACACAACATCCAAATCACTGGACTACAAAACAGCCTTGACACAGCCAGACTTGCTTTTAAATTCATGCTCCGGACACGAAATTAAGACATTGGGCATGACAAACCTACCGTGTAGTCGGAATGGTTAGACATTTGTAGTCAAATTATACATGGTTGATTTAAAAGCACCAAGTGTACTCGGAGCAGAGACATGTCAGAATTTGGAACTTGTCGAGCGTGTAGAATCAGTGCTCATAAATGACAGTGACTTTGAAAACAAACTTAGCAATCGTAAATAACCGGATGTTTTTAGGTCTCGGTTGTCTCCCCGGCGTACACTCTATTGAACCAGACAAAGCAGCTACTCCATTAATACACACACCTCGTAAAATCCTGGTGTCCCATCAAGTCAAAGTGCGTGACGAGTTAAACCGGATGGACCGTGAAGGAATTATAGTCTGTCAAGATGAACCAGACATGCAGACTGGGTTTACAGTACGGTTGTTGTCAGTACACCCAACAAAACCAGAATCTACATCGATCCGAAGGATTTGAATCGCGCAATATTGAGAGAACACTTCCCTCTAAAAAAAATAGAATAGGTTGTCGCAAGCATTCCTGGATCTAGAGTATTTTCGAAACTGGACACAACTTCCAGTATCTGACAGGGTAAGAATCTGCTCTTGTGAGGTTTCAATCACGTTCAAATCTCGTTTTGACCTCACGTGAGATATGTTTGTAATATCTAACAATGAATTATCAATTTTGATAGCAAATGTGCATCTGAAAAATGTAGCAAATAATCAGAGGTCTGTTGTTTGTAGAACTTTTTTTGGAAGAATTTAAAAAAAAATGGCAATTATGGCGGCCATTTCGGAAAAAGTATTTCTATGTATGTCTTGCCCTTCACGAATGGCCAATATTTTATGTTTTTTGAGCTTGATTTATGATTTAAAATCGTCAGTGTGTCGCCATTTTTCATCATAGCCAGTTCATTTTTGCTGTACAACTTCTTTATGTTCATTATAAAGCAAATATTAACAAAGATATTTTGTTTATACTTTTGCTATTTTTTTCAGATATTTAGTGTAACTGAAGCTATTTTGATTTTTTGCCTGAAGAATAGTGGAAAAATAGCACATTTGATAATGGGACAAAAACAAGCACGCTACCCCCCAGATTTTATGACTGCTTTAGAATGAGAAACCCATTCCCTTTTGATCTGGAAAATATCTAAAAAGAAGTTTGTCGCCAGAATTTTTTTATAAAGCATTAAATCTGCAAAAGATGATGAAAAATGTAGTATTTTATCATTGAAAAATAAGGGGTAGTGGTAGCTAAAATTTATTTTTTGAGAATAATTTGAAGACTTTTTACTTCCATAATTAATAAGAAAATACTATTTTTGTCAATTCCGCAACCATTCATACATATCTGATCACAAATCTTGAAAATATTGAATGAAATTGTCTTGCGATTGGCCAAAACAGCATTTTTCACATAATCACATGTTTTGCTCATTTTGGTATCTTTGACCGAGCATAGCACAAAAACGAGTTCACTACCATATATTTCTTTTTTTGCATTATCTGCTTTGCAATGAACTCCCTTTTTCAAAAAAGTACATCAGAAAAAAAGTTAGTCGCCAGAAAATTTTGACTTTTCACAAGAGAAGATCCTTAAGCTTGATGATTATAGTTCAAATGTTAGCGCCTTTAATACGCCCTTTCACCTTTGGTCGTTAGAGATTTACTCGTAAACCATTCGGAATTAAATCAACCCCTGAGGTTATAAAGAATTTTATTCCAGATGGTTGAAAATATTGACGGATCTGATCATGGATGACATCCTTGTGTGGGGAACCAGTGTAGGGGAACACGACAACAGAATCATGGAATAAGCAAGGTCATACAACCTGGAACTTAGCCCTGGAAAATTCCAAAAGCCCGAAAGGAAGAAATGTCGTACGTCGGGCATATGTTAGCAAAGGAAGGTCTAGAACCTGATCCAGAGAAAAAAGTGCCGTCATAGGAATGCAGCCACCAAGTAATAAGCAGGAATAGTTGACATTCTTAGGCTTTATTCAGTACTGGGGGAAATGTATGCCTCACATGTCGGAGGTTATAATTTAGTGCGCCATTTAGAACATTGACCGAGTCGAAAATAGCATGGTACTGGACAGAGGAACATACCAAACTTTTGACGCTTTAAAAGCAAATGGTAACAAAAGCATCCGTTCTGAGATACTATGACAGTAAACTCCTAAGAATATCAGTGGATGACAGTTCAAAATCACTTGGTGCAGTCTTGGCAAAAGAAGGGCAACCAGTGGTTTATGGATCGAGAGCGTTTACTTCCGCACAGCAAAACTACGCCCAAATTGAAAAGGAAACACAAGCCATAGTGTACGTGTACGGATGTGCCCAAATTCTTCACTTTGTATATTGTCGACAAATGGACGTTGAAACTGATCATAAACCACTTTATCAAGCACCAATGAGCCTTCACGTTGCAGAAGTACGACTTAAAAGTCACTTATAAGCCAGGAAAGTTTATGTATCTCGCAGTTACTCTTAGAACTTCTTCCGGAAGCTGAAGTTAGTCTAATTAACAAATCGCAACTACCCATAGCACCTGACAAATATGAGGAGTTTCAAAGTGCTCCCCAACAACTGCAAAAAGTTGTGTTAGAAGGCTAGCCGAAGACTAAAAAGGAAACCGATTTCTTGGTTCATGACCATTGGTCGTTTTGCGACGAGATTGCATGCGTAGATGGTTTATTGATTAGTGGTCAACGACTGATCATGCCAAGGTCGTTGCAAAAAGCGATGTTAGATATTAGCCATGAATCACACTTGGGCGTGGTAAAATGTAAAAGCATGGCATCTCAAGTGGAGGACTTGATTAATGGGTGCCCTGTGTGCGCAGAGGTTCACAGAAAGAATCCGAAAGAACTACTGATCTTTGTTGATATTCCAGATAGACCCTGGACGAAGATAGCTGATGTGTTTGAGCTGAACTGAAGGCAGTAATTACTCACTGTGGACTATTATTCAAAACTACCAGAGTTAAACATTCTGGAAAACACGACACAAAAAGTGTAGTGACGTGTTTAAAAAGTCAATTTGCTTGCAACGGTATTGTCGATGAACTTGTTACTGACAATGGACCGCAATACTCGGGCTCAGAGTTTAACTCTTTCATGAAGGAATATAGAATAGCACACACATTCTAAAGTCTGTATCTTGCTCAATCAAACGGACAAGCCGAACGTGCCGTCCAAACGGTTAAAAATCTTATCAAAAAGTCCGTGATCCGTACAAAGCATTACCGAGTTATAAGAACACCCCCTGCATTTAGGATTATCGCCAGCACAAATGTTCTTGGGACGACGACTAAAACCGAGCCTACCTGTTGAAACTGACGGGTCATTGCGAAATGGTACACCAAGAACTCAAACCAAAGGCAAGTGAAAGCGAAATATTATCATGATCGGACAATGTGCAAAGAACTGAGTTGCATGCAGGTGATAGTGTTATGATCCAGACTAATCAACAGAAAACGAAATTGACACACGCAACGATGGCTCACATATCTAACATATTACGAACTGCAGACGGACGTCGTTGACCGAATTAATCGATCGCGACTGAATGCGAAAATCAAACCAAACAGTGCGATACAGGAATTTATATAAAATATAATATAATAATATTTGAAATAAACCTGTCAAAGAACAGAATTTTCCTATATCTAAAGAAAAGAAAAGACCAATTAAGGATAAGAACAAAATCAAAGGTCAAGTGGTCATCCCGTATATCAAAGTCATATCCGAAACCATCCAGAGAATATATCGCAGTCATGGCATAGCAACAGCCACGAAGCCCCACAAAACACGTCAGAACATCATTGTACATCCTTAGGATAAAACACCAAAAGAAAACGTTGCAGAAGGCGTGTACAAGATCGGATGCCAAAACTGCAATGCATCATATATTGGAGAGATGAGAAGACGTTTTGGTGTTCGTCTTGGCGAACACAGGAAACATACTGTAACATGTTACGGAACGTGACGGCATATAGAACCTGACGAAGGCATACAGATCAAACAGATCCGTCACGACGTAACGTTTAATCGGGTACTAAGGGCTGTAATTATATTCCAAAAAAATATTATTGTGATAATTAGTAAATATCGTACATGTACACAGCCAACTTGGGTTACTATTAATACAAACATCCCGACCTGGCGCGAACCCGAGAACTCTAGGTTATGGGGCCAGGACGTTAACACAGGCCAAAAGGTCCGAACCAATTGACCTGGTGTGTAATTTTCTGATATTGTTATATAAGGTCGTGTCTCCACTAACACAAGAAGGAAAGAAATTCACCAGATCAGAAAAGAAGCAGGCGGAGTTTCAGATAAACAATTCGGTAATCACAGACCATGACGTACAGAGCAACCATGTGATTGACTGTAAAAACTCTAAAGTGTAAGACAGAGAGAGCAATCTGCTGAGGCGGCCGGCAGATCAAAGAAGCCATTTGGATAGGCCGCAGCGGGCCGGTTCTAAATCGAGATGAGGGGGCTCACAGACTCTCGAACATCTATGACCAAGTCATAAGCAAAGCATAGATGAGTCATTTCGGTAAAGTAACTATTGTACATACAATGTACGCCTTACAGCGTTAAAGAATCACCGATTTGTCATTTACCAAATCGTGCAAGTTTTACACCTGTTGTATGCATACGCTTTGCTATCCCCAGCCCAACGAAATTAGCGGGGGATATACAAATGGGTTCCGTTCGTCTGTCCGTCCGGATTCGCATTCCGCATCATTGGAAGGAATGATCAGATTTTGATGAAACTTGCTTATTATCTAAACCCCTCGCTCAAGTTCGATTATCGGCATATTCCGCGCATATTTAATGAGGCTGCTGTGACCTGATTGGCTTATTGCTTTCTGTACGACATCTTTTGAAGGAACTACTGTATCAGATTTTTATGAAACTTATCATCTAAACCCCTTGCTCAAGTTCACTGCCCACTTTAGTGTCGCATATTCTAACGATGTTTGTATGGTCGGGTACTAGTCACCGAAACGTCACATAAAACATCTTTTGGTTGTGTAAAATAATCTTTACATAAATCATACTTTCCAACCTGAAGACAATGTTTACCAAAGAACTGTCAAACGTTTATATACATACAGGAAATACAATCGATTCATGCCCTCCTGAGACGTTGGGACCAACCAGGTGAACTTTTTATAATTAAAGCCGGAGATTTGTTCTAATGCTGTAGATATGTCGTTAGTAGACTCATTGTTTATATTATTAATAATTATGGACCCGAGTGACATGGAGGCGGACAGTCTGCTAATCAACACTTGGCTGAGACCTGTAAAAGAAGTCTCTCACGCTACGCGCCCATCTGTTATCGACAGATCCGCCGATAATCACTCTCCGAGAATCCCTATTATTCAAACTGTACTTCAATAAAAGAAAGACTTTCATAAATTATCGATAGGTAGGTTTGTAATGGTGGGAATCTGATATGATGATCACGTGTCATTCAGTTACACTGAAGGAGCAATAACCATGTCTATGATGGATCTGTAACATCTGTTAAGTATCACAACTACGGAAATCAGCTCTGTAACTGTTAAGTATCACAACTACGGAAATCAGCTCTGTAACGGTAAAGTATCACAACTACGGAAATCAGCTCTGTAACAGTTAAGTATCACAACTACGGAAATCAGCTCTGTAACAGTTAAGTATCACAACTACGGAAATCAGCTCTGTAACAGTTAAGTATCACAACTACGGAAATCAGCTCTGTAACAGTAAAGTATCACAACTACGGAAATCAGCTCTGTAACAGTAAAGTATCACAACTACGGAAATCAGCTCTGTAACTGTTAAGTATCACAACTACGGAAATCAGCTCTGTAACTGTTAAGTATCACAACTACGGAAATCAGCTCTGTAACAGTTAAGTATCACAACTACGGAAATCAGCTCTGTAACTGTTAAGTATCACAACTACGGAAATCAGCTCTGTAACGGTTAAGTATCACAACTACGGAAATCAGCTCTGTAACAGTAAAGTATCACAACTACGGAAATCAGCTCTGTAACGGTTAAGTATCACAACTACGGAAATCAGCTCTGTAACAGTTAAGTATCACAACTACGGAAATCAGCTCTGTAACAGTTAAGTATCACAACTACGGAAATCAGCTCTGTAACAGTTAAGTATCACAACTACGGAAATCAGCTCTGTAACAGTTAAGTATCACAACTACGGAAATCAGCTCTGTAACAGTTAAGTATCACAACTACGGAAATCAGCTCTGTAACGGTAAAGCTCGCCCAGCTGTGGTCTAAGATTTAATTTGGTGAGAGACACTTTTTACTTGTATATAACATTTGCTCCAGTCGTCTGGATCATACAGCTACTTGGATTGCCCGTGGCTGTGTAAATCGGATGCGACCATCTATCCGCCTATTATGGCCGCCGTGGCTAGCGGCGCTGAATGTAGAACAACAATCGGTATTAGCTTCCCAAAAAGCTAGCTGTGGCTATACACAACAGCTTCACTCATTGACCAGAAGGGAGTGTCGGCAGTATATAGCTCAACTATAATATAACTGTTTTTTGGATAACTCCTTCATATTACTAGGTTCGAGAATATCCATGTCTACTGCACAGTATAATGGTTGTACACCATATACACAATATCAGAAGGAATAGAAACCATTTAACAGACAATAAATCATGCTGAGCGAAATAAAACCGGAAAAATACAGGTCTATTTTTTCTAAAATTATTTCTTTAATTCGTTGGACGATGAACGCTTCTACAGCAATGATATTGCATCTGATGCAATCACTGTAGCACCATGACCTATCTGTAAGATGGCGTCAAAATCAAAAAGTATTAACGTCTATTTCCGTAAGTTGTTTTTGTTTTTAACTGAACTTGAACGCTAAAAATACACTAGTGTTGCTACTTAGTCAGTCGTTCTAGCATTTTGACTAACTGTAAGATGGCGTGAAACACTTATGAATCATCAATACTACCCCAAAGCGGCGTTTTATACCGAGGTTTCGAGTTCTTAATGACGTTGAGTTATTTGGTCAAAATTTCGGGATATTGATAAAAAAAATTGAGGAAATAATCCGACATAACAAGACAACATCGCCCGAAGACGTAACGTTTAATGTTAAAGATCTCTACCTCTGTGAAGGAGTGGTAGAGAAGGTTGATCTCCCTCTGTACACTAACTCTGTGAAGGAGTGGTAGAGACGGTTGATCTGCCCCTGTTACCTAACTCTGTGAAGGAGTGGTGGAGAAGGTGGAGAAAGTTGATCTATATAAGTTGTAACGAAGTGATATTTCCTGGAAACAAAAGATTGCGTTTCTGTATTATCATTAAAGGTCAGTACGCCATACAAACACAGTAACAAATATCAAACAAAAGGTCATCCGTACGTACACGTATACAATCATTACCCTCCATTACTGCCGACTGGTTTTGTGACAGCATGACCTGCTCTGGGCCAATTGTTAAACCAAATTGTTACAAAACGGGCACACGAAGTCACAGGCAATAATGGCACATGTCACTACGCTTTCTCAATCTGACGTCATGTGTACAGGTTTCGAGCCCTGGGATATGTTCGGGGATTGTTTCTGAAGCCCATGGGATGAGCAGGTGCAGCGAACCAGTCACACACCAACGGGAAACATTTAGAGCCTAGTGATGTGAAAGGGGGGCACGCCAAGCGACTGACAATCAATATCGAATGAAAATAAAACTTACTTTAAACAATATGATGTGCTTGGTATCGGAGTATGATCAAATATGACATAAAAACCAAGCAGAGCGCATAACGACCAACCTAGAAGGATGCAAAACAAGCGTTATCATACAAAACATTACTAAACGCTCCAGTGCCTTCTATTGGCCATCCGTTCATCTCTGTAAACATCACCCATCTTTGTTGACAACCTTCAATCTATGTTAACACAGCCTATCTTTGTTGACAACCTTCTATCTATGTTAGCACAGCCTATCTTTGTTGACAACTTTCTTCTTCTGTTAACACCGCCTATCTTTGTTGACAACCTTCTTTCTATGTTAACACAGCCTATCTTTGTTGACAACCTTCTTTCTATTTTAACACAGCCTATCTTTGTTGACAACTTTCTATATATGTTAACACAGCCTATCTTTGTTCAAAACCTTCTATCTCTGTTAACACAGCATATTTTTGTTTACAACTTTCTTCCTCTGTTAACACAGCCTTTCTTTGTTGGCAACTGTTAACATCACCTTTCTTTGTTGCCAACCTTCTATCTATGTTAACAGAGCCTTTTTTGTTGACAACCTTCTATCTCTGTTAATACAGCCTACCTTTGTTGACAACTTTCTATATATGTTAACACAGCCTATCTTTGTTCAAAACCTTCTATCTCTGTAAACACAGCCTATCTTTGTTGACAACTTTCTATATATGTTAACACAGCCTATCTTTGTTCAAAACCTTCTATCTCTGTTAACACAGCATATCTTTGTTTACAACTTTCTTCCTCTGTTAACACAGCCTTTCTTTGTTGGCAACTGTTAACATCACCTTTCTTTGTTGCCCACCTTCTATCTATGTTAACAGTGCCTTTTCTGTTGACAACCTTCTATCTCTGTTAACATCACCTATCTCGTTTGACAACCTTCTATCTCTGTAACATCATCTATCTTTGTTGACAACCTTCTATCTATGTTAACACTGCCCAGCTATGTTGACAACCGTTCATCTTTATAAACACTGCCTATCTATGTAGATACTCTAGATAGGGAAGGCCGTGAAAACAGGAAGTTCATCAATGGTCTCAGATGTAATGACGACGCTAGATAGGGAAGGCCGTGAAAACAGGAAGTTCATCAATAGTCTCAGATTTAATGAAGACGCTAGAAACAGCAGACAGTGAAAACAGAAAGTTCATCAATGGTCTCAGATGTAATGACGACGCAAGATAGGGAAGGCCGTGAAAACAGGAAGTTCATCAATAGTCTTATATGTAATGAAGACGCTAGATGATATGAACAACGTGTTCTGAAACACTGGCAATTGTTAGATCCACCTTGTAGATAGAAGTCCCGGCCTAGTAGCGGTTGACTTAAGGGCAGACAAGTCCAAAATCTTCAACCTTTGAGTTGTAAATCACTAGAGTATTGTTTGTTCTCAGAGAGGAAGATGTTTGCGACCGAGAGGATGTCTTGCTTGTCGATAATGGTCAAACTCAATATAAGGTCAAGACAGAAGGGAGACAAATGATATTGTTTGAGATTTAGGTGGTTCTAAAGTTTGTTTATCAGCTCAAAAGGAAGGATCAGACAAATAGTATACCGCCTTTCCTTGATATCGCTTGTATATAATTTTTGAAACAATCACAACAATATATCTATTATCAGGTTTAAAAGAGAAAGCACGGTCGGGGCTAGGGTGTATAGATATCCAAGTTAATATATATATCACTGACAGGCAAGTGTTTCAAATGTTTTCTGTACAATATTATGTAGACAGACAATCATAATACAAATTTGTTTTATAAATAGTATTTCACAGTTTTACATACAATTTCAGTTGCTAGATATGTTGTGAAATGCGTGGTTCGTAGTAGTACTTATTGCCATGAGCTGTTCCTTCCTGAGACAAACCAAACTTATATATTCTTACTTAGCAAAACGAGATTGATCTACCCATCGACCTACATAAGTTGTTTGAGAGAGCTTGTTGTTGTAACATTTCAACAATGCTCTCCCCAATAAGCCCCTCGCTGACTAGGAGAATTGGACTAGAAGAAGACCACATCAGCTAACTCAAGCAGCATTTCTAGAGGGCTGTGTGTAATCATACAGAGTCGTTATGGTTACCGAAGGCCACTTGATCAGTTCCGACCCAACTGAAGTTGTCCTCTAGTTCTATATAATGTATACAGCTATATGTCATCAAATTGGCCCCTCTATCGGTGAGTGAACCCTTGCTGCGGAATACGTCATAGGGAGAATTATTATTCCCCATCGCAGATTTTACGGTTTTAAAAACCTTACCATAAAAACAGAGTTTGAGTAACGACCAAATGACAAAGGAGCAGATTCACAAATGGTCATTTTTGGCCCTGTCTTGAATATTTTAAATTTTTATACGACATTCTTGCATAAATGAAATTATCTAAAAAACATAAGATTTTTATCAATGGGGCTTTGCATTCCTTAGCAACGGCCTTAGCAACGTAAGGTACAGCATTTTATGCAGAGGAAATGCATGATTTCTTATTCTCTCATTTTCATTTCATGTTGATATTTAAATGTGGTTTTGATAGCTTGCATTAAAATGCATTGTTATTGGAATACCAAAATAACGTGATATTGTAATGTTAATGCAAGTAATGTCCATGGCAACCATATTTATACCATAGCAACACTATATCGGAGATGTCTAAATTTAGTATAAGATATTTCATCAAATGTAAATTTGAAAAAGTTTATTATAGTTTATCACAGTATGGGAAAGGTATCGATGTTTATAATTTCAATGTTACTTCATAAGCGATACATCAGTCATGCATGGTGTTGCTAATCTGCCACTTGTCAGGTGACATATGTTTACGGCCAACTTCAAAATGTACATACCAGAAGACAAACTCAGAACAGTATGACACAAGAAAAGCTCATAGGCTACCATATTTCAGTTAATAATGCATTTTCTTTAAAAACATGGTAAAAGGTCCCACTTTTTAAGAACAAATGAAGATTGTCTATGGTGGGCACCAAGCTCTTTCTAGGATCTATTGTTTAATGTTCATACAGAAATGTTGTTCTTACTATTAATGTGCTCTGATGCACGGGAGATTCTTTATCAGATGTCTTAAATTATATGACATATGATTTATATAAGTTAACGAAAGGTGTGGCATTTTCTACATGCGACATCATATTTTTTTGCGATCTGATATAGAATGAAATGAAGTGAAATGTTTAAATTGCTACATTACATCTGTTTTCATTTGTAACATGAAAGAAAAATAATGTGCTTCGACCGGGAATCGAACTCTCGATATCCAAGTTCCTAGTCGGGCGCTCTACCACACAGCTAAAGGGAAATTCCCTCTAGCTCGAAGCTAGAAGGCGACCTAAATCCTATGTACAATTAAAATCTGCCACACTACTCCTCCTCCCTTTTTAAATGTGTTCACCCCGGGCCCGAACACCACAACCCAGATTCTAACTCCTCTGTCACCACAGGGAGGGCCACGGACACCATTTATAACAGGAAAGAGAATAGTGTGTTTCCACCGGGGATCAACACTCGATCACTAGGTTATATATAATCAAGACGCATATATATCCTAATTATAATATTGTTATGGGAGTTACCCCATCCCCTCACCCCAACCCCTTCCCCTACCCTGTTCATACCCTATAATATTCTATTATTTGTACATATAATTTGTTAATACATCTAAAACAATACATGGATGGAAATTACTTGAAATAATTAAGCAAATGATTTTGTGATCAAATTATTAGATATATAGCTATCTAAACATTAAGCTCCTATAACTTTTCTCTATATTAAAATATTTAGACTTTATCACAACTTTTTAATAATTATGGTTGATTACATTAGAATTCAATTCACAAAGTGGCATTGTTTAATAGATCTAACGCCAAATGCTACACATGTTTTTTATGATAAATTATTGACAAAATAATCTTGATTATTTAATATTTGCAATAACATTGTATATAAAACAATGTCCATATGTATACCACCAAGGGAGAGGACTTACATAGGCTTGAAGCCTGTTGTCCAATCCTTTTGACTTTGGTACATCTTGTCAATCAAATAAGGAAAATTTCCTCTAGCTCGAAGCCGACCTTAATCCTATGTACAATTAAAACCTGCCACACATTAATCATACTTTTAGGTTTGAATGATATGTCTACGTTATAATGCAAACCTTTATTACCTTACAATAACATACATTTTATTATTGAAACAAACCAATATATGTCTCTGCCAAACCTGAGTAACCCATACAACAAAAACACTTCAATAGCTGTCGAAATATACATACTATTGTTTGAAGTTTTAGCGTTTCAGTACATTCAGTACTTTGATTTCATTGTTAATTATGAGTGCTGTCATAGTATCATCTATCCCATCAAGTTTCATTGGAATCCATATGACAGAACAAAAGTTATCACAGGATCTGTTTGCAGCCAATCAAGAGGACGTCGTGGCCATCTAAGATGCTTGATACAGCAAAAAGGGAAAACTGCACAACTAGAAATCATGCTTATCATGTATGCAAGGCTTGGTGACAAACGCATTGGTAGTTATTTAGATAAGGTATATGTAGTTGGATGCGACAGGACAGACATGGATAGCACTATATGCTCCCCCTCATATTCATAGCGGGGGCATAAAAAATCACAAGGGTTTGAAAGGAAAGATGGAGTCCATGCAGGACAATAAATTCATGCAAAGTGTTTTTTTTTCTGGTTATACATGTCTGCTCATAAGATTTTTCATCGAGGCTTACACATTTATATTTGAAGAAAAACTGGCGTCTGATATTGTGTGCGCACTTACAAAATGATCATTTAATAGGTTGTCTGACAAAGTTTGAAAAAAATGATGTTCATGAATAAATCTTGAACAATGTCTAATATTTATATTCACGCAAAGTATAAATATATGACTCTGAGTGTTTCTACAAAAACATTTTGTCAAAATTAAACATCATTACATGCACTCTTTATCATATAGTACTAGGACAGAAGTCATTCTTCGATACCACTTGCACAACTATCACTATCAGACCCATCAACAACTTCTGGAATGGATTGCGCATCAATGACACTTGTGACCAGCAGTCTGAATACCGAGCTTTTTCAAGATACCACAAAATGGCAGCGATGTGCGAGCAAACACCGACTACTCTCGCGCCTGCACGGCATTTACAGTACCATGATTCTATGTTCACATCATTGTACTTTATCCACAGGAAGTACTTCTTTGATGAGGTATGGCGACTCTGTATTTTCACACGAATAAAACCACGATCTTCCTTGTGAATGTATATATCACTCTCCCCGTCAATGTGTTCTTGTATGTAACTGGAACTAAGTTTTAGCTGGTACGTACCACACGTGATATTCCGAAGCTGGTCCTCATCTAACACAGGGAAGTCATGCAAGTCACTCTCATCTGATGCTTGCCAACAGGCAGACTTTCTCGCCAAATCGTTCTCTTCGACAAAGAGCTTAAAGCTGTTTACTTGTCGAGATAGATACAACATCTTGGCTCCCTCGAGTTCCTCTTTATCTGGATCGTCACATGAGCTAAGTGGTCGGAAATATTTGTTGGATATTGCACATACAATATTGATGTAGTCCCCGATATAAAGCACCTGGTTCGTAGGAAGGGTGTGATCCAAGTATTTCCAACTTTTTAATCCTTGTATTGTTTTTATCCCTAAATCCCCTGTCCACAATGAAAATGTCGTCCTCCTTTATCAAAGACAGGATGTCTTCAACATTGGTCTTAAGAGTATGGTTCAAAATCGACGCATCATTGTTTCTTTATATCAGCCAAGTATGGTCCTAAAATGAAAATAAAATAACCACTTGTTGTGACGATTGCCATTGGTTTCACTAGGGTCCTCCCTTTATGCATACTGTTAGACCATCGCTGGAAATGGAAGTTGTTGCTTTTATCAATAAATATAAATTGTGCCGTCTAGCACAAGTATAACTTCTTGCTGTCCAACACTTCCAAACAAAGTCCGACGAATACTTGCCTTTGAAACATTAAAGAGAGTTGCCAAAAACTTGTTTGACATTCCGTATTTCATCTTACATAGGACTACTGCTACTGTTGTTCGCTGACTTTTTTTTTTACAAATTTATATAATTTATTATTTCTACTTGAATGATTTCGAAATATATATACCCTCGTCTGTACACTCTCAACTATACACTCTCATTTATTCATCTCTACGTAAACACCCTAATCTATTTATATCCTAACGTATACGACCTCATTTATACATCCTAACGTATACACCCTCATGTATACATCCTAATGTTTACGTCCTCATTTATACATCCTAACGTATATACCCTCATGTATACATCCTAACGTATACACCCTCATTTATACATCATAACGTATACACCCTCATGTTTACATCCTAACGTATACACCCTCATGTATACATCATAACGTATATACCCTCATTTATACATCCTAACGCATACACCCTCATGTTTACATCCTAACGTATACACCCTCATGTATACATCCTAACGTATACACCCTCATTTATACATCCTAACGTATACACCCTCATTTATACATCCTAACGTATATACCCTCATGTATACATCATAACGTATACACCCTCATGTATACATCCTAACGTATACACCCTCATGTATACATCATAACGTATACACCCTCATGTATACATCCTAACGTATACACCCTCATGTATACATCCTAACGTATACACCCTCATGTATACATCCTAACGTATACACCCTCATGTATACATCCTAACGTATACACCCTCATGTATACATCCTAACGTATACACCCTCATGTATACATCATAACGTATACACCCTCATGTATACATCCTAACGTATACACCCTCATGTATACATCCTAACGTATACACCCTCATGTATACATCATAACGTATACACCCTCATGTATACATCATAACGTATACACCCTCATGTATACATCCTAACGTATACACCCTCATGTATACATCATAACGTATACACCCTCATGTATACATCATAACGTATACACCCTCATGTATACATCCTAACGTATACACCCTCATGTATACACCCTAACGTATACACCATCATGTATACATCCTAACGTTTACACCCTCATGTATACATCCTTACGTGTATACCCTCATGTATACACCATAACGTATACACCCTCATGTATACATCATAACCTATACACCCTCATGTATACATCCTAACGTGTACACCCTCATGTATACATCCTAACGTATATACCCTCATGTATACATCCTAACGTATATACCCTCATGTATACATCCTAACGTATATACCCTCATGTATACATCCTAACGTATATACCCTCATGTATACATCATAGCGTATACACCCTCATATATACATCATAACGTATACACCCTCATGTATACATCATAACGTATACACCCTCATGTATACATCCTAACGTATACACCCTCATGTATACATCCTAACGTATACACCCTCATGTATACATCCTAACGTATACACCCTCATGTATACATCATAACGTATACACCCTCATGTATACATCATAACGTTTACGCCCTCATGTATTCATCCTAACGTATACACCCTCATGTATACATCCTAACGTTTACACCCTCATGTATACATCCTAACGTTTACACCCTCATGTATACATCATAACGTTTACACCCTCATGTATACATCCTAACGTGTACACCCTCATGTATACATCCTAACGTATACACCCTCATGTATACATCATAACGTATACACCCTCATGTATACATCCTAACGTATACACCCTCATGTATACATCCTAACGTTTACGCCCTCATATATACATCCTAACGGATACACCCTCATGTATACATCCTAACGTAAACACCCTCATGTATACATCCTAACGTATACACCCTCATGTATACATCATAACGTATACACCCTCATGTATACATCATAACGTATACACCCTCATTTATACATCCTAACGAATACACCCTCATGTATACATCCGAACGTATACACCCTCATGTATACATCATAACGTATACACCCTCATTTATACATCCGAACGTATACACCCTCATGCATACATCCTAACGTATACACCCTCATGTATACATCCTAACGTATACACCCTCATGTATACATCCTAACGTATACACCCTCATGTATACATCCTAACGTATACAACCTCATGTATACATCCTAACGTATACACCCTCATTTATACATCCGAACGTATACACCCTCATGTATACATCATAACGTATACGACCTCATTTATACATCCGAACGTATACACCCTCATGTATACATCCTAACGTATACACCCTCATGTATACATCCTAACGTATACACCCTCATTTATACATCCTAACGTATATACCCTTATTTATACATCATAACGTAAACACCCTCATTTATACATCCGAACGTATACGTCCTCATTTATACATCCGAACGTATACACCTTCATGTATACATCCTAACGTATACACCCTCATGTATACATCATAACGTATACACCCTCATTTATACATCCTAACGTATATACCCTCATGTAAACATCCTAACGTATACACCCTCATGTATACATCCTAACGTATATACCCTCATGTATACATCCTAACGTATACACCCTCATGTAAACATCCTAACGTATACACCCTCATATATACATCTAACGTAAACACCCTCATGTATACATCCTAACGTATACACCCTCATATATACATCATAACGTTTACACCGTCATGTATACATCCTAACGTATATACCCTCATGTATACATCCTAACGTATACACCCTCATGTATACATCATAACGTATACACCCTCATGTATACATCCTAACGTATACACCCTCATGTATACATCCTAACGTATACACCCTCATGTATACATCCTAACGTATACACCCTCATGTATACATCCTAACGTATACACCCTCATGTATACATCCTAACGTATACACCCTCATGTATACATCCTAACGTTTACACCCTCATGTATACATCCTAACGTATACACCCTCATGTATACATCATAACGTATATACCCTCATATATACATCCTAACGTTTACACCGTCATATATACATCCTAACGTATATACCCTCATGTATACATCATAACGTATACACCGTCATATATACATCCTAACGTATATACCCTCATGTATACATCCTAACGTATACACCCTCATGTATACATCATAACGTATACACCCTCATGTATACATCCTTACGTATACACCCTCATGTATACATCCTTACGTATACACCCTCATGTATACATCATAACGTATACACCCTCATGTATACATCATAACGTATACACCCTCATGTATACATCCTTACGTATACACCCTCATGTATACATCCTTACGTATACACCCTCATGTATACATCATAACGTATACACCCTCATGTATACATCATAACGTATACACCCTCATGTATACATCATAACGTATATACCCTCATGTATACATCCTAACGTATACACCCTCATGTATACATCATAACGTATACACCCTCATGTATACATCCTTACGTATACACCCTCATGTATACATCATAACGTATACACCCTCATATATACATCCTAACGTTTACACCGTCATATATACATCCTAACGTATATACCCTCATGTATACATCATAACGTAAACACCGTCATATATACATCCTAACGTTTACACCGTCATATATACATCCTAACGTATACACCCTCATATATACATCCTAACGTATATACCCTCATGTATACATCATAACGTAAACACCGTCATATATACATCCTAACGTTTACACCCTCATATATACATCCTAACGTTTACACCCTCATTTATACATCCTAACGTATACACCCTCATATATACATCTAACGTAAACACCCTCATTTATACATCCTAACGTTTACACCCTCATATATACATACTAACGTTTACACCCTCATTTATACATCCTAACGTATACACCCTCATATATACATCTAACGTAAACACCCTCATTTATACATCCTAACGTATACACCCTCATATATACATACTAATGTAAAAACCCTCATATATACATCCTAACGTATACACCCTCATTTATACATCCTAACGTATACACCCTCATGTATACATCCTAACGTATACACCCTCATGTATACATCATAACGTATACGCCCTCATGTATACATCCTAACGTAAACACCTTCATATATATATCTAACGTAAACACCCTCATATATACATCTAACGTAAACACCCTCATATATACATCCTAACGTATACACCCTCATATATACATCTAACGTAAACACCCTCATGTATACATCCTAACGTATACACCCTCATATATACATCTAACGTAAACACCCTCATGTATACATCCTAACGTATACACCCTCATATATACATCCTAACGTTTACACCCTCATATATACATCTAACGTAAACACCCTCATGTATACATCCTAACGTATACACCCTCATATATACATCTAACGTAAACACCCTCATGTATACATCCTAACGTATACACCCTCATATATAAATCCTAACGTTTACACCCTAATGTATACATCCTAACGTTTACGTCCTAATGTATACATCCTAACGTATACACCCTCATGTATACATCCTAACGTATACACCCTCATTTATTCATCCTAACGTATACACCCTCATGTGTATATCCTTACGTTTACGCCTTCATTTATACATCCTAACGTATACACCCTCATGTATACATCCTAACGTATACACCCTCATTTATTCATCCTAACGTATACACCCTCATATATACATCATAACGTATACACCCTCATTTATACATCCTAACGTATACACCCTCATATATACATCCTAACGTATACACCCTCATGTATACATCCTAACGTATACACCCTCATGTATACATCCTAACGTATACACCCTCATGTATACATCCTAACGTATACGCCCTCATGTATACATCCTAACGTATACACCCTCATGTATACATCATAACGTATACACCCTCATATATACATCCTAACGTATACACCCTCATGTATACACCCTCATGTATACATCATAACGTATACACCCTCATGTATACACCCTCATGTATACATCATAACGTATACACCCTCATGTATACATCCTAACGTATACGCCCTCATGTATACATCCTAACGTATACACCCTCATGTATACATCATAACGTATACACCCTCATGTATACATCCTAACGTATACACCCTCATATATACATCCTAACGTATACACCCTCATGTATACATCCTAACGTTTACACCCTCATATATACATCCTAACGTTTACACCGTCATGTATACATCCTAACGTATACACCCTCATGTATACATCCTAACGTATACACCCTCATGTATACATCCTAACGTATACACCCTCATGTATACATCCTAACGTATACACCCTCATGTATACATCCTAACGTATACACACTCATGTATACATCCTAACGTATACACCCTCATGTATACATCCTAACGTATACACCCTCATGTATACATCCTAACGTATACACCCTCATGTATACATCCTAACGTATACACCCTCATGTATACATCCTAACGTATACACCCTCATGTATACATCCTAACGTATACACCCTCATGTATACATCCTAACGTATACACCCTCATGTATACATCCTAACGTATACACCCTCATATATACATCCTAACGTTTACACCGTCATGTATACATCCTAACGTATACACCCTCATGTATACATCCTAACGTTTACACCCTCATGTATACATCCTAACGTTTACACCCTCATGTATACATCCTAACGTATACACCGTCATATATACATCCTAACGTATACACCCTCATGTATACATCCTAACGTATACACCGTCATATATACATCCTAACGTATACACCCTCATATATACATCCTAACGTTTACACCCTCATGTATACATCCTAACGTATACACCCTCATGTATACATCCTAACGTATACACCCTCATGTATACATCATAACGTATACACCCTCATGTATACATCATAACGTATACACCCTCATGTATACATCATAACGTATACACCCTCATGTATACATCCTAACGTTTACACCCTCATGTAAACATCCTAACGTATACACCCTCATGTATACATCCTAACGTATACACCCTCATGTATACATCCTTACGTATACACCCTCATGTATACATCCTAACGTATACACCCTCATGTATACATCCTAACGTATACACCCTCATGTATACATCCTAACGTATACACCGTCATGTATACATCCTAACGTATACACCCTCATGTATACATCCTAACGTTTACACCCTCATGTATACATCCTAACGTATACACCCTCATGTATACATCCTAACGTTTACACCCTCATGTATACATCCTAACGTATACACCCTCATGTATACATCCTAACGTATACACCCTCATGTATACATCCTAACGTATACACCCTCATGTATACATCCTAACGTATACACCCTCATGTATACATCCTAACGTATACACCCTCATGTATACATCCTAACGTTTACACCGTCATGTATACATCCTAACGTATACACCCTCATGTATACATCCTAACGTATACACCCTCATGTATACATCCTAACGTTTACACCGTCATGTATACATCCTAACGTTTACACCCTCATGTATACATCCTAACGTATACACCCTCATGTATACATCCTAACGTATACACCCTCATGTATACATCCTAACGTTTACACCCTCATGTATACATCATAACGTATACACACTCATGTATACATCCTAACGTTTACGCCCTCATATATACATCATAACGTTTACACCCTCATGTATACATCCTAACGTTTACACCCTCATGTATACATCCTAACGTTTACGCCCTCATGTATACATCCTAACGTATACACCCTCATGTATACATCCTAACGTATACACCCTCATGTATACATCCTAACGTATACACCCTCATGTATACATCCTAACGTATACACCCTCATGTATACATCCTAACGTTTACGCCCTCATGTATACATCCTAACGTATACACCCTCATGTATACATCCTAACGTATACACCCTCATGTATACATCCTAACGTTTACGCCCTCATGTATACATCCTAACGTATACACCCTCATGTATACATCCTAACGTATACACCCTCATGTATACATCCTAACGTTTACGCCCTCATGTATACATCCTAACGTATACACCCTCATGTATACATCCTAACGTTTACACCGTCATGTATACATCCTAACGTATACACCCTCATGTATACATCCTAACGTTTACGCCCTCATGTATACATCCTAACGTATACACCCTCATGTATACATCCTAACGTTTACGCCCTCATGTATACATCATAACGTTTACGCCCTCATGTATACATCATAACGTATACACCCTCATGTATACATCATAACGTATACACCCTCATGTATACATCATAACGTATACACCCTCATGTATACATCCTAACGTTTACACCCCAATGTATACATCCTAACGTTTACGCCCTCATGTATACATCCTAACGTATACACCCTCATGTATACATCCTAACGTTTACGCCCTCATGTATACATCATAACGTATACACCCTCATGTATACATCATAACGTATACACCCTCATGTATACATCATAACGTATACACCCTCATGTATACATCATAACGTATACACCCTCATGTATACATCCTAACGTATACACCCTCATGTATACATCATAACGTATACACCGTCATGTATACATCCTAACGTATACGCCCTCATGTATACATCATAACGTATACACCCTCATATATACATCCTAACGTATATACCCTCATGTATACATCCTAACGTATACACCCTCATGTATACATCCTAACGTATACACCCTCATGTATACATCCTAACGTATACACCCTCATGTATACATCCTAACGTATACACCCTCATGTATACATCCTAACGTATACACCCTAATATATACATCCTAACGTATACACCCTCATGTATACATCCTAACGTATACACCCTCATGTATACATCCTAACGTATACACCCTCATGTATACATCCTAACGTATACACCCTCATGTATACATCCTAACGTATACACCCTCATGTATACATCCTAACGTATACACCCTCATGTATACATCCTAACGTATACACCCTCATGTATACATCATAACGTATACACCCTCATGTATACATCCTAACGTATACACCCTCATGTATACATCCTAACGTATACACCCTCATGTATACATCATAACGTATACACCCTCATGTATACATCATAACGTATACACCCTCATGTATACATCCTAACGTATACACCCTCATGTATACATCCTAACGTATACACCCTCATGTATACATCATAACGTATACACCCTCATGTATACATCCTAACGTATACACCCTCATTTATACATCATAACGTATACACCCTCATGTATACATCATAACGTATACACCCTCATGTATACATCCTAACGTATACACCCTCATGTATACATCATAACGTTTACACCCTCATGTATACATCCTAACGTATACACCCTCATGTATACATCCTCATGTTTACGCCCTCATGTATACATCCTAACGTATACACCATCATGTATACATCCTAACGTTTACACCCTCATGTATACATCATAACGTATACACCCTCATGTATACATCCTAACGTTTACACCCTCATGTATACATCCTAACGTATACACCCTCATGTATACATCCTAACGTATACACCCTCATGTATACATCCTAACGTATACACCCTCATGTATACATCATAACGTATACACCCTCATGTATACATCCTAACGTATATACCCTCATGTATACATCATAACGTATACACCCTCATGTATACATCCTAACGTATACACACTCATGTATACATCCTAACGTATACACACTCATGTATACATCCTAATGTATACACCCTCATGTATACATCTTAATGTATACACACTCATGTATACATCCTAATGTATACACACTCATGTATACATCCTAATGTATACACCCTCATGTATACATCCTAACGTATACACACTCATGTATACATCCTAATGTTTACACCCTCATGTATACATCCTAACGTATACATCCTCATGTATACATCCTAACGTATACACACTCATGTATACATCCTAACGTATACACACTCATGTATACATCCTAATGTTTACACCCTCATGTATACATCCTAACGTATACACCCTCATGTATACATCGTAACGTATACACCCTCATGTATACATCATAACGTATACACCCTCATGTATACATCCTAATGTTTACACCCTCATGTATACATCCTAACGTATACACCCTCATATATACATCATAACGTATACACCCTCATGTATACATCATAACGTATACACCCTCATGTATACATCATAACGTATACACCCTCATATATACATCATAACGTATACACCCTCATGTATACATCCTAACGTATACACCCTCATGTATACATCCTAACGTATATACCCTCATGTATACATCCTAACGTATACACCCTCATGTATACATCCTAACGTATACACCCTCATGTATACATCCTAACGTATACACCCTCATGTATACATCCTAACGTTTACACCCTCATGTATACATCCTAACGTATACACCCTCATGTATACATCCTAACGTATACACCCTCATGTATACATCCTAACGTTTACACCCTCATGTATACATCCTAACGTATATACCCTCATGTATACATCCTAATGTATACACACTCATGTATACATCCTAATGTATACACACTCATGTATACATCCTAATGTATACACACTCATGTATACATCCTAATGTATACACACTCATGTATACATCCTAATGTATACACACTCATGTATACATCCTAATGTATACACACTCATGTATACATCCTAATGTATACACCCTCATGTATACATCCTAATGTATACACACTCATGTATACATCCTAATGTATACACACTCATGTATACATCCTAATGTATACACCCTCATGTATACATCCTAACGTTTACACCCTCATGTATACATCCTAACGTATATACCCTCATGTATACATCCTAATGTATACACACTCATGTATACATCCTAATGTATACACACTCATGTATACATCCTAATGTATACACACTCATGTATACATCCTAACGTATACACCCTCATGTATACATCCTAACGTATACACCCTCATGTATACATCCTAACGTATACACCCTCATGTATACATCCTAACGTATACACCCTCATGTATACATCCTAACGTATACACCCTCATGTATACATCCTAACGTATATACCCTCATGTATACATCGTAACGTATACACCCTCATGTATACATCCTAACGTAAACACCCTCATGTATACATCCTAACGTATATACCCTCATGTATACATCGTAACGTATACACCCTCATGTATACATCCTAACGTATATACCCTCATGTATACATCCTAACGTATACACCCTCATGTATACATCCTAACGTATATACCCTCATGTATACATCCTAACGTATACACCCTCATGTATACATCCTAACGTATATACCCTCATGTATACATCCTAACGTATATACCCTCATGTATACATCCTAACGTATATACCCTCATGTATACATCCTAACGTATATACCCTCATGTATACATCCTAACGTATACACCCTCATGTATACATCCTAACGTATATACCCTCATGTATACATCCTAACGTATATACCCTCATGTATACATCCTAACGTATATACCCTCATGTATACATCCTAACGTATATACCCTCATGTATACATCCTAACGTATACACCCTCATGTATACATCCTAACGTATATACCCTCATGTATACATCCTAACGTATATACCCTCATGTATACATCCTAACGTATATACCCTCATGTATACATCCTAACGTATATACCCTCATGTATACATCCTAACGTATATACCCTCATGTATACATCCTAACGTATATACCCTCATGTATACATCCTAACGTATATACCCTCATGTATACATCCTAACGTATATACCCTCATGTATACATCCTAACGTATACACCCTCATGTATACATCCTAACGTATATACCCTCATGTATACATCCTAACGTATTTACCCTCATGTATACATCCTAACGTATATACCCTCATGTATACATCCTAACGTATACACCCTCATGTATACATCCTAACGTATATACCCTCATGTATACATCCTAACGTATATACCCTCATGTATACATCCTAACGTATATACCCTCATGTATACATCCTAACGTATATACCCTCATGTATACATCCTAACGTATATACCCTCATGTATACATCCTAACGTATATACCCTCATGTATACATCCTAACGTATATACCCTCATGTATACATCCTAACGTATATACCCTCATGTATACATCCTAACGTATATACCCTCATGTATACATCCTAACGTATATACCCTCATGTATACATCCTAACGTATATACCCTCATGTTAACGCCCTGGTTTGTTATATACAATGAATTGAATTAACATAATAATTGACTCATACATTGTGGTAAGGGTGAGAGGGAATATGATTTTTTGTGTTTTCTTCTTTGTTTTTAACTCTCTTTAATTTTGGTTTTGGTTTTCTTTGTTTTTCAATTCATCTTGAAACCTTCCATACATCAGAAATATACAATGTGGTATAGACCACTGTTTACAAGGCCATGATATTCACTAAATACCAATGTCATAAAATCGAGATTTATATCTTGGTGTAGATTTTACTCGACATAACATATAATGTATGTTTTCAGTTATTACTATTAGATATCTATACAGTCCTACTCTCATAGTTCATTACTGTATGTATATATGTTATTTAATTAAAAACAATACCGTGAATTAAATAGCCAAAGTATATAGAGATGTGTTAAAAAGTAATAAAAGTAATGTACATTATATATATGTTAAAAAATCATATTATTCAAAGATTGTCGGAAGTAAGGTAGGGACCAACGCCTGTTGCTAAATCCTTTTGGTGATAAATTTAATTAATAATATATATTTGAAATTAAACCATTAGACAATGGCCCCTGATTTATACAAACCACCTATCATATCAACCCTTCTCAATATATTATCACGTCAGCAGAAGTCAACAAGTTATGATACCGATTTCCTGTGTAGATGTCAGAGTGGTAAAGTATTATCATATTAACTGGAGGAAGATGTCCCATAGGACTTGTGTGTCCATATCCACGTTGTGATCATGATCACTTTAGACGATCGTTCCAAACACAAGACGACAATTCCATTGGAGACCATATCCTCAACGTAAAAACAGTCCCTTTTGGACTAATATGGCGATGAAAATGTTAAACCAAAATTACCACGCGCTCACCAAATCTCGTACACCTAAAGTACCACACGGTCACCAAATCTCGTACACCTAAAGTACCACACGGTCACCAAATCTCGTACACATAAAATACCACACGGTCACCAAACCCCGTACACCTAAAGTACCACACGGTCAGCAAACCTCGTACACCTAAAGTACCACACGGTCACCAAACCTCGTACACCTAAAATACCACTGTGTCACCAAACCTCGTACACATAAAGTACCACACGGTCAGTAAATCTCGTACACCTCAAGTACCACACGATCACCAAACCTCGTACACCTAAAGTACCACACGGTCACCAAACCTCGTACACATAAAATACCACACGGTCACCAAACTTCGTACACCTAAAGTACCACACGGTCACCAAATCTCGTACACATCAAGTACCACGCGGTCACCAAACTTCGTACACCTAAAGTACCACACGGTCAGCAAACCTCGTACACCTAAAGTACCACGCAGTCACCAAACCTCGTACACCTAAAGTACCACACGGTCACCAAACCTCGTACACATAAAGTACCACACGGTCACCAAACCTCGTACACCTAAAGTACCACACGGTCACCAAACCTCGTACAGTTAAAATACCACACGGTCACCAAACCTCGTACACCTAAAGTACCACACGGTCACCAAACCTCGTACACCTAAAATACCACACGGTCACCAAACCTCGTACACTTAAAGTGCCACACGGTCACCAAGCATTGTACACATTAAGTACCACACGGTCACCAAACCTCGTACACCTAAAGTACCACATGGTCACCAAACTTCGTACACATAAAGTACCACACGGTCACCAAACCTCGTACACATAAAGTAACACACGGTCACCAAACCTCGTACACATAAAGTACCACACGGTCACCAAACTTCGTACACTTAAAGTGCCACACGGTCACCAAGCATTGTACACATTAAGTACCACACGGTCACAAAACCTCGTACACCTAAAGTACCACACAGTCACCAAATCTCGTACATCTAAAGTACCACACGGTCACAAAACCTCGTACACCTAAAGTACCACACGGTCACCAAACCTCGTACACATAAAGTACCACACGGTCACCAAACTTCGTACACATAAAGTACCACACGGTACACTATAGCGATAGAACTATTGGGTGGTACACTATTGCGATAGAACTATTGGGTGGTACACTTTTGCGATAGAACTATTGGGTGGTACACTATTGCGAAAGAACTATTGGGTGGTACACTATTGCGATAGAGATATTGGGTGGTACACTATAGCGGTAGAACTATTGGGTGGTACACTATAGCGATAGAACTATATTGGGTGGTACACTATAGCGATAGAACTATTGGGTGATGCACTATTGTAATACAACTATTGGGTGGTACACTATAGCGATAGAACTATTGGGTGATACACTGTTGCGATAGAACTATTGGGTGGTACACTATTGCGATAGAACTATTGGGTGGTACACTATTGCGACAAAACTATTGGGTGGTACACTATTGCGATAGAACTATTGGGTGGTTCACTATAGCGATAGAACTATTGGGTGGTACACTATAGCGATAGAACTATTTGGTGGTACACTTTTGCGATAGAACTATTGGGTGGTACACTATTGCGATAGAACTATTGGGTGGTACACTATTGCGATAGAACTATTGGGTGGTACACTATTGCGATAGAACTATTGGGTGGTACACTATTGTGATAGAACTATTGGGTGGTACACTATAGCGATATAACTATTGGGTGGTACACTATAGCGGTAGAACTATTGGGTGGTACACTATAGCGATAGAACTATATTGGGTGGTACACTATAGCGATAGAACTATTTGGTGATACACTGTTGCGATAGAACTATTGGGTGATACACTATTGCGATAGAACTATTGGGTGGTACACTATTGCGATAAAACTATTGGGTGGTACACTATTGTGATAGAACTATTGGGTGGTACACTATTGTTATACAACTATTGGGTGGTACACTATTGCGATAGAACTATTGGGTGATACACTATTGTTATACAACTATTGGGTGGTACACTATTGCGATAGAACTATTGGGTGGTACACTATTGCGATAGAACTATTGGATGGTACACTATTGCGATAGAACTATTGGGTGGTACACTATTGCGATAGAACTATTGGGTGGTACACTTTTGCGATAGAACTATTGGGTGGTACACTATAGCGATAGAACTATTGGGTGGTACACTATTGCGATGCGTTGTTACATCCCTAGTATATAACCATATATTTACACCTCTCCCTTCTTGTGCTTAGTAAACTCTGACTGCGAATATATTAGCGTATACGCAGTGAAAAAAGACTCGGTGGATTGATATTTGTTCAAATATGGCGTCGTTCACGCTTCAGAAAAATAAGTATTCGCTGTCGGTCATTGTTTGGTTCCTACAAGATTTTGAAACATGGAACATATATGGAATCAATTTCCTGTGATTAAACAATAAATAGTTTCTAGCAAACTTTTGATTCGTAATGATGCGTATTCGAAACTCTTTGACGGTAACGCAAACATGGCGGCGCCCTGCAGTTGTGACGTCTGACGTCGGACCGCGTCACAACCAGATCACTGTGTCAATGCGTGTACATAACGACCGTTATAAATAAAGAAATAAATTCGACATGCTAGAAATATTTTTTAATACCAAATTTACATATGATGTTATGAAGAAAAATAGCGTAATTCACTGTGCATTTTCTAAATTTACCAATATATTGATGAAATCCAATGGGACTATATTATCTTAGCAACCACGGCCATCGTAGTTACCATTTTAGCAACTCGCTTCGAATGTTTTTTTCTTCTTATAGCACTTGAAAATTAATAATGATGTAAATATAAGGATCGTACCTTATTTTGACTGCGTATACGGTAGTATGCCCGAAGTTGGCAGCGAACATATTCACTATGGCGCGCTAACGCGCACCATCGAATATGTTCGTTGCAAACTGCGGGCATACTACCGTATACGCAGTCAAAATGAGGTACAATCCTTATTAGGCTCCGTAAAGGTATATAACATTCTCTGGAAGGCACTCTGGGGGAATGTCCTAGCCTGCTCTTCACAATCCTTGACGCCGGAACAAGACCATCCTCTCTTGGGTAAGACTGTTGAGTGTCGGGGAAAACATATTTCACTGCCACGCAATAATTTTTCACTATAGAGCTCGCTTTATGGCCCAAAGTGTGGGCAACACAATATAGGTCACGCTTAATTGAGTTCTGATTGTTGTTATTGATGTCCTTGTAGCCCGACAGGACTAATAAATTAACATTATAGGGAGAAAGGAGGAAAAAATGATGGATGTGACGTAAGGTACGATTGGGTTACAAAAAGCGTCACCAACATAGCCGCAATGGGTTATACTTAGCCACATTAGGTTAGACACAGCCACATTAGATTAGACACAGCGACATTAGGTTAGACACAGCCACATTAGGTTAGAGACAGCCACATTAGGTTAGACACAGCCACATTAGGTTAGACACAGCCACATTAGGTTAGACACAACCACATTAGGTTAGACAAAGCCACACTAGGTTAGAGACAGCCACATGAGGTAAGACACGGCCACATTAGGTTAGACACAGCCACATTAGGTTAGACACAGCCACATTAGGTTAGACACGATCACATTAGGTTAGACACTGCCACGTTAGATTAGAGACAGCCACATTAGGTAAGACACAGCCACATTAGGTTAGAGACAGCCACATTAGGTAAGACACGGCCACATTAGGTTAGAGACAGACATATTAGGTAAGACACAGCCACATTAGGTTAGACACGGTCACATTAGGTAAGACACAGCCACATTAGGTTAAACACAGCCACATTAGGTTAGACACAGCAACATTAGGTAAGACACTGCCACATTAGGTTAGACATAGCCACATTAGGTTAGACACAGCCACATTAGGAACTACACGGCCACATTAGGTAAAAGACAGCCACATTAGGTAAGACACAGCCACAATAGGTTAGACACATCCACATTAGGTTAGAGACAGCCACATTAAGTTAGACACAGCCACATTTTGTTAGAGACAGCCACATTAGGTTAGACACAGCCACATTAGGTTAGACACAGCCTTATTAGGGTTAGACACAGCCACATTAGGTTAGACACGGCCACATTAGGTTAGACACAGCCACATTAGGTTAGACACGATCACATTAGGTTAGACACAGCCACATTAGGCTAGACACGGCCACATTAGGTTAGACACATCCACATTAGGTTAGACACAACCACATTAGGTTAGACACAACAACATTAGGTTAGACACAACCACATTAGGTTAGACACGGCCACATTAGGTTAGACACAGCCACATTAGGTTAGACACAGCCACATTAGGTTAGACACAGCCACATTAGGTTAGACACAGCCACATTAGGTTAGAGACAGCCACATTAGGTAAGACGCGGTCACATTAGGTAAGACATAACCACATTAGGTTAGACGCAGCCACATTAGGTTAGACACAGCCACATTAGGTTAAAGACAGCCACATTAGGTTAGACACAGCCACATTAGGTAAGACATAGCCACATTAGGTTAGACACAACCACATTAGGTTAGACACAGCCACATTAGGTTAGAGACAACTACATTAGGTTAGACATAGTCACATTAGGTTAGACAAAGCCACATTAGGTTAGACACAGCCACATTAGGTTAGAAACGGTCACATTAGGTTAGACACAACCACATTAGGTTAGACACAACCACATTAGGTTAGACACAACCACATTAGGTTAGACACAACCACGTTAGGTTAAATACAGCCACATTAGGTTAGACAAAGCCACATTAGGTTAGATACAACCACATTAGGTTAGACACAGCCACATTAGGTTAGACAAAGCCACATTAGGTTAGACACAGCCACATTAGGTTAGACACTGCCACGTTAGGTTAGACACAGCCACATTAGGTTAGACAAAGCCACATTAGGTTAGACACAGCCACATTAGGTTAGAGACAGCCACATTAGGTTAGACACAGCCACATTAGGTTAGAAACAGTCACATTAGGTTAGACACAACCACATTAGGTTAGAGACAGCCACATTAAGTAAGACACAGCCACATTAGGTTAGACACAGCCACATTAGGTTAGACACAGCCACATTAGGTTAGACACAGCCACATTAGGTAAGACAGCCACATTAGGTTAGACACAGCCACATTAGGTTAGACACAGCCACATTAGGTTAGAGACAGACACATTAGGTTAGACAAAGCCATATTAGGTTAGACAAATCCACATTAGGTTAGACACAGCCACATTAGGTTAGACACAGCCACATTAGGTTAGACAAATCCATATTAGGTTAGACACAGCCACATTAGGTTAGACAAATCCACATTAGGTTAGACACAGCCACATTAGGTTAGACAAAGCCACATTAGGTTAGACACAGCCACATTAGGTTAGACACAGCCACATTAGGTTAGACACAGCCACATTAGGTTAGACAAATCCACATTAGGTTAGACACAACCACATTAGGTTAGACACAGCCACATTAGGTTAGACAAATCCACATTAGGTTAGAGACAACCACATTAGGTTAGACACAACCACATTAGGTTAGACAAAGCTACATTAGGTTAAACAAAGCCACATTAGGTTAGACACAGCCACATTAGGTTAGACAAAGCCACATTAGGTTAAACAAAGCCACATTAGGTTAGACACAGCCACATTAGGTTAGACACAGCCACATTAGGTTAGACACAGCCACATTAGGTTAGACACAGCCACATTAGGTTAGACACAGCCACATTAGGTTAGACAAAGCCACATTAGGAACGACACGGCCACATTAGGTTAGAAACGGTCACATTAGGTTAGACACAGCCACATTAGGTTAGACACAGCCACATTAGGTAAGACACAGCCACATTAGGTTAGACAAAGCCACATTAGGAACGACACGGCCACATTAGGTTAGAACGGTCACATTAGGTTAGACACAGCCATATTAGGTTAGACACAGCCACATTAGGTTAGACAAAGCCACATTAGGAACGACACGGCCACATTAGGTTAGAAACAGTCACATTAGGTTAGACACAGCCACATTAGGTTAGACACAGCCACATTAGGTTAGACACAGCCACATTAGGTTAGACACAGCCACATTAGGTTAGACACAGCGACATTAGGTTAAACACAGCCACATTAGGTTAGAAACGGTCACATTAGGTTAGACACAGCCACATTAGGTAAGACACTGCCACATTAGGTTAGAAACAGTCACATTAGGTTAGACACAGCCACATTAGGTAAGACACGGCCACATTAGGTTAGAAACGGTCACATTAGGTTAGACACAGCCACATTAGGTTAGACACAGCCACATTAGGTTAGACACAACCACGTTAGGTTAAACACAGCCACATTAGGTTAGACAAAGCCACATTAGGTTAGATACAACCACATTAGGTTAGACACAGCCACATTAGGTTAGACAAAACCACATTAGGTTAGACACAGCCACATTAGGTTAGACACTGCCACGTTAGGTTAGAAACTGTCACATTAGGTTAGACACAGCCACATTAGGTTAGACACAGCCACATTAGGTTAGACAAAGCCACATTAGGTTAGACAAAGCCACATTAGGTTAGAGACAGCCACATTAGGTTAGACACAGCCACATTAGGTTAGACACAACCACATTAGGTGAGAGACAACCACATTAGGTTAGACACAACCACATTAGGTTAGACACGGCCACATTAGGTTAGAGACAGCCACATTAGGTTAGACACAGCCACATTAGGTTAGACACAACCACATTAGGTTAGAGACAACCACATTAGGTTAGACACAACCACATTAGGTAACAAACAGTGACATTAGGTTAGAAACAGTGACATTAGGTTAGACACAGCCACATTAGGTTAGAGACAACCACATTAGGTTAGACACAACCACATTAGGTTAGACAAAGCCACATTAGGTTAAACAAAGCCACATTAGGTTAGACACAGCCACATTAGGTTAGACAAAGCCACATTAGGAACGACACGGCCACATTAGGTTAGAAACAGTCACATTAGGTTAGACACAGCCACATTAGGTTAGACAAAGCCACATTAGGTTAGACACAGCCACATTAGGTTAGACACAGCCACATTAGGTTAGACAAATCCACATTAGGTTAGACACAACCACATTAGGTTAGACAAAGCCACATTAGGTTAAACAAAGCCACATTAGGTTAGATACAACCACATTAGGTTAGACACAGCCACATTAGGTTAGACACAGCCACATTAGGTTAAAAACAGTCACATTAGGTTAGAAACAGTCACATTAGGTTAGACACAGCCACATTAGGTTAGACACAGCCACATTAGGTTAGAAACAGTCACATTAGGTTAGACAAAGCCACATTAGATTAGACACAGCCACATTAGGTTAGACACAGTCACATTAGGTTAGACACAACCACATTAGGTTAGAAACAGTCACATTAGGTTAGACACAACAACATTAGGTTAGACACAACCACATTAGGTTAGACACAACCACATTAGGTTAGACACAGCCACATTAGGTTAGACACAACAACATTAGGTTAGACACAACCACATTAGGTTAGACACAACCACATTAGGTTAAAGACAGCCACATTAGGTTAGAGACATCCACATTAGATTAGACACAGCCACATTAGGTTAGACACAGCCACATTAGGTTAGACAAAGCCAACACTGTAGTTAACAGGAGAAAAACATTTAAGCTATTGATTGTGATGTTGAAAACTTTGTTATGCTGATCATATGAAGAAAGCGAATCAGACACCAGACATACACGTAAAAATATAACAATACACATCATATACATTGTAGGTATTACTGTTACACGTGTTTCTAAAAGAACAAATTTGTATTAAGAGAAGTGGTCATGTTTACAAGCACAACTGCAGGCGATTTTGACAGAAGTAACATGATCAGTTGTTGGTATGTATCATGGCTAGCTTTTGACGTGTAATTTGCTAAGGCATTGTTAATTTTGGCAAAACATGCGAAAGAAATGTTCCAGGGTTTTTTCAGAAATGTGCAATTTTTTTTGCCTGAAACTATTTTTCCTAAAACAGTCTTTTTGCTATGTTCAAAGTCTTAATAGTCTTTTAAAGGTAATCTATATAGCATATCTGTAGATATTTTACAATATTGTTAATCACTATTTCGGGCAGATTCAACAGAACTAACCTGATCAATTGTTGGTATGTATCATCCGTTAGCCATGGAACATGCTTTTGACATGTAATTTGCAAAGTTATTTGTTTTTGGCAAAACGAGCGAAAAATGAATGTTCCAGGGCGGAACAATTAGCTTATGTAGATCTAACATGTTGCAAACTCAACAATATCGTTGTACTCAAACAAAATGAAAGTGAACGTTTACGTTTTGAAAGAGCCATAGCCAATCAAACAAATGTCTCTGGTCTGTAGAGCCATTGCAAGTCAAACAATTGTCCTTATCGTGTGGAGCCATTGCAAGTCAAACAATTGTCCTTATCGTGTGGAGCCATTGCAAGTCAAACAATTGTCCTTATCGTGTGGAGCCATTGCAAGTCAAACAATTGTCCTTATCGTGTGGAGCCGTTGCAAGTCAAACAAATGTCCCTGTCGTGTTGAGCCATAACCAGTCAAACAAATGTGCCTGTCGTGTGGAGCCATAGCCAGTCAAACAAATGTCCCTATCGTGTTGAGCCATAGCCAGTCAAACAAATGTGCCTGTCGTGTGGAGCCATAGCCAGTCAAACAAATGTCCCTGTCGTGTGGAGCCATGTCCAGTCAACCAAATGTCCCTACAGTGTGGAGCAATAGCCAGTCAAACAAATGTCCCTGTCGTGTGGAGCCATAGCCAGTCAAACATATGTCCCTGTCTTTTGGAGCCATAGCCAGTCAAACAAATGTCCTTATCGTGTGGAGTCATTGCCACTCAAACAAATGTCCCTGTCATGTGTAGCCATAGCCAGTCAAACAAATAACCTTATCGTGTGGAGCCATAGCCAGTCAAACAAATGACCCTGTCGTGTGGAGCCATGTCCAGTCAACCAAATGTCCCTACAGTGTGGAGCAATAGCCAGTCAAACAAATGTCCCTGTCGTGTGGAGCCATAGCCAGTCAAACAAATGTCCCTGTCGTGTGCAGCCTGACCAACCAATATTAACAGTAAAAGATATGATACCTGACCTACCACTGCTAACAGTTAAAGATATGATTCCTGACCTACCACTACTAACAGTTAAAGATATGATACCTGACCTACCACTACTAACAGTTAGAGATATTATACCTGACCTATCATCACCAACAGTTAGAGATATGATACCTGACCTACCACTACTAACAGTTAGAGATATTATACTTGACCTACCACTACTAACAGTTAGAGATATGATACCTGACCTACCACTACTGACAGTAAGGGATATGATACCTGACCTACCACTACTAACAGTTAGAGATATGATACCTGACCTACCACTACTAACAGTTAGAGATATGATACCTGACCTACCACTACTAACAGTTAGAGATATTATACCTGACCTATCATCACTAACAGTTAGAGATATGATACCTGACCTACCACTACTAACAGTTAGAGATATTATACCTGACCTACCACTACTAACAGTTAGAGATATGATACCTGACCTACCACTACTGACAGTAAGGGATATGATACCTGACCTACCACTACTAACAGTTAGAGATATGATACCTGACCTACCACTACTAACAGTTAGAGATATGATACCTGACCTACCACTACTAACAGTTAGAGATATAATACCTGACCTACCACTACTAACAGTTAAAGATATGATACCTGACCTATCATCACTAACAGTTAGAGATATGATACCTGACCTACCACCGGTAATAGTTAGAGATATGATACTTGACCTACCACTACTAACAGTTAGAGATATGATACCTGACCTACCACTACTAACAGTTAGAGATATGATACCTGACCTACCACCGCTAATAGTTAGAGATATGATACTTGACCTACCACTACTAACAGTTAGAGATATGATACCTGACCTACCACTACTAACAGTTAGAGATATAATACCTGACCTACCACCGCTAACAGTTAGAGATATGATACCTGACCTACCACTACTAACAGTTAGAGATATAATACCTGACCTACCACTACTAACAGTTAGAGATATGCTATCTGACCTACCACTACTAACTGTTAGAGATATGATACCTGACCTACCACTACTAACAGTTAGAGATATTATACCTGACCTACCACTACTGATAGTTAGAGATATTATACCTGACCTACCACTACTAACAGTTAGAGATATGATATCTGACCTACCACTACTAACAGTTAGAGATATGATACCTGACCTACCACTACTGAAAGTTAGAGATATTATACCTGACCTACCACCACTTACAGTTAGAGATATGTTACCTGACCTACCACTACTAACAGTAAGAGATATGATACCTGACCTACCACTACTGATAGTTAGAGATATGATACCTGACCTACCACTACTGATAGTTAGAGATATGATACCTGACCTACCACCACTTACAGTTAGAGATATGATACCTGACCTATCATCACTAACAGTTAGAGATATGATACCTGACCTACCACTACTAACAGTAAGGAATATGATACCTGACCTACCACTACTAGCAGTTAGAGATATGATACCTGACCTACCACTACTAACAGTTAGAGATATAATACCTGACCTACCACTACTAACAGTTAGAGATATGATACCTGACCTACCACTACTAACAGTTAGAGATATAATACCTGACCTACCACTACTAACAGTTAGAGATATGATACCTGACCTACCACTACTAACAGTTAGAGATATGATACCTGACCTACCACTACTGATAGTTAGAGATATGATACCTGACCTACCACTACTAACAGTTAGAGATATGATACATGACCTACCACTACTAACAGTAAGGGATATAATACCTGACCTACCACTACTAACAGTTAGAGATATGATACCTGACCTACCACTACTAACAGTTAGAGATATGATACCTGACCTACCACTACTGATAGTTAGAGATATGATACCTGACCTACCACTACTAACAGTTAGAGATATGATACCTGACCTACCACCGGTAATAGTTAGAGATATGATACCTGACCTATCATCACTAACAGTTAGAGATATGATACCTGACCTACCACTACTAACAGTTAGAGATATGATACCTGACCTACCACTACTAACAGTTAGAGATATGATACCTGACCTACCACTACTAATAGTTAGAGATATGATACCTGACCTACCACTACTAATAGTTAGAGATATGATACATGACCTATCACTATTGATAGTTAGAGATATGATACCTGACCTACCATCACTAACAGTTAGAGATATGATACCTGACCTACCACTACTAATAGTTAGAGATATGATACCTGACCTACCACCACTAACAGTTAGAGATATGATACCTGACCTACCATCACCAACAGTTAGAGATATGATACATGACCTACCACTACTAACAGTTAGAGATATGATACATGACCTACCACCACTAACAGTTAGAGATATGATACATGACCTACCATCACTAACAGTTAGAGATATGATATCTGACCTACCACCACTAACAGTTAGAGATATGATACCTGACATACCATCACTAACTGTTAGAGATATGATACCTGACCTACCACCACTAACAGTTAGAGATATGATACATGACCTACCACCGGTAATAGTTAGAGATATGATACCTGACCTATCATCACTAACAGTTAGAGATATGATACCTGACCTACCACTACTAACAGTTAGAGATATGATACCTGACCTACCATCACTAACAGTTAGAGATATGATACCTGACCTACCACTACTAACAGTTAGAGATATGATACCTGACCTACCACCACTAACAGTTAGAGATATGATACCTGACCTACCATCACTAACAGTTAGAGATATGATACCTGACCTACCACTACTAACAGTTAGAGATATGATACCTGACCTACCACCACTAACAGTTAGAGATATGATACCTGACCTACCACCACTAACAGTTAGAGATATGATACCTGACCTACCATCACTAACAGTTAGAGATATGATACCTGACCTACCATCACTAACAGTTAGAGATATGATACATGACCTACCACTACTAATAGTTAGAGATATGATACCTGACCTATCATCACTAACAGTTAGAGATATGATACCTGACCTACCATCACTAACAGTTAGAGATATGATACCTGACCTACCACCACTAACAGTTAGAGATATGATACATGACCTACCATCACTAACAGTTAGAGATATGATACCTGACCTACCACTACTAACAGTTAGAGATATGATACCTGACCTACCACTACTAACAGTTAGAGATATGATACCTGACCTACCACTACTAACAGTTAGAGATATGATACCTGACCTACCATCACTAACAGTTAGAGATATGATACCTGACCTACCACCACTAACAGTTAGAGATATGATACATGACCTACCACTACTAATAGTTAGAGATATGATACCTGACCTACCACTACTAACAGTTAGAGATATGATACCTGGCCTACCACTACTAACAGTTAGAGATATGATACCTGACCTACCACTACTAACAGTTAGAGATATGATACCTGACCTACCATCACTAACAGTTAGAGATATGATACCTGACCTACCACTACTAACAGTTAGAGATATGATATCTGACCTACCACCACTAACAGTTAGAGATATGATACCTGACCTACCATCACTAACAGTTAGAGATATGATACCTGACCTACCATCACTAACAGTTAGAGATATGATATCTGACCTACCACTACTAACGGTTAGAGATATGATACATGACCTATCATCACTAACAGTTAGAGATATGATACATGACCTACCACTACTAACAGTTAGAGATATGATACCTGACCTACCACTACTAACAGTTAGAGATATGATACCTGACCTACCACTACTAACAGTTAGAGATATGATACATGACCTACCACTACTAACAGTTAGAGATATGATACCTGACCTACCACTACTAACAGTTAGAGATATGATATCTGACCTACCACCACTAACAGTTAGAGATATGATACCTGACCTACCATCACTAACAGTTAGAGATATGATACCTGACCTACCATCACTAACAGTTAGAGATATGATATCTGACCTACCACTACTAACGGTTAGAGATATGATACATGACCTATCATCACTAACAGTTAGAGATATGATACATGACCTACCACTACTAACAGTTAGAGATATGATACCTGACCTACCACTACTAACAGTTAGAGATATGATACCTGACCTACCACTACTAACAGTTAGAGATATGATACATGACCTACCACTACTAACAGTTAGAGATATGATACCTGACCTACCACTACTAACAGTTAGAGATATGATACCTGACCTACCACTACTAACAGTTAGAGATATGATACATGACCTACCACTACTAACAGTTAGAGATATGATACCTGACCTACCATCACTAACAGTTAGAGATATGATACCTGACCTACCACTACTAACAGTTAGAGATATGATACCTGACCTACCACTACTGACAGTAAGGGATATGATACCTGACCTACCACTACTAACAGTTAGAAATATGATACATGACCTACCACCACTAACAGTTAGAGATATGATACCTGACCTATCACTACTGATAGTTAGAAATATGATACATGACCTACCACCACTAACAGTTAGAGATATGATACCTGACCTACCACCACTAACAGTTAGAGATATGATACCTGACCTACCACTACTAACAGTTAGAGATATGATACCTGACCTACCACTACTAACAGTTAGAGATATGATACCTGACCTACCACTACTGATAGTTAGAGATATGATACCTGACCTACCACTACTAACAGTTAGAGATATGATACATGACCTACCACTACTAACAGTTAGAGATATGATACCTGACCTACCACCACTAACAGTTAGAGATATGATACCTGACCTATCACTACTGATAGTTAGAAATATGATACATGACCTACCACCACTAACAGTTAGAGATATGATACCTGACCTACCACCACTAACAGTTAGAGATATGATACCTGACCTACCACTACTAACAGTTAGAGATATGATACCTGACCTACCACTACTAACAGATAGAGATATGATACCTGACCTACCACTACTGATAGTTAGAGATATGATACCTGACCTACCATCACTAACAGTTAGAGATATCTTACCTAACCTACCACCACTAACAGTTAGAGATATGATACCTGACCTACCACTACTAACAGTTAGAGATATGATACCTGACCTACCATCACTAACAGTTAGAGATATGATACCTGACCTACCACCACTAACAGTTAGAGATATGATACCTGACCTACCACTACTAACAGTTAGAGATATGATACATGAACTACCACTACTAACAGTTAGAGATATGATACCTGACCTACCACCGCTAATAGTTAGAGATATGATACCTGACCTACCACTACTAACAGTTAGAGATATGATACATGACCTACCACTACTAACAGTTAGAGATATGATACCTGACCTACCACTACTAACAGTTAGAGATATGATACATGACCTACCACTACTAACAGTTAGAGATATGATACCTGACCTACCATCACTAACAGTTAGAGATATGATACCTGACCTACCATCACTAACAGTTAAAGATATGATACCTGACCTACCACTACTAATAGTTAGAAATATGATACCTGACCTACCATCACTAACAGTTAGAGATATGATACATGACCTACCACTACTAACAGTTAGAGATATGATACCTGACCTACCATCACTAACAGTTAGAGATATGATACCTGACCTACCACTACTAACAGTTAGAGATATGATACATGACCTACCATCACTAACAGTTAGAGATATGATACCTGACCTACCATCACTAACAGTTAGAGATATGATATCTGACCTACCACTACTGACAGTTAGAGATATGATACCTGACCTACCACTACTAACAGTTAGAGATATGATACCTGACCTACCATCACTAACAGTTAGAGATATGATACATGACCTACCACTACTAACAGTTAGAGATATGATACCTGACCTACCACTACTAACAGTTAGAGATATGATACCTGACCTACCACTACTAACAGTTAGAGATATGATACATGACCTACCATCACTAACAGTTAGAGATATGATACCTGACCTACCACTACTAACAGTTAGAGATATGATACCTGACCTACCATCACTAACAGTTAGAGATATGATACCTGACCTACCATCACTAACAGTTAGAGATATGATACATGACCTACCACTACTAACAGTTAGAGATATGATACCTGACCTACCACTACTAACAGTTAGAGATATGATACATGACCTACCACTACTAACAGTTAGAGATATGATACCTGACCTACCATCACTAACAGTTAGAGATATGATACATGACCTACCACTACTAACAGTTAGAGGTATGATACCTGACCTACCACTACTAACAGTTAGAGATATGATACCTGACCTACCACTACTAACAGTTAGAGATATGATACCTGACCTACCATCACTAACAGTTAGAGATATGATACCTGACCTACCACTACTAACAGTTAGAGATATGATACCTGACCTACCATCACTAACAGTTAGAGATATGATACCTGACCTACCACTACTAACAGTTAGAGATATGATACCTGACCTACCACCACTAACAGTTAGAGATATGATACCTGACCTACCACTACTAATAGTTAGAGATATGATACCTGACCTACCACTACTAATAGTTAGAGATATGATACCTGACCTACCACTACTAACAGTTAGAGATATGATACCTGACCTACCACTACTAACAGTTAGAGATATGATACCTGACCTACCACTACTAACAGTTAGAGATATGATACCTGACCTACCACCACTAACAGTTAGAGATATGATACCTGACCTACCACTACTAACAGTTAGAGATATGATACCTGACCTACCACTACTAACAGTTAGAGATATGATACCTGACCTACCACTACTAACAGTTAGAGATATGATACCTGACCTACCACTACTAACAGTTAGAGATATGATACCTGACCTACCATCACTAACAGTTAGAGATATGATACATGACCTACCACTTCTAACAGTAAGAGATATGATACCTGACCTACCACTACTGATAGTTAGAGATATGATACCTGACCTACCATCACTAACAGTTAGAGATATGATACCTGACCTACCACCACTAACAGTTAGAGATATGATACCTGACCTACCACTACTAACAGTTAGAGATATGATACCTGACCTACCATCACTAACAGTTAGAGATATGATACCTGACCTACCACCACTAACAGTTAGAGATATGATACCTGACCTACCACCACTAACAGTTAGAGATATGATACATGACCTACCACTACTAACAGTTAGAGATATGATACCTGACCTACCACCGCTAATAGTTAGAGATATGATACCTGACCTACCACTACTAACAGTTAGAGATATGATACATGACCTACCACTACTAACAGTTAGAGATATGATACCTGACCTACCACTACTAACAGTTAGAGATATGATACATGACCTACCACTACTAACAGTTAGAGATATGATACCTGACCTACCATCACTAACAGTTAGAGATATGATACCTGACCTACCATCACTAACAGTTAGAGATATGATACCTGACCTACCACTACTTATAGTTAGAAATATGATACCTGACCTACCATCAGTAACAGTTAGAGATATGATACATGACCTACCACTACTAACAGTTAGAGATATGATACCTGACCTACCATCACTAACAGTTAGAGATATGATTCCTGACCTACCACTACTAACAGTTAGAGATATGATACATGACCTACCATCACTAACAGTTAGAGATATGATACCTGACCTACCATCACTAACAGTTAGAGATATGATATCTGACCTACCACTACTGACAGTTAGAGATATGATACCTGACCTACCACTACTAACAGTTAGAGATATGATACCTGACCTACCACTACTAACAGTTAGAGATATGATACCTGACCTACCACTACTAACAGTTAGAGATATGATACATGACCTACCATCACTAACAGTTAGAGATATGATACCTGACCTACCACTACTAACAGTTAGAGATATGATACCTGACCTACCATCACTAACAGTTAGAGATATGATACATGACCTACCACTACTAACAGTTAGAGATATGATACCTGACCTACCATCACTAACAGTTAGAGATATGATACATGACCTACCACTACTAACAGTTAGAGATATGATACCTGACCTACCACCACTAACAGTTAGAGATATGATACCTGACCTACCACTACTAATAGTTAGAGATATGATACCTGACCTACCACTACTAATAGTTAGAGATATGATACCTGACCTACCACTACTAACAGTTAGAGATATGATACCTGACCTACCACTACTAACAGTTAGAGATATGATACCTGACCTACCACTACTAACAGTTAGAGATATGATACCTGACCTACCACCACTAACAGTTAGAGATATGATACCTGACCTACCACTACTAACAGTTAGAGATATGATACCTGACCTACCACTACTAACAGTTAGAGATATGATACCTGACCTACCACTACTAACAGTTAGAGATATGATACCTGACCTACCACTACTAACAGTTAGAGATATGATACCTGACCTACCATCACTAACAGTTAGAGATATGATACATGACCTACCACTACTAACAGTAAGAGATATGATACCTGACCTACCACTACTGATAGTTAGAGATATGATACCTGACCTACCATCACTAACAGTTAGAGATATGATACCTGACCTACCACCACTAACAGTTAGAGATATGATACCTGACCTACCACTACTAACAGTTAGAGATATGATACCTGACCTACCATCACTAACAGTTAGAGATATGATACCTGACCTACCACCACTAACAGTTAGAGATATGATACCTGACCTACCACCACTAACAGTTAGAGATATGATACATGACCTACCACTACTAACAGTTAGAGATATGATACCTGACCTACCACCGCTAATAGTTAGAGATATGATACCTGACCTACCACTACTAACAGTTAGAGATATGATACATGACCTACCACTACTAACAGTTAGAGATATGATACCTGACCTACCACTACTAACAGTTAGAGATATGATACATGACCTACCACTACTAACAGTTAGAGATATGATACCTGACCTACCATCACTAACAGTTAGAGATATGATACCTGACCTACCATCACTAACAGTTAGAGATATGATACCTGACCTACCACTACTTATAGTTAGAAATATGATACCTGACCTACCATCAGTAACAGTTAGAGATATGATACATGACCTACCACTACTAACAGTTAGAGATATGATACCTGACCTACCATCACTAACAGTTAGAGATATGATTCCTGACCTACCACTACTAACAGTTAGAGATATGATACATGACCTACCATCACTAACAGTTAGAGATATGATACCTGACCTACCATCACTAACAGTTAGAGATATGATATCTGACCTACCACTACTGACAGTTAGAGATATGATACCTGACCTACCACTACTAACAGTTAGAGATATGATACCTGACCTACCATCACTAACAGTTAGAGATATGATACATGACCTACCACTACTAACAGTTAGAGATATGATACCTGACCTACCATCACTAACAGTTAGAGATATGATACCTGACCTACCACTACTAACAGTTAGAGATATGATACATGACCTACCATCACTAACAGTTAGAGATATGATACCTGACCTACCACTACTAACAGTTAGAGATATGATACCTGACCTACCATCACTAACAGTTAGAGATATGATACATGACCTACCACTACTAACAGTTAGAGATATGATACCTGACCTACCACTACTAACAGTTAGAGATATGATACATGACCTACCACTACTAACAGTTAGAGATATGATACCTGACCTACCATCACTAACAGTTAGAGATATGATACATGACCTACCACTACTAACAGTTAGAGGTATGATACCTGACCTACCACTACTAACAGTTAGAGATATGATACCTGACCTACCACTACTAACAGTTAGAGATATGATACCTGACCTACCATCACTAACAGTTAGAGATATGATACCTGACCTACCACTACTAACAGTTAGAGATATGATACCTGACCTACCATCACTAACAGTTAGAGATATGATACCTGACCTACCACTACTAACAGTTAGAGATATGATACCTGACCTACCATCACTAACAGTTAGAGATATGATACCTGACCTACCACTACTAACAGTTAGAGATATGATACCTGACCTACCACTACTAACAGTTAGAGATATGATACCTGACCTACCACTACTAACAGTTAGAGATATGATACCTGACCTACCACTACTAACAGTTAGAGATATGATACCTGACCTACCATCACTAACAGTTAGAGATATGATACATGACCTACCACTACTAACAGTAAGAGATATGATACCTGACCTACCACTACTAACAGTTAGAGATATGATACCTGACCTACCACTACTAACAGTTAGAGATATGATACCTGACCTACCACTACTAACAGTAAGAGATATGATACCTGACCTACCACTACTAACAGTTAGAGATATGATACCTGACCTACCACTACTAACAGTTAGAGATATGATACCTGACCTACCACTACTAACAGTTAGAGATATGATACCTGACCTACCACTACTAACAGTTAGAGATATGATACCTGACCTACCACTACTAATAGTTAGAAATATTATACATGACCTACCACTACTAACAGTTAGAGATATGATACCTGACCTACCACTACTAACAGTTAGAGATATGATACCTGACCTACCACTACTAACAGTTAGAGATATGATACCTGACCTACCACTACTAACAGTTAGAGATATGATACCTGACCTACCACTACTGATAGTTAGAGATATGATACCTGACCTACCATCACTAACAGTTAGAGATATCTTACCTAACCTACCACCACTAACAGTTAGAGATATGATACCTGACCTACCACTACTAACAGTTAGAGATATGATACCTGACCTACCATCACTAACAGTTAGAGATATGATACCTGACCTACCACCACTAACAGTTAGAGATATGATACCTGACCTACCACTACTAACAGTTAGAGATATGATACATGACCTACCACTACTAACAGTTAGAGATATGATACCTGACCTACCACCGCTAATAGTTAGAGATATGATACCTGACCTACCACTACTAACAGTTAGAGATATGATACATGACCTACCACTACTAACAGTTAGAGATATGATACCTGACCTACCACTACTAACAGTTAGAGATATGATACATGACCTACCACTACTAACAGTTAGAGATATGATACCTGACCTACCATCACTAACAGTTAGAGATATGATACCTGACCTACCATCACTAACAGTTAAAGATATGATACCTGACCTACCACTACTAATAGTTAGAAATATGATACCTGACCTACCATCACTAACAGTTAGAGATATGATACATGACCTACCACTACTAACAGTTAGAGATATGATACCTGACCTACCATCACTAACAGTTAGAGATATGATACCTGACCTACCACTACTAACAGTTAGAGATATGATACATGACCTACCATCACTAACAGTTAGAGATATGATACCTGACCTACCATCACTAACAGTTAGAGATATGATATCTGACCTACCACTACTGACAGTTAGAGATATGATACCTGACCTACCACTACTAACAGTTAGAGATATGATACCTGACCTACCATCACTAACAGTTAGAGATATGATACATGACCTACCACTACTAACAGTTAGAGATATGATACCTGACCTACCACTACTAACAGTTAGAGATATGATACCTGACCTACCACTACTAACAGTTAGAGATATGATACATGACCTACCATCACTAACAGTTAGAGATATGATACCTGACCTACCACTACTAACAGTTAGAGATATGATACCTGACCTACCATCACTAACAGTTAGAGATATGATACCTGACCTACCATCACTAACAGTTAGAGATATGATACATGACCTACCACTACTAACAGTTAGAGATATGATACCTGACCTACCACTACTAACAGTTAGAGATATGATACATGACCTACCACTACTAACAGTTAGAGATATGATACCTGACCTACCATCACTAACAGTTAGAGATATGATACCTGACCTACCATCACTAACAGTTAGAGATATGATACCTGACCTACCACTACTAACAGTTAGAGATATGATACCTGACCTACCATCACTAACAGTTAGAGATATGATACCTGACCTACCACTACTAACAGTTAGAGATATGATACCTGACCTACCACCACTAACAGTTAGAGATATGATACCTGACCTACCACTACTAATAGTTAGAGATATGATACCTGACCTACCACTACTAATAGTTAGAGATATGATACCTGACCTACCACTACTAACAGTTAGAGATATGATACCTGACCTACCACTACTAACAGTTAGAGATATGATACCTGACCTACCACTACTAACAGTTAGAGATATGATACCTGACCTACCACCACTAACAGTTAGAGATATGATACATGACCTACCACTACTAACAGTTAGAGATATGATACCTGACCTACCACTACTAACAGTTAGAGATATGATACCTGACCTACCACTACTAACAGTTAGAGATATGATACCTGACCTACCACTACTAACAGTTAGAGATATGATACCTGACCTACCATCACTAACAGTTAGAGATATGATACATGACCTACCACTACTAACAGTAAGAGATATGATACCTGACCTACCACTACTGATAGTTAGAGATATGATACCTGACCTACCATCACTAACAGTTAGAGATATGATACCTGACCTACCACCACTAACAGTTAGAGATATGATACCTGACCTACCACTACTAACAGTTAGAGATATGATACCTGACCTACCATCACTAACAGTTAGAGATATGATACCTGACCTACCACCACTAACAGTTAGAGATATGATACCTGACCTACCACCACTAACAGTTAGAGATATGATACATGACCTACCACTACTAACAGTTAGAGATATGATACCTGACCTACCACCGCTAATAGTTAGAGATATGATACCTGACCTACCACTACTAACAGTTAGAGATATGATACATGACCTACCACTACTAACAGTTAGAGATATGATACCTGACCTACCACTACTAACAGTTAGAGATATGATACATGACCTACCACTACTAACAGTTAGAGATATGATACCTGACCTACCATCACTAACAGTTAGAGATATGATACCTGACCTACCATCACTAACAGTTAGAGATATGATACCTGACCTACCACTACTTATAGTTAGAAATATGATACCTGACCTACCATCAGTAACAGTTAGAGATATGATACATGACCTACCACTACTAACAGTTAGAGATATGATACCTGACCTACCATCACTAACAGTTAGAGATATGATTCCTGACCTACCACTACTAACAGTTAGAGATATGATACATGACCTACCATCACTAACAATTAGAGATATGATACCTGACCTACCATCACTAACAGTTAGAGATATGATATCTGACCTACCACTACTGACAGTTAGAGATATGATACCTGACCTACCACTACTAACAGTTAGAGATATGATACCTGACCTACCACTACTAACAGTTAGAGATATGATACCTGACCTACCACTACTAACAGTTAGAGATATGATACATGACCTACCATCACTAACAGTTAGAGATATGATACCTGACCTACCACTACTAACAGTTAGAGATATGATACCTGACCTACCATCACTAACAGTTAGAGATATGATACATGACCTACCACTACTAACAGTTAGAGATATGATACCTGACCTACCATCACTAACAGTTAGAGATATGATACATGACCTACCACTACTAACAGTTAGAGATATGATACCTGACCTACCACCACTAACAGTTAGAGATATGATACCTGACCTACCACTACTAATAGTTAGAGATATGATACCTGACCTACCACTACTAATAGTTAGAGATATGATACCTGACCTACCACTACTAACAGTTAGAGATATGATACCTGACCTACCACTACTAACAGTTAGAGATATGATACCTGACCTACCACTACTAACAGTTAGAGATATGATACCTGACCTACCACCACTAACAGTTAGAGATATGATACCTGACCTACCACTACTAACAGTTAGAGATATGATACCTGACCTACCACTACTAACAGTTAGAGATATGATACCTGACCTACCACTACTAACAGTTAGAGATATGATACCTGACCTACCACTACTAACAGTTAGAGATATGATTCCTGACCTACCATCACTAACAGTTAGAGATATGATACATGACCTACCACTACTAACAGTAAGAGATATGATACCTGACCTACCACTACTGATAGTTAGAGATATGATACCTGACCTACCATCACTAACAGTTAGAGATATGATACCTGACCTACCACCACTAACAGTTAGAGATATGATACCTGACCTACCACTACTAACAGTTAGAGATATGATACCTGACCTACCATCACTAACAGTTAGAGATATGATACCTGACCTACCACCACTAACAGTTAGAGATATGATACCTGACCTACCACCACTAACAGTTAGAGATATGATACATGACCTACCACTACTAACAGTTAGAGATATGATACCTGACCTACCACCGCTAATAGTTAGAGATATGATACCTGACCTACCACTACTAACAGTTAGAGATATGATACATGACCTACCACTACTAACAGTTAGAGATATGATACCTGACCTACCACTACTAACAGTTAGAGATATGATACATGACCTACCACTACTAACAGTTAGAGATATGATACCTGACCTACCATCACTAACAGTTAGAGATATGATACCTGACCTACCATCACTAACAGTTAGAGATATGATACCTGACCTACCACTACTTATAGTTAGAAATATGATACCTGACCTACCATCAGTAACAGTTAGAGATATGATACATGACCTACCACTACTAACAGTTAGAGATATGATACCTGACCTACCATCACTAACAGTTAGAGATATGATTCCTGACCTACCACTACTAACAGTTAGAGATATGATACATGACCTACCATCACTAACAGTTAGAGATATGATACCTGACCTACCATCACTAACAGTTAGAGATATGATACCTGACCTACCACTACTAACAGTTAGAGATATGATACATGACCTACCACTACTAACAGTTAGAGATATGATACCTGACCTACCATCACTAACAGTTAGAGATATCTTACCTAACCTACCACCACTAACAGTTAGAGATATGATACCTGACCTACCACTACTAACAGTTAGAGATATGATACCTGACCTACCATCACTAACAGTTAGAGATATGATACCTGACCTACCACCACTAACAGTTAGAGATATGATACCTGACCTACCACTACTAACAGTTAGAGATATGATACATGACCTACCACTACTAACAGTTAGAGATATGATACCTGACCTACCACCGCTAATAGTTAGAGATATGATACCTGACCTACCACTACTAACAGTTAGAGATATGATACATGACCTACCACTACTAACAGTTAGAGATATGATACCTGACCTACCACTACTAACAGTTAGAGATATGATACATGACCTACCACTACTAACAGTTAGAGATATGATACCTGACCTACCATCACTAACAGTTAGAGATATGATACCTGACCTACCATCACTAACAGTTAAAGATATGATACCTGACCTACCACTACTAATAGTTAGAAATATGATACCTGACCTACCATCACTAACAGTTAGAGATATGATACATGACCTACCACTACTAACAGTTAGAGATATGATACCTGACCTACCATCACTAACAGTTAGAGATATGATACCTGACCTACCACTACTAACAGTTAGAGATATGATACATGACCTACCATCACTAACAGTTAGAGATATGATACCTGACCTACCATCACTAACAGTTAGAGATATGATATCTGACCTACCACTACTGACAGTTAGAGATATGATACCTGACCTACCACTACTAACAGTTAGAGATATGATACCTGACCTACCATCACTAACAGTTAGAGATATGATACATGACCTACCACTACTAACAGTTAGAGATATGATACCTGACCTACCACTACTAACAGTTAGAGATATGATACCTGACCTACCACTACTAACAGTTAGAGATATGATACATGACCTACCATCACTAACAGTTAGAGATATGATACCTGACCTACCACTACTAACAGTTAGAGATATGATACCTGACCTACCATCACTAACAGTTAGAGATATGATACCTGACCTACCATCACTAACAGTTAGAGATATGATACATGACCTACCACTACTAACAGTTAGAGATATGATACCTGACCTACCACTACTAACAGTTAGAGATATGATACATGACCTACCACTACTAACAGTTAGAGATATGATACCTGACCTACCATCACTAACAGTTAGAGATATGATACCTGACCTACCATCACTAACAGTTAGAGATATGATACCTGACCTACCACTACTAACAGTTAGAGATATGATACCTGACCTACCATCACTAACAGTTAGAGATATGATACCTGACCTACCACTACTAACAGTTAGAGATATGATACCTGACCTACCACCACTAACAGTTAGAGATATGATACCTGACCTACCACTACTAATAGTTAGAGATATGATACCTGACCTACCACTACTAATAGTTAGAGATATGATACCTGACCTACCACTACTAACAGTTAGAGATATGATACCTGACCTACCACTACTAACAGTTAGAGATATGATACCTGACCTACCACTACTAACAGTTAGAGATATGATACCTGACCTACCACCACTAACAGTTAGAGATATGATACATGACCTACCACTACTAACAGTTAGAGATATGATACCTGACCTACCACTACTAACAGTTAGAGATATGATACCTGACCTACCACTACTAACAGTTAGAGATATGATACCTGACCTACCACTACTAACAGTTAGAGATATGATACCTGACCTACCATCACTAACAGTTAGAGATATGATACATGACCTACCACTACTAACAGTAAGAGATATGATACCTGACCTACCACTACTGATAGTTAGAGATATGATACCTGACCTACCATCACTAACAGTTAGAGATATGATACCTGACCTACCACCACTAACAGTTAGAGATATGATACCTGACCTACCACTACTAACAGTTAGAGATATGATACCTGACCTACCATCACTAACAGTTAGAGATATGATACCTGACCTACCACCACTAACAGTTAGAGATATGATACCTGACCTACCACCACTAACAGTTAGAGATATGATACATGACCTACCACTACTAACAGTTAGAGATATGATACCTGACCTACCACCGCTAATAGTTAGAGATATGATACCTGACCTACCACTACTAACAGTTAGAGATATGATACATGACCTACCACTACTAACAGTTAGAGATATGATACCTGACCTACCACTACTAACAGTTAGAGATATGATACATGACCTACCACTACTAACAGTTAGAGATATGATACCTGACCTACCATCACTAACAGTTAGAGATATGATACCTGACCTACCATCACTAACAGTTAGAGATATGATACCTGACCTACCACTACTTATAGTTAGAAATATGATACCTGACCTACCATCAGTAACAGTTAGAGATATGATACATGACCTACCACTACTAACAGTTAGAGATATGATACCTGACCTACCATCACTAACAGTTAGAGATATGATTCCTGACCTACCACTACTAACAGTTAGAGATATGATACATGACCTACCATCACTAACAATTAGAGATATGATACCTGACCTACCATCACTAACAGTTAGAGATATGATATCTGACCTACCACTACTGACAGTTAGAGATATGATACCTGACCTACCACTACTAACAGTTAGAGATATGATACCTGACCTACCACTACTAACAGTTAGAGATATGATACCTGACCTACCACTACTAACAGTTAGAGATATGATACATGACCTACCATCACTAACAGTTAGAGATATGATACCTGACCTACCACTACTAACAGTTAGAGATATGATACCTGACCTACCATCACTAACAGTTAGAGATATGATACATGACCTACCACTACTAACAGTTAGAGATATGATACCTGACCTACCATCACTAACAGTTAGAGATATGATACATGACCTACCACTACTAACAGTTAGAGATATGATACCTGACCTACCACCACTAACAGTTAGAGATATGATACCTGACCTACCACTACTAATAGTTAGAGATATGATACCTGACCTACCACTACTAATAGTTAGAGATATGATACCTGACCTACCACTACTAACAGTTAGAGATATGATACCTGACCTACCACTACTAACAGTTAGAGATATGATACCTGACCTACCACTACTAACAGTTAGAGATATGATACCTGACCTACCACCACTAACAGTTAGAGATATGATACCTGACCTACCACTACTAACAGTTAGAGATATGATACCTGACCTACCACTACTAACAGTTAGAGATATGATACCTGACCTACCACTACTAACAGTTAGAGATATGATACCTGACCTACCACTACTAACAGTTAGAGATATGATTCCTGACCTACCATCACTAACAGTTAGAGATATGATACATGACCTACCACTACTAATAGTAAGAGATATGATACCTGACCTACCACTACTGATAGTTAGAGATATGATACCTGACCTACCATCACTAACAGTTAGAGATATGATACCTGACCTACCACCACTAACAGTTAGAGATATGATACCTGACCTACCACTACTAACAGTTAGAGATATGATACCTGACCTACCATCACTAACAGTTAGAGATATGATACCTGACCTACCACCACTAACAGTTAGAGATATGATACCTGACCTACCACCACTAACAGTTAGAGATATGATACATGACCTACCACTACTAACAGTTAGAGATATGATACCTGACCTACCACCGCTAATAGTTAGAGATATGATACCTGACCTACCACTACTAACAGTTAGAGATATGATACATGACCTACCACTACTAACAGTTAGAGATATGATACCTGACCTACCACTACTAACAGTTAGAGATATGATACATGACCTACCACTACTAACAGTTAGAGATATGATACCTGACCTACCATCACTAACAGTTAGAGATATGATACCTGACCTACCATCACTAACAGTTAGAGATATGATACCTGACCTACCACTACTTATAGTTAGAAATATGATACCTGACCTACCATCAGTAACAGTTAGAGATATGATACATGACCTACCACTACTAACAGTTAGAGATATGATACCTGACCTACCATCACTAACAGTTAGAGATATGATTCCTGACCTACCACTACTAACAGTTAGAGATATGATACATGACCTACCATCACTAACAGTTAGAGATATGATACCTGACCTACCATCACTAACAGTTAGAGATATGATATCTGACCTACCACTACTGACAGTTAGAGATATGATACCTGACCTACCACTACTAACAGTTAGAGATATGATACCTGACCTACCATCACTAACAGTTAGAGATATGATACATGACCTACCACTACTAACAGTTAGAGATATGATACCTGACCTACCATCACTAACAGTTAGAGATATGATACCTGACCTACCACTACTAACAGTTAGAGATATGATACATGACCTACCATCACTAACAGTTAGAGATATGATACCTGACCTACCACTACTAACAGTTAGAGATATGATACCTGACCTACCATCACTAACAGTTAGAGATATGATACATGACCTACCACTACTAACAGTTAGAGATATGATACCTGACCTACCACTACTAACAGTTAGAGATATGATACATGACCTACCACTACTAACAGTTAGAGATATGATACCTGACCTACCATCACTAACAGTTAGAGATATGATACATGACCTACCACTACTAACAGTTAGAGGTATGATACCTGACCTACCACTACTAACAGTTAGAGATATGATACCTGACCTACCACTACTAACAGTTAGAGATATGATACCTGACCTACCATCACTAACAGTTAGAGATATGATACCTGACCTACCACTACTAACAGTTAGAGATATGATACCTGACCTACCATCACTAACAGTTAGAGATATGATACCTGACCTACCACTACTAACAGTTAGAGATATGATACCTGACCTACCATCACTAACAGTTAGAGATATGATACCTGACCTACCACTACTAACAGTTAGAGATATGATACCTGACCTACCACTACTAACAGTTAGAGATATGATACCTGACCTACCACTACTAACAGTTAGAGATATGATACCTGACCTACCACTACTAACAGTTAGAGATATGATACCTGACCTACCATCACTAACAGTTAGAGATATGATACATGACCTACCACTACTAACAGTAAGAGATATGATACCTGACCTACCACTACTAACAGTTAGAGATATGATACCTGACCTACCACTACTAACAGTTAGAGATATGATACCTGACCTACCACTACTAACAGTAAGAGATATGATACCTGACCTACCACTACTAACAGTTAGAGATATGATACCTGACCTACCACTACTAACAGTTAGAGATATGATACCTGACCTACCACTACTAACAGTTAGAGATATGATACCTGACCTACCACTACTAACAGTTAGAGATATGATACCTGACCTACCACTACTAATAGTTAGAAATATTATACATGACCTACCACTACTAACAGTTAGAGATATGATACCTGACCTACCACTACTAACAGTTAGAGATATGATACCTGACCTACCACTACTAACAGTTAGAGATATGATACCTGACCTACCACTACTAATAGTTAGAAATATGATACATGACCTACCACTACTAATAGTTAGAAATATGATACCTGACCTACCACTACTAATAGTTAGAAATATGATACATGACCTACCACTACTAATAGTTAGAAATATGATACATGACCTACCACTACTAATAGTTAGAAATATGATACCTGACCTACCACTACTAATAGTTAGAAATATGATACATGACCTACCATCACTAACAGTTAGAAATATGATACATGACCTACCACTACTAATAGTTAGAAATATGATACATGACCTACCACTACTAACAGTTAAAGATATGATACCTGACCTACCATCACTAACAGTTAGAAATATGATACCTGACCTACCACTACTAATAGTTAGAGATATGATACCTGACCTACCACTACTAACAGTTAGAGATATGATACCTGACCTTCCACTACTAATAGTTAGAGATATGATACCTGACCTACCACTACTAACAGTTAGAAATATGATACCTGACCTACCATCACTAACAGTTAGAAATATGATACCTGACCTACCACTACTGACAGTTAGAAATATGATACCTGACCTACCACTACTAACAGTTAGAAATATGATACCTGACCTACCATCACTAACAGTTAGAGATATGATACCTGACCTACCACTACTAACAGTTAGAGATATGATACATGACCTACCACTACTAACAGTTAGAGATATGATACCTGACCTACCATCACTAACAGTTAGAGATATGATACCTGACCTACCACTACTAACAGTTAGAGATATGATACATGACCTACCACTACTAACAGTTAGAGATATGATACATGACCTACCACTACTGACAGTTAGAGATATGATACCTGACCTACCATCACTAACAGCTAGAGATATGATACATGACCTACCACTACTGACAATACTTTAGAGATACTTGCCCTTTGGCTACTACCCTTGAACACAGCCTCATAAAATCAATTATTCAGCAAATGTCCATTAATCTATCGCCTGCAGAAATATTAATCGCAAAAGGATGCTGACACGAGACGAGTAACAAATGTCATTTTAATCGATAGCTCAGTAATCCAGCATCATCGGTCCCGGTTTTTTTCTTGGCGTGACAGTACACATTGTAAACAACATGACATATTTCTGATATTTTTACTCAATATACATAGTTTCATTATCGTTTTTTAAGTTCTTTTTAATAAATTTCCTTTTAATTTTTGACATCATTTTTTCATGCTTTTAACATTACTACTACACCTGATTGATTAGTTGAGATTGAACTTTTATATATGAACGATAGAGCGCCCATCACCTGGAGCTCTTAATCAAAGGTGAAACAACAATTGTCACGTACTTAGAAATTCACGGACAAAGGGGCTTCCACTCCGTCACTGGAGAATGAGGTTCGTGCATTAAGATATTCGATGTTGTTTGTAAAGAATGGAATCCCTCAGCCTGTTAGTCCACATGCCACTCGTACGACAAGGCTACTTTGTCTTCTGTGCTGTATTTTTTTAATTGTTTTTTAACGTAAACAAGTAATTAAATAATCTTAAGAACACGGCTTGATTTATTCAGAGTCAGGGAACATTTCATAGATATGTAAATAAGAATCCCAGTAGATTATTGGCTGTGTTAATCCTCGAGTAGGATCCCGTTTAATATGTGGAGGTTCTGGACGAGGTGTCTTTTGATGAGTTTTCCAGCCTCTATGTCGTGTTTTTTTTTCATGAGTATTAAACTCCCCCTGATTACATTAAAATGACAATCGTGTCCTGGTATCTCCCGCTAGGATAGTAGGCACAGGTTAACAAGTGAAAGGATAGCCAAGGTCTTACAAGCTTACATCTCAAACTCCCTACAAAGGGCATATCGCTCCAAGATCCTGAAATCTTCAGTCGAAGTTCTAATTACAATCTGCCTATATATATAAATCTCCCCGAGAGATGTCTAAACTTTGGTATCAAAGAACGCGTCCGCTGGCTGTCACCGATAAGTTTAATTGTGTAACATGGGGTTATATGACATTCACTTTCAGGTATCTTATTCAGTCATTAACCACAGATTATTATGTGGACGAAAATATTTAATTATGAATTAAGAGTATGATTATTATTTTGAAGTAGAATTCATTCATTTTAATTATTTACTATTGCTCTTTAGGGACCTGAAATAGTTCAAAGTACTGTCAGAATTAGGGGAACCTGAAATAGTTCAAAGTACTGTCAGAATGAAGGGCACCTGAAATAGCTCAAAGTACTGTCAGATTAGGGGAACCTGAAATAGTCCAAAGTACTGTCAGAATTAGGGGAGCTTGAAATAGTTCAAAGTACTGTCAGAATAAGGGGAACCTGAAATAGTTCAAAGTACTGTCAGAATAAGGGGAACCTGAAATAGTTCAAAGTACTGTCAGAATTAGGGGCACCTGAAATAGCTCAAAGTACTGTCAGATTAGGGGAACCTGAAATAGTCCAAAGTACTGTCAGAATAAGGGGAGCCTGAAAACCTCAAAGTACTGTCAGAATTAGGGAACCTGAAAAAGCTCAAAGTACTGTCAGAATTGGAGGAACCTGAAACAGTTAAAAGTACTGTCAGAATAAGGGGAACCTGAAATAGCGCAAAGTACTGTCAGAATTAGGGGCACCCGAAATAGCTCAAAGTACTGTCAGATGAGGGGAACCTGAAATAGCTCAAAGTCCTGTCAGAATTAAGGGCACATCAAATAGTTCAAAACACTGTCAGAATTAGGGGAACCTGAAATAGCTTAAAGTACTGTCAGAATTAGGGGAACCTGAAAAAGCCCAAAGTACTGTCAGATAAGGGGAACCTGATATAGTCCAAAGTACTGTCAGAATTAGGGGCACCCGAAATAGTTCAAAGTACTGTCAGAATTAAGGGCACATGAAATAGTTCAAAGTACTGTCAGAATTAAGGGCACATGAAATAGCTCAAAGTACTGTCAGAATTAGAGGAACCTGAAATAGTTCAAAGTACTGTCAGAATTAGGGGCACCTGAAATAGCTCAAAGTACTGTCAGAATTAGATGAACCTGAAATAGTTCAAAAACCTGTCAGAATTAGAGGAACCTGAAATAGCTCAAAGTACTGTCAGAATGAGGGGAACCTGAAATAGCTCAAAGTACTGTCAGAATAAGGGAAACCTAAAATAGTTCAAAGTACTGTCAGAATTAGATGAACCTGAAATAGTTCAAAAACCTGTCAGAATTAGAGGAACCTGAAATAGCTCAAAGTACTGTCAGAATTAGGGGAACCTGAAATAGCTCAAAGTACTGTCAGAATAAGGGGAACCTGAAATAGTTCAAAGTACTGTCAGAATAAGGGGAACCTGAAATAGTTCAAAGTACTGTCAGGATAAGGGGAACCTGAAATAGTTCAAAGTACTGTCAGAATAAGGGGAACCTGAAATAGTTCAAAGTACTGTCAGAATTAGGGGCACCTGAAATAGCTCAAAGTACTGTCAGATTAGGGGAACCTGAAATAGTCCAAAGTACTGTCAGAATAACGGGAGCCTGAAATAGTTCAAAGTACTGTCAGAATTAGGGGAGCCTGAAAACCTCAAAGTACTGTCAGAATTAGGGAACCTGAAAAAGCTCAAAGTACTGTCAGAATTGGAGGAACCTGAAACAGTTAAAAGTACTGTCAGAATAAGGGGAACCTGAAATAGCTCAAAGTACTGTCAGAATTAGGGGCACCTGAAATAGCTCAAAGTACTGTCAGATTAGGGGAACCTGAAATAGTTCAAAGTACTGTCAGAATTAAGGGCACATCAAATAGTTCAAAACACTGTCAGAATTAGGGGAACCTGAAAACCTCAAAGTACTGTCAGAAATAGGGGAACCTGAAATAGCACAAAGTACTGTCAGAAATAGGGGAACCTGAAATAGCACAAAGTACTGTCAGAATTAGGGGAACCTGAAATAGTTCAAAGTACTGTCAGAATTAAGGGCACATGAAATAGTTCAAAGTACTGTCAGAATTAAGGGCACATGAAATAGCTCAAAGTACTGTCAGAATTAGGGGCACCTGAAATAGCTCAAAGTACTGTCAGAATTAGGGGAACCTGAAATAACTCAAAGAATTGTCAGAATTAGAGGAACCTGAAATAGTTCAAAGTACTGTCAGAATTAGGAGAACCTGAAATAGCTCAAAGTACTGTCAGAATAAGGGAAACCTAAAATAGTTCAAAGTACTGTCAGAATTAGATGAACCTGAAATAGTTCAAAGTACTGTCAGAATTAGGAGAACCTGAAAGAGCTCAAAGTACTGTCAGAATAAGGGAAACCTAAAATAGTTCAAAGTACTGTCAGAATTAGGGGAACCTGAAATATTTCAAAGTACTGTCAGAATTAGGGGAACATGAAACATTTCAAAGTACTGTCAGAATTAGGGGAACCTGAAATAGCTCAAAGTACTGTCAGAATTAGGGGAACCTGAAATAGCTCAAAGTACTGTCAGAATTAGGGGAACCTGAAATAGTTCAAAGTACTGTCAGAATTAGGGGCACCTGAAATAGCTCAAAGTACTGTCAGAATTAGATGAACCTGAAATAGTTCAAAAACCTGTCAGAATTAGAGGAACCTGAAATAGCTCAAAGTACTGTCAGAATGAGGGGAACCTGAAATAGCTCAAAGTACTGTCAGAATAAGGGAAACCTAAAATATTTCAAAGTACTGTCAGAATTAGGGGAACATGAAACATTTCAAAGTACTGTCAGAATTAGGGAAACCTGAAATAGTCAAAAGTACTGTCAGAATTAAGGGCACATGAAATAGCTCAAAGTACTGTCAGAATTAGGGGAACCTGAAATAACTCAAAGTCCTGTCAGAATTAGGGGAACCTGAAATAGTCAAAAGTACTGTCAGAATTAAGGGCACATGAAATAGCTCAAAGTCCTGTCAGAATTAGGGGAACCTGAAATAGCTCAAAGTATTGTCAGAATTAGAGGAACCTGAAATAGCTCAAAGTACTGTCAGAATTAAGGGCACATGAAATAGCTCAAAGTACTGTCAGAATTAGGGGAACCTGAAATAGCTCAAAGTCCTGTCAGAATTAGGGGAACCTGAAATAGCTCAAAGTACTGTCAGAATGAGGGGAACCTGAAATAGCTCAAAGTACTGTCAGAATAAGGGAAACCTAAAATAGTTCAAAGTACTGTCAGAATTAGATGAACCTGAAATAGTTCAAAATACTGTCAGAATTAGAGGAACCTGAAATAGCTCAAAGTACTGTCAGAATTAGAGGAACCTGAAACAGTTAAAAGTACTGTCAGAATAAGGGGAACCTGAAATAGCTCAAAGTACTGTCAGAATGAGGGGAACCTGAAACAGTTAAAAGTACTGTCAGAATTAGGGAAACCTGAAATAGTTCAAAGTACTGTCAGAATTAGAGGAACCTGAAATAGCTCAAAGTACTGTCAGAATTAGGGGAACCTGAAATAGCTCAAAGTACTGTCAGAATTAAGGGCACATGAAATAGCTCAAAGTACTGCTAGAATTAGGGGAACCTGAAATAGCTCAAAGTACTGTCAGAAATAGAGGAACCTGAAATAGTTCAAAGTACTGTCAGAATGAGGAGAACCTGAAATAGCTCAAAGTACTGTCAGAATAAGGGAAACCTAAAATAGTTCAAAGTACTGTCAGAATTAGATGAACCTGAAATAGTTCAAAATACTGTCAGAATTAGAGGAACCTGAAATAGCTCAAAGTACTGTCAGAATAAGGGGAACCTGAAATAGCTCAAAGTATGTCAGAATGAGGGGAACCTGAAACAGTTAAAAGTACTGTCAGAATTAGGGAAACCTGAAATAGCTCAAAGTACTGTCAGAATTAGGAGAACCTGAAAGAGCTCAAAGTACTGTCAGAATAAGGGAAACCTAAAATAGTTCAAAGTACTGTCAGAATTAGATGAACCTGAAATAGTTCAAAAACCTGTCAGAATTAGAGGAACCTGAAATAGCTCAAAGTACTGTCAGAATGAGGGGAACCTGAAACAGTTAAAAGTACTGTCAGAATTAGGGAAACCTGAAATAGCTCAAAGTACTGTCAGAATTAGGAGAACCTGAAAGAGCTCAAAGTACTGTCAGAATAAGGGAAACCTGAAATAGTTCAAAGTACTGTCAGAATAAGGGGAACCTGAAATAGTTCAAAGTACTGTCAGAATTAGGGGCACCTGAAATAGCTCAAAGTACTGTCAGATTAGGGGAACCTGAAAAAGTCCAAAGTACTGTCAGAATAACGGGAGCCTGAAATAGTTCAAAGTACTGTCAGAATTAGGGGAGCCTGAAAACCTCAAAGTACTGTCAGAATTAGGGAACCTGAAAAAGCTCAAAGTACTGTCAGAATTGGAGGAACCTGAAACAGTTAAAAGTACTGTCAGAATAAGGGGAACCTGAAATAGCTCAAAGTACTGTCAGAATTAGGGGCACCTGAAATAGCTCAAAGTACTGTCAGATTAGGGGAACCTGAAATAGCTCAAAGTATGTCAGAATGAGGGGAACCTGAAACAGTTAAAAGTACTGTCAGAATTAGGGAAACCTGAAATAGCTCAAAGTACTGTCAGAATTAGGAGAACCTGAAAGAGCTCAAAGTACTGTCAGAATAAGGGAAACCTAAAATAGTTCAAAGTACTGTCAGAATTAGATGAACCTGAAATAGTTCAAAAACCTGTCAGAATTAGAGGAACCTGAAATAGCTCAAAGTACTGTCAGAATGAGGGGAACCTGAAACAGTTAAAAGTACTGTCAGAATTAGGGAAACCTGAAATAGCTCAAAGTACTGCCAGAATTAGGAGAACCTGAAAGAGCTCAAAGTACTGTCAGAATAAGGGAAACCTGAAATAGTTCAAAGTACTGTCAGAATAAGGGGAACCTGAAATAGTTCAAAGTACTGTCAGAATTAGGGGCACCTGAAATAGCTCAAAGTACTGTCAGATTAGGGGAACCTGAAAAAGTCCAAAGTACTGTCAGAATAACGGGAGCCTGAAATAGTTCAAAGTACTGTCAGAATTAGGGGAGCCTGAAAACCTCAAAGTACTGTCAGAATTAGGGAACCTGAAAAAGCTCAAAGTACTGTCAGAATTGGAGGAACCTGAAACAGTTAAAAGTACTGTCAGAATAAGGGGAACCTGAAATAGCTCAAAGTACTGTCAGAATTAGGGGCACCTGAAATAGCTCAAAGTACTGTCAGATTAGGGGAACCTGAAATAGCTCAAAGTACTGTCAGAATTAAGGGCACATCAAATAGTTCAAAACACTGTCAGAATTAGGGGAACCTGAAATAGCTTAAAGTACTGTCAGATTAGGGGAACCTGATATAGTCCAAAGTACTGTCAGAATTAGGGGCACCCGAAATAGTTCAAAGTACTGTCAGAATTAAGGGCACATGAAATAGTTCAAAGTACTGTCAGAATTAGGGGCACCTGAAATAGCTCAAAGTACTGTCAGAGTTAGGGGATCCTGAAATAGCTCAAAGAATTGTCAGAATTAGAGGAACCTGAAATAGTTCAAAGTACTGTCAGAATTAGGAGAACCTGAAATAGCTCAAAGTACTGTCAGAATAAGGGAAACCTAAAATAGTTCAAAGTACTGTCAGAATTAGGGGAACCTGAAATATTTCAAAGTACTGTCAGAATTAGGAGAACCTGAAATAGCTCAAAGTACTGTCAGAATAAGGGAAACCTAAAATAGTTCAAAGTACTGTCAGAATTAGGGGAACCTGAAATATTTCAAAGTACTGTCAGAATTAGGGGAACATGAAACATTTCAAAGTACTGTCAGAATTAGGGGAACCTGAAATAGCTCAAAGTACTGTCAGAATTAGGGGAACCTGAAATAGCTCAAAGTCCTGTCAGAATTAGGGGAACCTGAAATAGCTCAAAGTACTGTCAGAAATAGGGGAACCTGAAATAGCTCAAAGTACTGTCAGAATTAGGGGAACCTGAAAACCTCAAAGTACTGTCAGAATTAGGGGAACCTGAAATAGTTCAAAATACTGTCAGAATTAGAGGAACCTGAAATAGCTCAAAGTACTGTCAGAATTAGAGGAACCTGAAATAGCTCAAAGTACTGTCAGAATTGGAGAAACCTGAAATAGCTCAAAGTACTGTCAGAATTAGGGGAACCTGAAAACCTCAAAGTACTGTCAGAAAAAGGGGAACCTGAAATAGCACAAAGTACTGTCAGAATTAGGGGAACCTGAAAACCTCAAAGTACTGTCAGAAATAGGGGAACCTGAAATAGCACAAAGTACTGTCAGAATTAGGGGAACCTGAAAACCTCAAAGTACTGTCAGAATTAGGGGAACCTGAAATAGTTCAAAGTACTGTCAGAAATAGAGGAACTTGAAATAGTTCAAAATACTGTCAGAATTAGAGGAACCTGAAACAGTTAAAAGTACTGTCAGAATAAGGGGAACCTGAAATAGCTCAAAGTACTGTCAGAATGAGGGGAACCTGAAACAGTTAAAAGTACTGTCAGAATTAGGGAAACCTGAAATAGCTCAAAGTACTGTCAGAATTAGGAGAACCTGAAAGAGCTCAAAGTACTGTCAGAATAAGGGAAACCTAAAATTGTTCAAAGTACTGTCGGAATTAGGGGAACATGAAACATTTCAAAGTACTGTCAGAATTAGGGGAACCTGAAATAGCTCAAAGTTCTGTCAGAATTAGGGGAACCTGAAATAGCTCAAAGTCCTGTCAGAATTAGGGGAACCTGAAATAGTCAAAAGTACTGTCAGAATTAAGGGCACATGAAATAGCTCAAAGTCCTGTCAGAATTAGGGGAACCTGAAATAGCTCAAAGTATTGTCAGAATTAGAGGAACCTGAAATAGCTCAAAGTACTGTCAGAATTAGGGGAACCTGAAATAGCTCAAAGTACTGTCAGAATTAAGGGCACATGAAATAGCTCAAAGTACTGTCAGAATTAGGGGAACCTGAAATAGCTCAAAGTACTGCTAGAATTAGGGGAACCTGAAATAGCTCAAAGTACTGTCAGAAATAGAGGAACTTGAAATAGTTCAAAGTACTGTCAGAATGAGGGGAACCTGAAATAGCTCAAAGTACTGTCAGAATAAGGGAAACCTAAAATAGTTCAAAGTACTGTCAGAATTAGATGAACCTGAAATAGTTCAAAATACTGTCAGAATTAGAGGAACCTGAAATAGCTCAAAGTACTGTCAGAATTAGAGGAACCTGAAATAGCTCAAAGTACTGTCAGAATTGGAGAAACCTGAAACAGTTAAAAGTACTGTCAGAATAAGGGGAACCTGAAATAGCTCAAAGTACTGTCAGAATGAGGGGAACCTGAAACAGTTAAAAGTACTGTCAGAATTAGGGAAACCTGAAATAGCTCAAAGTACTGTCAGAATTAGGGGAACCTGAAATAGCACAAAGTACTGTCAGAATTAGGGGAACCTGAAAACCTTAAAGTACTGTCAGAAATAGGGGAACCTGAAATAGCACAAAGTACTGTCAGAAATAGGGGAACCTGAAATAGCACAAAGTACTGTCAGAATTAGGGGAACCTGAAAACCTCAAAGTACTGTCAGAATTAGGGGAACCTGAAAACCTCAAAGTACTGTCAGAATTAGGGGAACCTGAAATAGTTCAAAGTACTGTCAGAAATAGAGGAACTTGAAATAGTTCAAAATACTGTCAGAATTAGAGGAACCTGAAATAGCTCAAAGTACTGTCAGAATTAGAGGAACCTGAAATAGCTCAAAGTACTGTCAGAATTGGAGAAACCTGAAATAGCTCAAAGTACTGTCAGAATTAGGGGAACCTGAAAACCTCAAAGTACTGTCAGAAAAAGGGGAACCTGAAATAGCACAAAGTACTGTCAGAATTAGGGGAACCTGAAAACCTCAAAGTACTGTCAGAAATAGGGGAACCTGAAATAGCACAAAGTACTGTCAGAATTAGGGGAACCTGAAAACCTCAAAGTACTGTCAGAATTAGGGGAACCTGAAATAGTTCAAAGTACTGTCAGAAATAGAGGAACTTGAAATAGTTCAAAATACTGTCAGAATAAGGGGAACCTGAAATAGCTCAAAGTACTGTCAGAATGAGGGGAACCTGAAACAGTTAAAAGTACTGTCAGAATTAGGGAAACCTGAAATAGCTCAAAGTACTGTCAGAATTAGGAGAACCTGAAAGAGCTCAAAGTACTGTCAGAATAAGGGAAACCTAAAATAGTTCAAAGTACTGTCGGAATTAGGGGAACATGAAACATTTCAAAGTACTGTCAGAATTAGGGGAACCTGAAATAGCTCAAAGTACTGTCAGAATTAGGGGAACCTGAAATAGCTCAAAGTCCTGTCAGAATTAGGGGAACCTGAAATATTCAAAAGAACTGTCAGAATTAAGGGCACATGAAATAGCTCAAAGTCCTGTCAGAATTAGGGGAACCTGAAATAGCTCAAAGTATTGTCACAATTAGAGGAACCTGAAATAGCTCAAAGTACTGTCAGAATTAGGGGAACCTGAAATAGTCAAAAGTACTGTCAGAATTAAGGGCACATGAAATAGCTCAAAGTACTGTCAGAAATAGGGGAACCTGAAATAGCTCAAAGTACTGTCAGAATTAGAGGAACCTGAAATAGCTCAAAGTATTGTCAGAATTAGGGGAACCTGAAATAGCTCAAAGTACTGCTGGAATTAGGGGAACCTGAAATAGCTCAAAGTACTGTCAGAAATAGAGGAACTTGAAATAGTTCAAAGTACTGTCAGAATGAGGGGAACCTGAAATAGCTCAAAGTACTGTCAGAATAAGGGAAACCTAAAATAGTTCAAAGTACTGTCAGAATTAGATGAACCTGAAATAGTTCAAAAACCTGTCAGAATTAGAGGAACCTGAAATAGCTCAAAGTACTGTCAGAATTAGGGGAACCTGAAATAGCTCAAAGTACTGTCAGAATAAGGGGAACCTGAAATAGTTCAAAGTACTGTCAGAATAAGGGGAACCTGAAATAGTTCAAAGTACTGTCAGAATAAGGGGAACCTGAAATAGTTCAAAGTACTGTCAGAATAAGGGGAACCTGAAATAGTTCAAAGTACTGTCAGAATTAGGGGCACCTGAAATAGCTCAAAGTACTGTCAGATTAGGGGAACCTGAAATAGTCCAAAGTACTTTCAGAATAACGGGAGCCTGAAATAGTTCAAAGTACTGTCAGAATTAGGGGAGCCTGAAAACCTCAAAGTACTGTCAGAATTAGGGAACCTGAAAAAGCTCAAAGTACTGTCAGAATTGGAGGAACCTGAAACAGTTAAAAGTACTGTCAGAATAAGGGGAACCTGAAATAGCTCAAAGTACTGTCAGAATTAGGGGCACCTGAAATAGCTCAAAGTACTGTCAGATTAGGGGAACCTGAAATAGCTCAAAGTACTGTCAGAATTAAGGGCACATCAAATAGTTCAAAACACTGTCAGAATTAGGGGAACCTGAAATAGCTTAAAGTACTGTCAGATTAGGGGAACCTGATATAGTCCAAAGTACTGTCAGAATTAGGGGCACCCGAAATAGTTCAAAGTACTGTCAGAATTAAGGGCACATGAAATAGTTCAAAGTACTGTCAGAATTAAGGGTACATGAAATAGCTCAAAGTACTGTCAGAATTAGGGGCACCTGAAATAGCTCAAAGTACTGTCAGAATTAGGGGATCCTGAAATAGCTCAAAGAATTGTCAGAATTAGAGGAACCTGAAATAGTTCAAAGTACTGTCAGAATTAGGAGAACCTGAAATAGCTCAAAGTACTGTCAGAATAAGGGAAACCTAAAATAGTTCAAAGTACTGTCAGAATTAGATGAACCTGAAATAGTTCAAAGTACTGTCAGAATTAGGAGAACCTGAAAGAGCTCAAAGTACTGTCAGAATAAGGGAAACCTGAAAACCTCAAAGTACTGTCAGAAATAGGGGAACCTGAAAGAGCACAAAGTACTGTCAGAATTAGGGGAACCTGAAAACCTCAAAGTACTGTCAGAATTAGGGGAACCTGAAATAGTTCAAAGTACTGTCAGAAATAGAGGAACTTGAAATAGTTCAAAATACTGTCAGAATTAGAGGAACCTGAAACAGTTAAAAGTACTGTCAGAATAAGGGGAACCTGAAATAGCTCAAAGTACTGTCAGAATGAGGGGAACCTGAAACAGTTAAAAGTACTGTCAGAATTAGGGAAACCTGAAATAGCTCAAAGTACTGTCAGAATTAGGAGAACCTGAAAGAGCTCAAAGTACTGTCAGAATAAGGGAAACCTAAAATAGTTCAAAGTACTGTCGGAATTAGGGGAACATGAAACATTTCAAAGTACTGTCAGAATTAGGGGAACCTGAAATAGCTCAAAGTACTGTCAGAATTAGGGGAACCTGAAATAGCTCAAAGTCCTGTCAGAATTAGGGGAACCTGAAATAGTCAAAAGAACTGTCAGAATTAAGGGCACATGAAATAGCTCAAAGTCCTGTCAGAATTAGGGGAACCTGAAATAGCTCAAAGTATTGTCACAATTAGAGGAACCTGAAATAGCTCAAAGTACTGTCAGAATTAGGGGAACCTGAAATAGTCAAAAGTACTGTCAGAATTAAGGGCACATGAAATAGCTCAAAGTACTGTCAGAAATAGGGGAACCTGAAATAGCTCAAAGTACTGTCAGAATTAGAGGAACCTGAAATAGCTCAAAGTATTGTCAGAATTAGGGGAACCTGAAATAGCTCAAAGTACTGCTGGAATTAGGGGAACCTGAAATAGCTCAAAGTACTGTCAGAAATAGAGGAACTTGAAATAGTTCAAAGTACTGTCAGAATGAGGGGAACCTGAAATAGCTCAAAGTACTGTCAGAATAAGGGAAACCTAAAATAGTTCAAAGTACTGTCAGAATTAGATGAACCTGAAATAGTTCAAAAACCTGTCAGAATTAGAGGAACCTGAAATAGCTCAAAGTACTGTCAGAATTAGGGGAACCTGAAATAGCTCAAAGTACTGTCAGAATAAGGGGAACCTGAAATAGTTCAAAGTACTGTCAGAATAAGGGGAACCTGAAATAGTTCAAAGTACTGTCAGAATAAGGGGAACCTGAAATAGTTCAAAGTACTGTCAGAATAAGGGGAACCTGAAATAGTTCAAAGTACTGTCAGAATTAGGGGCACCTGAAATAGCTCAAAGTACTGTCAGATTAGGGGAACCTGAAATAGTCCAAAGTACTTTCAGAATAACGGGAGCCTGAAATAGTTCAAAGTACTGTCAGATTTAGGGGAGCCTGAAAACCTCAAAGTACTGTCAGAATTAGGGAACCTGAAAAAGCTCAAAGTACTGTCAGAATTGGAGGAACCTGAAACAGTTAAAAGTACTGTCAGAATAAGGGGAACCTGAAATAGCTCAAAGTACTGTCAGAATTAGGGGCACCTGAAATAGCTCAAAGTACTGTCAGATTAGGGGAACCTGAAATAGCTCAAAGTACTCTCAGAATTAAGGGCACATCAAATAGTTCAAAACACTGTCAGAATTAGGGGAACCTGAAATAGCTTAAAGTACTGTCAGATTAGGGGAACCTGATATAGTCCAAAGTACTGTCAGAATTAGGGGCACCCGAAATAGTTCAAAGTACTGTCAGAATTAAGGGCACATGAAATAGTTCAAAGTACTGTCAGAATTAAGGGTACATGAAATAGCTCAAAGTACTGTCAGAATTAGGGGCACCTGAAATAGCTCAAAGTACTGTAAGAATTAGGGGATCCTGAAATAGCTCAAAGAATTGTCAGAATTAGAGGAACCTGAAATAGTTCAAAGTACTGTCAGAATTAGGAGAACCTGAAATAGCTCAAAGTACTGTCAGAATAAGGGAAACCTAAAATAGTTCAAAGTACTGTCAGAATTAGATGAACCTGAAATAGTTCAAAGTACTGTCAGAATTAGGAGAACCTGAAAGAGCTCAAAGTACTGTCAGAATAAGGGAAACCTAAAATAGTTCAAAGTACTGTCAGAATTAGGGGAACCTGAAATATTTCAAAGTACTGTCAGAATTAGGGGAACATGAAACATTTCAAAGTACTGTCAGAATTAGGGGAACCTGAAATAGCTCAAAGTACTGTCAGAATTAGGGGAACCTGAAATAGCTCAAAGTACTGTCAGAACTAGGGGAACCTGAAATAGTCAAAAGTACTGTCAGAATTAAGGGCACATGAAATAGCTCAAAGTACTGTCAGAATTAGGGGAACCTGAAATAGCTCAAAGTCCTGTCAGAATTAGGGGAACCTGAAATAGTCAAAAGTACTGTCAGAATTAAGGGCACATGAAATAGCTCAAAGTCCTGTCAGAATTAGGGGAACCTGAAATAGCTCAAAGTATTGTCAGAATTAGAGGAACCTGAAATAGCTCAAAGTACTGTCAGAATTAGGGGAACCTGAAATAGCTCAAAGTACTGTCAGAATTAAGGGCACATGAAATAGCTCAAAGTACTGTCAGAATTAGGGGATCCTGAAATAGCTCAAAGTACTGCTAGAATTAGGGGAACCTGAAATAGCTCAAAGTACTGTCAGAAATAGAGGAACCTGATAGTTCAAAGTACTGTCAGAATGAGGGGAACCTGAAATAGCTCAAAGTACTGTCAGAATAAGGGAAACCTAAAATAGTTCAAAGTACTGTCAGAATTAGATGAACCTGAAATAGTTCAAAATACTGTCAGAATTAGAGGAACCTGAAATAGCTCAAAGTACTGTCAGAATTGGAGAAACCTGAAACAGTTAAAAGTACTGTCAGAATAAGGGGAACCTGAAATAGCTCAAAGTACTGTCAGAATGAGGGGAACCTGAAACAGTTAAAAGTACTGTCAGAATTAGGGAAACCTGAAATAGCTCAAAGTACTGTCAGAATTAGGGGAACCTGAAAACCTCAAAGTACTGTCAGAAAAATGGGAACCTGAAATAGCACAAAGTACTGTCAGAATTAGGGGAACCTGAAAACCTCAAAGTACTGTCAGAAATAGGGGAACCTGAAATAGCACAAAGTACTGTCAGAAATAGGGGAACCTGAAATAGCACAAAGTACTGTCAGAATTAGGGGAACCTGAAAACCTCAAAGTACTGTCAGAATTAGGGGAACCTGAAATAGTTCAAAGTACTGTCAGAATTAGATGAACCTGAAATAGTTCAAAAACCTGTCAGAATTAGAGGAACCTGAAATAGCTCAAAGTACTGTCAGAATTAGGGGAACCTGAAATAGCTCAAAGTACTGTCAGAATAAGGGGAACCTGAAATAGTTCAAAGTACTGTCAGAATAAGGGGAACCTGAAATAGTTCAAAGTACTGTCAGAATAAGGGGAACCTGAAATAGTTCAAAGTACTGTCAGAATAAGGGGAACCTGAAATAGTTCAAAGTACTGTCAGAATTAGGGGCACCTGAAATAGCTCAAAGTACTGTCAGATTAGGGGAACCTGAAATAGTCCAAAGTACTTTCAGAATAACGGGAGCCTGAAATAGTTCAAAGTACTGTCAGATTTAGGGGAGCCTGAAAACCTCAAAGTACTGTCAGAATTAGGGAACCTGAAAAAGCTCAAAGTACTGTCAGAATTGGAGGAACCTGAAACAGTTAAAAGTACTGTCAGAATAAGGGGAACCTGAAATAGCTCAAAGTACTGTCAGAATTAGGGGCACCTGAAATAGCTCAAAGTACTGTCAGATTAGGGGAACCTGAAATAGCTCAAAGTACTCTCAGAATTAAGGGCACATCAAATAGTTCAAAACACTGTCAGAATTAGGGGAACCTGAAATAGCTTAAAGTACTGTCAGATTAGGGGAACCTGATATAGTCCAAAGTACTGTCAGAATTAGGGGCACCCGAAATAGTTCAAAGTACTGTCAGAATTAAGGGCACATGAAATAGTTCAAAGTACTGTCAGAATTAAGGGTACATGAAATAGCTCAAAGTACTGTCAGAATTAGGGGCACCTGAAATAGCTCAAAGTACTGTAAGAATTAGGGGATCCTGAAATAGCTCAAAGAATTGTCAGAATTAGAGGAACCTGAAATAGTTCAAAGTACTGTCAGAATTAGGAGAACCTGAAATAGCTCAAAGTACTGTCAGAATAAGGGAAACCTAAAATAGTTCAAAGTACTGTCAGAATTAGATGAACCTGAAATAGTTCAAAGTACTGTCAGAATTAGGAGAACCTGAAAGAGCTCAAAGTACTGTCAGAATAAGGGAAACCTAAAATAGTTCAAAGTACTGTCAGAATTAGGGGAACCTGAAATATTTCAAAGTACTGTCAGAATTAGGGGAACATGAAACATTTCAAAGTACTGTCAGAATTAGGGGAACCTGAAATAGCTCAAAGTACTGTCAGAATTAGGGGAACCTGAAATAGCTCAAAGTACTGTCAGAACTAGGGGAACCTGAAATAGTCAAAAGTACTGTCAGAATTAAGGGCACATGAAATAGCTCAAAGTACTGTCAGAATTAGGGGAACCTGAAATAGCTCAAAGTCCTGTCAGAATTAGGGGAACCTGAAATAGTCAAAAGTACTGTCAGAATTAAGGGCACATGAAATAGCTCAAAGTCCTGTCAGAATTAGGGGAACCTGAAATAGCTCAAAGTATTGTCAGAATTAGAGGAACCTGAAATAGCTCAAAGTACTGTCAGAATTAGGGGAACCTGAAATAGCTCAAAGTACTGTCAGAATTAAGGGCACATGAAATAGCTCAAAGTACTGTCAGAATTAGGGGATCCTGAAATAGCTCAAAGTACTGCTAGAATTAGGGGAACCTGAAATAGCTCAAAGTACTGTCAGAAATAGAGGAACCTGATAGTTCAAAGTACTGTCAGAATGAGGGGAACCTGAAATAGCTCAAAGTACTGTCAGAATAAGGGAAACCTAAAATAGTTCAAAGTACTGTCAGAATTAGATGAACCTGAAATAGTTCAAAATACTGTCAGAATTAGAGGAACCTGAAATAGCTCAAAGTACTGTCAGAATTGGAGAAACCTGAAACAGTTAAAAGTACTGTCAGAATAAGGGGAACCTGAAATAGCTCAAAGTACTGTCAGAATGAGGGGAACCTGAAACAGTTAAAAGTACTGTCAGAATTAGGGAAACCTGAAATAGCTCAAAGTACTGTCAGAATTAGGGGAACCTGAAAACCTCAAAGTACTGTCAGAAAAATGGGAACCTGAAATAGCACAAAGTACTGTCAGAATTAGGGGAACCTGAAAACCTCAAAGTACTGTCAGAAATAGGGGAACCTGAAATAGCACAAAGTACTGTCAGAAATAGGGGAACCTGAAATAGCACAAAGTACTGTCAGAATTAGGGGAACCTGAAAACCTCAAAGTACTGTCAGAATTAGGGGAACCTGAAATAGTTCAAAGTACTGTCAGAATTAGGGGAACCTGAAATAGCTAAAAGTCCTGTCAGAAATAAGGGAACCTGAAATAGCTCAAAGTACTGTCAGAAATAGGGAAACCTGAAATAGCTCAAAGTACTGTCAGAATTAGGGGAGCCTGAAATAGCTCAAAGTCCTGTCAGTATAAGGGAAACCTAAAATAGTTCAAAGTACTGTCGGAATTAGATGAACCTGAAATAGTTCAAAGTACTGTCAGAATTAGGAGAACCTGAAAGAGCTCAAAGTACTGTCAGAATAAGGGAAACCTAAAATAGTTCAAAGTACTGTCATAATTAGGGGAACCTGAAATATTTCAAAGTACTGTCAGAATTAGGGGAACATGAAACATTTCAAAGTACTGTCAGAATTAGGGGAACCTGAAATAGCTCAAAGTCCTGTCAGAATTAGGGGAACCTGAAAACCTCAAAGTCCTGTGAGAATTAGGAGAACCTGAAATAGCTCAAAGTATTGTCAGAATTAGAGGAACCTGAAATAGCTCAAAGTACTGTCAGAATTAGGGGAACCTGAAATAGTCAAAAGTACTGTCAGAATTAAGGGCACATGAAATAGCTCAAAGTACTGTCAGAATTAGGGGAACCTGAAATAGCTCAAAGTACTGCTAGAATTAGGGGAACCTGAAATAGCTCAAAGTCCTGTCAGAATTAGGGGAACCTGAAATAGTTCAAAGTACTGTCAGAATAAGGGAAACCTAAAATAGTTCAAAGTACTGTCAGAATTAGATGAACCTGAAATAGTTCAAAATACTGTCAGAATTAGAGGAACCTGAAATAGTTCAAAGTACTGTCAGAATTAGGGGAACCTGAAAACCTCAAAGTACTGTCAGAAAAAGGGGAACCTGAAATAGCACAAAGTACTGTCAGAATTAGGGGAACCTGAAAACCTCAAAGTACTGTCAGAAATAGGGGAACCTGAAATAGCACAAAGTACTGTCAGAAATAGGGGAACCTGAAATAGCACAAAGTACTGTCAGAATTAGGGGAACCTGAAAACCTCAAAGTACTGTCAGAATTAGAGGAACCAGAAATAGCTCAAAGTACTGTCAGAATAGGAGGAACCTGAAAAAAAAGTTAAAAGTACTGTCAGAAATAGGGGAACCTGAAAACCTCAAAGTACTGTCAGAATTAGGGGAACCTGAAATAGCTCAAAGTACTGTCAGAATTGGAGGAACCTGAAACAGTTTAAAGTACTGTCAGAATTAGGGGAACCTGAAAACCTCAAAGTACTGTCAGAATTAGAGGAACCTGAAATAGCTCAAAGTACTGTCAGAAATAGGGAAACCTGAAATAGCTCAAAGTACTGTCAGAATTAGGGGAACCTGAAATAGCTCAAAGTACTGTCAGAATTAGGGAAACCTGAAATAGCTCAAAGTACTGTCAGAATTAGGGGAACCTGAAATAGCTCAAAGTACTGTCAGAATTAGGGGAACCTGAAATAGCTCAAAGTACTGTCAGAAATAGGGAAACCTGAAATAGCTCAAAGTACTGTCAGAATTAGGGGAACCTGAAATAGCTCAAAGTACTGTCAGAATTAGGGGAACCTGAAATAGCTCAAAGTCCTGTCAGAAATAAGGGAACCTGAAATAGCTCAAAGTACTGTCAGAAATAGGGAAACCTGAAATAGCTCAAAGTACTGTCAAAATTAGGGGAACCTGAAATAGCTCAAAGTACTGTCAGAAATAAGGGAACCTGAAATAGTTCAAAGTACTGTCAGAAATAGGGGAACATGAAATAGCTCAAAGTACTGTCAGAAATAAGGGAACCTGAAATAGCTCAAAGTACTGTCAGAATTAGGGGAGCCTGAAATAGCTCAAAGTCCTGTCAGAATTAGGGGAACCTGAAATAGCTCAAAGTCCTGTCAGAATGAGGGGAACCTGAAATAGCTCAAAGTCCTGTCAGAAATAGGGGAACCTGAAATAGCTCAAAGTACTGTCAGAATTAGGGGAACCTGAAAACCTCAAAGTCCTGTCAGAATTAGGGGAACCTGAAATAGCTCAAAGTACTGTCAGAATTAGGGGAACCTGAAAACCTCAAAGTCCTGTCAGAATTAGGGGAACCTGAAAACCTCAAAGTCCTGTCAGAATTAGGGGAACCTGAAAACCTCAAAGTCCTGTCAGAATTAGGGGAACCTGAAAACCTCAAAGTCCTGTCAGAATTAGGGGAACCTGAAAACCTCAAAGTCCTGTCAGAATTAGGGGAACCTGAAATAGCTCAAAGTCCTGTCAGAATTAGGGGAACCTGAAAACCTCAAAGTCCTGTCAGAATTAGGGGAACCTGAAAACCTCAAAGTCCTGTCAGAATTAGGGGAACCTGAAAACCTCAAAGTCCTGTCAGAATTAGGGGAACCTGAAAACCTCAAAGTACTGTCAGAATTACCGACACATGACAAGGTTGAGATATTTATGTGGCTTGTTGTCGCCAAAATATTGAAAGGGTGACAATTTCGTTATGTTTGGGTAAGAGAGGGTATAATGACCCCCCCCCCTCCTTACTCAGATAATGTAATATCACCCAATAGCTACAATCGTATCACCACTGAAAACCAAGGGCTAAGTGATGGTACAATATATATTGTAGAATTATCTAAGCGTTCAGAGAAATTGATGATAAAATTATCGGAGAATACCCAAGCATAAAAAAACATTGTCTGAGCATAAATATCGGAGAATACCCAAGCATAAAAAAAATTGTCTGAGCATAAAATATCGGAAAATACCCAAGCATAAAAAACATTGTCTGAGCATTAAGTATCGGAGAATACCCAAGCATAAAAAACATAGTCTGAGAAAAAATCGATTAAATTACAATGTACACAATTTCTTCATGTCAATTTCAGGTCAAGATTTTTTCAGGTCAAATTGACCTGAAGACATTTTGCCTGTGTAGTGGCAAACTATGAACAATAAAAACATTTTCACGGAAACCCTTCAGCAAGTTCATGATGACAGACCAGGCCTCCCGGAAGGGTAAGCGGCTTCTGCTTCGTCATCGACGACACACCGAAGAAAATGGATATCTTTTTTTCAATATTTAAAAGTAGTAATAATAATGAGCGTATTCAAAAATATCCACCTTCACACCATACAAGGGTACCGAATATATATTGTAGAATTCTTTCTTAGATCTTTGTTCGGAGAATTATTATAATTATTTGCTTAACGGCCTATGAACACAGGAAAAGTCATTAGGGCCAAAACATGTTATAAATCGAAACTGAAAATGAAGAAGCGAAAAGAAAAATGTAAACATATGTATTTAAAAAATGGCTTGATGAATTATTTCTTTGGAACAAACTAACAAATTAAATATTTCAAAATTGTACAGACAATTATTGTTTCGAACAGAGATTTGTTGCATGTTATGTTTTGAAAGATTGTTTTCGGGTCGACTGAAGGTCAACGCAATCCAACAAGAAGTGTTTTACTGTATATGGTTCCTGGCATGCTGTACATTGAGGTTGGTCCTCTTTCTCCAACAAATAACGATGTGTAACGCATGAAAGGTTTGGTCTAATGCATTTATAGAGTTCTCTACTTAGATATATATATGTCCGGGGAAAGTGATGGTCCGATATGTTAAGAAGATGTTCTTTCTTTAGACAGTATTCGGGAGAAGTGATGATCCGATGTATTATGTAAATTTTTTTTCTTTAAATTGTGTCCGGAGAAAATGATGGTCAAAAGGGTTTTGCAAAAAAAAAAATCTTTTACAGTGGATTAAGTTCGTGGAAAGTGTTGATCCGATGTTTCAGATTGTATTCGGAAAAGTGATGGTCCGATATGTTTTATAGAATTCTCTCTTTAGATTGTATTCGGGGATAGTGATGGTCCGATATATTTTGTAGAATTCTCTCTTCAGATTGTATTCGGGGAACTGATGGTCCGATATGTTCTATCGAATTCTCTCTTTAGATTGTATTCGGGGAAAGTGATGTTCCGATATATTTTGTAGAATTCTCTATTTAGATTGTATCTAGGGAAAGTGATGTTCCGATAAATTTGATAGAATTCTCTCTTTAGATTGTATTCGGGGAAAGTAATGGTCCAATATATTTTATAGAATTATGTTTTGTAGAATTCTCTCTTTATATTGTATTCGGAGAAAGTGATGATCCGATATGTTTTGTGGAATTCTCGACCAAATCCTGATAATTTGGTCATGTCGGTACATCCTGACATCAAGCCACACGACAATTCGACAAGGACAACCATCTTTGCTAGCCTAGTCTGTCCCGCGTCAAACGAGAACTACCTTAAGTGTTCTACAATTGTAAACCAATCTTTGAATTTAATCAGTTGAAGGAGTTGTCACATCTTCTCTTGAAAATAAGAATAATAACCATGGGTAATCTAATTTAAAGATGAAACAAGAGAAAATAAAAAAATTCAATACAATGTGGAAACTTACAACACACCCTCTAGTACAATCTTCGTACTCGCCTCTCCAGCACCTTACATAGCAGACATACCAACCGTTGTCGTTTCGTTGTTCATCTTCGTTTTGGTTAAAACCCCCCGCAGTCAGAAATCGTGTGTTTGGGATCACGGGCAACTGTTCTAATCACACTAACTAGGTTATACTGGCGCTTTTGTTAGGTAGCAGCCGACGTCAATAAATCAGTTAAACATTGTACGAGACAGTTCACACTATTACTTACAGTTATTACAGATACATACACAGTACACGGTATTGAACATGAATTAACGATGTGTGTAAATAGGTGATCTTACGTATATTGATCATAACTACGGTGATGATTGACATGACATGTACTTGGTTCAAACCTAGCTACTCTGATATCGACCGACAAAGGTATAATGTTATAAGCGAGGTTCATCGCCTGTCCAATCAAATCTCGACCTGTCGTACCCTCAGGCGGGGTACGACGTCTTTGTTGATTACTTTTCTTTTTGCAAATTTACGATAAATAGCAACCGTCCGAGGAAATTACTTTTTGTTCAAATTACCCGCAGCAATTTCGAATTAAGGGTATATGGCGAAAATGGTCTGTTCCCTTTACAATGCTAGTTCTCCTGTTATCAAACAGAAGTGATTGTTACTTATGGGTGAGAAAGAAAAAAGTAAACTCGCCCTTCCAACACTTACAAATGTTACCACTAAAACGTACTGAAGGTGAACTAGGGATGAACTAGCACCCCCAATACTTACCACTAAAACGTACTGAAGGTGAACTGGAGATAAACTAGCTCCTTCAATACTTACCACTAAAACGTACTGAAGGTGAACTGGAGATAAACTAGACCCTCCAATGCTTACCACTAAAACGTACTGAAGGTGAACTGGAGATAAACTAGGTCCCCCAATACCTACCACTAAAACGTACTGAAGGTGAACTAGGGATGAACTAGCACCTCCAATACTTACCACTAAAACGTACTGAAGGTGAACTAGGGATGAACTAGCACCTCCAATACTTACCACTAAAACGTACTGAAGGTGAACTGGAGATAAACTAGACCCTCCAATACTTACCACTAAAACGTACTGAAGGTGAACTGGAGATAAAATAGGTCCCCCAATACTTACCACTAAAACGTACTGAAGGTGAACTAGGGATGAACTAGCACCTCCAATACTTACCACTAATACGTACTGAAGGTGAACTGGAGATAAACTAGCTCCTCCAATACTTACAGCTAAAACGTACTGAAGGTGAACTGGAGATAAACTAGCCCTCCAATACTTACCACTAAAACATACTGAATGTGAACTGGAGATAAACTAGCTCCTCCAATACTTACAGCTAAAACGTACTGAAGGTGAACTGGAGATAAACTAGCCCCTCCAATACTTACCACTAAAACGTACTGAAGGTGAACTGGACGTAAACTAGCCCTCCAATACTTACCACTAAAACATACTGAAGGTGAACTGGAAATAAACTAGCTCCTCCAATACTTACAGCTAAAACGTACTGAAGGTGAACTGGAGATAAACTAGACCCCCAATATTTACCACTAAAACGTACTGAAGGTGAACTGGAGATAAACTAGCCCCTCCAATACTTACAACTAAAACGTACTGAAGGTGAACTGGAGATAAACTAGACCCCCAATATTTACCACTAAAACGTACTGAAGGTGAACTGGAGATAAACTAGCTCCTCCAATACTTACCACTAAAACGTACTGAAGGTGAACTAGGGATAAACTAGCATCTCCAATACTTACCACTAAAACGTACTGAAGGTGAACTAGGGGTGAACTAGCACCTCCAACACTTACCACTAAAACGTACTGAAGGTGAACTGGAGGTAAACTATCTCCCTCAATACTTACCACTAAAACGTACTGAAGGTGAACTGGAGATAAACTAGCCCTCCAATACTTACAGCTAAAACGTACTGAAGGTGAACTGGAGATAAACTAGCCCCTCCAATACTTACCACTAAAACGTACTGAAGGTGAACTGGAGGTAAACTATCTCCCTCAATACTTACCACTAAAACATACTGAATGTGAACTGGAGATAAACTAGCTCCTCCAATACTTACAGCTAAAACGTACTGAAGGTGAACTGGAGATAAACTAGCCCCTCCAATACTTACCACTAAAACGTACTGAAGGTGAACTGGAGGTAAACTATCTCCCCCAATACTTACCACTAAAACGTACTGAAGGTGAACTAGGGATAAACTAGCATCTCCAATACTTACCACTAAAACGTACTGAAGGTGAACTAGGGGTGAACTAGCACCTCCAACACTTACCACTAAAACGTACTGAAGGTGAACTGGAGGTAAACTATCTCCCCCAATACTTACCACTAAAACGTACTGAAGGTGAACTAGGGATAAACTAGCATCTCCAATACTTACCACTAAAACGTACTGAAGGTGAACTAGGGGTGAACTAGCACCTCCAACACTTACCACTAAAACGTACTGAAGGTGAACTGGAGGTAAACTATCTCCCTCAATACTTACCACTAAAACGTACTGAAGGTGAACTGGAGATAAACTAGCCCCTCCAATACTTACAGCTAAAACGTACTGAAGGTGAACTGGAGGTAAACTATCTCCCTCAATACTTACCACTAAAACATACTGAATGTGAACTGGAGATAAACTAGCTCCTCCAATACTTACAGCTAAAACGTACTGAAGGTGAACTGGAGATAAACTAGCCCCTCCAATACTTACCACTAAAACGTACTAAAGGTGAACTGGAGATAAACTAGCCCCTCCAATACTTACCACTAAAACGTACTGAAGGTGAACTGGACGTAAACTAGCCCTCCAATACTTACCACTAAAACATACTGAAGGTGAACTGGAGATAAACTAGCTCCTCCAATACTTACAGCTAAAACGTACTGAAGGTGAACTGGAGATAAACTAGACCCCCAATATTTACCACTAAAACGTACTGAAGGTGAACTGGAGATAAACTAGCCCCTCCAATACTTACAGCTAAAACGTACTGAAGGTGAACTGGAGATAAACTAGCCCTCCAATACTTACCACTAAAACATACTGAATGTGAACTGGAGATAAACTAGCTCCTCCAATACTTACAGCTAAAACGTACTGAAGGTGAACTGGAGATAAACTAGCCCCTCCAATACTTAACACTAAAACGTACTGAAGGTGAACTGGACGTAAACTAGCTCCTCCAATACTTACCACTAAAACGTACTGAAGGTGAACTGGACGTAAACTATCTCCCCCAATACTTACCACTAAAACGTACTGAAGGTGAACTAGGGATAAACTAGCATCTCCAATACTTACCACTAAAACGTACTGAAGGTGAACTAGGGGTGAACTAGCACCTCCAACACTTACCACTAAAACGTACTGAAGGTGAACTGGAGGTAAACTATCTCCCTCAATACTTACCACTAAGACGTACTGAAGGTGAACTGGAGATAAACTAGCCCTCCAATACTTACAGCTAAAACGTACTGAAGGTGAACTGGAGATAAACTAGCCCCTCCAATACTTACAGCTAAAACGTACTGAAGGTGAACTGGAGATAAACTAGCCCCTCCAATACTTACCACTAAAACGTACTGAAGGTGAACTGGAGATAAATTAGCCCCTCCAACACTTACAGCTAAAACGTACTGAAGGTGAACTGGAGATAAACTAGCCCTCCAATACTTACCACTAAAACATACTGAATGTGAACTGGAGATAAACTAGCTCCCCCAATACTTACTACTAAAACATACTGAAGGTGAACATGAGATAAACTAGCTCCTCCAATACTCACCACCAAAACGTACTGAAGGTGAACTGGAGATAAACTAGCACCTCCATTACCCACCACTAAAACATACTGAAGGTGAACTGGAGATAAACTAGCCCCTCCAATACTTACAACTAAAACGTACTGAAGGTGAACTGGAGATAAACTAGACCCCCAATATTTACCACTAAAACGTACTGAAGGTGAACTGGAGATAAACTAGCCCCTCAATACTTACCACTAAAACGTAATGAAGGTGAACTGGAGATAAACTAGCTCCTCCAATACTTACCACTAAAACATACTGAAGGTGAACTGGAGATAAACTAGCTCCTCCAATACTAACCACTAAAACGTCCTGAAGTTGAACTGGAGATAAACTAGCCCCTCCAATACTAACCACTAAATGTACTGAAGGTGAACTGGACGTAAACTAGCCCCTCCAATACTTACAGCTAAAACGTACTGAAGGTGAACTGGAGATAAACAAGCTCCTCAAATACTTACAACTAAAACGTACTGAAGATGAACTGGAGATAAACTAGCCCCTCCAATACTTACCACTAAAACGTACTGAAGGTGAACTGGAGATAAACTAGCCCTCCAATACTTACCACTAAAACGTACTGAAGGTGAACTGGAGATAAACTAGCTCCTCCAATACTTACCACTAAAACGTACTGAAGGTGAACTGGAGATAAACTAGACCCTCCAATACTTACCACTAAAACGTACTGAAGGTGAACATGAGATAAACTAGCTCCTCCAATACTCACCACCAAAACGTACTGAAGGTGAACTGGAGATAAACTAGACCCTCCAATACTTACCACTAAAACGTACTGAAGGTGAACTAGGGATGAACTAGCACCTCCAATACTTACCACTAAAACGTAATGAAGGTGAACTGGAGATAAACTAGCTCCCCCAATACTTACCACTAAAACGTACTGAAGGTGAACTGGAGATAAACTAGCTCCCCCAATACTTACCACTAAAACGTACTGAAGGTGAACTAGGGATGAACTAGCACCTCCAATACTTACCACTAAAACGTAATGAAGGTGAACTGGAGATAAACTAGCTCCTCCAATACTTACCACTAAAACGTACTGAAGGTGAACTGGAGATAAACTAGCCCTCCAATACTTACCACTAAAACGTACTGAAGGTGAACTGGAGATAAACTAGCTCATCCAACACTTACCACTAAAACGTACTGAAGGTGAACTGGAGATAAACTAACCCCTCCAATACTTACCACTAAAACGCACTGAAGGTGAACTGGAGATAAACTAGCCCCTCCAATACTTACCACTAAAACGTACTGAAGGTGAACTGGAGATAAACTAGCCCCTCCAATACTTACCACTAAAACGTACTGAAGGTGAATTAAGTTACCTAGTTCAATATCTATATACATGTAGTCCGCTAAAAATAGGGATAGTCCGAACGGCTCTGATTATGTAGTCCGCTAAATATAAGGGTAGTCCGAATGTGTCTAGACTATATAGTCCGCTAAATATAGGGGTAGTCCGAAGGGTTCAGACTATCTGGTCCGCTAGATATAGGGGTTAGTATTTTGCTACTAACATGTACACACAATTCAAAGAATTGTTGTTTAACTGTTGCCACTCATGTTTAAAATCATAACAAGATTCCAGTCATCTGTTTGAAAATGGCCACCATAGCCAGTAAGCAAGTTTGAAAGCAGACTACAACACCGAAACTTTTTTTCTATCTCGCTATTTGCGTCCTTTCCCCGTAACATCTCTACTCATGCTACTAATCCTAAAACCCTATCAGGTAATTGTCATTGAAGTCCCAACGGTTTATCCAGCAATTGCCATTTACACATTTACAGATTGCTTCCAACACAGAACGCGATTGGTGTCGCTAACAGGATTATGTGGCAATGACTGTCAGGGAGCAGCTTCGGGGATATATTTACAATGACTTCGGGGATATATTTACAGTGACTTCGGGGATATATTTACAGTGACTTCAGGGATATATTTACAGTGACTTCGGGGATATATTTACAGTGACTACAGGGATATATTTACAATGACTTCAGGGATATATTTACAGTGACTTCGGGGATATATTTACAGTGACTTCGGGGATATATTTACAGTGACTCCGGTGATATATTTACAGTGACTCCGGGGATATATTTACAGTGACTTCGGGGATATATTTACAGTGACTTCGGGGATATATTTACAGTGACTTCGGGGATATATTTACAATGACTTCGGGGATATATTTACAGTGACTTCGGGGATATATTTACAGTGACTCCGGGGATATATTTACAGTGACTTCGGGGATATATTTACAGTGACTTCGGGGAGATATTTACAGTGACTCCGGGGATATATTTACAGTGACTTCGGGGATATATTTACAGCGACTTCGGGGAGATATTTACAGTGACTTCGGGGATATATTTACAGTGACTTCGGGGATCAATTTACAATGACTTTGGGGATAAATTTACAATGACTTCATTTTTCACGCTCCTGAAGTCTGAGTATTGTAATAATTCCGTTTAAAACTTAACTCCGATAAAGTAACTTTGCTCCATCTCTTTGTCAATATTTGAGATTAATAAGCCGGGTGCTGGCATGTCCTTCTCAATAATTTACCAATAACTATGGTTTGGTATATGTCTGGATTGTAGAAGTTTACCAATAACAATGGTTTGGTATGTGTCTGGATTACCAATAACAATGGTATGGTATATGTCTGGATTACCAATAACTATGGTATGGTATATGTCTGAATTGTAGAAGTTTACCAATAACAATGGTATGGTATATGACTGGATTGTAGAAGTGTACCAATAACAATGGTATGGTATATGTCTGGATTACAAATAACAATGGTATGGTATATGTCTAGATTACCAATAACAATTGTATGGTATATGTCTGGATTGTAGAAGTGTACCAATAACAATGGTATGGTATATGTCTGGATTACCAATAACAATGGTATGGTATATGTCTAGATTACCAATAACAATTGTATGGTATATGTCTGGATTGTAGAAGTTTACCAATAACAATGGTATGGTATATATCTGGATTACCAATAACAATGGTTTGGTATATGTCTGGATTACCAATAACAATGGTATGGTATATGTCTGGATTGTAGAAGTGTACCAATAACAATGGTATGGTATATGTCTGGATTACCAATAACAATGGTGTGGTATATGTCTGGATTACCAATAACAATGGTTTGGTATATGTCTGGATTGTAGAAGTGTACCAATAACAATGGTATGGTACATATCTGGATTACCAATAACAATGGTATGGTATATGTCTGGATTACCAATAACAATGGTATGGTATATGTCTGGATTGTAGAAGTTTACCAATAACAATGGTTTGGTATATGTCTGGATTACCAATAACAATGGTATGGTATATGTCTGGATTGTAGAAGTTTACCAATAACAATGATATGGTTTATGTCTGGATTGCAGAAGTGTACAAATAACAATGGTTTGGTATATGTCTGGATTACCAATAACAATGGTATGGTATATGTCTGGATTGTAGAATTGTACCAATAACAATGGTATGGTATATGTCTGGATTACCAATAACAATGGTATGGTATATGTCTGGATTGTAGAAGTGTACCAATAACAATGGTATGGTATATGTCTGGATTGTAGAAGTGTACCAATAACAATGGTATGGTATATGTCTGGATTGTAGAAGTGTACCAATAACAATGGTAAGGTATATGTCTGGATTGTAGAATTGTACCAATAACAATGGTATGGTATATGTCTGGATTGTAGAAGTGTACCAATAACAATGGTATGGTATATGTCTGGATTGTAGAAGTTTACCAATAACAATGGTATGGTATATGTCTGGTTTGTAGAAGTGTACCAATAACAATGGTATGGTATATATCTGGATTGCCAATAACAATGGTATGGTATATATCTGGATTGTAATAGTGTACCAGTAAAAATGGTATGGTATATGTCTGGATTACCAATAACAATGGTTTGGTATATGTCTGGATTACCAATAACAATGGTATGGTATATGTCTGGATTGCCAATAACAATGGTTTGGTATATGTCTGGATTGCCAATAACAATGGTATGGTATATGTCTGGATTACCAATAACAATGGTATGGTATATGTCTGGATTGTAATAGTGTACCAGTAACAATGGTATGGTATATGTCTGGATTACCAATAACAATGGTTTGGTATATGTCTGGAATGTAGAAGTGTACCAATAACAATGGTTTGGTATATGTCTGGTTTACCAATAACAATGGTTTGGTATATGTCTGGTTTGTAGAAGTGTACCAATAACAATGGTATGGTATATGTCTGGTTTACCAATAACAATGGTATGGTATATGTCTGGATTGTAGAAGTTTACCAATAACAATGGTTTGGTATATGTCTGGATTACCAATAACAATGGTATGGTACATGTCTGGATTGTAGAAGTTTACCAACAACAATGGTATGGTATATGTCTGGTTTACCAATAACAATGGTATGGTATATGTCTGGATTGTAGAAGTTTACCAATAACTATGGTATCAAATCAAATCAATCAATCAAATCAAATCTTTTTATTCCTCTGATGCGAGATAACAAAATAAAGTGAAAAATGGACATGGTTTTCTACGATAATTACTATATCATCATTATAATTGGTCACAATTCAGGACTGTCTTTGACTGTCTCTCTCATATTAGAGACAGTTTATAACACACATGTTAACAGTTCATCTGTAGAATGAGATGGCAGCCTTCTTTAAATATTCAGTGCCATCTTGAATAAAATCAACATAATGGTCATAAGTTGAAAAGTGTAACAGGAAAGCTTCACATCGTTTGCCTAATAGTAATCTCAGAAAATGTTCATGGGAGATACTGTCCAAGTATGTACAGACATCCGTTCCATATGTCTCGATAACGTTGGTCATGAAAGCTATCCGAATGTCAAGAGTGGCACTACATTTTGTCACAAAATGTAATATAGGGTCTATATAGTACTCGTTACATATGTTACAGAGACACTCGTTCCATGTGGGTGCTGTAGTTAACATTTTTGTAACATACCTGGTGGATTTACAAGGTATTGTCCATAGCAAGTATGGTATATGTCTGGATTGTAGAAGTGTACCAATAACAATGGTATGGTATATATCTGGATTACCAATAACAATGGTTTGGTATATGTCTGGATTACCAATAACAATGGTTTGGTATATGTCTGGAATGTAGAAGTGTACCAATAACAATGGTTTGGTATATGTCTGGATTACCAATAACAATGGTATGGTATATGTCTGGAATGTAGAAGTGTACCAATAACAATTGTTTGGTATATGTCTGGATTACCAATAACAATGGTATGGTATATGTCTGAATTGTAGAAGTTTACCAATAACAATGGTATGGTATATATCTGGATTACCAATAACAATGGTATGGTATATGACTGGATTACCAATAACAATGGTATGGTATATGTCTGGATTGTAGAAGTTTACCAATAACAATGGTTTGGTATATGTCTGGATTGCCAATACCAATGGTATGGTATATGTCTGGATTGTAGAAGTTTACCAATAACAATGGTTTGGTATATGTCTGGATTGTAGAAGTTTACCAATAATAATGGTTTGGTATATGTCTGGATTGCCAATAACAATGGTATGGTATATGTCTGGATTGTAGAAGTTTACCAATAACAATGGTTTGGTATATGTCTGGAATGTAGAAGTGTACCAATAACAATGGTTTGGTATATGTCTGTATTACCAATAACAATGGTATGGTATATGACTGGATTACCAATAACAATGGTATGGTATATGTCTGGATTACCAATAACAATGGTTTGGTTTATGTCTGGATTACCAATAACAATGGTATGGTATATGTCTGGAATGTAGAAGTGTACCAATAACAATGGTTTGGTATATGTCTGGATTGTAGAAGTTTACCAACAACAATGGTTTGGTATATGTCTGGATTGCCAATAACAATGGTATGGTATATATCTGGATTGTAGAAGTTTACCAATAACAATGGTTTGGTATATGTCTGGATTGTAGAAGTGTACCAATAACAATGGTATGGTATATGTCTGGAATGTAGAAGTGTACCAATAACAATGGTTTGGTATATGTCTGAATTACCAATAACAATGGTATGGTATATGTCTGGATTACCAATAACAATGGTTTGGTATATGTCTGGATTGTAGAAGTTTTCCAATAACTATGGTTTGGTATATATCTGGATTGTAGAAGTTTACCAATAACAATGGTTTGGTATATGTCTGGATTGTAGAAGTTTACCAATAACAATGGTTTGGTATATGTCTGGATTGCCAATAACAATGGTATGGTATATATCTGGATTGTAGAAGTTTACCAATAACAATGGTTTGGTATATGTCTGGATTGTAGAAGTTTACCAATAACAATGGTATGGTATATGTCTGGAATGTAGAAGTGTACCAATAACAATGGTTTGGTATATGTCTGAATTACCAATAACAATGGTATGGTATATGTCTGGATTAACAATAACAATGGTTTGGTATATGTCTGGATTGCCAATAACAATGGTATGGTATATGTCTGGATTGTAGAAGTTTACCAATAACAATGGTTTGGTATATGTCTGGATTGTAGAAGTTTACCAATAACAATGGTTTGGTATATGTCTGGATTGCCAATAAAATGGTATGGTATATATCTGGATTGTAGAAGTTTACCAATAACAATGGTTTGGTATATGTCTGGAATGTAGAAGTGTACCAATAACAATGGTATGGTATATGTCTGTATTACCAATAACAATGGTATGGTATATGTCTGGATTGTAGAAGTTTACCAATAACAATGGTTTGGTATATGTCTGGATTGTAGAAGTGTACCAATAACAATGGTTTGGTATATGTCTGGATTACCAATAACAATGGTATGGTATATGTCTGTATTACCAATAACAATGGTATGGTATATGTCTGGATTGTAGAAGTTTACCAATAACAATGGTATGGTATATATCTGGATTACCAATAACAATGGTATGGTATATGTCTGGATTACCAATAACAATGGTATGGTATATGTCTGTATTACCAATAACAATGGTATGGTATATGTCTGGATTGTAGAAGTTTACCAATAACAATGGTATGGTATATATCTGGATTACCAATAACAATGGTATGGTATATGTCTGGATTACCAATAACAATGGTATGGTATATGTCTGGATTGTAGAAGTTTACCAATAACAATGGTATGGTACATGTCTGGATTGTAGAAGTTTACCAATAACAATGGTATGGTATATGTCTGGATTACCAATAACAAATGTATGGTATATGTCTGGTTTACCAATAACAATGGTATGGTATATGTCTGGATTGTAGAAGTTTACCAATAACTATGGTATCAAATCAAATCAATCAATCAAATCAAATCTTTTTATTCCTCTGATGCGAGATAACAAAATAAAGTGAAAAATGGACATGGTTTTCTACGATAATTACTATATCATCATTATAATTGGTCACAATTCAGGACTGTCTTTGACTGTCTCTCTCATATTAGAGACAGTTTATAACACATATGTTAACAGTTCATCTGTAGAATGAGATGGCAGCCTTCTTTAAATATTCAGTGCCATCTTGAATAAAATCAACATAATGGTCATAAGTTGAAAAGTGTAACAGGAAAGCTTCACATCGTTTGCCTAATAGTAATCTCAGAAAATGTTCATGGGAGATACTGTCCAAGTATGTACAGACATCCGTTCCATATGTCTCGATAACGTTGGTCATGAAAGCTATCCGAATGTCAAGAGTGGCACTACATTTTGTCACAAAATGTAATATAGGGTCTATATAGTACTCGTTACATATGTTACAGAGACACTCGTTCCATGTGGGTGCTGTAGTTAACATTTTTGTAACATACCTGGTGGATTTACAAGGCATTGTCCATAGCAAGTATGGTATATGTCTGGATTGTAGAAGTGTACCAATAACAATGGTATGGTATATGTCTGGATTACCAATAACAATGGTTTGGTATATGTCTGGATTACCAATAACAATGGTTTGGTATATGTCTGTAATGTAGAAGTGTACCAATAACAATTGTTTGGTATATGTCTGGATTACCAATAACAATGGTTTGGTATATGTCTGGATTACCAATAACAATGGTATGGTATATGTCTGGAATGTAGAAGTGTACCAATAACAATTGTTTGGTATATGTCTGGATTACCAATAACAATGGTATGGTATATGTCTGAATTGTAGAAGTTTACCAATAACAATGGTATGGTATATATCTGGATTACCAATAACAATGGTATGGTATATGACTGGATTACCAATAACAATGGTATGGTATATGTCTGGATTGTAGAAGTTTACCAATAACAATGGTTTGGTATATGTCTGGATTGCCAATACCAATGGTATGGTATATGTCTGGATTGTAGAAGTTTACCAATAACAATGGTTTGGTATATGTCTGGATTGTAGAAGTTTACCAATAATAATGGTTTGGTATATGTCTGGATTGCCAATAACAATGGTATGGTATATGTCTGGATTGTAGAAGTTTACCAATAACAATGGTTTGGTATATGTCTGGAATGTAGAAGTGTACCAATAACAATGGTTTGGTATATGTCTGTATTACCAATAACAATGGTATGGTATATGACTGGATTACCAATAACAATGGTATGGTATATGTCTGGATTACCAATAACAATGGTTTGGTTTATGTCTGGATTACCAATAACAATGGTATGGTATATGTCTGGAATGTAGAAGTGTACCAATAACAATGGTTTGGTATATGTCTGGATTGTAGAAGTTTACCAATAACAATGGTTTGGTATATGTCTGGATTGTAGAAGTTTTCCAATAACTATGGTTTGGTATATATCTGGATTGTAGAAGTTTACCAATAACAATGGTTTGGTATATGTCTGGATTGTAGAAGTTTACCAATAACAATGGTTTGGTATATGTCTGGATTGCCAATAACAATGGTATGGTATATATCTGGATTGTAGAAGTTTACCAATAACAATGGTATGGTATATGTCTGGTTTGTAGAAGTTTACCAATAACAATGGTTTGGTATATGTCTGCATTACCAATAACAATGGTATGGTATATGTCTGGATTAACAATAACAATGGTTTGGTATATGTCTGGATTGCCAATAACAATGGTATGGTATATGTCTGGATTGTAGAAGTTTACCAATAACAATGGTTTGGTATATGTCTGGATTGTAGAAGTTTACCAATAACAATGGTTTGGTATATGTCTGGATTGCCAATAACAATGGTATGGTATATATCTGGATTGTAGAAGTTTACCAATAACAATGGTTTGGTATATGTCTGGAATGTAGAAGTTTACCAATAACAATGGTATGGTATATGTCTGGATTGTAGAAGTTTACCAATAACAATGGTTTGGTATATGTCTGTATTACCAATAACAATGGTATGGTATATGTCTGGATTGTAGAAGTTTACCAATAACAATGGTATGGTATATGTCTGGATTACCAATAACAATGGTATGGTATATGTCTGGATTACCAATAACAATGGTATGGTATATGTCTGGATTGTAGAAGTTTACCAATAACAATGGTATGGTACATGTCTGGATTGTAGAAGTTTACCAATAACAATGGTATGGTATATGTCTGGATTACCAATAACAAATGTATGGTATATGTCTGGTTTACCAATAACAATGGTATGGTATATGTCTGGATTACCAATAACAATGGTTTGGTATATGTCTGGATTGTAGAAGTTTACCAATAACAATGGTATGGTATATGTCTGGATTGTAGAAGTTTACCAATAACTATGGTATCAAATCAAATCAATCAATCAAATCAAATCTTTTTATTCCTCTGATGCGAGATAACAAAATAAAGTGAAAAATGGACATGGTTTTCTACGATAATTACTATATCATCATTATAATTGGTCACAATTCAGGACTGTCTTTGACTGTCTCTCTCATATTAGAGACAGTTTATAACACACATGTTAACAGTTCATCTGTAGAATGAGATGGCAGCCTTCTTTAAATATTCAGTGCCATCTTGAATAAAATCAACATAATGGTCATAAGTTGAAAAGTGTAACAGGAAAGCTTCACATCGTTTGCCTAATAGTAATCTCAGAAAATGTTCATGGGAGATACTGTCCAAGTATGTACAGACATCCGTTCCATATGTCTCGATAACGTTGGTCATGAAAGCTATCCGAATGTCAAGAGTGGCACTACATTTTGTCACAAAATGTAATATAGGGTCTATATAGTACTCGATACATATGTTACAGAGACACTCGTTCCATGTGGGTGCTGTAGTTAACATTTTTGTAACATACCTGGTGGATTTACAAGGTATTGTCCATAGCAAGTATGGTATATGTCTGGATTGTAGAAGTGTACCAATAACAATGGTATGGTATATATCTGGATTACCAATAACAATGGTTTGGTATATGTCTGGATTACCAATAACAATGGTTTGGTATATGTCTGGAATGTAGAAGTGTACCAATAACAATGGTTTGGTATATGTCTGTATTACCAATAACAATGGTATGGTATATGTCTGAATTGTAGAAGTTTACCAATAACAATGGTATGGTATATATCTGGATTACCAATAACAATGGTATGGTATATGACTGGATTACCAATAACAATGGTATGGTATATGTCTGGATTGTAGAAGTTTACCAATAACAGTGGTTTGGTATATGTCTGGATTACCAATAACAATGGTATGGTATATGTCTGGATTACCAATAACAATGGTTTGGTATATGTCTGGATTGCCAATACCAATGGTATGGTATATGTCTGGATTGTAGAAGTTTACCAATAACAATGGTTTGGTATATGTCTGGATTGTAGAAGTTTTCCAATAATAATGGTTTGGTATATGTCTGGATTGCCAATAACAATGGTATGGTATATGTCTGGATTGTAGAAGTTTACCAATAACAATGGTTTGGTATATGTCTGGAATGTAGAAGTTTACCAATAACAATGGTTTGGTATATGTCTGGATTGTAGAAGTTTACCAATAATAATGGTTTGGTATATGTCTGGATTGTAGAAGTTTACCAATAACAATGGTTTGGTATATGTCTGGATTGTAGAAGTTTACCAATAACAATGGTTTGGTATATGTCTGGATTGTAGAAGTGTACCAATAATAATGGTTTGGTATATGTCTGGATTGCCAATACCAATGGTATGGTATATGTCTGGATTGTAGAAGTTTACCAATAACAATGGTTTGGTATATGTCTGGATTGTAGAAGTTTACCAATAATAATGGTTTGGTATATGTCTGGATTGCCAATAACAATGGTATGGTATATGTCTGGATTGTAGAAGTTTACCAATAACAATGGTTTGGTATATGTCTGGAATGTAGAAGTTTACCAATAACAATGGTTTGGTTTATGTCTTGATTGTAGAAGTTTACCAATAATAATGGTTTGGTATATGTCTGGATTGTAGAAGTTTACCAATAACAATGGTTTGGTATATGTCTGGATTGTAGAAGTTTACCAATAACAATGGTTTGGTATATGTCTGGATTGTAGAAGTTTACCAATAACAATGGTTTGGTATATGTCTGGATTGTAGAAGTTTACCAATAACAATGGTTTGGTATATGTCTGGAATGTAGAAGTTTACCAATAACAATGGTATGGTATATGTCTGGATTGTAGAAGTTTACCAATAACTATGGTATGGTATATGTCTGTATTACCAATAACAATGGTATGGTATATGTCTGTATTACCAATAACAATGGTATGGTATATGTCTGGATTGTAGAAGTTTACCAATAACAATGGTTTGGTATATGTCTGGATTGTAGAAGTTTACCAATAACAATTGTTTGGTATATGTCTGGATTACCAATAACAATGGTATGGTATATGTCTGGATTGTAGAAGTTTACCAATAACAATGGTATGGTATATATCTGGATTACCAATAACAATGGTATGGTATATGTCTGGATTACCAATAACAATGGTTTGGTATATGTCTGGATTGTAGAAGTTTACCAATAACAATGGTTTGGTATATGTCTGGATTGTAGAAGTTTACCAATAATAATGGTATGGTATATGTCTGGATTGTAGAAGTTTACCAATAATAAAATGGTATGGTATATATCTGGATTGTAGAAGTTTACCAATAATAATGGTTTGGTATATGTCGCCAAAATAAACAGTGCGGCCTCAAAACACACTTTGTGAAATACATTTTAATGTTTAGACGGATAGCATTTTAATCAAATATGTAACTGAACACCTGAATAATCATTCAACATTAACAATTAAAGTGCAGTGTAGTTTATTACCATCTGTAAACCCTATCTTTGTGATCGGCCATCTCCCCCGTAGATATCTGACACCCGCCTGTGATGACGTGGTCAGAGTGTTTGAGCTTCCCACTGTGTACGTGTGCAGTCTGCGTGATGTCTTTGAAGTACTTTGCGGATCGTTTCCAGCTTTGATAAAAGGCAAGAGATCAAATAATTTCTAATTCAGATTTAATTACAATGTTTATATTTTTCCATCCTGAACAAAAGGTCACTTGTTAGCACATCTCTTGTCTAATTGGGAACTCGAAATACCAAACTATGTCTGTCTTATATAAGACCCCCTCCCGTATATCAGTCCCTCTCTCTCGCACAGGGACCTGAGAATTTGTTACAGCTAGTTTTGAACCTAAAATAGGATGTTTAGAGTAATTTTACACATTTGGGGGGTTAAGATCAATTTTCGATAAAAATGCCCCCTCAATGGTCATAAAAGCTAAAGGGTGGAAAATTTCCGTGTCTCAAAGTTTTCGGCCTGCCGGCTAGTTTAACGTATTCATTGCGTTTTATTGTCACTGCACGCGCTGGCCGTACACTGTCATTGGATGGCGGTCTTCCTTTACATTTAGGCATCCAATGATAGCAAAAGATCAGCACGCGTGGTGACGTCAACCGCAATGAATATCGATTTTTTCGATCTGGAAAGCTTTCCACCCTTTAGCTTTTATGACCATTGAGGGGGCATTTTTATCGAAAATTATCGAAAATGTGTAAATTACTCTAAACACCATATTTTAGGTCCAAAACTAGCTGTAACACATTCTCAGGTCCCTGTGCTTTCTCGTATATCAAACCATCCTTCTCGTATATTTAGTTTCCCTCTCCTAAATATAGCCCCCCATTCTTATTTAGCCCCCCCTCCCTCTCCTATGTATATATATATAGCCTCCCTCTCCTATATCAAACACCCTCCTCTCATATATATAACCTCCCTATCCTATATATAGCCCCCTCTCCTATATATATAAATATAGCCCCCCACTCTTATTTAGCCCCCCCCCCCCTCTCCTATATATATAAATATAGCCCCCACTCTTATTTAGCCCCCCCCTCTCCTATATATATAAATATAGCCCCCCACTCTTATTTAGCCCCCCCCCCCTTACCTATATATATAAATATAGCCCCCCACTCTTATTTAGCCCCTCCCCCTCTCCTATATATATAAATATAGCCCCCCACTCTTATTTAGCCCCCCCCCCTCTCCTATATATATAAATATAGCCCCCCACTCTTATTTAGCCCCCCCTCTCCCATATATATAAATATAGCCCCCCACTCTTATTTAGCCCCCCCCCCTCTCCTATATATATAAATATAGCCCCCCACTCTTATTTAGCCCCCCCCCCTCTCCTATATATATAAATATAGCCCCCCACTCTTATTTAGCCCCTCCCCCTCTCCTATATATATAAATATAGCCCCCCACTCTTATTTAGCCCCCCCTCTCCTATATATATAAATATAGCCCCCCACTCTTATTTAGCCCCCCCCTCTCCTATATATATAAATATAGCCCCCCACTCTTATTTAGCACCCCCCCTCTCCTATATATATAAATATAGCCCCCCACTCTTATTTAGCCCCCCCCCCTCTCCTATATATATATATATAGCCTCCCTCTCCTATATAAAACACCCTCCTCTCATAACATCCCTATTCTATATATAGCCCCCCTCTCCTATAAATATATATAGCCTCCTTCTCCTATATATATATATATATATATATAGCCTCCCTCTCCTATATATATCCCCCTCTCCCATAAAAAACACCCTCTTCTCATAAATATAACCTCACTCTCCTATATATATATATATATATAGCCTCCTCCTCCTATATATAGCCTCCCTCTCCTATATTTAACCTTCTTCTCCTACATATAATGTCCCTCTTCTATATATAACCTCCCTCTTCTATACATAACATCTTTCCTATATATAACATCCCTCTCCTATATATAACCTACCTCTCCAATATATAACCCCCCTCTCCTGAATATAGCCTCCCTCTTCAATAATATAACCCCCCTCTCCCATATATAACCTCCCTCTCCTATATATAAACTCCCTCTCCTTTATATAACCTCTCTCTCTCTTATATATAGCCTCCCTCTCCTAAATATAGCCTCCCTCTTCAATATATAACCCCCTCTTCCATATATAACCTCCCTCTCCTATATATAAACTCCCTTTCCTATATATAGCCTCCCTCTCCAATATATAACCTCCCTTTCCTATATATAACCTCTCTCTCTCTTATATATAGCCTCCCTCTCCTAAATATAGCCTCTCCTATATATATATATATGGCCTACCTCTCCTATATATAACCCCCCTCTCCAATATATAACCTCCCTCTCCTATATATATATATAGCCTCCCTCTCCTATATATAACCTCCCTCTCTTATATATAGCCTCCCTCTTAAATATATAACCCCCCTCTCCTATATATATATATGGCCTACCTCTCCAATATATAACCTCCCTCTCCTATATATAGCCTCCCTCTTCAATATATAACCCCCCTCTCCTATATATATATATGGCCTACCTCTCCTATATATAACCCCCCTCTCCAATATATAACCTCCCTCTCCTATATATATATATAGCCTCCCTCTCCTATATATAGCCTCCCTCTCCTATATATAGCCTCCCTCTTAAATATATAACCCCCCTCTCCTATATATATATATGGCCTACCTCTCCAATATATAACCTCCCTCTCCTATATATAACCTCCCTCTCCTTTATTTAACCCCCCTCTCCAATATATAACCTCCCTCTCCTATATATAGCCTCCCTCTCCTATATATAACCTCCCTCTCCTAAATATAGCCTCCCTCTTAAATATATAACCTCCCTCTCCTAAATATAGCCTCCCTCTTAAATATATAACCCCCCTCTCCTATATATATATATGACCTCCCTCTTCTATATATAACATCCCTCTCTTATATATAACCCCCCTCTACCATATAAAACCTCCCTCTTCTATATATATATATATATATAGCCTCCCTTTCCAATATATAGCCTCCCTCTCCAATATATAACATCCCTCTCCAATATATAGACTCACTCTCCAATATATAACATCCCTCTCGAATATATAGCCTACCTCTCCAATATATAACATCCCTCTCCCATATATAACCTCCCTCTTCAATATATAACCTCCCTCTCCAATATAAAACCTACCTCTCCTAAATATAGACTCACTCTCTTATATATAGACTCACTCTCCAATATATGACCTCCCTCTCCTAAATATAACCTCCCTCTTCAATATATAACCTCCCTCTCCTATATATAACCTCCCTCTCCTAAATATAGCCTCCCTCTTTAATATATAACCTCCCTCTTAAATATATAACCTCCCTCTCCCATATATAGACTCACTCTCCAATATATAACCTCCCTCTCCTAAATATAACCTCCCTCTTCAATATATAACCTCCCTCTTAAATATATAACCTCCCTCTCCCATATATAGACTCACTCTCCAATATATAACCTCCCTCTCCTATATATAACCTCCCTCTCCTAAATATAGCCTCCCTCTTAAATATATAACCTCCCTCTCCCATTTATAGACTCACTCTCCAATATATAACCTCCCTCTCCTAAATATAACCTCCCTCTTCAATATATAACCTCTCTCTCTTATATATAGCCTCCCTCTCCTAAATATAGCCTCCCTCTTCAATATATAACCCCCCTCACCCATATATAAACTCCCTCTCCTATATATAAACTCCCTCTCCTATATATAGCCTCCCTCTCCTACATATAACCTGCCTCTCCTGTATATAACCTCCCTCTCCTAAATATAGCCTCCCTCTTAAATATATAACCCCCCTCTCCTATATATAACCTCCTTCTCCTATAGATGGCTTCCCTCTTCTATATATAGCCTCCCTCTCCTATATATAGCTTCCCTCTTCTATATATAGCCTCCCTCTCCTATATATAACCTTCCTCTCCTATACATATATATAGCCTCCCTCTCCTATATATAACCTCCCTCTTCTATATAAAACCTCCCTCTCCTATATATAACCTCCCTCTCCTATATATAGCCTCCCTCTCCTATATAAAACCTCCCTCTCCTATATATAACCTCCCTCTCCTATATATAACCTCCCTCTCCTATATATAACCTCCCTCTCCTATATATAACCTCCCTCTTCTATATAAAACCTCCCTCTCCTATATATAACCTCCCTCTCCTATATATAACCTCCCTCTTCTATATAAAACCTCCCTCTCCTATATATAGCCTCCCTCTCCTATATATAACCTCCCTCTTCTATATAAAACCTCCCTCTCCTATACATAACCTCCTTCTCCTATATAAAACCTCCCTCTCCTATATATAACCTCCCTCTCCTATATATAACCTCCCTCTCCTATATATAACCTCCCTCTCCTATATATAACCTCCCTCTTCTATATAAAACCTCCCTCTCCTATATATAACCTCCCTCTCCTATATATAACCTCCCTCTCCTATATATAACCTCCCTCTCCTATATATAACCTCCCTCTCCTATAGATGGCTTCCCTCTCCTATATATAGCCTCCCTCTCCTATATATAACCTCCCTCTCCTATATATAACCTCCCTCTCCTATATATAACCTCCCTCTTCTATATAAAACCTCCCTCTCCTATATATAGCTTCCCTCTCCTATATATAGCTTCCCTCTCCTATATATAGCCTCCCTCTCCTATATATAGCTTCCCTCTCCTATATATAGCTTCCCTCTCCTATATATAGCTTCCCTCTCCTATATATAGCTTCCCTCTCCTATATAAAACCTCCCTCTCCTATATATAGCTTCCCTCTCCTATATATAGCCTCCCTCTCCTATATATAACCTCCCTCTCCTATATATAACCTCCCTCTCCTATATATAACCTCCCTCTTCTATATAAAACCTCCCTCTCCTATATATAGCTTCCCTCTCCTATATATAGCTTCCCTCTCCTATATATAGCCTCCCTCTCCTATATATAGCTTCCCTCTCCTATATATAGCTTCCCTCTCCTATATATAGCTTCCCTCTCCTATATATAGCTTCCCTCTCCTATATAAAACCTCCCTCTCCTATATATAGCTTCCCTCTCCTATATATAGCTTCCCTCTCCTATATATAGTTTCCCTCTCCTATATATAGCCTCCCTCTCCTATATATAGCTTCCCTCTCCTATATATAGCTTCCCTCTCCTATATATAGCTTCCCTCTCCTATATATAGCCTCCCTCTCCTATATATAGCTTCCCTCTCCTATATATAGCTTCCCTCTCCTATATATAGCTTCCCTCTCCTATATATAGCCTCCCTCTCCTATATATAGCTTCCCTCTCCTATATATAGCTTCCCTCTCCTATAGATGGCTTCCTTCTCCTACATATAGCTTCTCTCTTCTATACATAACCTCCTTCTCCTATAAACATGTATAACCTTCCTCTCCTATATTTAGAATCCCTCTCCTATATATAGCATACCTCTCTTATATATAACCTCCTTCTCCTACATATAGCTTCTCTCTTCTATACATAACCTCCTTCTCCTATAAACATGTATAACCTTCCTCTCCTATATTTAGAATTCCCCTCCTATATATAGCCTCCCTCTCCTATACATAACGTCCTGTCCTATATATAGATTCCCTCTTTTATATATAAACTCCATCTCCTATATGTAACCTCCCTCTCTATCTCTTCTACGTTTTTGGCATTACCTGATGCCATCAGATACAATAACTCATAGATATAAAACCGGTCTCTTCTACGACAAATCCGTGAGATTACCATGTATTCTGTATGTTACTTCTGTAAACTTGATATTTATGTTTAGATTGTGTACTTTACCCGTGTTCATAGTATTAAGTATACTAATCGATATTGAATGTAAACATGTGATAACGGGTAAGCGTCTTAAGCACACTACAATGAAATATAGTGTTAAAATTGCTGCTATATTTTGCAATGCTGCAATGTTCAGTATAATTATTTTCTTGTTTGCATTACTGTTATTATGTGGTGATATAGAAACTAATCCTGGCCCTACTGAAGATAATATTAGTATTGTTCATTATAATGTCCAAAGCATTCTACAAAAAATTGACACAATTTTTTCTGAGTTAGATGACTTTGATATACTAGCTTTTACTGAAACATGGCTTAATCCTACAACCGAGTTATATGATGAACTAGTGCATGGCGATTTCCATCAGCCGTTTTGTTGCAGTAGACAACACCAGCTTGGTGGGGGTGTTGCTGTTTACGTGAAAAATAACATTTTTGTAAAAAGAAGACCAGATCTTGAGGTAAATAATATCGAATGTGTATGGCTCGAACTACGTATTAAAAGCCGGAAAGTACTATTGGGTACTTTTTATCGTCCTCCAAATTCTTCAGTAGAGCAGTGGAACCTTATAGGTCACTCGATTGATTTGGCGTATAATACAGGTATAGATAATATTTTAGTGACAGGTGACCTGAACGAAAACATGTTATCCGTCAATAGCCATAACCTTAAAGATATTATTTACCAATTTAATCTAAAACAGTTGATTTCTGAACCTACTAATTTCACAGAAAACTCTAGTACACTCTTAGATGTCTTCTTAGTAAATAACAGTGATATTGTTGAAAACTGCTATGTTGGAGATCCATTTCTTGGTTGTAACCAAAGATACCATTGTCCAATTTATGCAAAATTAATATTTACTAAACCAACACATGTAAAATGTCAAAAACGTGAAATATTTTTGTATGAAAAATGTGATTTCGTTGACTATCGCGGCACGCTATCAGCATTAAATTGGGATACTTTGGTTCAACAAACTGTTAATAACGCTTCCAAATTTATTGAAAAGGTTATTCTTGATACTGCGTCTACAACCATACCTCATAAATCAGTCGTTATACGAAAGCATGACCCTCCATGGATGCATAATAACATACGTAAACTTATTAGACGTAGGAAAAGAATTCACTCTAAAGCTAGAACCACACACAATGCTAACAAATGGGAACAGTACAGACACATTAGAAATCGATGTATCGATGCAGTTCGTAGCGCTAAGGAAAGTTATCGTATCAAGCTTACAAATGAACTTCAGAATAAAAATACGAATCCGCGTAATTGGTGGAAAATTCTAAATAATTTTACAAAATTTTCTACAAAATCTACTTCTATACCTATACTAATACATAATGGTAAAGATTATTCAGAAAACAAGGAAAAGGCTACCATATTAAATAATTTCTTTGCTAAACAGAGTCAACTCGATGACGAAAACAGCTTTGTTCCTGACGTACATAATAACACTCAATATAAATTTGATAATATAACTATCACTAATGAAGATGTTTTAGATGCAATAAATGTTCTTGATCCATCAAAATCATCTGGTCCTGATCTTATTAATGGTAGGTTATTAAAGGAAGGAAAACATGAGTTATGCCCCTCACTTTGTGATTTGTTTAATAAGTCATTACGAGAACAATGTTATCCAGAGGCTTGGAAGCTTGCAAATATATCCCCTGTTTTTAAAAAGAACGACCCTAGTAACGTATCTAATTACAGGCCCATATCATTAATAAGTATTTTGGGGAAAGTCATGGAAAGATGTGTTTTTAAGTATGTGTATAACTTCCTTCGCGATAGCAACTTTTTTACTATACATCAATCTGGTTTTACTAAAGGTGACTCAGCTGTCAATCAATTATTAATTTTAACGAATGACATATGCAAGGCGATTGATAATGGGAAAGAGGTGCAAGTAATATTTTGTGATATAAGTAAGGCCTTTGACCGCGTCTGGCACAAAGGTCTAATTCATAAATTAAAATTGGCAGGAATTTCAGGAACTTTACTGGGATGGTTTAAAAATTATCTTTCAAATAGACAGCAACGTGTAGTTTTAAATGGAGAATTTTCAGACTATGTAAATATTAAAGCAGGCGTTCCTCAAGGTTCTATCCTCGGACCGCTGCTATTTTTAGTGTATATTAATGACATTGTATCTAATATAAATTGCCTTATAAAATTATTTGCCGATGATACCACTTTGTATCTTGTCGTTGATAACCCTATAACATCGGCAAATATAATAAATTCCGATCTCTCTAAAATACAGGAATGGGCAACGAAATGGTTAGTTAATTTTAACGCAGATAAAACCAAATCGCTACTGGTAAGTAGAAAACATAATAAGTGTCAAATGCCTGCTTTGTCAATGAATAACATAGTCATAAAAACTGTAAACTCTCATAAGCATCTCGGTGTCACACTGAACTCGGAGCTAAGTTGGATAGATCACGTAGACTCTATTATTTCAAAAGCATCAAAGCGACTCTCAGTATTACGCAAATTAAAATTTATTCTTGATCGCAATTCATTAGAACAAATTTATTTTTCCTTCATTAGGCCAATATTAGAGTATGCTGATGTCATCTGGGATAACTTACCATTATATTTGATAAACAGAATAGAAGACATTCAGAAAGAATCCGCAAGAATTGTTACCGGTGCTACAAAACTTGTCAGTATTGATTTATTGTATAAAGATGTTTGCTGGGAAACTCTCTCTGATCGTCGTGAAAAACATAAAATCATTCAAATTCATAAGATGATACATTAATTAACCCCCTCTAACCTGTCAAATATCGTTCCCCCCAAACAGTCTGAAATACATACTAGAAATACTAGACAAGCAAATGATATATCTATGATTAAAACCAGAACTACATTTTTCAAAAAATCTTTTCTTCCGTCGTCCGTTAGTTTATGGAACAAATTGCCAAATGAAGTAAAGCAAAGTCCATCCCTTTCTGTATTAAAAAATCACCTTAACAGAACTAAAACAAAATCTCCACCATACATAAATGTCGGAAATCGTATAGCACAAATTCACCACAGTAGGATACGATTACAATGTAGCTTCTTAAAATCTCATCTTTTCGAGAAGAACATTATTGATGACCCGTTCTGTAGCTGCGGATATATTGAAGACAGTTTTCATTATTTATTACAATGCGAGAAATTCTCAGAAATTAGAACTCATTATATTTGGTCTCTGAACTATGATCTTGATTTAGACACACTGTTATGGGGAAATCCGTCTTTGAATAACCAACAAAATGAAGAAATTTTCATTGCAGTTCAAAATTATATTATTAATAGTAAACGCTTCGAGTGACTTCCAGATTTTAAATATCAAGTTAACATTGAATTATCATTTAAATATAACTGTATAATTACTATTGTAATACTTAATATTGAATTAATCCATGAGCAACATTTGTATATGTTTTTGTTTTATTTTAATAACTTGATCGATTGTTTAAATACCAATTCATTCACTTGTTGAATTGTATGTTTAATTTATATAATTCACGATTGCAATGTTCAAAATACCACTGACTCATGTAAACGCATGCTGAACACAAACAAAGGGAGATGACTTACATAAGCTGTAAGCTTGCTGTCAAATCCCTATTCATTTGGACTTATATGTATATGTTTATTGATTTTTCCACTGAATAAAATACTGTTTAAACTAAACTAACCTCCCTCTCCTATATATAACCTCCCTCCCCTATATAAACCCCCCTCTCCTATATATGACCCACCTCTCTTATGTATAACCTCCCTATCTCCTATATATATAGCCCTCTATCCCTTTAAATCACCCCCTCTCGTATCTGGGAGATATACAGTCTGATACTAACACCGGGGAGATATACAGTCTGGTACTAACACCGGGGAGATATACAGTCTGATACTAACACCGGGGAGATATATAGTCTGGTACTAACACCGGGGAGATATACAGTCTGGTACTAACACCGGGGAGATATACAGTCTGGTACTAACACCGGGGAGATATACAGTCTGGTACTAACACCGTGGAGATATACAGTCTGGTACTAACACCGGGGAGATATACAGTCTGGTACTAACACCGGGGAGATATACAGTCTGGTACTAACACCGGGGAGATATACAGTCTGGTGCTAACACCGGGGAGATATATAGTCTGGTACTAACACCGGGGAGATATACAGTCTGATACTAACACCGGGGAGATATACAGTCTGGTACTAACACGGGGGAGATATACAGTCTGGTACTAACACCGGGTAGATATACAGACTGATACTAACACCGGGGTGATACACAGACTGATACTAACACCGGGGAGATATACAGTCTTGTACTAACACCGGGGAGATATACAGTCTGGTACTAACACCGGGGAGATATATAGTCTGGTACTAACACCGGGGAGATATACAGTCTGGTACTAACACCGGGGAGATATACAGTCTGATACTAACACCGGGGAGATATACAGTCTGATACTAACACCGGGGAGATATATAGTCTGGTAATAACACCGGAGAGATATACAGTCTGGTACTAACACCGGGGAGATATAGAGTCTGTTACTAACACCGGGGAGATATACAGTCTGGTACTAACACCAGGGAGATATACAGTCTGGTACTAACACCGGGGAGATATACAGTCTGGTACTAACACCGGGTAGATATACAGACTGATACTAACACCGGGGATATATACAGTCTGGTACTAACACCAGGGAGATATACAGTCTGGTACTAACACCGGGGAGATATACAGTCTGGTACTAACACCGGGGAGATATACAGTCTGGTACTAACACCGGGGAGATATACAGTCTGGTACTAACACCGGAGAGATTTACAGTCTGGTACTAACACCGGGGAGATATACAGTCTGATACTAACACCGGGGAGATATACAGTCTGATACTAACACCGGGGAGATATACAGTCTGGTACTAACACCGGGGAGATATACAGTCTGTTACTAACACCGGGGATATATACAGTCTGGTACTAACACCAGGGAGATATACAGTCTGGTACTAACACCGGGGAGATATACAGTCTGGTACTAACACCGGGGAGATATACAGTCTGGTACTTATACAGTCTGGTACTAACACCGGGGAGATATACAGTCTGGTACTAACACGGGGGAGATATACAGTCTGGTACTAACACCGGGTAGATATACAGACTGATACTAACACCGGGGAGATACACAGACTGATACTAACACCGGGGAGATATACAGTCTTGTACTAACACCGGGGAGATATACAGTCTGATACTAACACCGGGGAGATATACAGTCTGGTACTAACACCGGGGAGATATACAGTCTGATACTAACACCGGGGAGATATATAGTCTGGTACTAACACCGGGGAGATATACAGTCTGGTACTAACACCGGGGAGATATACAGTCTGATACTAACACCGGGGAGATATACAGTCTGGTACTAACACCGGGGAGATATACAGTCTGGTACTAACACCGGGGAGATATACAGTCTGTTACTAACACCGGGGAGATATACAGTCTGTTACTAACATCGGGGAAATATACAGTCTGGTACTAACACCGGGGAGATATACAGTCTGGTACTAACACCGGGGAGATATACAGTCTGGTACTAACACCGGGGAGATATACAGTCTGTTACTAACACCGGGGAGATATACAGTCTGTTACTAACATCGGGGAGATATACAGTCTGGTACTAACACCGGGGAGATATACAGTCTGGTACTAACACCGGGGAGATATACAGTCTGGTACTAACACCGGGGAGATATACAGTCTGGTACTAACACCGGGGAGATATACAGTCTGTTACTAACATCGGGGAGATATACAGTCTGGTACTAACACCGGGGAGATATACAGTCTGGTACTAACACCGGGGAGATATACAGTCTGTTACTAACACCGGGGAGATATACAGTCTGTTACTAACACCGGGGAGATATACAGTCTGATACTAACACCGGGGAGATATACAGTCTGGTACTAACACCGGGGAGATATACAGTCTGGTACTAACACCGGGGAGATATACAGTCTGGTGCTAACACCGGGGATATATACAGTCTGGTACTAACACCGGGGAGATATACAGTCTGGTACTAACACCGGGGAGATATACAGTCTGGTGCTAACACCGGGGATATATACAGTCTGGTACTAACACCGGGGAGATATACAGTCTGATACTAACACCGGGGAGATATACAGTCTGATACTAACACCGGGGAGATATACAGTCTGGTACTAACACCGGGGATATATACAGTCTGGTACTAACACCGGGGAGATATACAGTCTGGTACTAACACCGGGAAGATATACAGTCTGGTACTAACATCGGGGAGATATACAGTCTGGTACTAACACCGGGGAGATATATAGTCTGATACTAACACCGGGGAGATATACAGTCTGGTACTAACACCGGGGAGATATACAGTCTGGTACTAACACCGGGGAGATACACAGTCTGGTGCTAACACCGGGGAGATATACAGTCTGGTACTAACACCGGGGAGATATACAGTCTGGTACTAACACCGGGGATATATACAGTCTGGTACTAACACCAGGGAGATATACAGTCTGGTACTAACACGGGGGAGATATACAGTCTGGTACTAACATCGGGGAGATATACAGTCTGGTACTAACACCGGGGAGATACACAGTCTGGTACTAACACCGGGGAGATATATAGTCTGATACTAACACCGGGAAGATATACAGTCTGGTACTAACACCGGGGAGATATACAGTCTGGTACTAACACCGGGGAGATATACAGTCTGGTACTAACACCGGGGAGATACACAGTCTGATACTAACACCGGGGAGATATACAGTCTGGTACTAACACCGGGGAGATATACAGTCTGGTACTAACACCGGGAAGATATACAGTCTGATACTAACACCGGGAAGATATACAGTCTGATACTAACACCGGGAAGATATACAGTCTGATACTAACACCGGGAAGATATACAGTCTGATACTAACACCGGGAAGATATACAGTCTGATACTAACACCGGGAAGATATACAGTCTGATACTAACACCGGGAAGATATACAGTCTGGTACTAACACCGGGGAGATATACAGTCTGGTACTAACACCGGGAAGATATACAGTCTGGTACTAACACCGGGGAGATATACAGTCTGGTACTAACACCGGGGAGATACACAGTCTGATACTAACACCGGGGAGATATACAGTCTGATACTAACACCGGGAAGATATACAGTCTGGTACTAACACCGGGGAGATATACAGTCTGGTACTAACACCGGGAAGATATACAGTCTGGTACTAACATCGGGGAGATATACAGTCTGGTACTAACACCGGGGAGATATATAGTCTGATACTAACACCGGGGAGATATACAGTCTGGTACTAACACCGGGGAGATATATAGTCTGATACTAACACCGGGGAGATATACAGTCTGGTACTAACACCGGGGATATATACAGTCTGGTACTAACACTGGGGAGATATACAGTCTGGTACTAACACCGGGGAGATATACAGTCTGATACTTATACCGGGGAGATATACAGTCTGATACAGACACCGGGGAGATATACAGTCTGATACTGACACTGGGGAGATATACAGTCTGGTACTAACACCGGGGAGATATACAGTCTGATACTTATACCGGGGAGATATACAGTCTGATACTGACACCGGGGAGATATACAGTCTGATACTAACACGGGGGAGATATACAGTCTGGTACTAACACGGGGGAGATATACAGTCTGGTACTAACACCGGGGAGATATACAGTCTGATACTTATACCGGGGAGATATACAGTCTGATACTGACACCGGGGAGATATACAGTCTGATACTGACACTGGGGAGATATACAGTCTGGTACTAACACCGGGGAGATATACAGTCTGATACTTATACCGGGGAGATATACAGTCTGATACTGACACCGGGGAGATATACAGTCTGATACTAACACGGGGGAGATATACAGTCTGGTACTAACATCGGGGAGATATACAGTCTGATACTAACACGGTGGAGATATATAGTCTGGTACTAACACCGGGGAGATATACAGTCTGGTACTAACACGGGGGAGATATACAGTCTGGTACTAACACGGGGGAGATATACAGTCTGGTACTAACACCGGGGAGATATACAGTCTGGTACTAACACCGGGGATATATACAGTCTGGTACTAACACGGGGGAGATATACAGTCTGATACTAACACCGGGGAGATATATAGTCTGGTAATAATACCGGGGAGATATATAGTCTGGTACTAACACCGGGGAGATATATAGTCTGGTACTAACACCGGGGAGATATACAGTCTGATACTAACACCGGGGAGATATACAATCTGGTACTAACACGGGGGAGATATACAGTCTGGTACTAACACCGGGGAGATATACAGTCTGGTACTAACACCGGGGAGATACACAGATTGATACTAACACCGGGGAGATATACAGTCTGGTACTAACACCGGGGAGATATACAGTCTGGTACTAACACCGGGGAGATATACAGTCTTGTACTAACACCGGGGAGATATACAGTCTGGTACTAACACGGGGGAGATATACAGTCTGGTACTAACACCGGGGAGATATACATCTGGTACTAACACCGGGGAGATATACAGTCTGGTACTAACACGGGGGAGATATACAGTCTGGTACTAACACGGGGGAGATATACAGTCTGGTACTAACACCGGGGAGATATACAGTCTGGTACTAACACGGGGGAGATATACAGTCTGGTACTAACACGGGGGAGATATACAGTCTGATACTAACACCGGGGAGATATATAGTCTGGTACTAACACCGGGGAGATATACAGTCTGGTACTAACACGGGGGAGATATACAGTCTGGTACTAACACCGGGGAGATACACAGTCTGGTACTAACACCGGGGAGGTATACAGTCTGGTACTAACACCGGGGAGATATACAGTCTGGTACTAACAACGGGGAGATATATAGTCTGATGCTAACATATACGACACAATCTTCCTTACAATTCTTATAACAGGTATTCGATTGTAACTGTTCATATGAATTACATGGTAATGTTGGTCGCACAGTTGTTTGTGTGATGTTAGCGTACACTCAGATGACACACTGATCTATTTCTCCTCGCCAATAATGTGACGGATCTGCTTTTCCAATTAACTGATGCATGCCAGAAAGCTCATCGACATGTTTGTGAAGTGATTCCAAACAACTAATTTCGAAAAAGATAAGAGAGTTCTACGACATCGTTCTTACTAACACATACAGAAACCGGGGAAACATTGGTTGGGACGGAAATGGATCAAAATCCAATCAAATAGGTCAATATACCACTGATTTAATTTGAAACGCAATGTTTTCGACAGTAAAAGGTTTTTATCAATCAACGAAAGATACCTGCGGGTAGGAAAGGTTGGCCTGTTGGTATCAAATCAGAACAAGTTTTATCGCCTGGTAAATACATGTCACATCTATACTAGTAGCGTGTCGTCAGCAACGATACTGTCACCAACACAGGGAACAACATATACCTATGATAATAATAATAATAATAATATACAACATTTGATACAGTACATAGATATAAAATTATTATACAATCAATACAATTAACACATACAGTTCTATCATATACAATTCTGAGGAGTTCGCAGGAGCTGCCTTATCAGGCGCCAACTACTTGTACAGCCTGGTGTGTATACATGTGACATACGATGATGACGTGTGTATACCTGTGACACACGATGATGACGTGTGTATACCTGTGACACACGATGATGACGTGTGTATACCTGTGATACACAATGATGACTTGTATATACCTGTGACACACGATGATGACGTCTGTATACCTGTGACATACGATGATGACGTGTGTATACCTGTGACACACGATGATGACGTGTGTATACCTGTGACACACGATGATGACGTGTGTATACCTGTGACACACGATGACGACGTGTGTATACCTGTGACACACGATGATGACGTGTGTATACCTGTGACACACGATGATGACGTGTGTATACCTGTGACACACGATGACGACGTGTGTATACCTGTGACACCCGATGATGACGTGTGTATACCTGTGACATACGATGATGACGTGTGTATACCTGTGACACACGATGATGACGTGTGTATACCTGTGATACACAATGATGACTTGTATATACCTGTGACACACAATGATGACGTGTGTATACCTATGATACACGATGATGACATGTGTATAGCTGTGACACACGATGATAATGTGTGTAGATCTGTGACACACAATGATAACGTGTGTATACCTGTGATACACGATGATGACGTGTGTATACCTGTGATACACGATGATAATGTGTGTATAGCTGTGACACACAATGATGACGTGTGTATACCTGTGACACACAATGATGATGTGTGTATACCTGTGATACACGATGATGACGTGTGTATACCTGTGACACACAATGATGACGTGTGTATACATGTGACATACGATGATGACGTGTGCATACCTGTGATACACGATGATGACGTGTGCATACCTGTGATACACGATGATGACATGTGTATACCTGTTATACACAATAATGACGTTTGTATACCTGTGATACACGATGATGACATGTGTATACCTGTTATACACAATGATGACGTGTGTATACCTGTGATACACGATGATGACGTGTGTATACCTGTGACATACGATGATGACGTGTGTATACCTGTGATACACAATGATGACGTGTGTATACCAGTGATACACAATAATGACGTTTGTATACCTGTGATACACGATGATGACGTGTGCATACCTGTGATACACGATGATGACGGTTGTATACCAGTGATACACAATAATGACGTGTGTATACCTGTGATACACAATGATGACGTGTGTATACCTGTGATACACAATGATGACTTGTGTATACCTGTGACACACGATGATGACGTGTGTATACCTGTGACACACAATGATGACGTGTGTATACCTGTGATACACAATGATGACGTGTGTATACCGGTGATACACGATGATGACGTGTGTATACCTGTGATACACGATGATGACGTGTGCATACCTGTGACACACGATGATGACGTGTGTATACCTGTGACACACGATGATGATGTGTGTATACCTGTGATACACGATGATGACGTGTGTATACCTGTGACACACAATGATGACGTGTGTATACCTGTGATACACGATGATAACGTGTGTATACCTGTGACACACGATGATGACGTGTGTATACCTGTGATACACGATGATGACGTTTATATACCTGTGACACACAATGATGACGTGTGTATACCTGTGATACACAATGATGACGTGTGTATAGCTGTGACACACGATGATAATGTGTGTAGATCTGTGACACACAATGATGACGTGTGTATACCTGTGACACACAATGATAACGTGTGTATACCTGTGATACACGATGATGACGTGTGTATACCTGTGATACACGATGATAATGTGTGTATAGCTGTGACACACAATGATGACGTATGTATACCTGTGACACACAATGATGATGTGTGTATACCTGTGATACACGATGATGACGTGTGTATACCTGTGACACACAATGATGACGTGTGTATACATGTGACATACGATGATGACGTGTGTATACCTGTGATACACGATGATGACGTGTGCATACCTGTGATACACGATGATGACATGTGTATACCTGTTATACACAATGATGACGTGTGTATACCTGTGATACACGATGATGACGTGTGTATACCTGTGACATACGATGATGACGTGTGTATACCTGTGATACACAATGATGACGTGTGTATACCAGTGATACACAATAATGACGTTTGTATACCTGTGATACACGATGATGACGTGTGCATACCTGTGATACACGATGATGACGTGTGTATACCAGTGATACACAATAATGACGTGTTTATACCTGTGATACACAATGATGACTTGTGTATACCTGTGACACACGATGATGACGTGTGTATACCTGTGACACACAATGATGACGTGTGTATACCTGTGATACACAATGATGACGTGTGTATACCTGTGATACACGATGATGACGTGTGTATACCTGTGATACACGATGATGACGTGTGCATACCTGTGACACACGATGATGACGTGTGTATACCTGTGACACACGATGATGATGTGTGTATACCTGTGACACACAATGATGACGTGTGTATACCTGTGATACACGATGATGACGTGTGTATACCTGTGATACACGATGATAACGTGTGTATACCTGTGACACACGATGATGACGTGTGTAGACCTGTGATACACCATGATGACGTGTGTATACCTATGATACACCATGACAACCTATGTTTGCCTCTGACACAGGATGACGACGCATGTAAACACGTGACACACATTTTACACGTACCTGCGACAAAAGACAAGGCTGTTCGTATGTGACACACGCGTTCCATTAACACCCGCGACGGGTTATTTTCTTCCATCAAGTCTACACTAATTGAATAATCTTCAGGTCTAATCTAAAACTAATCATCAGTTCATGCCATTTCACTCTTCGTGTTCATTACTGGCTGTAAGTACTGATGAAGTAAACGAGCAAGTCTCGATGCCACCGAATTTTATCCTATGTTCGTTTTACCATCAAAAAGGTCCCCGAGGCTTCAGCCCCCATCTAAGGGAAACTCATCCGCCTGGCGGTCCCTTCCGGTACCAGGTACAACGTGGTGTCAACGCTCACTCCAGGTTAAATCACCAACAAGACAAGTCATCCTTGTACCGTGGATAATTATGTACACCATGGTGTCAGTCCCCACCCTAGGTTAAATAACCCGCCATGTGGTCAGTCCCTGTGCCCCGGGACCAAGGATAACTCACTTATCAGACGGGTTTCCTGATACCAGGTACCGTATGGTGCCAGATCTACTGTAGGATAACTCACCCGTCATGCGGTACCATCGGAACTAAGTACCCCTTGGTGTCAGACCTAGGGTAAATCATTCCTGTACATGGTACCCTGAGGATCAGGATAATTCAGGAGCCGCCAGGTGGTGTTTCTCGGTACTGAGTACCCGTTTGTGTCCGACCCCAGAGTAACTTAGCCACCTGGCGATCCCTCCCAGTACCAGGTACATGTACCTCGTTGTATCAGCACCAGCCCCCCCCCCCCCCCCCCCCCCCCGAACTCTTCAGGATAACTCCCGGTACCTGGGTACCTCGTGATACCAGCCCATATCCGACACTAGACTAGATTTCTCGTGTTTCACCTTATTCTGATGTACATTATGTAGCGTCCCTTGGAATCGTTTTTTTTTTGTGGTACTGCTGTTTTCATGGTATGAACAACTGGTTTGATGGTATGAACTGCTGTTGCTGTTTACTGCAGTTTTTTGGTATGAACCGCTGTTTTGTTGGTATGAACTGCTGTTTTGTTGGTATGAACTGCTGTTTTGTTGGAATGAACTGCTGGTACGGGATGGGGAATGATACCACGGGGTACCTGGTACTGGGTGGGGAATGATACCACGAGGTACCTGGTACGGGATGGGGAATGATACCACGGGGTACCTGGTACGGGATGGGGAATGATACCACGGGGTACCTGGTACGGGATGGGGAATGATACCACGGGGTACCTGGTACGGGATGGGGAATGATTCCACGGGGTACCTGGTACGGGGTGGGGAATGATACCACGGGGTACCTGGTACGGGGTGGGGAATTACACCACGGGGTACCTGGTACTGGGTGGGGAATGATACCACGGGGTACCTGGTACTGGGTGGGGAATGATACCACGGGGTACCCGGTACGGGGTTGGGAATGACACCACGGGGTACCTGGTACGGGGTGGGGAATGATACCACGGGGTACCTGGTACTGAGTGGGGAATGATACCACGGGGTGCCTGGTACGGGGTGGGGAATGACACCACGGAGTACCTGGTACGGGGTGGGGAATGATACCACGGGGTACCTGGTACAGAGTAGGGAATGACACCACGGAGTACCTGGTACGGGGTGGGGATTGATACCACGGGGTACCTGGTACGGGGTGGGGAATGATACCACGGGGTACCTGGTACTGGGTGGGGAATGATACCACGGGGTACCTGGTACTGGGTGGGGAATGACACCACGGGGTACCTGGTACGGGGTGGGAAATGACACTGTGGGGTACCTGGTACGGGGTGGGGAATGATACCACGGGGTGCCTGGTACGGGGTGGGGAATGACACCACGGAGTACCTGGTACGGGGTGGGGAATGATACCACGGGGTACCTGGTACAGAGTAGGGAATGACACCACGGAGTACCTGGTACGGGGTGGGGAATGATACCACGGGGTACCTGGTACGGGGTGGGGAATGATACCACGGGGTACCTAGTACTGGGTGGGGAATGATACCACGGGGTACCTGGTACGGGGTGGGGAATGACACCACGGAGTACCTGGTACGGGGTGGGGAATGATACCACGGGGTACCTGGTACAGAGTAGGGAATGACACCACGGGGTACCTGGTACAGAGCAGGGAATGACATCACGGGGTACCTGGTACTGGGTGGGGAATGACACCACGGAGTACATGGTACGGGATGGGGAATGACACCACGGGGTACCTGGTACGGGTTGGGGAATGATACCACGGGGTACCTGGTACGGGTGGGGAATGATACCACGGGGTACCTAGTACTGGGTGGGGAATGATACCACGGGGTACCTGGTACTGGGTGGGGAATGATACCACGGGGTACCTGGTACGGGGTGGGGAATGACACCATGGGGTACCTGGTACAGGGTGGGGAATAACGCCACGGGGTACCTGATACAGGGTGGGGAATAACACCACGGGGTACCTGGTACTGGGTGGGGAATGACACCACGGGGTACCTGGTACGGGGTGGGAAATGACACTGTGGGGTACCTGGTACGGGGTGGGGTGTGATACCACGAGGTGCCTGGTACGGGGTGGGGAATGACACCACGGAGTACCTGGTACGGGGTGGGGAATGATACCACGGGGTACCTGGTACAGAGTAGGGAATGACACCACGGAGTACCTAGTACGGGGTGGGGAATGATACCACGGGGTACCTGGTACGGGGTGGGGAATGATACCACGGGGTACCTAGTACTGGGTGGGGAATGATACCACGGGGTACCTGGTACGGGGTGGGGAATGACACCACGGAGTACCTGGTACGGGGTGGGGAATGATACCACGGGGTACCTGGTACAGAGTAGGGAATGACACCACGGGGTACCTGGTACAGAGCAGGGAATGACACCACGGGGTACCTGGTACTGGGTGGGGAATGACACCACGGAGTACATGGTACGGGATGGGGAATGACACCACGGGGTACCTGGTACGGGTTGGAGAATGATACCACGGGGTACCTGGTACGGGGTGGGGAATGATACCACGGGGTACCTAGTACTGGGTGGGGAATGATACCACGGGGTACCTGGTACTGGGTGGGGAATGATACCACGGGGTACCTGGTACGGGGTGGGGAATGACACCATGGGGTACCTGGTACAGGGTGGGGAATAACGCCACGGGGTACCTGATACAGGGTGGGGAATAACACCACGGAGTAACTGGTACGGGGCGGGAGGTTTCCTAAGGTTGGGGCTGACAATAAGGGCTACCTAGTTCCGTGATATCTGGTGAGTTATCTGGGGGTTTCCACGTTCCACCCTTTTTATATAACAAAAAAAGTGTTGATATAGGAGAACAATGGCAAACCAATTATAGTCTGTTTCATGCTAGGTTACTTACCTGTGTGAATGTTATCTGTGACTAAAGACTATAATATATATATATAAGACTAAACACATACCCATTGAATACATGAGTAAAATATTGATTTTTATCATTTAAATCTATCCCTTTCATTTAATTTATTTATTAATATTATGATATTACATAAGAAAAATTAAGTATATTTCATTCAAGTTCATGTGTTTATTATATACATAATGATTACATATTACATATATGATTTTTTTTCTTCAAACATTTCAAATTTACACGTTACATCATAAATGATCTTCACTAATGATTTAAAAGTTCAATTATAGTCAATTGCAATATTTGTATTACATAGTTTAATTACAAATACTTCACAACCAAATTAGCTACTAGCTTGTTTCCAAATCCTTCATCAGACCTCTTTGTATTGTATTGCATATCCATGTTGTTACTGAAATAAAATACTGTTTAAACCAAATAAAAAGCTTTATTGTGTATTCGTCGATTATACTAAAACATTCGAGAGTGACAAAACTCATGACAAACTTTGGCTTAAAATATGGAGAAGTGGGATAAGAAATCAAAAGTGGAATTCAATTAAATGTAGTTCAGTCAGTTGATGAAAATGCAAAATCTTTTACAAAATTAAGCAAGAAATTGTATGCAATGTTCTATATACAATGTACAATTTAACAGGGAGACGCTTTTAATTATCGCCCATGCTTTTTTCTCTGTTTGTAAATGATATGGAAAGCGTACTTATTAATTCTAAATGCCAGACTTATCAATTACAATTATTAAATTCATTTCTTATAGTTTACGCTGATGATACAGTTTTATCTTCAGAAGATGTTGAAGAGCTTCAAAATATGCTAGATTGTTTGCAGGTTTATACTGTGAATATGGAAAAAAAACAATTTCTATTTCAATTTTATTTATTCCGTATGTAACAGCATATAGGATTATAATATACATACATATTAAATCATATACAATACATATTAAATCATATACAATACATATTAAATCATATTCAATACATATCAAATCATATACATACATATCAAATCATAAACATACATATTAAATCATATACAATACATATTAAATCATATTCAATACATATTAAATCATATTCAATACATATTAAATCATATACATACATATTAAATCATACACATACATATTAAATCATATACATACATATTAAATCATATACATACATATTAAATCATATTCAATACATATCAAATCATATACATACATATCAAATCATATACATACATATTAAATCATATACATACATATTAAATCATATACATACATATTAAATCATATATCATTTTGCAAAGTGTCGGAGACCACAGCCAACATAATTAAATTAATATGTATAATACAGTTCAGTACGGCAATGACTTTATAGTTAGAAAATTCATATACAATTCAAGAACAAACTACATCCCAACACAATTATCAGTTTGAAACCTACCTTCATACATACGTGAAGTATCCATGTCGAAATTTAGAAAATTACATGTTTTTTCAGTTATTTTCAGAACGTGCAAGTGAATATTACCGAATGAACATTGGAAATTTCATGAAAGGAACATTGAGGTCGTAATTCAGTTTTATTTTTAATTATAATGGAAAGTTTACATTGTCTCAAAGTACTTTAGCATTTAAAGGAAGGAAAGCCTATTATCCTTTGAAGAATCAATTTAAGGATAAATGCTTAATATTAAAGCAAACATATTTCTTTATTTTGACATGTATGTAACTTGAATACTTAATTATGGTTGTGAGGTGTAGGGTCATCATCTAGCACCGAAAAACGAAACTGTACAATTGTCATCTTTTTTTTTCTGAACTATTGAATTTGAAGAAACTGTTGATAGTTCTATGGTGTGGGCTACATTACGGACTCTGAAAATGACTCAAATAAAACATGTTCCGGATGACCTGTAGAAACTAGCGTCAAGACGCCATAAGATTATTGATGATGTGGCAGAAATTCGACTTTTCAAGCCTGTGCGAACGGACAGGCAAGAGGCACCATCGACTCGACATTTCATGAAAGTCGAGTTTGCCAATAAAGGGATTGATGCCATTAACATCAGCAATATATTGCACCAAATGTCTTTTAAAATTATCATACCAACGAACTTCCGATATAAATGTTTAACGATTATTTCCTACAGTTATTCTATACTTATTGCACCAAAGCTTTTCAATTACAAGCAAACATTGCAACAATTGAATATAGATGACCTTAGAATGACTCCTCCTTCAGCATGTTCATGTTCTTCATCTCAATATTGCTATGGTCCAGCTGGACACATAGTAACTGGTAATCTGAATATTATCCCAAATATAAAGCTCCGAGAGCTTTTCATGAAAGATCCTAAGTATCGAGAGACTCCATCCATCAATTGGCGTGTGAATTTCAAGATTCTTATGGACTCGGTGGAAGATTACGCCAGACAATGGACTAAACGTCAACATGCTGGATGAAGTCTATCAGGTCCTCTATTCAGAAAAGAATAAGGAATTTGCGTCACAAAATGAAAACTAAACACAAGTCGATATTTCTTGATCCCGATGTTCGAGCAACACTCAACGATCTACATGATAAATATGTGGTTGTGTCTGCAGACAAAGCATCTAACAACTTGATCATTGTTTGCAAACGCTATTACATTCATGGCTTGCAAAAAGATCACTCTTGAACATCCTCTCCTAAAAAAGTCTTTTCGGTCAAAACATTTGATTTTTCCACCTTGTACACCACCTCATACAAATTGAAGGAACGTCTCCGATCTCTTGTTATGAGAGCTTTTTTTCCCAAGAAAGGCGGACGACAATACAAATATATGGCAGTGAGCTACTTTGGAGCATACTTTGTGAAAAACACGACAAAAGCTAAGAGGAAATATACTGAAGAAGATATGTTAAGAATGATTTTATTTCCTGGTCAACAATATTTTTGTTGAGTTCGGAATAAAGATTTTCCAGCTGACTGTTGGCATTCCCATGGGAACAAATTGTGTCCCACTCTTAGCTGACTTGTTTTTGTTTTAAAACGAGGCTGCATTTGTGGAAGAGCTAATCAGGACAGGTAACACAAACATTGCCAAATATTTTAATTTCACTTTCAGATATATCGACGATATGTAGACTATAAACAACAAGAAGTTTGCTGACCACGTCGATCGTATATACCCTTCTGAATTTGAAATAAAAGACACAACAGACTCTTATATCTCAGCTGCTTACCTCGATCTCTACTAAAACTACGACCTACATGGACAGCTTACTACTAAGCTGTACGGTAAACGTGATGATTTCCATTTTCTGGTCGTTAACTTTCCATATTAGGATTTTCGTGATCGATGTCGACTGCTGACAAACAAACTAACAACACAAGGATTCGAGAGATGCAGGTTGATCAGAACTATAGGCAAGTTTTATGGTTGCCAGCTTTGTCTCATTGAGAAATATTCTGTATCTTTAAGTAATATGAAGATGGACGTTTTTGAGTATGCTCACTAGTGCGTTTACATGTTGTGATTGACAATGCTACTCGGTTCTCATTTTGAGAACTTGATGTTTACTTGGATGTGACAATGATTTTTATGGCGGGTGTCGTCAATGAAGCAGAAGACGCTTACTCTTCTGGAACACCTGGTCTTATTCTCTTGCACTTTTACAAGGATCTCCATGTAAATCTTTCCTTTGGTCATATTTTGCCCCTGGTTTAATCCATTTTGAGTTTGGATTATGATTTTGTTAACGCTTCGGTATTCTGTTATTTATTTTGAAACGGGTAGATATAATTTACATGTACGGCGTAAAACAAATATAAGATATTGGTTAAAGTTGATAAAAGAAATAATTGTGTATTAGAGTCATGTTTGAGCTCAATCTCAGAAGGCAAATTATAAATTAAACTGGATTTATCAAGATAAGTATGATTCTTATTCTTAGATCATATTGAAGTCATAAATGTTACAATGACAAAGTAAATTTCCATTTGAAAAATATTTATTTAATTATTAATTATTTAAGATATATATATCTATGTTAGATATAGAGGTTCACCACTTATTAAAACACAGACAGAAACACAGGTAAAAACAAAGGTAAACAGACTATAATCCTTCCAACAACATTCTTCCACATATGTTTATTTAAAGTGGGGAACGTGGGATACAGGGTGGGCTACCTCGGTTTTCCGATTTGTATATTATTTGTTTATTGTCGTTCCTTCTTGATTGAGCAATATCGTACCCTTACGTTCGAGTGAATATTACAGACACAATTAACGTCACGCTCCGGGGAACAGCGTGTTGGACCGGGCGTGACGTCTACATAGACAAGTGATTAATGAGAAATTAGTATAGTGTTAATCAATAGTTATATTGGAAAATTGTTGGAATTAGGAATACAATCAAACCTTAAATTATTAAAATTTATTGATCATATATTGATTAATATGACTGCCGCTTTGAACATCACTGCTGAAACAATTATATATTCTTTGTGTCAGTTTGGTTAACTACCCGACACACCCAACAATACTTCTCATTCAGACAGCGCCTCAATCATACACTGCTAAATACATACAGGTATGACAGATACCCCTGGGGCGGGGTTCGCTGTATCGGTACTCATATCGGGTAGGACAGATACCCCTGGGGCGGGGTTCGCTGTATCGGTACTCATATCGGGTAGGACAGATACCCCTGGGGCGGGGTTCGCTGTATCGGTACTCATATCGGGTAGGACAGATACCCCTGGGGCGGGGTTCGCTGTATCGGTACTCATAGCGGGTAGGACAGATACTCCTGGGGCGCGGTTCGCTGTATCGGTACTCATATCGGGTAGGACAGATACCCCTGGGGCGGGGTTCGCTGTATCGGTACTCTTATCGGGTATGACAGATACCCCTGGGGCGGGGTTCGCTGTATCGGTACTCATACCGGGAATGACAGATACCCCTGGGGCGGGGTTCGCTGTATCGGTACTCATATCGGGTATGACAGATACCCCTGGGGCGGGGTTCGCTGTATCGGTACTCATGACGGGTCTGACAGATACCCCTGGAGCGGGGTTCGCTGTATCGGTACTCAAAGCGGGTAGGACAGATAACCCTGGGGCGGGTTTCGCTGTATCGGTACTCATAGCGGGAATGACAGATACCCTTGGGGCGGGGTTCGCTGTATCGGTACTCATAGCGGGAATGACAGATACCCCTGGGGCGGGGTTCGCTGTATCGGTACTCTTATCAGGTATGATAGATACCCCTGGGGCCGGGTTCGCTGTATCGGTACTCCTAGCGGGAATGACAGATACCCCTGGGGCGGGGTTCGCTGTATCGGTACTCTTATCAGGTATGATAGATACCCCTGGGGCGGGGTTCGCTGTATCGGTACTCATAGCGGGAATGACAGATACCCCTGGGGCGGGGTACGCTGTATCGGTACTCATAGCGGGTATGACAGATACCCCTGGGGCGGGGTTCGCTGTATCGGTACTCATAGCGGGAATGACAGATACCCCTGGGGCGGGGTTCGCTGTATAGGTACTCATAGCGGGAATGACAGATACCAGATACCCCTGAGGCGGAGTTCGCTGTATCGGTACTCATATCGGGTAGGACAGATACCCCTGGGGCGGGGTTCGCTGTATCGGTACTCATATCGGGTATGACGGATACCCCTGGGGCGGGGTTCGCTGTATCGTTACTGCGGATACTGAAACATCAACTGTCACTCGATTAGATTCCGCATGATACGAAATGCTTGTTTTCTATTTTGAGTAAGAAAATTTACAAATAAAATATTACATAAGTTATGCACAAAACAACTATTATTTGATGTCATACATACATTATTTGACAGTTTTAAACTTGAAACATTTAACTGTACTTATTCCAATCAGTGACATTTTGATTTTTTAAGTAAATCCATTTTCCATGATGTATTTAATCGTGTTCTTTCAAAGAATGCACTGCATTTGTATAACATTAGCATGCTTGCTCAACACCTCCACCCATCTTTTATCGAGGTAAAACTACAGAGCCCTACCTGACATAGCAATGTATTCCGCTCGGCAGACCGGACAAAAGAATCCAAGATCGATCTATTCATAAGATTGGACGGAGAGCCAGGAGCGTGATTGTGTGAAGGCCGGATCAGTAAACAGAGTATACGTTATGGCAGCAAAATACTAGAAAACCAAAGACATGAAGGATAGAAGACAGTGCACGAATCTCCTCCTTCGTCCCGGAGCGAAGACAACGAGAAACACCGACACACTGCACGGTAGTAGACAATAGACTCCACGACATTGCCTGCATCCAAGATTCAAGTACCAAAGAAAGATGCCGCTGGGGAGCAAGGGCAGGATCCCCCCCCACCCCCAACTCCAACCCCCAACCCCAACCCCCAAAGCAGAAACGAAAGAGAACAAGTCTACATCCGGTCTACAAAAGAGCACCTATAATAGTTGGACTGTACTGTTGCGTCAATGGCAAGATAACTACAAATGTATCCCAGAATATGATAATGTTATTTACGAGTTACTTCCCCTGATTGTCACTAACGTTGTGATATATACTGAATGCACGAACTTGATCGATTTTCTTACTTAATATTGTACTGAGTATACTATTTTTAATGAGACATTATCAGAACCTGCATAATGTATATATGAAATGGCAAAACACTTGATTTATTGAAAATAACACTCATACTTTTCTATGGCGAGCAAAAGCTCGTGGTTTTATAATTACGTTCTCTGTCCTTCACACATCACTATACACTGTAGCAGGGACATATACGTCCCTGACTGTAGGTTCACATTTTTGTTTTAACGAAACTTTACCATAACCTGTTTAGCGTACATAGCAATTGACACAATATAAGTTATTTAGTAGAAATAACACTTATATTATTTATCTGGTGTGCAAAAACCTTTAAGGTGTACATTCCCGTAATTATGTGTGGCCCTATATAGGTCACGGCCAGCATACATGTAATTTTCCCTGCTTTGTATTTGAACTTGTTAATTGATAATAAGGCCTAGAAATGTAAGTGAATATGACATATTTGCATACCATTATTTTTCTCCAGCTTGGTAATAGGCCGTCGTTCTTTTGGAACAACAATTTGACTGTTTACTGTGATATTTTATGACAAATAAGATAGTTCGAACTATCTTTTGTAACGAGAGATATGTTTGCGAATCCTTTTATTTTTTATCTAATATGCATTGTGCTGACTACCAGCAGCGTATATTTCAATGATTCATTCACCTTCCTCCGAACGAAAATGTAAACCTGAAGATTTTTTTTTTATTATGTTAAAAACTTCTTCAGTCAGTTTCTCAAATTGCAGATGTAGGTTTCACGTTGTGCTTAGTTATGTCCGTTTGATTTCATACTGATGAGTAAAAACAAAATGGCTCAAAGACGGCCATCTTTGATTTAGGCATTGCAAGATTGTTAACTAATTGACAACTACCAGAGGGATCTTTCTCATATTTCATATGTAGGTTCCCTTGGTCCCTACTGTCGTGCCCTTTTGATTTTGTAACTGATCAGAAAAACAAAATGGCTGAAAAAAAAGCCATTTTGGACTTGGACATTGAAAGATTGAAATCGCTATAGAATGAAATGAAACGAAAAGTTTAAATTGCTATATTACATCCGTTTTCATTTGTAACAGGAAAGAAAATAGTGTGCTTCCACCGGGAATCGAACCCTCGATCTTCAAGTTCCTAGTCGGACGCTCTACAACACAGCTAAAGGGAAATTCTCTCTAGCTCGAAGCTAGACGGCGACCTAAATCCTAGCTATGTACAATTAAAATCTTCCACACTACTCCTCGTCCTCCCTTTTAAAATGTATTCACCCCCGAACACCACAACCCAGATTCTATGTCCACTGTCACCACAGGGAGGGCCACGGATACCATTTATAACAGGAAAGAGAATAGTGTGCTTCCACCGGGGATCAACCCTCGATCACTAGGCTACAATGTATATATATAAACAATATGCATATATATCATTGTTATGGGGGTTACCCCCACCCCCTCACCCCAACCCTTTCCCCTACCCTGTTCATACCCTATGATATTCCATCATTTGTACATATAATTTGTTAATACATCTACAGAATGTATATACAGAATTGGGGTTGGAACTTAAAACAATACATAGATGGAAATTACTTGAAATTATTAAGCAAATGATTTTGTGATCAAATTATTAGATATATAGCTATCTAAACATTAAGCTCCCATAACTTTTCTCTATATTAGAATATGCAGACTTTATCACGATTTTTCAATATGTTGATTACATTAGAATTCAATTCACAGTGTTGCATTGTTTAATACATCTAACGCCAAATGTTACACATGTTTTTTATGATTAATTATTGACAAACTAATCTTTATTATTTAATATTTGCAATTACATTGTATATAATACAACGTCCATATGTATACCACCAAGGGAGAGGACTTACATAGGCTTGAAGCCTGTTGTCCAATCCTTTTGACTTTGTAACATCTTGTAAATAAAATTGAAGGGAAATTTCCTCTAGCTCGAAGCAAGAAGACGACCTAAATCCTATGTACAATTAAAACTTGCCACACATTAATCATACTATTAGGTTTGTATGATATGTCTACATTATAATGCAAATCTTTATTACCTTACATTAACATACGTTTTATTATTGAAACAAACCAGTTAATATCTCTGCCATTGGTCCCATTTGTTTTATATTGTGTCTAACACACTAATACCGTTTATTTAAGTGCATATATTAAAATAAGCAAATTCGCTTCCCTGTAAATGGATCAATATTCATTTGTAATAAAATTGATATTTTAGCTAAAGTGTACATGTAGCTTGAAATACAACTCGTCAATCTAAACAACTTGCGTGTTATTGGGTTTACTCTAAAAACTTACTTGATTCCTATTCTGAAACTTTCTGATATCGAAACTTAGTAACCCATACAACAAAATCACTTCAATAGCTGTCGAAATATACAAAGTACTGTTTGAAGTTTTAGCGATTCAGGACTTTCAGTACTTTGATTCTATATGTTTTTAACGGTCGTTATGTCAGGCATTTACACGCTGATATATGGTACTGGCACGTGATTTGACATTTGTACACTCTGACATTTGACTAAGCTGAAAAAGTGAGAGATGTAAATGATCAAACGCCAGTTAGATAGGTAGTCAACTTTACTGTATGGTCAAACGTCAGATAATCATCAGGTCAAACGTCAGATAATCATCAGGTCAAACGTCAGATAATCATCAGGTCAAACGTCAGATAATCATCAGGTAATCATCAGGTAATAATTTTTATTTACTGATTTTTTTTTACTCTGGCCTGTCTGTACTACTAGGTGTTAAGATTGAAGTGAAACATAAACCCTACTGATTTTTTGACTCTGGCCTGTCTGTATGACTGGGTGTTAAGATTGAAGTGAAACATAAACCCTACTGATTTTTTTTTACTCTGGCCTGTCTGTACTACTAGGTGTTAAGATTGAAGTGAAACATAAACCCTACTGATTTTTTGACTCTGGCCTGTCTGTATGACTGGGTGTTAAGATTGAAGTGAAACATAAACCCTACTGATTTTTTTACTCTGGCCTGTCTGTATGACTGGGTGTTAATATTGAAGTGAAACATAAACCCTACTGATTTTTTTTTACTCTGGCCTGTCTGTACTACTAGGTGTTAAGATTGAAGTGAAACATAAACCCTACTGATTTTTTGACTCTGGCCTGTCTGTATGACTGGGTGTTAAGATTGAAGTGAAACATAAACCCTACTGATTTTTTGACTCTGGCCTGTCTGTACTACTAGGTGTTAAGATTGAAGTGAAACATAAACCCTACTGATTTTTTTACTCTGGCCTGTCTGTATGACTGGGTGTTAATATTGAAGTGAAACATAAACCCTACTGATTTTTTGACTCTGGCCTGTCTGTACTACTAGGTGTTAAGATTGAAGTGAAACATAAACCCTACTGATTTTTTTACTCTGGCCTGTCTGTATGACTGGGTGTTAATATTGAAGTGAAACATAAACCCTACTGATTTTTTTTTTACTCTGGCCTGTCTGTACTACTAGGTGTTAAGATTGAAGTGAAACATAAACCCTACTGTTTTTTTTTACTCTGGCCTGTCTGTATGACTGGGTGTTAATATTGAAGTGAAACATAAACCCTACTGATTTTTTTTTACTCTGGCCTGTCTGTACTACTAGGTGTTAAGATTGAAGTGAAACATAAACCCTACTGATTTTTTTACTCTGGCCTGTCTGTATGACTGGGTGTTAATATTGAAGTGAAACATAAACCCTACTGATTTTTTGACTCTGGCCTGTCTGTACTACTAGGTGTTAAGATTGAAGTGAAACATAAACCCTACTGATTTTTTTACTCTGGCCTGTCTGTATGACTGGGTGTTAATATTGAAGTGAAACATAAACCCTACTGATTTTTTTTTTACTCTGGCCTGTCTGTACTACTAGGTGTTAAGATTGAAGTGAAACATAAACCCTACTGATTTTTTTACTCTGGCCTGTCTGTACTACTAGGTGTTAAGATTGAAGTGAAACATAAACCCTACTGATTTTTTGACTCTGGCCTGTCTGTACTACTAGGTGTTAAGATTGAAGTGAAACATAAACCCTACTGATTTTTTTTTACTCTGGCCTGTCTGTATGACTGGGTGTTAAGATTGAAGTGAAACATAAACCCTACTGATTTTTTTACTCTGGCCTGTCTGTATGACTGGGTGTTAAGATTGAAGTGAAACATAAACCCTACTGATTTTTTTACTCTGGCCTGTCTGTATGACTGGGTGTTAATATTGAAGTGAAACATAAACCCTACTGATTTTTTGACTCTGGCCTGTCTGTACTACTAGGTGTTAATATTGAAGTGAAACATAAACCCTACTGATTTTTTTTTTACTCTGGCCTGTCTGTACTACTAGGTGTTAAGATTGAAGTGAAACATAAACCCTACTGATTTTTTTACTCTGGCCTGTCTGTATGACTGGGTGTTAATATTGAAGTGAAACATAAACCCTACTGATTTTTTTTTACTCTGGCCTGTCTGTACTACTAGGTGTTAAGATTGAAGTGAAACATAAACCCTACTGATTTTTTTACTCTGGCCTGTCTGTATGACTGGGTGTTAATATTGAAGTGAAACATAAACCCTACTGATTTTTTGACTCTGGCCTGTCTGTACTACTAGGTGTTAAGATTGAAGTGAAACATAAACCCTACTGATTTTTTTACTCTGGCCTGTCTGTATGACTGGGTGTTAATATTGAAGTGAAACATAAACCCTACTGATTTTTTTTGACTCTGGCCTGTCTGTACTACTAGGTGTTAAGATTGAAGTGAAACATAAACCCTACTGATTTTTTTACTCTGGCCTGTCTGTATGACTGGGTGTTAATATTGAAGTGAAACATAAACCCTACTGATTTTTTTTTACTCTGGCCTGTCTGTACTACTAGGTGTTAAGATTGAAGTGAAACATAAACCCTACTGATTTTTTTACTCTGGCCTGTCTGTACTACTAGGTGTTAAGATTGAAGTGAAACATAAACCCTACTGATTTTTTTTTACTCTGGCCTGTCTGTACTACTAGGTGTTAAGATTGAAGTGAAACATAAACCCTACTGATTTTTTGACTCTGGCCTGTCTGTACTACTAGGTGTTAAGATTGAAGTGAAACATAAACCCTACTGATTTTTTTACTCTGGCCTGTCTGTACGACTGGGTGTTAAGATTGAAGTGAAACATAAACCCTATCGGCCGTGATTTTTTTATTGAACATTTAAATATCTACTTGTGTATAGAACTCCGTCTAGCTTGTACAGCTGCTGTCCCGAGATCCCATTACCTGTTACATTATGTATAACAAAGGAGTTATTGTCTATAGTTCTGGTGTTTGATCATGGTATAGATAGACTAGATATGATACCGAACACAAGCCGTCACCAGCAGGCTAAAGCAAGTAGATGTGCCCGATTGGTACGAACTTAAACTAAGGGATGAGTAGCAAAAACATCTTTCTTTCAGCCTTAACTGTTTGTTGGGGTATATCAGAAAGAAATAGTAGATAGAAAATGTGATAGACACACTAGAGAGAGAAGGACTAAAGTCGATGGTTGGTTGATAGCAAAGACAACTTTGCTACCTGTACCAGAAATTATCCATTTTGCGTAATGAAAGTGACAGAGTTCATACCGTACTTGTCATCGCAACGTCACATAGAACCCTCTTGATTGAGTAACAAAGTTACTTTATTTAGACGATGTTATTTTTTTTAACAGTGCAGGGTATTAAGCGAGTGCCCTCGTGTTGTATACGCAGGGAAAACTATAAAACACTCTCTTCGCCCTTCGGATATCTTTACGCTGGACAAGTATTAGACTATTCTTATATGTTTTCGTCCTACAGAGATCTTTACACTTGAAAAGTATTAGACTATTCTTCTAAGTCTTCGTCCTACAGAGATTTACACTGAACAAGTATTAGACTTTTCTTCTATATGTTCATCCTACAGAGATCTTTACACTGAACAAGTATTAGACTTTTCTTCTATATGTTCATCCTACAGAGATCTTTACGGTGGACAGGTATTAGACTATTCTCCTATGTCTTCGCCCTACAGAGATCTTTACACTTGACAAGTATTAGACTATTCTCCTATGTCTTCGTCCTACAGATCTTTACACTGGACAAGTATTAGATTATTCTTATATGTTTTCGTCCTACAGAGATCTTTACACTGGACAAGTATTAGACTATTCTCCTATGTCTTCGTCCTACAGAGATCTTTACACTGGACATGTATTAGACTATTCTCCTATGTCTTCGTCCTACAGAGATTTTTATGCTGAACAAGTATTAGACTATTCTTCTATGTCTTCGCCCTACAGAGATCTTTACGCTGGACAAGTATCAGACTATTCTTCTATGTCTTCGCCCTACAGAGATCTTTACGCTGGACAAGTATTAGACTATTCTTCTATGTCTTCGCCCTACAGAGATCTTTACGCTGGACAAGTATTAGACTATTCTCATATGTCTTCGCCCTACAGAGATCTTTACGCTGGACAAGTATAAGACTATTCCCCTATGTCTTCGACCTACGGAGATCTTTACACTGGACAAGTATAGACTATTCTCCTATGTCTTCGTCCTACAGAGATCGTTACGCTGGACAAGTATTAGACTATTCTTATATGTTTTCGTCCTACAGAGATCTTTACGCTGGACAAGTATTAGATTATTCTTATATGTTTTCGTCCTACAGAGATCTTTACGCTGGACAAGTATTAGACTATTCTCCTATGTCTTCGTCCTACAGAGATCTTTACGCTGGACAAGTATTAGACTATTCTTATAAGTTTTCGTCCTACAGAGATCTTTACACTGGACATGTATTAGACTATTCTCCTATGTTTTCGACCTACAGAGATCTTTACGCTGGACAAGTATTAGACTATTCTTCTATGTCTTTGCCCTACAGAGATCTTTACGCTGGACAAGTATAGACTATTCTCCTATGTCTTCGACCTACAGAGATCTTTACGCTGGACAAGTATTAGACTATTCTCATATGTCTTCGCCCTACAGAGATCTTTACGCTGGACAAGTATAAGACTATTCCCCTATGTCTTCGACCTACGGAGATCTTTACACTGGACAAGTATAGACTATTCTCCTATGTCTTCGTCCTACAGAGATCGTTACGCTGGACAAGTATTAGACTATTCTTATATGTTTTCGTCCTACAGCTACAGAGATCTTTACGCTGGACAAGTATTAGACTATTCTTATATGTTTTCGTCCTACAGAGATCTTTACGCTGGACAAGTATTAGATTATTCTCCTATGTCTTCGCCCTACAGAGATCGTTACGCTGGACAAGTATTAGATTATTCTTATATGTTTTCGTCCTACAGAGATCTTTACGCTGGACAAGTATTAGATTATTCTTATATGTTTTCGTCCTACAGAGATCTTTACGCTGGACAAGTATTAGACTATTCTCCTATGTCTTCGTCCTACAGAGATCTTTACGCTGGACAAGTATTAGACTATTCTTATAAGTTTTCGTCCTACAGAGATCTTTACACTGGACATGTATTAGACTATTCTCCTATGTTTTCGACCTACAGAGATCTTTACGCTGGACAAGTATTAGACTATTCTTCTATGTCTTTGCCCTACAGAGATCTTTACGCTGGACAAGTATAGACTATTCTCCTATGTCTTCGACCTACAGAGATCTTTACGCTGGATATGTATCAGTATGAGAGTGACGTTTGGTGTATAGTGTCCGTTATTACGTTTTTACATTCATTTTTGTATTGTTAATTATTGTTTTACTATACGCAAATGTACCCTACTTTTCACATTGGGAGGGTTACATGTATCACAGATTGTATATAGGTACACCGAAGGATATATATTCATTGATTCGCCAAGTTCTTCTACAAAATAATGCATAGGGTCAAAACTTATCAAAAGTACTGAAGGAAAAGGTTATGTTTATGTACATGTATGAGACTGATGTAAGAGGTGGAGATGGCTTAATATAAGAGTGAACTCTTGTTGCCAAATCCCATTAAGTCAAATGTTGTATATATTAAATCTTGTATTGTAAATAATTGTGAATAAAATACTTTTTCAACCAAGATGTATGAGGTTGATGTTTATGTATGAGGTAGAGGTTTATGTATGAGGTTGATGTTTATGTATGAGGTTGATGTTTATGTATGAGGTTGATGTTTATGTATGAGATAGAGGTTTATGTATGAGGTTGATGTTTATGTATGTGGTTGATGTTTATGTATGAGTTTGATGTTTATGTATGAGATAGAGGTTTATGTATGTGGTTGATGTTTATGTATGTGGTTGATGTTTATGTATGAAGCTCATGTTTATGTATGAGGTTGGTGTTTATGTATGAAGTTCATGTTTATGTATGAGGAAGAGGTTTATGTATGAGGTAGAGGTTTATGTATGAGGTTGATGTTTATGTATGAGGTTGATGTTTATGTATGAGATAGAGGTTTATGTATGAGGTTGATGTTTATGTATGTGGTTGATGTTTATGTATGAGGTTGATATTTATGTATGAGATAGAGGTTTATGTATGAGGTTGATGTTTATGTATGAGGTTGATGTTTATGTATGAGATAGAGGTTTATGTATGAGGTTGATGTTTATGTATGACGTTGAGCTGTATTTGCTCCCTGAACATACGTCACAGACATAAACATGTTCAGACCTTGAACGGTTGTTTACAAACAAACATTCTCTATTACGACCTTGACAAGCTTAGTTAAATATTCATCTCTTGTCGTTCCCTAACAGGAATGGGCTTACCTCCATTATATAGGCAAATAGTTTGTATTTATTCGATACAAATGATATTCTAGATAATATTGCTACGGAGGTATTAATGAAATAGATGTTTCACAATTAAGTAATTTTCTAACGTGCTAATTAACCAACGAGAGCTAGATAGCCATCGCTAATGTCACGTGCTGCGGAACCTCCCAACATATGACTTGGTAGAGTAATTATTTACACATGAACCAGGCGTGTGGTAATTTGTGTAGTAGCCTGATGAGATCAATAGTGATAGGTGTAGTAGTGATGTTACATTCACAGATTTGTATACAGCTCTAAGTTGTAGTTTTGTTAGACGTGAAATGTCTATAAAGTACAATAAGTGTTGGTAGGATGGATGACAGTTGAAGTTTTTAATTATCCTCAGTTGAACCTTTTGTGTCTGACAGAAGTAAAATTGTTAGTGACAGATTTCTCTAAATTGTTATGGGGAGGTCAAAGGGACAGTTTAAAAAAAAAATCATATTAAGAGGTAAAAATGACAGATATCTTTGATTTTATATGGGGGAGGTAAAATTGACAGATTCCTTTAACTTTATACGTGGAGGTAAAATTGACAGATTTTTAAAACTTTATACGGGGAGGTAAAAGTGACAGGTTCCTTTGATTTTAGATGGGGAGGTAAAATCAACAGATTTCTCTAATTTTACAAGGGGGAGGTAAAATTGGCAGATTTCTTTAACTTTGTATGGGGAGATAAATGTGACAGATTTCTCTAACTTTATATTGGGAGGTTAAAGTGACAGATTTCTTTAATTTTATACGGGGAGGTAAAAGTGACAGATGTCTTTAACTTTATATGGGGAGGTAAAAGTGACAGATTTCTTTAACTTAATACGGGGAGGTAAAAGTGACAGATTTCTTTAATTTTATACGGGGAGGTAAAAGTGACAGATTTCTTTAACTTTATACGGGGAGGTAAAAGTGACAGATTTCTTTAATTTTATACGGGGAGGTAAAAGTGACAGATTTCTTTAATTTTATACGGGGTAGGTAAAAGTGACAGATTTCTTTAATTTTATATGGGGAGGTAAAGGTGACAGATTTCTTTAATTTTATACGGGGAGGTAAAAGTGACAGATTTCTCTAATTTTATAAGGGGGAGGTAAAATTGAAAGATTTCTCTAATTTTTATATGGTGAGGTAAAAGTGACAGATTTCTTTAACTTTATATGGTGAGGTAAAAGTGACAGATGTCTTTAACTTTATATGGAGATAAGAGAGCTGAGATAAGAGAACTGTACTGACAAATAAATGTATAAAAGTAGGATTAAAAATGAAAGTTCCGCCTAATTTCATTGTCTGCACTTTAACGTACATGTATTGTTGATCTTGGCTCCGAATACACTGTACAATGTAACCCTCAGTAAAAAGATGTTTTAAAGTACAGTTCCACCTAAGAATCATGCAAAAGTGGATAAGTGAGTGTTCTAGAAATAACTCCAATTAAGTTTTTATACAAAAAAGGGGGGTTTTTAAGAGCAATGACAAGAGAAAAAAATATGATTTGAAAAGCGATGCCCTTCTAGGCCCCATTTTTATTATATCCCGAATAGAGCCCCTCAAATTATCGACTACTTTGCCATCATATTCATATTTTGCGAACTGGCGCAAAAACTAATTACTTAGTACTTCCCTTTTGGTATAATGACAGGAAATATAAAAATGATCAATAAATAGAGGATATATAACTGTGTCTTCAGTAATACCAAATATATTCCCCGCTATATTTTCTCACTACTAAGTGAAAAATATTACTTTTATGGAATGAATAATTTTCGATATTTCACTGGTAAAAATGTAATAAATGTATTTTCTGTAAAGGTTGGTACGTTTTCGGAGACGTCATTATGTTGGGGTCCCTGTTTTACGGAAAAGGGATGTTAGGGTATTTATTCTACTTTAAGTAATAATGCTGTTTTGCGTCAATCTGCTTAGGAAAATGGAATAAAATATTTCAATGTGATGAGAATGTATGGAAACAGATATACATTAATGTATTTAAAACTACAATAAATTAAAGTTTGCAATAGTTCCGATATCGTCTAGTTCACCTAACTCCTATCTAGATATATGAAGTTAAGTATAGTTAAGGACATTCTATGTCCTTTGTTTAGTAGAGAAGGTAAGACGCCTCACGTCTTTTTTGAGTTGTGAAGTAGTATATATACTAATATTCATTCTGTACGACTTACACGAGTAAATAAGAAAGAGTAACTATGCCACAGCTTTTATCGTTAACTGTTTGAGGAGTATGACCTGCGTGTCACGGACTCTACGTGTTAGCCGCGGTATGGTAGTAGACAGAGCTAGAGCCAGCAGCAGTACCCGACGTGGTGGGTTAAGGTGTGGAGTTTATCACTAATCTGTAGCTGCTCTCAGCTCATTGACACTTCGTGGTCATACATGACTAGGTAAAACGTCTCTGTTACGATCCCTCAGATTGCTTTAACTGGAATTACGTGTGTGGATACCCCACGGATGCTGACCACGCGTACCGGTAAGATTGGTGTTGTACAACGGTCTATCAATAACACTATTTTAATTCTCTGTTTACATTTCCTGTGCAACTGTAACTGATTAATAATTAAAGGATTATGTTTACAGGACAAACTAATAAATGTAACGAATACTACGCAAACCTAGGTTCATGTTATACATACGGACTTCATCTGAATATACTCTAACTTCGTGCAGTCTTCATTATCAATGTTTAACGAAACAATACCTGTTTGCTATAGTAACATGTGTATATGGCGAGGGGACGATACATTGCTATTTCTACAGTATTGTCAGCACATAGCAATCAACAAGTAAGCATTCAAACAAAATCCTATTTTGATTTTTATACTTAATTCTGTTCGTGTTGTTTTAGTTCCGTGCGATTGAGATACAAGGCTGTGCTTACAAGACGGCAAAATTGGAAATCTATAGGCATATATATATAATTGAAAATCATAACTCGTAATAAGTCATCCAATACAATACTAGCCTATGCCTAGAAAGACTGTGCAGTCAGAGTTTGTAATCCATAATTTATTCATAATTAAATTACGGTGTACAAGATATTATACTAGAGAGGTGTAGTAACGGTAGCCGAGTGTATGTATGTACGGTGTACGGGGTACTATACTAGAGAGGTGTAGTAACGGTAGCCGAGTGTATGTATGTACGGTGTACTATACTAGAGAGGTGAAGTAACGGTAGCCGAGTGTATGTATGTACGGTGTACGGGGTACTATACTAGAGAGGAGAAGTAACGGTAGCCGAGTGTATGTATGTACGGTGTACGGGGTACTATACTAGAGAGGTGTAGTAACGGTAGCCGAGTGTATGTATGTACGGTGTACTATACTAGAGAGGTGTAGTAACGGTAGCCGAGTGTATGTATGTACGGGGTACGGGGTACTATACTAGAGAGGTGTAGTAACGGTAGCCGAGTGTATGTATGTACGGGGTACTATACTAGAGAGGTGTAGTAACGGTAGCCGAGTGTTTGTATGTACGGTGTACTATACTAGAGAGGTGAAGTAACGGTAGCCGAGTGTATGTATGTACGGTGTACTATACTAGAGAGGTGAAGTAACGGTAGCCGAGTGTATGTATGTACGGTGTACTATACTAGAGAGGAGAAGTAACGGTAGCCGAGTGTATGTATGTACGGTGTACGGGGTACTATACTAGAGAGGTGTAGTAACGGTAGCCGAGTGTATGTATGTACGGGGTACTATACTAGAGAGGTGTAGTAACGGTAGCCGAGTGTATGTATGTACGGGGTACGGGGTACTATACTAGAGAGGTGTAGTAACGGTAGCCGAGTGTATGTATGTACGGTGTACGGGGTACTATACTAGAGAGGTGTAGTAACGGTAGCCGAGTGTATGTATGTACGGTGTACGGGGTACTATACTAGAGAGGTGTAGTAACGGTAGCCGAGTGTATGTATGTACGGTGTACGGGGTACTATACTAGAGAGGTGTAGTAACGGTAGCCGGGTGTATGTATGTACGGGGTACGGGGTACTATACTAGAGAGGTGTAGTAACGGTAGCCGAGTGTATGTATGTACGGGGTACTATACTAGAGAGGTGTAGTAACGGTAGCTGAGTGTATGTATGTACGGTGTACTATACTAGAGAGGTGTAGTAAAGGTAGCCGAGTGTATGTATGTACGGGGTACTATACTAGAGAGGTGTAGTAACGGTAGCCGAGTGTATGTATGTACCGTGTACGGGGTACTATACTAGAGAGGTGTAGTAACGGTAGCCGAGTGTATGTATGTACCGTGTACGGGGTACTATACTAGAGAGGTGTAGTAACGGTAGCCGAGTGTATGTATGTACGGGGTACTATACTAGAGAGGTGTAGTAACGGTAGCCGAGTGTATGTACGGTGTACTATACTAGAGAGGTGTAGTAACGGTAGCCGAGTGTATGTATGTACGGGGTACTATACTAGAGAGGTGTAGTAACGGTAGCCGAGTGTATGTATGTACGGGTTACTATACTAGAGAGGTGTAGTAACGGTAGCCGAGTGTATGTACGGGGTACTATACTAGAGAGGTGTAGTAACGGTAGCCGAGTGTATGTATGTACGGGGTACAATACTAGAGAGGTGTAGTAACGGTAGCCGAGTGTATGTACGGGGTACTATACTAGAGAGGTGTAGTAACGGTAGCCGAGTGTATGTACGGGGTACTATACTAGAGAGGTGTAGTAACGGTAGCCGAGTGTATGTATGTACGGGGTACTATACTAGAGAGGTGTAGTAACGGTAGCCGAGTGTATGTACGGGGTACTATACTAGAGAGGTGTAGTAACGGTAGCCGAGTGTATGTATGTACGGTGTACTATACTAGAGAGGAGAAGTAACGGTAGCCGAGTGTATGTATGTACGGGGAACTATACTAGAGAGGAGAAGTAACGGTAGCCGAGTGTATGTATGTACGGTGTACGGGGGTACTGTACTAGAGAGGTGTAGTAACGGTAGCCGAGTGTATGTATGTACGGTGTACGGGGGTACTGTACTAGAGAGGTGTAGTAACGGTAGCCGAGTGTATGTATGTACGGTGTACGGGGTACTATACTAGAGAGGAGAAGTAACGGTAGCCGAGTGTATGTATGTACGGTGTACGGGGGTACTGTACTAGAGAGGTGTAGTAACGGTAGCCGAGTGTATGTATGTACGGTGTACGGGGGTACTGTACTAGAGAGGTGTAGTAACGGTAGCCGAGTGTATGTATGTACGGGGTACTATACTAGAGAGGTGTAGTAACGGTAGCCGAGTGTATGTATGTACGGTGTACGGGGTACTATACTAGAGAGGTGTAGTAACGATAGCCGAGTGTATGTATGTACGGTGTACGGGGTACTATACTAGAGAGGTGTAGTAACGATAGCCGAGTGTATGTATGTACGGTGTACGGGGTACTATACTAGAGAGGTGTAGTAACGGTAGCCGAGTGTATGTATGTACGGTGTACGGGGTACTATACTAGAGAGGTGTAGTAACGATAGCCGAGTGTATGTATGTACGGGGTACTATACTACAGAGGTGTAGTATCGGTAGCCGAGTGTATGTATGTACGGTGTACGGTGTACTATACTAGAGAGGTGTAGTAACGGTAGCCGATTGTATGTATGTACGGTGTACGGGGTACTATACTAGAGAGGTGTAGTAACGGTAGCTGAGTGTATGTATGTACGGTGTACGGGGTACTATACTAGAGAGGTGTAGTAACGGTAGCCGAGTGTATGTATGTACGGTGTACGGGGTACTATACTAGAGAGGTGTAGTAACGATAGCCGAGTGTATGTATGTACGGTGTACGGTGTACTATACTAGAGAGGTGTAGTAACGATAGCCGAGTGTATGTATGTACGGTGTACGGGGTACTATACTAGAGAGGTGTAGTAACGATAGCCGAGTGTATGTATGTACGGTGTACGGGGTACTATACTAGAGAGGTGTAGTAACGGTAGCCGAGTGTATGTATGTACGGGGTACTATACTAGAGAGGTGTAGTAACGGTAGCCGAGTGTATGTATGTACGGTGTACTATACTAGAGAGGTGTAGTAACGGTAGCCGAGTGTATGTATGTACGGTGTACGGGGTACTATACTAGAGAGGTGTAGTAACGGTAGCCGAGTGTATGTATGTACGGGGTACTATACTAGAGAGGTGTAGTAACGGTAGCCGAGTGTTTGTATGTACGGGGTACTATACTAGAGAGGTGTAGTAACGGTAGCCGAGTGTATGTACGGGGTACTATACTAGAGAGGTGTAGTAACGGTAGCCGAGTGTATGTATGTACGGTGTACGGGGTACTATACTAGAGAGGTGTTGTAACGGTAGCCGAGTGTATGTATGTTCGGTGTACGGGGTACTATACTAGAGAGGTGTAGTAACGGTAGCCGAGTGTATGTATGTACGGTGTACGGGGTACTATACTAGAGAGGTGTAGTAACGGTAGCCGAGTGTATGTATGTACGGTGTACGGTGTACTATACTAGAGAGGAGAAGTAACGGTAGCCGAGTGTATGTATGTACGGTGTACGGGGTACTATACTAGAGAGGTGTAGTAACGGTAGCTGAGTGTATGTATGTACGGTGTACGGGGGTACTATACTAGAGAGGTGTAGTAACGGTAGCCGAGTGTATGTATGTACGGTGTACGGGGTACTATACTAGAGAGGAGAAGTAACGGTAGCCGAGTGTATGTATGTACGGTGTACGGGGTACTATACTAGAGAGGTGTAGTAACGGTAGCCGAGTGTATGTATGTACGGTGTACTATACTAGAGAGGTGAAGTAACGGTAGCTGAGTGTATGTATGTTCGGGGTACTATACTAGAGAGGTGTAGTAACGGTAGCTGAGTGTATGTATGTACGGGGTACTATACTAGAGAGGTGTAGTAACGGTAGCCGAGTGTATGTATGTACGGGGTACTATACTAGAGAGGTGTAGTAACGGTAGCTGAGTGTATGTATGTTCGGTGTACGGGGTACTATACTAGAGAGGTGTAGTAACGGTAGCTGAGTGTATGTATGTACGGTGTACGGGGTACTATACTAGAGAGGGGTAGTAACGGTAGCCGAGTGTATGTATGTACGGTGTACTATACTATAGAGGTGTAGTAACGGTAGCCGAGTGTATGTATGTACGGTGTACGGGGTACTATACTAGAGAGGTGAAGTAACGGTAGCCGGGTGTATGTATGTACGGTGTACGGGGTACTATACTAGAGAGGAGAAGTAACGGTAGCCGAGTGTATGTATGTAAGGTGTACGGGGTACTATACTAGAGAGGTGTAGTAACGGTAGCCGAGTGTATGTATGTACGGTGTACTATACTAGAGAGGTGAAGTAACGGTAGCCGAGTGTATGTATGTACGGTGTACTATACTAGAGAGGTGAAGTAACGGTAGCCGAGTGTATGTATGTACGGTGTACGGGGTACTATACTAGAGAGGTGTAGTAACGGTAGCCGAGTGTATGTATGTACGGGGTACTATACTAGAGAGGTGAAGTAACGGTAGCCGAGTGTATGTATGTACGGTGTACGGGGTACTATACTAGAGAGGTGTAGTAACGGTAGCCGGGTGTATGTATGTACGGTGTACTATACTAGAGAGGTGAAGTAACGGTAGCCGAGTGTATGTATGTACGGTGTACGGGGTACTATACTAGAGAGGTGAAGTAACGGTAGCCGAGTGTATGTATGTACGGGGTACTATACTAGAGAGGTGAAGTAACGGTAGCCGAGTGTATGTATGTACGGTGTACGGGGTACTATACTAGAGAGGTGAAGTAACGGTAGCCGAGTGTATGTATGTACGGGGTACTATACTAGAGAGGTGAAGTAACGGTAGCCGGGTGTATGTATGTACGGTGTACGGGGTACTATACTAGAGAGGTGAAGTAACGGTAGCCGGGTGTATGTATGTACGGTGTACGGGGTACTATACTAGAGAGGTGAAGTAACGGTAGCCGGGTGTATGTATGTACGGTGTACGGGGTACTATACTAGAGAGGTTAAGTAACGGTAGCCGGGTGTATGTATGTACGGTGTACGGGGTACTATACTAGAGAGGTGTAGTAACGGTAGCCGGGTGTATGTATGTACGGTGTACTATACTAGAGAGGTGTAGTAACGGTAGCCGAGTGTATGTATGTACCGTGTACGGGTTACTATACTAGAGAGGTGTAGTAACGGTAGCCGAGTGTATGTATGTACGGGGTACTATACTAGAGAGGTGTAGTAACGGTAGCCGAGTGTATGTATGTACGGTGTACTATACTAGAGAGGTGTAGTAACGGTAGCCGAGTGTATGTATGTACGGGGTACTATACTAGAGAGGTGTAGTAACGGTAGCCGAGTGTATGTATGTACGGTGTACTATACTAGAGAGGTGTAGTAACGGTAGCCGAGTGTATGTATGTACCGTGTACGGGGTACTATACTAGAGAGGTGTAGTAACGGTAGCCGAGTGTATGTATGTACCGTGTACGGGGTACTATACTAGAGAGGTGTAGTAACGGTAGCCGAGTGTATGTATGTACCGTGTACGGGGTACTATACTAGAGAGGTGTAGTAACGGTAGCCGAGTGTATGTATGTACGGGGTACTATACTACAGAGGTGTAGTATCGGTAGCCGGGTGTATGTATGTACGGGGTACTATACTAGAGAGGTGTAGTAACGGTAGCCGAGTGTATGTATGTACGGTGTACTATACTAGAGAGGTGTAGTAACGGTAGCCGAGTGTATGTATGTACGGTGTACTATACTAGAGAGGTGTAGTAACGGTAGCCGAGTGTATGTATGTACGGGGTACTATACTACAGAGGTGTAGTATCGGTAGCCGGGTGTATGTATGTACGGGGTACTATACTAGAGAGGTGTAGTAACGGTAGCCGAGTGTATGTATGTACGGTGTACTATACTAGAGAGGTGTAGTAACGGTAGCCGAGTGTATGTATGTACGGTGTACTATACTAGAGAGGTGTAGTAACGGTAGCCGAGTGTATGTATGTACGGTGTACGGGTTACTATACTAGAGAGGTGAAGTAACGGTAGCCGAGTGTATGTATGTACGGTGTACTATACTAGAGAGGTGTAGTAACGGTAGCCGAGTGTATGTATGTACGGTGTACGGTGTACTATACTAGAGAGGTGTAGTAACGGTAGCCGAGTGTATTTATGTACCGTGTACGGGGTACTATACTAGAGAGGTGTAGTAACGGTAGCCGAGTGTATGTATGTACGGGGTACTATACTAGAGAGGTGTAGTAACGGTAGCCGAGTGTATGTATGTACGGTGTACTATACTAGAGAGGTGTAGTAACTGTAGCCGAGTGAATGTATGTACGGTGTACGGGGTACTATACTAGAGAGGTGTAGTAACGGTAGCCGAGTGTATGTATGTACGGTGTACGATGTACTATACTAGAGAGGTGTAGTAACGGTAGCCGAGTGTATGTATGTACGGTGTACGATGTACTATACTAGAGAGGTGTAGTAACGGTAGCCGGGTGTATGTATGTACGGTGTACTATACTAGAGAGGTGTAGTAACGATAGCCGAGTGTATGTATGTACGGTGTACTATACTAGAGAGGTGTAGTAACGGTAGCCGAGTGTATGTATGTACGGGGTACTATACTAGAGAGGTGTAGTAACGGTAGCCGAGTGAATGTATGTACGGTGTTCGGGAGTACTGTAATAGGGAGGTGTAGTAATGGTAGCCGAGTGTATGTACGGCGTATGGGGTACTGTAATAGGGAGGTGTAGTACCGGTAGCCCAGATTCCTACCTATTTGCCTCGGTGATTCGTCCATTGTTGAACTCATTCCTCAGGGTGTAGTTTATATAGAATTATCAGGGGATGCACTACACGTATTGTTGATCAATTTACTTTCCGATCTGAGGTTTTCTGTGGCCTACAATGACTTAAAAATGTCTCCTGCTCCTCATTGACATTTGAAATCTACATCTCCCGTCATTCATTAACATTCCAGCGTCAGTTTCTTCCTGTCCCCGGTATAAACATTTTTACACTCTATCGTTCGTATCTGTAGTTTCTAAAACAAGAACTTGGTCTGATGTGTTTTCTGGTTAGATGGTAAGAGCTGGTTAGTAAACTCATGATATTATATGTCAACATGCCCCCCCCCCCTTCTCTGTCACATCACAATCCAATACTTATGACCACTGGAAAATAAACTATAGACAAAACTGCTTTGTTAATACATGTAAACTCCACCTAAGTGACCGAATTGACTGAAATAGTGTAGGAGAACACTTCCGAAACAGTTTTCTAAGATGAGAAACACAAACTCTATCTGTTTCGGTTTGCATGACCTAATTTGATAATTCAATTGCTACATGTACCAATTAGTTCACTTTTTATTCAGTGACGATCAAACAAAAGTACAGCTGGTCCGGGTCACACTGGTATCAAACAAAAGTACAGGTGGTCCGTGTCACACTGACCATCAGACAAAGATACAGCTGTCCGGGTCACAGTGACATCAGACAAAAGTACAGCTGGTCCGTGTAACACTGACATCAGACAAAAGTACAGCTGGTCCGGTCACACTGACATCAGACAAAAGTACAGCTGATCCAGGTCACACTGACCATCAGACAAAAGTACAGCTAGTCCGGTCACACTGACCATCAGACAAAAGTACAGCTGGTCCGGGTCACACTGACCATCAGACAAAAGTACAGCTGGTCCGGGTCACACTGACCATCAGACAAAAGTACAGCTGATCCGGGTCGAACTGACCATCAGACAAAAGTACAGCTAGTCCGGTCACACTGACATCAGACAAAAGTGCAGCTGGTCGGGGTCACAGTGACATCAGACAAAAGTACAGCTGGTCCGCGTCACAGTGACCATCTGACAAAAGTACAGCTGGTCGGGGACACAGTGACATCAGATACAAGTACAGCTGGTCCGGGTCACACTGACATCAAGCAAAAGTACAGCTGGTCCGGTCACACTGACATCAGATACAAGTACAGCTGGTCCGGGTCTCACTGACATCAGACAAAAATACAGCTGGTCCGGGTCACACTGACATCAAACAAAAGTACAGCTGGTCCGGGTCACACTGACATCGAACAAAAGTACAGCTGGTCCGGGTCACAGTGACATCAGACAAAAGTACAGCTGGTCTGGGTCTCACTGACATCAAACAAAAATACAGCTGGTCCGGGTCACACTGACCATCAGACAAAAGTACAGCTGGTCCAGTCAAACTGACATCAGACAAAAGTACAGCTGGTCCGGGTCACAATGACATAAGAAAGCTGGTCTTGGTCATACTGAAATCAAACGAAAGTACAGCTGGTTCGGGTCACACTGACATCGAACAAAAGTACAGCTGGTCCGGGTCACACTGACATCGAACAAAAGTACAGCTGGTCCGGGTCACACTGACATCGAACAAAAGTACAGCTGGCCCGGGTCACACTGACATCAGACAACAGTACAGCTGGTCCGGGTCACACTGACATCAGACAAAAATACAGCTGATTCGGGTCACAGTGACCATCAGACAAAAGTACAGCTGGTCCGGGTCACACTGACATCAGACAAAAGTACAGCTGGTCCGGGTCACAGTGACATCAGACAAAAGTACAGCTGGCCGGGTCACAATGACATCAGACAAAAGTGCAGCTGGTCCGGGTCACAATGACATCAAACAAAAGTACAGCTGGTCCGGGTCACAATGACATCAGACAAAAGTACAGCTGGTCGGGGTCACACTGACATCAGACAAAAGTACAGCTGGTCCGGGCCACACTGACATCAGACAAAAGTACAGTTGGTCCGGGTCACATTGACATCAGACAAAAGTACAGCTGGTCCGGGTCACACTGACATCAGACAAAAGTACAGCTGGTCCGGGTCACACTGACATCAGATAACAGTACAGCTGGTCCGGGTCACATTGACAACAGACAAAAGTACAGCTGGTCCGGGTAACACTGACATCAGATAAAAGTACAGCTGGTCTTAGTCCCACTGACCATCAGACAAAAGTACAGCTGGTCCGGGTCACACTGACATCAGACAAAAGTACAGCTGGTAAGGGTCACAGTGACATCAGACAAAAGTACAGCTGGTCCGGGTCACACTGACATCAGACAAAAGTACAGCTGGTCCGGGTCACACTGACATCAGACAAAAAGTACAGCTGGTAAGGGTCACAGTGACATCAGACAAAAGTACAGCTGGTCCGGGTCACACTGACATCAGACAAAAGTACAGCTGGTCCGGGTCACACTGACATCAGATAACAGTACAGCTGGTCCGGGTCACATTGACAACAGACAAAAGTACAGCTGGTCCGGGTCACACTGACATCAGATAAAAGTACAGCTGGTCTTAGTCCCACTGACCATCAGACAAAAGTACAGCTGGTCCGGGTCACACTGACATCAGACAAAAGTACAGCTGGTCCGGGTCACATTGACATCAGACAAAAGTACAGCTGGTCGGTTGATTGCCTTTCCACATCACACAGACCGCGGCCGCCATTTCTGATCGCCTTGTTAAGCATGAATCTGTTTCTGGGAAAGACAGGATAATTGTTTTCAGGACGAAGCTGTACTTTGTGTATCTGGTGATTTTTCTTTCTTTTTGTATTAATGAAAACGATTTATCAACGCATTTTACTGAAAACATTCATGCATTTTAAAAGCTTTCATTAATATGATAGGTACAATATATTTCAAATAGGCAGACATTTTTGGAATTGTTGACAAGCAGCATTTCTCCCGACACGTCATCACCTTTTTAGAAAACGTATTGAGAGAAGTATGTATAGCGAAGGAAAGCAGTTAAGATTTTGAAACTTCTGAAAATAAAAAAAATACTATGATAACAATTCTCACAAGCAGCTAGAGGTTATATATAGAGAGAAAGGTCTTCGTCTGTCCGCTATCCGTATACATAATAAGTACATTGTAAATCTGTGTTTAATTAAACGGACAGGAACCCTTTATCCACGCTCAGGTCCTATCGACAAATAAACTGTAGCCCGTTGTTTTGCTGGATTCGCCGTGATCTTGCCCCTAATATCCTAATACTGCCCAAGTCGATCCTGGACGACTCACGACAGGACTGGTTAGGGTATACCACGGCGTGTACGACAATAGGCTGAGATCCTCTACCTTATCTCTACGTCTCATTGGAGATATACTCTGGAACGATGTGTTTATCTACGCGACACAGATCCGGACGTTGTAAGAATCTACATAAGACGTAGCAACAGACTTCGATCTCCTTCAGATACCCAGTTTATCTGTAGAATAACAGATCACATAAGAAACCTGTAACTATTGAATAAAACCAAACATTTGATTTTATTTTCAGAAACTTTCGATGCATTCTCTAATTGGTAAAGAAAAACAATGAAGCTAAAATTAAATCATAGGTTTTCATTGCAATTTACCATATATAACATATACAAAACATTAAAACTTTGATAAAAAGTAACTAAACAAGAAAATCCAGCAAAGCTGCTGGACACAAACTCTTGGTTATGAAAATGACTAACTGACGATTAAAAAATCAAAATACTGAATGACAAAAGTATGATTTTTTTCGACAGTTGTTGAAGTGATTTTGTTTTATGGGTTACTAAGTTTCGATATCAGAAGGTTTCAGAATAGGGATTAAGTAAGTACATGTATTACATGTACAATTCAGTGCAGTGCTTTAACAATTCAAGTAAAATATCAATTTTTATTACAAATGAATATTGATCCATTTACAGGGAAGCAAATGTATTTATTTTGATTTATGCACTGAAATAAACGGTATTAGTGTGTTAGACAAAAAATGAAACGAAGCAAAATATCACACCCGAGATCCAGTTTGAAATGCAAGATGGCGATAATTACAGGAGTCAAAATTGAAACGATATGCAATGTATACTGGTTTGATTCAATGATAAAATGTATGTTATTGTTAGGTAATAAAAGTTTGCTTTATGACGTACACATATCATACCAACCTAAAGGCATGATTAATGTGGGGAAGATTTTACTTGTACACAGGATTTAGGTCGCCTCCTACCTTCGAGCTAAAGGGAATTTCCTTTCAAACTAAGAACCTGGAGATCGAGGGTTCGATTCCCGGTGGGAGCACACTATTCTCTTTTCTGTTACAAATGAAAAAGAATGTAATGTAGCAATTTAAACATTTTGTTTCATTTCGTTCTATATCATATCTCATAAATTATGTTGTACGTACAACTAATTATCTTGTACGTAAACGTACAACTTAGCAACTTGTACGTACAACTTAGTATCTTGTACGTACAACATAATATCTTGTACGTACAACTTAGTATCTTGTACGTACAACATAATATCTTGTACGTACACCTTATAATCTTGTACCAACAACTTTTTATCTTGTACCAACAACTTAGTATCTTGTACGTACAACATAATATCTTGTACGTACAACTTATAACCTTGTACCAACAACTTATTATCTTGTACCAACAACTTAGTATCTTATACGTACAACATATTATATTGTACGTACAACATAATAATTTTTACGTACAAGTTAGTATCTTGTATGTACTACTTATTATCTTGTACGTACAAAATAATTCCATAGAACTCTCTAGAGACGGAGGTTTCAATATTCCCATTTGTTACGATCTAGGGAAATTGCGGACATGAAAACAGTGATAGACTGTTTGGAGCATAGCCTTGTTACGTGCCAATTTGTAACAACAACCCAATTTGTTACAACCATTTTCAATGTAATTAAGTTAATCAAAAGATAATTAAGATCATAGAAATTAACATGCGTATGCCTAATGAAGTAATTCTGACATTGTGGACAACACGACGTTGTTTCATTCACGGAGCAACCCTCTCCCGTTTTAAGGCACTAAAAGTCGATAAGCAATATTGACACTACAGCAAAACGGAGATCTCAGAGCGTCCCAGGTATAGTTTCATTTGTTTTGTTTTTACCCTAGCGAAATATAGTTTAATTTAAATTATAAAAGTCTTCATATAATATGAACAGATTGACAGAAATATCCATTTGAAGTGTAAGAATACATTTGCAAAATCTGAAACCACTGGTTTGTAAACTCGTGAACTATAAAGTAACTGCTTTAACTCAAATGTGATATTTCACTGGTATTTTACGGATGTTTGCTTCTGTTAAACATTAATGAAAACATTTTTTTTTTTTGTGTTATTCAATGCATTGTTTATTTCAGTATAATAAAATGTTTATGGCCTTCTGTGTCGGATATATCCAGAAGTATGTCCCCGGTCAGTTTTATGACCAGGGTTATGACCAGGGACATAATTCTGGATATATCCCTCCGAAGAGGGCTATACTTGTTTAATATACCCTTATTGTAGTAGCAACTGCTCTGAATGAAAGCAAAACACACTGGTGCATTAGTAGAGGCCTAACACTGTCCATTCTTTATCTATTCATTTATTAATTCACCAATCTATTCACATTCAGGCTAACATTAAATAAGGATTGTACTTCACTTTGACTGCGTATTCGGTAGTATGCCCGCAGTTGGCAGCGAACATATTCTATGGTGCGCGTTAGCGCTCCATATTGAATATGTTCGTTGCCGTATACGCAGTCAAAATGAGGTACAATCCTTATATTCACATCATTACTAATTTTCAAGTGCTATACGAAGGGGAAAAAACATTCGAATCGGGTTGCTAAAATAGTAACTACGATGGCCATGATTGCTAGATAATATAGTCCCATTGGATTTCATCAATATATTGGTAGGTTTAGAAATTACACCATGGACTACACTACCTTTCTTCATTATGCCATTTGTTAATTTAGTATTACGTAATTTTACCAGCATTTCGAATTTATTTCTTTATTCATAACGGTCGTTATGTACACGCATTGACACAGTGATCTGGTTGTGACGTCAGACGCCGCCATGTTTGCGTTACCGTCAAAGAATTTCGAATGTGCATTATTGGAATCAAAAGTTTGCCAGAAACAGTTTATTTTATTATCAGATGGAATGGATTCCATATATGTTCCATGTTTCAAAATCTTGAAGGAACCAAACAATGACCGTCAGCGAATAGTTATTCTTCTGAAGCGGGAACGACGCCATATTTGAACAAATATCAATCCGCCGAGCCTTTTTTCAATACGTATACGCTAATTTATTCGCAGTTAGAACATACTAAGGTCAAGAAGGGAGAGGTGTTAATAGATATTATTAATGACATTACAATTATCTGTTTATTAATAGAGAACACACATAACTTCCCTACACAGTAACATATGAAAATATTGAAACCCCCATCACTAGAGAGTTCCATGGACTTGTTCGTACAAGATACTAAGTTTTACGTACACGATACTAAGTTGTACGTACAACATACTAAGTTGTACGTACAAAGACATAACAGTCAGTACACCTTGACGGTACACACTTGGCGACATTCCGCGATCCGTATAAGAATGTAAAGCACAGAGAGGTATACACGAATGTATGTCTATACCAATAAGTCTACCAGGAGCAGAGACGTAATATTTAAATGAGCCGTGGAAGTGAAAAATTGATTTCTTTTTAACAAATTGCATATAGATTATTAAAGTCATCATGTTTATCAACAATATCATGCGAACATCATTTCCTGTAATGATTAGGCTTTCAAATAGTTCAGATATTATGCGATTGGTAGCATTCAATCTTTTCCGGAGCGGGAGGGGGAAAATGACATGGGTCAAAGGTCACAGAATAGTGGCAGCAATAGACGCAAAAAGTACTCGTAGTAAGTGAGACTTTTCAGTCGACGAGAATTACAAGTAAATGAACAACCCGTGCATTACTTGTTTCTGGTTCAACAAGCCCCTGGATACAGCAGTAGACACCTTCAGGCCTGAAATTGGTCTTTTTCAAAGACCTTGATAAATATTGGAATTAATTTATGTAATAAGAATATATTAAACTTGTTCACTGGCTATTAAACAATTACAGTATAGAGCTAACTGAAGATGCATACAAATAGAGCATTAATGCTGACATCCTCAGAAAAATAGCCCATCGGACTTGTAATATGTCAGTCTCTTCTGTTCGGCTTCTGAGTATTGAGAAATGAGATTTAATTTAAAGATTATATATATACCCAGGTCATGCGGAGTATTATTTCTATTTTAGTAGTTGTTTTAGTGTTGTTAGACATCTTATAAACATAGATGTGGTCGTATGAAGCTACTGTACTAAAACATGATAAAATAAACTGGTAATATATTTTATCAGATTATGAATAGGAAAACAAAGGCTAGGTAACCTTGATCGGTAAACGAACTTAACATAAAATGTCATTTGATAACATAAAATGATGTTATGAAAGAGCTAGACATTTTTAATTATTTGAACTAAAATGTACTATACTGTTTATAGCATGGCTAGCCTCTGTAAATCAACATTAACGGTTAAGATAAAGTACTATACTGTTTATAGCATGGCTAGCCTCTGTAGATCGACATTAACGGTTAAGATAATGTACTATACTGTTTATAGCATGGCTAGCCTCTGTACATCGACATTAACGGTTAAGATAATGTACTATACTGTTTATAGCATGGCTAGCCTCTGTAAATCAACATTAACGGTTAAGATAAAGTACTATACTGTTTATAGCATGGCTAGCCTCTGTAAATCAACATTAACGGTTAAGATAATGTACTATACTGTTTATAGCATGGCTAGCCTCTGTAAATCAACATTAACGGTTAAGATAATGTACTATACTGTTTATAGCATGGCTAGCCTCTGTAAATCAACATTAACGGTTAAGATAATGTACTATACTGTTTACAGCATGGCTAGCCTCTGTAAATCAACATGGTTAAGATAAGCATGAAGCTCAATATAAAATATGAAATCAGTGAAATACGTTTCTATGACGTTTTACTTTGATTTTGTTACATTTCCCTAGCCACTTTTTACGTCGGTGTGTCTCTCCACACCCATTTCAAGACAAATCATTCCCCGCACGACCTAGATATATAAACAGACTTTAAATTATATGCCATTTCATAGCATTCAGTACGTTCGCTTAATAGATTGACATGCTATAAGTCCGATGGGCTAATTTAATGAAGACATCAGCCTTAATCCCTTATCATTGACTACGTTTACCTAGGTATGTGTCATTTTAATAGCTTATATACAAATTCAATATATCTTAATTACATTGATGTATTCTAATTTTGGATAAGGGTCTTTGAATACAACTAATCAGGGGGTTGGAACTAAGGTGACTATTGCATGTTATAGGGGGCTTGTTGAATCTGATAGGCTGTGTAAAATGTAAAAAAAAACTTTGAAAATCTTTCCTCGGAGTGTTTCCATCAGCCGCCATTTTTGTCCTAGCCGCAGCCGACTTCAAAGCCTGTCAATTTTTACCGTTATGTGACCACGAAATTATTTTGATGTGCATCGAATGTTCGAACCCAGTCTTCTTACCCCATCAACAAGGTGGCACACACGGAGCTTTCAGTTTTGCCATGGTATATTCCAGGGGTGTAGAGAGTGTAGGTGATCGTAACCCCAGGATATGGAGGATGTCCGATTTTTATTAAGAATTCCTCTACTAAATTTTACTATTAGCTTATTTTCCCCTAAATACGAATCAGATATCCGAGTAATCAAAATTGTTCGTTTTTTTCGAAATAATTTGATATCTGTTTATACTATTCAAGAGACAGGACCGGTCTATCAGAATCCCAAAACATCATCAGATACCACTGTCAGGTACATCCGCGTGAAGTGGTACTTCACATTATAAACTGTATCAAGAAACAGGCATGGACAAATTAGAATCTAGGCGTCATAAGCACAAATTAATATTCATGTATAAAATAATAAACACTTGATCCCTGATTATTTGTTTAATATCATTGAACCATTTATCATCATCAGCAAAATATTCATAAACTGCATCACCACAGATTTTTCAATATCTCAAGGTCAAGAACCAATATCTATAATACAAGTTTCTTTCCTAGTACCATGCAGGCATAGGATAAACTTGATCCTTCGCTGACAAGAGCCGTAAGCCTGTGCTCCTTTAAAAGGAAGCTGAATCATAAAGTAGCTGATCAAAATGAAACTATTTCAAAAACTTTTAAAAACTGTATCCCTCGAAAATTTAATGTGATTTAGTGCCAACTAAGAAATGATGCAAATGCCTTGAATCATAATAAAATAGATCATCTTATCCCAAATCCAGTTTGTGCCTGTGGTGCACCTATAGTGAGAATAGTGATCATTATTTTTTCAATTGTTCGAATTTCTCTAATTCTATGTTACCTGGTATTTAATTAATGAAATTCAAGGCCGCATTGGTTATTGTAATTAAACTTTATCAACTTCAGGAGATACTAACCTATCAGATAATAATAATGAACTTATTAAACTTACGTACATTATTTTAAATAGTACTAAACGATTTGGATGAGGCGTGTTTCACTGTTCCAGGGCCAACACAGTTACTATTTTAAGAAAAGCTTAATCCACCGAGATCTCAACCTATTTTCATCAAACTTCACATAAAGGTTAAGTATTCTAACACCCTCATACGAGTTTGTGTTTCAGCACCCCAGGGTCAGGTCACCTTTACATTATAGTAAATCCTTGTCATCCCTCTGGTGACTTCATCTCTCAACCTTTTGTTATCGAACTTCACATATACATGTAGGTGAAGTATCATGATACCTCAAATGAGTTCTTGTTTCAGAGTTACAGGGTCATCATTAAGGTTACTGTTACTATTTATAGAAAATCTTTGTCAATGCTATAGTAACTTCATTTCGTAACCAATTTTCAATGAAATTCACATATCAGTTAAGTATCATAAAACCTCGGACGAGGTCATATTTCAGCATTCCTGGGTCAACATAAATGACATGGTTACTAACTATAGAATTTTTTGTCATCGCTCTAGCGACGATATTTCTCAACTATTATTTATCAAAATTCACATATTGGTTACGTATCATACAACCTTGAAAAAGTTGTTGTGTCAGCATTCCATGGTCACTATTAAGGTCACCGTTACCATTTATAGAAAATCTTTGTCTTCGGTCTGGTGATTTCATTTCTCAACTGATTTTGATCAAACTTCACATATTGGTCAAGTATCTACATGTATATACTATATATTAAAGGGGATTAGTATCGATGTGGTGCCTTGTTAAAAACTACTATTATATGACTACTGTACATAACTTAAGGTAACCATTACTGAGGCTGAGTACACATCTTATGTAAATGTGTTGGGTTTGTGTGTGTGTGTGTGTACATTTTGTATGTGTCAACGTATACAATAATTGTCAATGATATTTAATCATTATCTTTTTCCACTCTACTTTTTTTTTATTTATGTGGTACCTATTGGAGAGGACTTATATAGGCTTGCCTGTTGTCCAATCCTTTTGTTTTCAATAAAATGCGTTGAAATGAAATCAGTGTCAACTAGGATAAAATTAGGTAGCTCTATACTGTAATGGCTATATACATACACACATGTACGATGTAATTGTGATATATGGCATTTAATTAAACAAAAATAACTTGATTAATAACCAACTGATTTTATATTAGCGCGACACTTCCGCTCCCTGTACCCATGGACTAATCTGTTTCAGGTGTCACTCCAAGACAGACAATCGTTTGTGTTCAAAAGGAAACAACTCCCATCCAAGAAAATTATTTTATTTTGGCGGTCCGCTCATGGCCTTACGACCTTTCAGTCGACGAGAATTACAAGAAAATATACACACAGCCTTCCATTTAACACATAAAAAAATATTTTCACAGCGGTGAATTGACTTAGATCTGTGCTTCGACTATCCGTTTTATGACGATAGTGAGAGTATAGGTCAGGGGGGTATATAATAGAAAATTATCATATTTTATTGAATAAAAAGATGTGTTTTGTACTAGTTCTGCTGAAGTTGATTCATACTATTAAAGAAGTAGCCCATGTTGTTTTCTCTGGGGTTTTTTAACGATAATAAAATAATTTTAATTGTAATTCTATTGATTAAAACAAATTAAAACTATATTATCTTATAATGTATGCTGATGATACAGTTTTATTTCAGAACATGTTAACGATCATAAAAATTGCTGAAAAATAGAGTTTAGCTGTCAATAATGTAAAAAAAAAAAAAATATTCATTTTTCGAAAAATTTTACAGATATTACCCAATTGGAAAACTACAGAAGAAATACAGAGGTCATGTATATTAATTTTGTTATTTAGTATTAGTATCTAATATTTGATTTTAATGGACGGGTACCGGTGACCCAGAAAGAAACCTTATATCTTGAAAATTAAGATTTATACTGAAACTAAAATATATAACTACTTTTTGACGCGAATATAATATGTATACTTATTTATGGTTCGAGGGCAAAGCCCTGGTATTGGGGCCAGGGCAGAGGGGACAGGGACGTAATATATATCGCAAGTAGTTTTGAATGATATTGCACCAACTACTTATTGTAATTGTACACGACTATTTGTGTCTGTGTGATCAGCATTGATGTCTAACATTGACAAAATCAAAACCCAATCTTGTAGCTTTTGTCACAGAATATCATCAATATATTGATGGTATACTATACTGTATACCTATTTCTACCAATTGATCAACCTACTTCATCGTGTTGAAGGTTGTGGGAAGCTTAAGAAGAAGAAAGCGGGCTATACCGCCACGTGCAATTTAACGGTCATCTCTGATTGGTTAACAGTGCTCAAGCAGGTGTATTCTGAGAGAGAAAGCTTCGAAATGAGAACTGTGTTCACGTGACAACCCGTGCAGGTTTTGGCGACACGTCATGACGGCATGTCTAGCCAGCAGGTTTTATAAACGACCAAAATCTCACTGTGTTGTAAAAATCCATTTCATTTGAAATGACCGATTGTGCGGTAATAGAAAAATATGTATATTTCATATTTCAAAATTATTTAAATCTGATCAACCTTACGTAGGGGAGATAATAGTTATAGTAACAGTCAAACGTACACCCTACGTCTGCAGGGTGCGATAGGGGAGATAACACTGAAGGGCATACTTTAAGTGGGGTGGGGGGGGGGGGGGGTGGGGGGGAAGGGAAACAGGCATTCGCTTGGATTAAACGGAAGGGAATGTGAGGGCCCGAATACCCACGCTCGGACACCGGCGCTCCCGGCCACGGACCGAGGATCTACGTGGGACACCCACTACACACTGGTCGGTGGTGCTTTTCCCCAAACTCCGCCCCTCTGCCACTAGGGAAATCGGGACACCTTCTTGACGGGTCGCTGTACTCGCTGACAGTGTATTTTATGGTCTAAACAGCATATCAAACACATTTTGATAGGAGACATAATCACTGTGAGGAGTTCGTTACAAGTGAAAATAGATATCTTGCTGTCTCCAGAACAAAGCGTGGGTTTAGATAGGATATTATCTTATCATATAATATTTTTCTGTATATAATGCATAACTCTAACCTACAATCAAAATGTGATGCTTCAATTTTCACCAAACTGAAAACACCATGTTTTTCTTCGGTTTATTTTTCCCAGTATTATTTTTTCTTCTGTCAAATTTTTTGTGAGGAATTTTTTGATTGGTAAAAGATTTCATTCTTAATAATTCATGTGTATGATAGGCTATGATTGGCAGATATGCACAAAAATTGCATTGGCGATTTAAACAGTACAGTTTGTTTCTCAAAATTGCGGCTGTGTTTTTGCAATTTTTTTAAGTATATAATTGAACTGTTTGGAACAAACCCCAATCACCCCAGCCTCTCCCCGTAACCCCAGCTTCTTGCCGTAACCCCAGCCTCTCGCCGTAACCCCAGGCTCTCCCCGTCACTCCAACCCCTCCCCGTAATCCCAGCCTCTCCCCATAACCCCAGGCTCTCCCCATAACCCCAGCCTCTCCCCATAACCCAAGCCTCTCCCCATAACCCCAGCTTCTCGCCGTAACCCCAGACTCTCCCGGTCACTCCAGCCTCCTCCCGTCACTCCAGCCTTTCTTCGTCACCAAGTCTCTCCCCATCAACCCAGCATCTCCCAGTAATCCCCGCCTTTCCCCGTCACCCCAGCTTCTCCCCGTCACCCCAGCTTCTCCTCGTCACCCCAGTCTCTCCCCGTCACCCCAGTCTCTCCCCGTCACTCCAGTCTCTCCCCGTCAACCCAGCTTCTCCCCGTCACCCCAGCCTCTCCCCGTCACCCCAGTGTCTCCCCGTCAATCCAGACTCTCCCCTTCACTCCAGACCCCGTCACCCCAGACTTTCCTAGTCACCCCAGCCTCTCCCCGTCACCCCAGCTTCTCCCCGTCACCCCGGCCTCTCCCCGTCACCCCAGTCTCTCCCCTTCACCCAGCATCTCCCCGTCACCCCAGTCTCTCCCCTTCACTCCAGACTCTCCCCTTCACTCCAGACCCGTCACCCCAGCCTTTCTTCGTCACCCCAGTCTCTCTTCGTCACCCCAGCCTCTCCCCGTCACTCCAGCATCTCCCCGTCACTCCAGCATCTCCCAATCACCCCAGCCTCTCCCCATCACCCAAGTTTCCCCCCGTCACCAAGCCTCTCCCCGTCACCCTAGACTTTACCTGTCACCCCAGCCTGGGCTCGAACCCGCAACCTTTGGCTCTTGGACATCCCCATGCTTTACCGCTGAGCTAGGTGGGGGTGAAACCTTGTAGCTGTATGTACCATTTAAATCTGCTTTCCATTTTTTAAATGTGTTGTTCCCCGAACAACACAAGCCAGATTCTAATTGCCTGTAACGAGAGCCATGGACACCATTTGGAATGTTCAGAAACATAATACATATAGTAATGTACATCCATAGGGATCGCACCCTCGATCCATAAGTTTCTCGTCGGATACTCTACCACTGAGTTACAGAGAAATTCCCTCTAGCTTGAAACTTGAAATATATCTTAAATGCCCAATATACGTAACTTTCGGCAAAACTTGAAGCGAAAATCAAGCCTAATAACTTATTATATTTATAGATTTAGTTAAGATTAACTGATATCAGCAATATCCAAGTTGAATTCTTACGCGGTTACCGGTACAGCAGCAGTTGAAGCTCGTAAACACGCGTCAATTTTGAACTGTCTTCTAACATCGGCTTGTTGTTGAAGTGGGCCCCACCTGAAATATTTTCAATTCTTTGGATTTTTCTGTCAAGAGTTTCTTGTTAGTTACCGCTCAGGTTTATTACGTTTTAGGCTTGTTTTTCATGGTTATTAACTGGATTTTTTTTTTCAGAATTGTTCAGAATCATGAAATATTTCCTGAAGTTACGTATATTGGGCCTTTATTGTTAAAAAAAATATAGATAAATGTTTCATGTCGTACCATGTTGAGATTCCTATAATTAGTCGAATGGCGGCGCCGAAATTGAGCAGACGAGCACCAAATTTATATTTAAAAAAAAAGCCATTTTAAGGCACTTTCAGGTTGATTTACACAACTGAGACCTTGATCTTCCTTCTTAGCATAACATTTGCCTTCAGAAAATGTATTTCATTTAGAAATTGGTCCAAACACGAGCTAATTATTAGTATGATGTAAGATTATGCTTTAATTAATTATAGCTGGAGCATGTACTTTAATAAGACAAACTATTGTGTGATGTTTTTATAATTTCACGTGAATCAGGCTAATGTCTTCCGTTTTTCCGTGCAAAACGGAATCAAATCGAAGAGGAATTCGAAACGTCGTCTCTTTTTAATTCTTATATCGTGGTAACCATTATTTTTCATCAATGACAAGATCACAGCTGTAAAATGTCGTTATACTCGGCTAACCAAATTAGTGTCCATACTTTCCATCCCTATTCCGACGTAGTGTCCCTTGCCTATGTTTCATCATTTGATTCCCAAAGAAGGTTGCAGTCACTGACCCCATTTATTTCATGTTAGTGTTAAGGCCCGTTATTTCGTCTTATTGTTACTTTTGAAGTCCTCACAAACCGGCGGAGGTTATAAAGCAGATGTAGACTACACCACAAAGACTGATATTCTCCCTTACCAACATTCACAATGAGCATTCTACACAAACTTTTGATGAACTGATCGATCCGCAGTCTCTCGCAGTACTACACCATCGCCGGGAGAGTTCCGGTATGGATACTAAGGTACATGCTTGGTGTGGACCGCCACCAGGCAGGACGGGCAGGACTAGGACTAACGTCAAGGGACCCAGGCTACTGCCTTTCCCTGATTGATATTCCATTACGCGATGTACATATTGATAACTACACATTTTTCATCTGTAACGTAAATTCACTAGAGTATGGTACATTTAGCTCTGTTGAAAATGTCATTTTGAAAGGTCGACCAGACCTAACGGCCCAAGTGTCGAAAGTAAGAGATTCCTCTACTACTCAAAACATTGTCCATACAAGGGTTATAAAATATAATGTTCCATACACTGGTTTTAATGTGCCATGGTCCATACCCTAGTTATAATGTCTCATGGTCCATACAAGGGTTTTAATGTATAATGGTCCATACACTGGTTATACTGTCTCATGGTTCATACACTGGTTATAATGTGTCACGGTCCATACACCGGTTATACATGTAATGTCTCACGGTCCATACACTTGTTATAATGTTTCACGGTCCATACACTTGTTATAATGTGTCATAGTCAATACACTGGTTATAATGTCTCATGGTCCATTGACTGGTTATACTGTCTCACGGTCCATACACTGGTTATAATGTCTCACGGTCCATACATTGGTTATAATGTTTCACGGTCCATACACAGATTATAATGTGTCATGGTCCATACACTGGTTATAATGTGTCACGGTCCATACACTGGTTATACTGTCTTATGGTCCATACACTGGTTATAATGTCTCACGGTCCATACACTGGTTATAATGTCTCACGGTCCATACACTGGTTATAATGTCTCATGGTCCATACACTGGTTATAATGTCTCACGGTCCATACACTGGTTATAATGTCTCACGGTCCATACACTGGTTATAATGTCTCACGGTCCATACACTGGTTATAATGTCTCATGGTCCATACACTGGTTATAATGTCTCACGGTCCATACACTGGTTATAATGTGTCATGGTCCATACACTGGTTATAATGTCTCATGGTCCATACACTGGTTATAATGTCTCACGGTCCATACACTGGTTATAATGTCTCATGGTCCATACACTTGTTATAATGTCTCATGGTCCATACATTGGTTATAATGTGTTATGGTCCATACACTGGTTATAATGTGTCATGGTCCATACACTGGTTATAATGTCTCATGGTCCATACACTGGTTATAATGTATCATGGTCCATACACTGGTTATAATGTGTTATGGTCCATACACTGGTTATAATGTCTCACGGTCCATACACTGGTTATACTGCCTCATGATCCATACACTGGTTATAATGTCTCATGGTCCATACACTGGTTATAATGTCTCATGGTCCATACACTGGTTATAATGTCTCATAATCCATACACTGGTTATAATGTGTCATGGTCCATACACTGGTTATAATGTCTCCTGGTCCATACACTGGTTATAATGTCTCACGGTCTATACACTAGTTATCATGTCTCACGGTCCATACACTGGTTATAATGTCTTTTGGTCCATACACTGGTTATAATGTCTCACGGTCCATACACTAGGTATAATGTATCATGGTCCATACACTGGTCATAATGTCTCACGGTCCATACACTGGCTATCATGTTTCATGGTCCATACACTGGTTGTAATGTTTTATGGTCCATACACTGGTTATAATGTCTCACGGTCCATACACTAGTTATAATGTATCATGATCTATACACTGGTTATAATGTCTCACGGTCCATACACTGCTTATAATGTCCCATGGTCTAACACTGGTTATAATGTCCCATGGTCCATACACTGGTTATAATGTCTCATGGTACATACACTGGTTATAATGTGTCATGGTCCATACACTGGTTATAATGTCTCATGGTCCATACACTGGTTATAATGTCTCATGGTCCATACACTGGTTATAATGTCTCACGGTCCATACACTGGTTATAATGTCTCATGGTCCTTACACTGGTTATAATGTCTCACGGTCCATACACTGGTTATAATGTCTCATGGTCCATACACTGGTTATAATTTATCATGGTCCATACACTGGTTATAATGTATCAAGGTCCATACACCGGTTATACTGTCTCACGGTCCATACACTTGTTATATTGTATCATGGTCCATACACTTGTTATATTGTATCATGGTCCATACACTTGTTATAATGTCTCATGGTCCATACACTGGTTATAATGTGTCATGGTCCATACACTGGTTATACTGTCTCATGGTCCATACACTGGTTTTAATGTGTCATGGTCCATACACTGGTTATAATGTGTCATGGTCCATACACTGGTTATAATGTCTCATGGTTCATACACTGGTTATAATGTGTCATGGTCCATACACTGGTTATAATGTCTTATGGTCCATACACTGGTTATAATGTGTCATGGTCCATACACTGGTTATAATGTGTCATGGTCCATACACTGGTTATAATGTCTCATGGTCCATACACTGGTTATAATGTATCATGGTCCATACACTGGTTATAATGTGTTATGGTCCATACACTGGTTATAATGTCTCACGGTCCATACACTGGTTATACTGCCTCATGATCCATACACTGGTTATAATGTCTCATGGTCCATACACTGGTTATAATGTCTCATGGTCCATACACTGGTTATAATGTCTCATAATCCATACACTGGTTATAATGTGTCATGGTCCATACACTGGTTATAATGTCTCCTGGTCCATACACTGGTTATAATGTCTCACGGTCTATACACTAGTTATCATGTCTCACGGTCCATACACTGGTTATAATGTCTTATGGTCCATACACTGGTTATAATGTCTCACGGTCCATACACTAGGTATAATGTATCATGGTCCATACACTGGTCATAATGTCTCACGGTCCATACACTGGCTATCATGTTTCATGGTCCATACACTGGTTGTAATGTTTTATGGTCCATACACTGGTTATAATGTCTCACGGTCCATACACTAGTTATAATGTATCATGATCTATACACTGGTTATAATGTCTCACGGTCCATACACTGCTTATAATGTCCCATGGTCTAACACTGGTTATAATGTCCCATGGTCCATACACTGGTTATAATGTCTCATGGTACATACACTGGTTATAATGTGTCATGGTCCATACACTGGTTATAATGTCTCATGGTCCATACACTGGTTATAATGTCTCATGGTCCATACACTGGTTATAATGTCTCACGGTCCATACACTGGTTATAATGTCTCATGGTCCTTACACTGGTTATAATGTCTCACGGTCCATACACTGGTTATAATGTCTCATGGTCCATACACTGGTTATAATTTATCATGGTCCATACACTGGTTATAATGTATCAAGGTCCATACACCGGTTATACTGTCTCACGGTCCATACACTTGTTATATTGTATCATGGTCCATACACTTGTTATATTGTATCATGGTCCATACACTTGTTATAATGTCTCATGGTCCATACACTGGTTATAATGTGTCATGGTCCATACACTGGTTATACTGTCTCATGGTCCATACACTGGTTATAATGTGTCATGGTCCATACACTGGTTATAATGTGTCATGGTCCATACACTGGTTATAATGTCTCATGGTTCATACACTGGTTATAATGTGTCATGGTCCATACACTGGTTATAATGTCTTATGGTCCATACACTGGTTATAATGTGTCATGGTCCATACACTGGTTATAATGTGTCATGGTCCATACACTGGTTATAATGTGTCATGGTCCATACACTGGTTATAATGTCTCACGGTCCATACACTGGTTATAATGTGTCACGGTCCATACACTGGTTATAATGTCTCATGGTCCTTACACTGGTTATAATGTCTCACGGTCCATACACTGGTTATAATGTCTCATGGTCCATACACTGGTTATAATTTATCATGGTCCATACACTGGTTATAATGTATCAAGGTCCATACACCGGTTATACTGTCTCACGGTCCATACACTTGTTATATTGTATCATGGTCCATACACTTGTTATATTGTATCATGGTCCATACACTTGTTATAATGTCTCATGGTCCATACACTGGTTATAATGTGTCATGGTCCATACACTGGTTATACTGTCTCATGGTCCATACACTGGTTATAATGTGTCATGGTCCATACACTGGTTATAATGTGTCATGGTCCATACACTGGTTATTATGTCTCATGGTTCATACACTGGTTATAATGTGTCATGGTCCATACACTGGTTATAATGTCTTATGGTCCATACACTGGTTATAATGTGTCATGGTCCATACACTGGTTATAATGTGTCATGGTCCATACACTGGTTATAATGTGTCATGGTCCATACACTGGTTATAATGTCTCACGGTCCATACACTGGTTATAATGTCACGGTCCATACACTGGTTATAATGTCTCATGGTCTATACACTGGTTATACTATGTCATGGTCCATACACTGGTTATAATGTGTCACGGTCCATACACTGGTTATAATGTGTCATGGTCCATACACTGGTTATAATGTGTCACGGTCCATACACCGGTTATAATGTGTCACGGTCCATACACTGGTTATAATGTGTCACGGTCCATACACTGGTTATAATGTGTCACGGTCCATACACTGATTATAATGTATCATGGTCCATACACTGGTTATAATGTGCCATGGTCCATACACTGGTTATAATGTGTCACGGTCCATACACTGATTATAATGTATCATGGTCCATACACTGGTTATAATGTGTCACGGTCCATACACTGGTTATAATGTCTTATGGTCCATACACTGGTTATAATGTGTCATGGTCCATACACTGGTTATAATGTGTCACGGTCCATACACTGATTATAATGTCTCATGGTCCATACACTGGTTATAATGTGTCATGGTCCATACACTGGTTATAATGTGTCACGGTCCATACACTGGTTATAATGTCTTATGGTCCATACACTGGTTATAATGTGTCACGGTCCATACACTGATTATAATGTATCATGGTCCATACACTGGTTATAATGTGTCATGGTCCATACACTGGTTATAATGTGTCACGGTCCATACACTGGTTATAATGTCTCATGGTCCATACACTGGTTATAATGTCTCACGGTCCATACACTGGTTATAATGTGTCATGGTCCATACACTGGTTATAATGTATCATGGTCCATACACTGGTTATAATGTATCATGGTCCATACACTGGTTTTAATGTCTCATGGTCCATGCACTGGTTATACTGTCTCACGGTCCATACACTGGTTATAATGTCTCACGGTCCATACACTTGTTATAATGTCTCATGATCCATACACTGGTTATAATGTCTCACGGTCCATACACTGGTTATAATGTGTCATGGTCCATACACTGGTTATAATGTCTCATGGTCCATACACTGGTTATAATGTCTCATGGTCCATACACTGGTTATAATGTTTCACGGTCCATACACTGGTTATAATGTGTCATGGTCAATACTCTGGTTATAATGTCTCATGGTCCATACACTGGTTATAATGTTTCACGGTCCATACACTGGTTATAATGTCTCACGGTCTATACACTGGTTATAATGTCTCATGGTCTATACACTGGTTATAATGTCTCACGGTCCATACACTGGTTATAATGTCTCACGGTCCATACACTGGTTATAATGTCTCATGGTCTATACACTGGTTATAATGCCTCACGGTCCATACACTGGTTATAATGTCTCACGGTCTATACACTGGTTATAATGTCTCATGGTCTATACACTGGTTATAATGTCTCACGGTCCATACACTGGTTATAATGTGTCACGGTCCATACACTGGTTATAATGTCTCATGGTCTATACACTGGTTATAATGTCTCACGGTCCATACACTGGTTATAATGTGTCACGGTCTATACACTGGTTATAATGTCTCATGGTCTATACACTGGTTATAATGTCTCACGGTCCATACACTGGTTATAATGTGTCACGGTCCATACACTGGTTATAATGTGTCACGGTCCATACACTGGTTATAATGTCTCACGGTCCATACACTGGTTATAATGTCTCATGGTTCATACACTGGTTATAATGTATCATGGTCCATACACTGGTTATAATGTCTCATGGTCCATACACTGGTTATAGTGTCTCATGGTTCATACACTGGTTATAATGTCTCATGGTCCATACACTGGTTATAATGTCTCACGGTCCATACACTGGTTATAATGTCTCATGGTCCATACACTGGTTATAGTGTCTCATGGTTCATACACTGGTTATAATGTCTCATGGTCCATACACTGGTTATAATGTCTCACGGTCTATACACTGGTTATAATGTCTCATGGTCCATACACTGGATATAATGTCTCACGGTCTATACACTGGTTATAATGTATCATGGTCCATACACGGGTTATAATGTGTCATGGTCCATACACTGGATATAATGTCTCATGGTCCATACACTGGTTATAATGTCTCACGGTCTATACACTGGTTATAATGTCTCACGGTCTATACACTGGTTATAATGTCTCATGGTCCATACACTGGATATAATGTCTCACGGTCTATACACTGGTTATAATGTCTCATGGTCCATACACTGGATATAATGTCTGACGGTCTATACACTGGTTATAATGTCTCACGGTCCATACACTGGTTATAATGTGTCATGGTCTTTACCCTGGTTATAATGTATCATGGTCCATACACTGGTTATAATGTCTCACGGTCCATACACTGGTTATAATGTCTCATGGTCCATTGACTGGTTATACTGTCTCACGGTCCATACACTGGTTATAATGTATCAAGGTCCATACACCGGTTATACTGTCTCACGGTCCATACACTTGTTATATTGTATCATGGTCCATACACTTGTTATATTGTATCATGGTCCATACACTTGTTATAATGTCTCATGGTCCATACACTGGTTATAATGTGTCATGGTCCATACACTGGTTATACTGTCTCATGGTCCATACACTGGTTATAATGTGTCATGGTCCATACACTGGTTATAATGTGTCATGGTCCATACACTGGTTATAATGTCTCATGGTTCATACACTGGTTATAATGTGTCATGGTCCATACACTGGTTATAATGTCTTATGGTCCATACACTGGTTATAATGTGTCATGGTCCATACACTGGTTATAATGTGTCATGGTCCATACACTGGTTATAATGTGTCATGGTCCATACACTGGTTATAATGTCTCACGGTCCATACACTGGTTATAATGTGTCACGGTCCATACACTGGTTATAATGTCTCATGGTCTATACACTGGTTATACTATGTCATGGTCCATACACTGGTTATAATGTGTCACGGTCCATACACTGGTTATAATGTGTCATGGTCCATACACTGGTTATAATGTGTCACGGTCCATACACTGGTTATAATGTGTCACGGTCCATACACTGGTTATAATGTGTCACGGTCCATACACTGGTTATAATGTGTCACGGTCCATACACTGATTATAATGTATCATGGTCCATACACTGGTTATAATGTGCCATGGTCCATACACTGGTTATAATGTGTCACGGTCCATACACTGATTATAATGTATCATGGTCCATACACTGGTTATAATGTGTCACGGTCCATACACTGGTTATAATGTCTTATGGTCCATACACTGGTTATAATGTGTCACGGTCCATACACTGGTTATAATGTGTCACGGTCCATACACTGATTATAATGTATCATGGTCCATACACTGGTTATAATGTGTCATGGTCCATACACTGGTTATAATGTGTCACGGTCCATACACTGGTTATAATGTCTTATGGTCCATACACTGGTTATAATGTGTCATGGTCCATACACTGGTTATAATGTGTCACGGTCCATACACTGATTATAATGTATCATGGTCCATACACTGGTTATAATGTGTCATGGTCCATACACTGGTTATAATGTGTCACGGTCCATACACTGGTTATAATGTCTCATGGTCCATACACTGGTTATAATGTCTCACGGTCCATACACTGGTTATAATGTGTCATGGTTCATACACTGGTTATAATGTGTCATGGTCCATACACTGGTTATAATGTCTCACGGTCCATACACTGGTTATAATGTGTCATGGTCCATACACTGGTTATAATGTCTCATGGTCCATACACTGGTTATAATGTCTCATGGTCCATACACTGGTTATAATGTTTCACGGTCCATACACTGGTTATAATGTGTCATGGTCAATACTCTGGTTATAATGTCTCATGGTCCATACACTGGTTATAATGTTTCACGGTCCATACACTGGTTATAATGTCTCACGGTCTATACACTGGTTATAATGTCTCATGGTCTATACACTGGTTATAATGTCTCACGGTCCATACACTGGTTATAATGTCTCACGGTCCATACACTGGTTATAATGTCTCATGGTCTATACACTGGTTATAATGTCTCACGGTCCATACACTGGTTATAATGTCTCACGGTCTATACACTGGTTATAATGTCTCATGGTCTATACACTGGTTATAATGTCTCACGGTCCATACACTGGTTATAATGTGTCACGGTCCATACACTGGTTATAATGTCTCATGGTCTATACACTGGTTATAATGTCTCACGGTCCATACACTGGTTATAATGTGTCACGGTCTATACACTGGTTATAATGTCTCATGGTCTATACACTGGTTATAATGTCTCACGGTCCATACACTGGTTATAATGTGTCACGGTCCATACACTGGTTATAATGTGTCACGGTCCATACACTGGTTATAATGTCTCACGGTCCATACACTGGTTATAATGTCTCATGGTTCATACACTGGTTATAATGTATCATGGTCCATACACTGGTTATAATGTCTCATGGTCCATACACTGGTTATAGTGTCTCATGGTTCATACACTGGTTATAATGTCTCATGGTCCATACACTGGTTATAATGTCTCACGGTCTATACACTGGTTATAATGTATCATGGTCCATACACGGGTTATAATGTCTCACGGTCTATACACTGGTTATAATGTCTCATGGTCCATACACTGGATATAATGTCTCACGGTCTATACACTGGTTATAATGTATCATGGTCCATACACGGGTTATAATGTGTCATGGTCCATACACTGGATATAATGTCTCATGGTCCATACACTGGTTATAATGTCTCACGGTCTATACACTGGTTATAATGTCTCACGGTCTATACACTGGTTATAATGTCTCATGGTCCATACACTGGATATAATGTCTCACGGTCTATACACTGGTTATAATGTCTCATGGTCCATACACTGGATATAATGTCTGACGGTCTATACACTGGTTATAATGTCTCACGGTCCATACACTGGTTATAATGTGTCATGGTCTTTACCCTGGTTATAATGTATCATGGTCCATACACTGGTTATAATGTCTCACGGTCCATACACTGGTTATAATGTCTCATGGTCCATTGACTGGTTATACTGTCTCACGGTCCATACACTGGTTATAATGTCTCATGGTCCATACCCTGGTTATAATGTATCACGGTCCATACACTGGTTATAAAATCTCACGGTCTATACACTGGTTATAATGTATCATGGTCCATACACTGGTTATAATGTGTCATGGACCATACACTGGTTATAATGTCTCATGGTCTATACACTGGTTATAATGTTTCATGGTCCATACACTAGTTATAATGTATCATGGTCCATACACTAGTTATAATGTCTCATGGTTCATACACTAGTTATAATGTCTCATGGTCCATACACTAGTTATAATGTATCACGGTCCATACATTGGTTATAATGTATCATGGTCCATACACTAGTTATAATGTCTCATGGTCCATACACTGGTTATAATGTCTCACGGTCCATACACTGGTTATAATGTATCACGGTCCATACACTGGTTATAATGTCTCACGGTCCATACACTGGTTATAATGTCTCACGGTCCATACACTGGTTATAATGTCTCACGGTCCATACACTGGATATAATGTCTCACGGTCCATACACTGGTTATAATGTGTCATGGTCCATACACTGGTTATAATGTCTCATGGTCCATACACTGATTATAATGTGTCACGGTCAATACACTGGTTATCCTGTCTCACGGTCCATACACTGGTTATAATGTCTCATGGTCCATACACTGGTTATAATGTCTCACGGTCCATACACTGGTTATAATGTATCATAGTCTATACACTGGTTATAATGTCTCACGGTCCATACACTGGTTATAATGTATCATGGTCCATACACTGGTTATAATGTCTCACGGTCCATACACTGGTTATAATGTCTCACGGTCCATACACTAGTTATAATGTCTCACGGTCCATACACTGGTTATAATGTATCATGGTCCATACACTGGTTATAATGTCTCATGGTCCATACACTGGATATAATGTCTCACGGTCCATACACTGGTTATAATGTCTCACGGTCCATACACTGGTTATAATGTATCATGGTCCATTCACTGGTTATAATGTGTCATGGTCCATACACTGGTTATAATGTGTCACGGTTCATACACTGGTTATAATGTCTCACGGTCCATACACTGGTTATAATGTCTCACGGTCCATACACAGGTTATAATGTGTCACGGTCCATACACTGGTTATAATGTCTCACGGTCCATACACTGGTTATAATGTGTCACGGTCCATTCACTGGTTATAATGTATCATGGTCCATACACTGGTTATAATGTCTCACGGTCCATACACTAGTTATAATGTCTCACGGTCCATACACTGGTTATAATGTATCATGGTCCATACACTGGTTATAATGTCTCACGGTCCATACACTGGTTATAATGTGTCACGGTCCATTCACTGGTTATAATGTCTCACGGTCCATACACTGGTTATAATGTCTCACGGTCAATACACTGGTTATAATGTCTCATGGTCTATACCCTGGTTATAATGTTTCATGGTCCATACACTGGTTATAATGTCTCATAGTCCATACACTGGTTATAATGTCTCATGGTCTATACACTGGTTATAATGTCTCATGGTCCATACACTGGTTATAATGTGTCACGGTCCATACACTGGTTATAATGTCTCACGGTCCATACACTGGTTATAATGTCTCATGGTCCATACACTGGTTATAATGTGTCACGGTCCATACACTGGTTATAATGTCTCACGGTCCATACACTGGTTATAATGTCTCACTGTCCATACACTGGTTATAATGTCTCACGGTCCATACACTGGTTATAATGTATCATGGTCCATACACTGGTTATAATGTGTCACGGTCCATACACTGGTTATAATGTCTCTCGGTCCATACCCTGGTTATAATGTTTCATGGTCCATACACTGGTTATAATGTCTCTCGGTCCATACCCTGGTTATAATGTTTCATGGTCCATACACTGGTTATAATGTCTCCTGGTCCATACACTGGTTATAATGTATCATGGTCCATGCACTGGTTATAATGTATCAAGGTCCATACACTGGTTATACTGTCTCACGGTCCATACACTTGTTATAATGTTTCACGGTCCATACACTGGTTATAATGTCTCATGGTCCATACACTGGTTATAATGTTTCATGGTCCATACATTGGTTATAATGTTTCACGGTCCATACACTGGTTATAATGTATCATGGTCCATACACTGGTTATAATGTCTCATGGTCCATACACTGGTTATAATATTTCACGGTCCGTCCACTGGTTATAATGTCTCATGGTACATACACTGGTTATAATGTGTCACGGTCCATACACTGGTTATACTGTCTCACGGTCCATACACTGGTTATAATGTCTCATGGTCCATACACTGGTTATAATGTGTCATGGTCCATACACTGGTTATAATGTGTCATGGTCCATACACTGGTTATAATGTCTCACGGTCCATACACTGGTTATACTGTCTCACGGTCCATACACTGGTTATAATGTCTCATTGTCCATACACTGGTTATAATGTCTCATGGTCTATACACTGGTTATAATGTCTCACGGTCCATACACTGGTTATAATGTGTCATGGTCCATACACTGGTTATAATGTCTCATGGTCTATACACTGGTTATAATGTGTCATGGTCCATACACTGGTTATAATGTCTCATCGTCCATACACAGGTTATAATGTCTCATGGTTCATACACTGGTTATAATGTCTCATGGTCCATACACTGGTTATAATGTCTCATGGTCCATACACTGGTTTTAATGTGTCATGGTCCATACACTGGTTATAATGTCTCATGGTCCATTGACTGGTTATACTGTCTCACGGTCCATACACTGGTTATAATGTCTCACGGTCCATACACTTGTTATAATGTCTCATGGTCCATACACTGGTTATAATGTCTCATAGTTCATACACTGGTTATTATGTCTCATGGTCCATACACTGGTTATAATGTCTCATGGTCCATACACTTGTTATAATGTGTCATGGTCCATACACTGGTTATAATGTCTCATGGTCCATACACTGGTTATAATGTCTCACGGTCCATACACTGGTTATAATGTGTCATGGTCCATACACTGGTTATAATGTGTCATGGTCCATACACTTGTTATAATGTCTCATCGTCCATATACTGGTTATAATGTCTCATGGTTCATACACTGGTTATAATGTGTCATGGTCCATACACTGGTTATAATGTGTCATGGTCCATACACTTGTTATAATGTCTCATCGTCCATATACTGGTTATAGTGTCTCATGGTTCATACACTGGTTATAATGTCTCACGGTCCATACACTGGATATAATGTCTCACGGTCCATACACTGGTTATAATGTGTCATGGTCCATACACTGGTTATAATGTCTCATCGTCCATACACTAGTTATAATGTCTCATAGTTCATACACTGGTTATAATGTCTCATGGTCCATACACTGGTTATAATGTCTCATGGTCCATACACTTGTTATAATGTGTCATGGTCCATACACTGGCTATAATGTCTCATGGTCCATACACTGGTTATAATGTGTCACGGTCAATACACTGGTTATCCTGTCTCACGGTCCATACACTGGTTATAATGTCTCATGGTCCATACACTGGTTATAATGTCTCATGGTCCATACACTGGTTATAATGTGTCACGGTCCATACACTGGTTATAATGTCTCACGGTCCATACACTGGTTATAATGTCTCACGGTCCATTCACTGGTTATAATGTATCATGGTCTATACACTAGTTATAATGTGTCATGGTCCATACACTGGTTATAATGTGTCACGGTCCATACACTGGTTATAATGTCTCATAGTCCATACACTGGTTATAATGTCTCATGGTCTATACCCTGGTTATAATGTGTCACGGTCCATACACTGGTTATAATGTGTCATGGTCCATACACTGGTTATAATGTCTCATGGTCCATACACTGATTATAATGTCTCATGGTCTATACCCTGGTTATAATGTGTCACGGTCCATACACTGGTTATAATGTGTCATGGTCCATACACTGGTTATAATGTGTCACGGTCCATACACTGGTTATAATGTCTCATAGTCCATACACTGGTTATAATGTCTCATGGTCTATACCCTGGTTATAATGTGTCACGGTCCATACACTGGTTATAATGTGTCATGGTCCATACACTGGTTATAATGTCTCACGGTCCATTCACTGGTTATAATGTATCATGGTCTATACACTAGTTATAATGTGTCACGGTCCATACACTGGTTATAATGTATCATGGTCCATACACTGGTTATAATGTATCATGGTCTATACACTGGTTATAATGTCTCATGGTCCATGCACTGGTTATAATATATCATGGTCCATACACTGGTTATAATGTGTCATGGTCCATACACTGGTTATAATGTGTTATGGTCCATACACTGGTTATAATGTGTCATGGTCCATACACTGGTTATAATGTCTCACGGTCCATACACTGGTTATAATGTGTCAAGGTCCATACACTGGTTATAATGTGTCATGGTCCATACACTGGGTATAATGTCTCACGGTCCATACACTGGTTATAATGTATCATGGTCCATACACTGGTTATAATGTGTCACGGTCCATACACTGGTTATAATGTCTCTCGGTCCATACCCTGGTTATAATGTTTCATGGTCCATACACTGGTTATAATGTCTCTCGGTCCATACCCTGGTTATAATGTTTCATGGTCCATACACCGGTTATAGTGTTTCATGGTCTATACACTGGTTATAATGTATCATGGTCCATGCACTGGTTATAATGTGTCACGGTCCATACACTGGTTATACTGTCTCACGGTCCATACACTGGTTATAATGTATCATGGTCCATACACTGGTTATAATGTTTCACGGTCCATACACTGGTTATAATGTCTCATGGTCCATACACTGGTTATAATGTTTCATGGTCCATACATTGGTTATAATGTTTCATGGTCCATACACTGGTTATAATGTCTCATGGTCCATACACTGGTTATAATATTTCACGGTCCGTCCACTGGTTATAAGGGCTCACGGTACATACACTGGTGATAATGTGTCAGGGTTCATACACTGGTTTTAATGTCTCATGGTCCATACACTGGTTTTAATGTGTCATGGTCCATACACTGGTTATAATGTCTCATGGTCCATACACTGGTTATAATGTCTTATGGTCCATACACTGGTTATAATGTGTCATGGTCCATACACTGGTTATAATGTCTTATGGTTCATACACTGGTTATACTGTCTTATGGTCCTTACACTGGTTATAATGTGTCATGGTCCATACACTGGTTATAATGTCTCACGGTCCATACACTGGTTATAATGTCTCACGGTCCATACACTGGTTATAATGTCTTATGGTCCATACACTGGTTATAATGTGTCATGGTCCATACACTGGTTATAATGTCTCATGGTCCATACACTGGTTATAATGTGTTATGGTCCATACACTGGTTATAATGTGCCACGGTCCATACACTGGTTATAATGTGTCATGGTCCATACACTGGTTATAATGTCTCACGGTCCATACACTGGTTATAATGTGTCACGGTCCATACACTGGTTATAATGTCTCATGGTCTATACACTGGTTATAATGTCTCACGGTCCATACACTGGTTATAATGTGTCATGGTCCATACACTGGTTATAATGTCTCATGGTCTATACACTGGTTATAATGTGTCATGGTTCATACACTGGTTATAATGTCTCATCGTCCATACACAGGTTATAATGTCTCATGGTCCATACACTGGTTATAATGTCTCATGGTCCATACACTGGTTATAATGTCTCATGGTCCATACACTGGTTTTAATGTGTCATGGTCCATACACTGGTTATAATGTCTCATGGTCCATTGACTGGTTATACTGTCTCACGGTCCATACACTGGTTATAATGTCTCACGGTCCATACACTTGTTATAATGTCTCATGGTCCATACACTGGTTATAATGTGTCATGGTCCATACATTGGTTATAATGTATCATGGTCCATACACTGGTTATAATGTCTCATGGTCCATACACTGGTTATAATGTATCACGGTCCATACACTGGTTATAATGTCTCATGGTCCATACACTGGTTATAATGTCTCATGGTCCATACACTGGTTATAATGTCTCATGGTCTATACACTGGTTATAATGTCTCATGGTCCATACACTGGTTATAATGTGTCATGGTCCATACATTGGTTATAATGTATCATGGTCCATACACTGGTTATAATGTCTCATGGTCCATACACTGGTTATAATGTATCACGGTCCATACACTGGTTATAATGTCTCATGGTCCATACACTGGTTATAATGTCTCATGGTCCATACACTGGTTATAATGTCTCATGGTCCATACACTGGTTATAATGTCTCATGGTCCATACACTGGTTATAATGTCTCATGGTCCATACACTGGTTTTAATGTGTCATGGTCCATACACTGGTTATAATGTCTCATGGTCCATGCACTGGTTATACTGTCTCACGGTCCATACACTGGTTATAATGTCTCACGGTCCATACACTCGTTATAATGTCTCATGGTCCATACATTGGTTATAATGTATCATGGTCCATACACTGGTTATAATGTCTCATGGTCCATACACTGGTTATAATGTCTCATGGTCCATACACTGGTTATAATGTCTCACGGTCCATACACTGGTTATAATGTCTCATGGTCCATACACTGGTTATAATGTCTCACGGTCCATACACTGGTTATAATGTGTCATGGTCCATACACTGGTTATAATGTCTCATGGTCCATACACTGGTTATAATGTCTCACGGTCCATACACTGGTTATAATGTGTCACGGTCCATACACTGGATATAATGTCTCATGGTCCATACACTGGTTATAATGTCTCATGGTCCATACACTGGTTATAATGTCTCATGGTCCATACACTGGTTATAATGTCTCATGGTCCATACACTGGTTATAATGTGTCATGGTCCATACACTGGTTATAATGTCTCATGGTCCATACACTGGTTATAATGTGTTATGGTCCATACACTGGTTATAATGTTTCACGGTCCATACACTGGTTATAATGTGTCATGGTCCATACACTGGTTATAATGTCTCACGGTCCATACACTGGTTATAATGTCTTATGGTCCATACACTGGTTATAATGTGTCACGGTCCATACACTGGATATAATGTCTCATGGTCCATACACTGGTTATAATGTCTCATGGTCCATACACTGGTTATAATGTCTCATGGTCCATACACTGGTTATAATGTCTCATGGTCCATACACTGGTTATAATGTGTCATGGTCCATACACTGGTTATAATGTCTCATGGTCCATACACTGGTTATAATTTGTTATGGTCCATACACTGGTTATAATGTGCCACGGTCCATACACTGGTTATAATGTTTCACGGTCCATCCACTGGTTATAATGTGTCACGGTCCATACACTGGATATAATGTCTCATGGTCCATACACTGGTTATAATGTCTCATGGTCCATACACTGGTTATAATGTGTCACGGTCCATACACTGGATATAATGTCTCATGGTCCATACACTGGTTATAATGTGTCACGGTCCATACACTGGTTATAATGTCTCACGGTCCATACACTGGTTATAATGTCTCACGGTCCATACACTGGTTATAATGTGTCACGGTCCATACACTGGTTATAATATCTCACGGTCCATACACTGGTTATAATGTCTCATGGTCCATACACTGGTTATAATGTGTCACGGTCCATACACTGGTTATAATGTCTCACGGTCCATACACTGGTTATAATGTCTCACGGTCCATACACTGGTTATAATGTCTCATGATCCATACACTGGTTATAATGTCTCACGGTCCATACACTGGTTATAATGTGTCACGGTCCATACACTGGTTATAATGTGTCACGGTCCATACACTGGTTATAATGTCTCACGGTCCATACACTGGTTATAATGTCTCATGGTCCATACACTAGTTATAATGTCTCACGGTCCATACACTGGTTATAATGTGTCACGGTCCATACACTGGATATAATGTCTCATGGTCCATACACTGGTTATAATGTCTCATGGTCCATACACTGGTTATAATGTCTCACGGTCCATACACTGGTTATAATGTGTCACGGTCCATACACTGGATATAATGTCTCATGGTCCATACACTGGTTATAATGTCTCATGGTCTATACACTGGTTATAATGTGTCATGGTCCATACACTGGTTATAATGTCTCATCGTCCATACACAGGTTATAATGTCTCCTGGTTCATACACTGGTTATAATGTCTCATGGTCCATACACTGGTTATAATGTCTCATGGTCCATACACTGGTTATAATGTGTCATGGTCCATACACTGGTTATAATGTCTCATGGTCCATTGACTGGTTATACTGTCTCACGGTCCATACACTGGTTATAATGTCTCACGGTCCATACACTTGTTATAATGTCTCATGGTCCATACACTGGTTATAATGTCTCACGGTCCATACACTGGTTATAATGTATCACGGTCCATACACTGGTTATAATGTCTCATGGTCCATACACTGGTTATAATGTCTCATTGTCCATACACTGGTTATAATGTCTCATGGTCCATACACTGGTTATAATGTCTCATGGTCCATACACTGGTTATAATGTCTCATGGTCCATACACTGGTTATAATGTGTCATGGTCCATACATTGGTTATAATGTATCATGGTCCATACACTGGTTATAATGTATCATGGTCCATACACTGGTTATAATGTATCATGGTCCATACACTGGTTATAATGTCTCATGGTCCATACATTGGTTATAATGTATCATGGTCCATACACTGGTTATAATGTCTCATGGTCCATACATTGGTTATAATGTCTCATGGTCCATACACTGGTTATAATGTATCACGGTCCATACACTGGTTATAATGTCTCATGGTCCATACACTGGTTATAATGTCTCATGGTCCATACACTGGTTATAATGTCTCATGGTCCATACACTGGTTATAATGTCTCATGGTCCATACACTGGTTATAATGTCTCATGGTCCATACACTGGTTTTAATGTGTCATGGTCCATACACTGGTTATAATGTCTCATGGTCCATGCACTGGTTATACTGTCTCACGGTCCATACACTGGTTATAATGTCTCACGGTCCATACACTCGTTATAATGTCTCATGGTCCATACATTGGTTATAATGTATCATGGTCCATACACTGGTTATAATGTCTCATGGTCCATACACTGGTTATAATGTCTCATGGTCCATACACTGGTTATAATGTCTCACGGTCCATACACTGGTTATAATGTCTCATGGTCCATACACTGGTTATAATGTTTCACGGTCCATACACTGGTTATAATGTGTCATGGTCCATACACTGGTTATAATATCTCATCGTCCATACACTGGTTATAATGTCTCATGGTTCATACACTGGTTATAATGTCTCATGGTCCATACACTGGTTATAATGTCTCATCGTCCATACACTGGTTATAATGTCTCATCGTCCATACACTGGTTATAATGTCTCATGGTCTATACCCTGGTTATAATGTGTCACGGTCCATACACTGGTTATAATGTATCATGGTCTATACACTGGTTATAATGTATCATGGTCCATACACTGGTTATAATGTGTCATGGTCCATACACTGGTTATAATGTGTTATGGTCCATACACTGGTTATAATGTGTCATGGTCCATACACTGGTTATAATGTCTCATGGTCAATACACTGGTTATAATGTGTCATGGTCCATACACTGGTTATAATGTGTCATGGTCCATACACTGGTTATAATGTGTCACGGTCCATACACTGGTTATAATGTGTCATGGTCCATACACTGGTTATAATGTATCATGGTCCATACACTGGTTATAATGTGTCATGGTCCATACGCTGGTTATAATGTCTCATGGTCCATACACTGGTTATAATGTCTCATGGTCCATACACTGGTTATAATGTGTCACGGTCCATACACTGGTTATAATGTCTCATGGTCCATACACTGGTTATACTGCCTCATGGTCCATACACTGGTTATAATGTGTCACGGTCCATACACTGGTTATAATGTGTCACGGTCCATACACTGGTTATAATGTGTCATGGTCCATACACTGGTTATAATGTGTCACGGTCCATACACTGGTTATAATGTCTCATGGTCCATACACTGGTTATAATGTGTCATGGTCCATACGCTGGTTATAATGTCTCATGGTCCATACACTGGTTATAATATCTCTCGGTCCATACACTGGTTTTAATGTGTCACGGTCCATACACTGGTTATAATGTGTCATGGTCCATACACTGGTTATAATGTGTCATGGTCCATACACTGGTTATAATGTCTCACGGTCCATACACTGGTTATAATGTGTCATGGTCCATACACTGGTTATAATGTCTCATGGTCCATACACTGGTTATAATGTCTCACGGTCCATACACTGGTTATAATGTCTCATGGTCCATACACTGGTTATAATGTCTCATGGTCCATACACTGGTTATAATGTCTCATGGTCCATACACTGGTTATAATGTGTCATGGTCCATACGCTGGTTATAATGTCTCATGGTCCATACACTGGTTATAATATCTCACGGTCCATACACTGGTTTTAATGTGTCACGGTCCATACACTGGTTATAATGTGTCATGGTCCATACACTGGTTATAATGTGTCATGGTCCATACACTGGTTATAATGTCTCACGGTCCATACACTGGTTATAATGTCTCATCGTCCATACACTGGTTATAATGTCTCATGGTCTATACACTGGTTATAATGTCTTATGGTCCGTACACTGGTTATAATGTCTCATGGTCCATACACTTGTTATAATGTGTCATGGTCCATACGCTGGTTATAATGTGTCATGGTCCATACACTAATTATAATGTCTTATGGTCCATACACATACAATAGTTATGATATCCCATGGCCCGTTCCCTGATATAGTTACAAGTTTGGATCACTAAGGAACGCTAGCTACATTAAGCCATCTTCACGGCGTTGACAGGTGTTGACAGATGTAATTACATTTCGTTACGTTATATGTAATGTTACGCCATAGAGTTTACAACAGTTAGAGAGAGAACCATACTTTTTTCAAACACCATAGTCTCTCTATATATAGGTCAATGCCAAAACTATTTTGATGTTTATTTTTTATACTTTTTCTGTTTGTGTATAGTGAGGCGAACTTTGAGGCATGACCTGTTTGTATCCCACAAGAAATGGATATTCTAATTATATCATTAATACGGCGTTCCATATAACTTGATAGAACTTATCTTGATGCACTTAACATGCAATTATAGATAAAATGATTTTGCTTGCGTATTTCATTATCGTAAAACTTGTAATACAGTGTAGCTGGTCTTCTTCTGTACCGACGTTACTATGTATCAGCTAAAACTCTGATGTATCAGAAAGACGTTAGCGTCATAATAACATCAACCGCTATCTTCTACCACTTAACTTACTGTAATTTGTTAAAATACACGCACGCTTAGATCTGCGTTTTGTTCACAAGTGTTCCTAGTTTCCTGGGAGGAGAATAAAGAGACTTCTCCTTCGTATCTACCTCCTGTGGAATTTCTTATATACGTGTTATCTTCTGTTGTGTAATAGGGTGGGGAAGGTTGGGGTGATTATCTTACCCCTCTACTCACTGTGTACGTGGGTGGGGAAGGTTGGGGCGATTATCTTACCCCTCTACTCACTGTGTACGTGGGTGGCGAAGGTTGGGGCGATTATCTTACCCCTCTACTCACTGTGTACGTGGGTGGCGAAGGTTGGGGCGATTATCTTACCCCTCTACTCACTGTGTACGTGGGTGGGGAAGGTTGGGGCGATTATCTCACCCCTCTACTCACTGTGTACGTGGGTGGGGGAGGTTGGGGCGATTATCTCACCCCTCTACTCACTGTGTACGTGGATGGCGAAGGTTGGGGCGATTATCTTACCCCTCTACTCACTGTGTACGTGGGTGGGGAAGGTTGGGGCGATTATCTCACCCCTCTACTCACTGTGTACGTGGATGGCGAAGGTTGGGGCGATTATCTTACCCCTCTACTCACTGTGTACGTGGGTGGCGAAGGTTGGGGCGATTATCTTACCCCTCTACTCACTGTGTACGTGGGTGGGGAAGGTTGGGGCGATTATCTTACCCCTCTACTCACTGTGTACGTGGGTGGGGAAGGTTGGGGCGATTATCTTACCCCTCTACTCACTGTGTACCTGGGTGGGGAAGGTGTGCACTTTTATCCTACGTGGGTGGGGAAGGTTGGGGCGATTATCTTACCCCTCTACTCACTGTGTACTTGGGTAGGGAAGTAGGGACGCTTTTATCTGACCTCCTACTCACTGTGTACCAGGTTGGGGAAGGTGGGGCGCTTTTATCTGACCTCCTACTCACTGTGTACCTGGGTGGGGAAGGTGGGCGCTTTTATCTGACCTCCTACTCACGGTATACCTGGGTGGGGAAGGTGGGCGCTTTTATCTGACCTCCTACTCACTGTATACGTTGGTGGGGAAGGTAGGGCGCTTTTATCTGACCTCCTACTCACTGTGTATGTGGGTGGGGAAGGTGGGGCACTTTTATCTGACCTCCTACTCACTGTGTACGTTGGTGGGGAAGGTGGGGCACTTTTATCTGACCTCCTACTCACTGTGTACCTGGGTGGGGAAGGTGGGGCGCTTTTATCTGACCACTCTACTCACTGTGTACGTGGGTGGGGAGGTGGGCACTTTTATCTGACCTCCTACTCACTGTGTACGTGGGTGGGAAGGTGGGGCACTTTTATCTGACCTCCTACTCACTGTGTACGTGGGTGGGGAAGGTAGGGTGGTTTTATCTGACCTCCTACTCACTGTGTACGTGGTTGGGGAAGGTGGGATACTTTTATCTGACCTCCTACTCACTGTGTATGTGGTTGGGGAAGGTGGGATACTTTTATCTGACCTCCTACTCACTGTGTACGTGGTTGGGGAAGGTGGGATACTTTTGTCTGACTCCTACTCACTGTGTACGTGGTTGGGGAAGGTGGGATACTTTTATCTGACCTCCTACTCACTGTGTACCTGGGTGGGGAAGGTGGGATACTTTTATCTGACCTCCTACTCACTGTGTACCTGGTTGGGGAAGGTGGGATGCTTTTATCTGACCTCCTACTCACTGTATACGTGGGCGGGGGAGATGGGGTGGTTTTATCCGACCCCCTACTCACTGTGTACGTGGGTGGGGAAGCTGGGGCGCTTTTATCTGACCTCCTACTCACTGTGTACCTGGGTTGGGAAGGTGGGACGCTTTTATCTGACCTCCTACTCACTGTGTACGTGGGGCCCCCTCTCCAACACCATCGACTATGTATGTGCAATACTAAAGACAGATAATCTTTGGTAGGTGTTCTTTGTCGAAAATCAGAAAGTCCTCTAAAGGATTTCCTTGAATACTGAGTTTGGTGTGCAATCCACTTTGTCAATCAATCAACCAATATTTTGCCCCTCTTGATCAGAGATACAAAAATATACATTGTGAAAAACAGCATTACATGTTGTACATTAAAACATGTCTCAGGTTACAAGTCTTTCTTTAAATATTGATAATGAACTGGATGTAAATCTACATATATTTAGATCATGTGCGTACTACTCTAACTGACTTTGTTGAAGTAATTTTGTCGGCATTTGATATGTATTGGCACTTTCCAAATAAAATGTTATGTGAAAAAGTCTTATTTAAGTATTCAGCAAACGCATTACCGTTCGTATAATGTTTGTTACGTCACGCGTTGTCACGATGTGTGAAATCAAGTTAATGTATGACGATCCACATTGTTAACACTGATCTTTTGTCATCTTTTGGTATGGTCGACAAGATTTTGTTTGAGTAACGTATCGCGGAACTATCGCGGTGGTCTTTTGACGGAATTGTCCACGTTACCCATGGTTCATACTGTCCGTGTATTTCCTTGAAACGTAAAAAGTCATTCTCTTGTTGCATTCAACATGTATGTAGCTCATTTTCAGAAAGATTTATAGACTTTTCAACGATCGGTTTCTGTTCAGTATTTTCTGTATCTTTGTGTGATATGGAGATTGATGTTTTTGAGTTTGTTCATTAGTGTGCTCCCTTGTTGTGATTGACAATGATGCCTCGGTTCTCATTTTGAGGACTTGATATTTACAATTAAGCAGAAGACGCTTACTCTTCCGAAACACCTGGTCTTCTCTTGTACTTTTACGAGGGTCTCCATGTAATAATTTCCTTTGTTGGTATTTTTCCTCTAGTTAAATCGATTTTGAGTTCGGATTATGGTTTTGTTGACGCTTTGGTATTCTCTGATTTTCGAGATTTCGATGGGAAGGTTACAGTGTCCAAATAGCTATCTAATGTACTGTTTAGTTCATATTTTGATGAAAGTTTGTGCGCGTCCGGAATGAATCCCATCTTCCTTTCACCATTGTTCTCGCATAACTGGTACAGTCACCGAATTATAATATTTTTTAGATATTGTTGATGACGATAAGTTAATAAGAGAACAGAGAACATTCAGGTTCCTCATCCAGAGAACGTTGAGTTCTGGTTGTGATTGATAGCTACAGAATACTACAGAGCATTTGTCAATGCAACAGAAACTACGAAATCTTTCATTGGTTACACATGCTTTTGTTCTTGGTATATGACTAGTTTCTATCTGATGTGTGAATTACAAGAGCCCCGTCTTTTAATCTGTCTTTAAGATGTTTAATCAGGTATTCGTGAACTTTATGCCAATAACGATTTGCACCTTTTGTGTGCAAATACGATATGACTGGCCAATACTGATTACAGCAACATTTGGTTTGAGTTTCTGACTTCTGACTGAATTTTGTCCCTGGAAGACACCACGTTCCAATTTATACGGTGTTGTGCTGGGGCAGCGGTGGCCAAGTGGTTAAGATGTCTGACACTCTGCTACTACTAGCCCTCCACCACTGGGTCGCTGTGGCCAAGTGGTTAAAATAGCTGCATTCTACCACCACTAGCCCTCCCCCTCTTGATCGCGGTAACCTAGTGGTTAAGGTGTCTGACATTCTACCACCACTAGCCCTCCCCCTCTTGATCGCGGTAACCTAGTGGTTATGATGTCTGACATTCTACCACCACTAGCCCTCCCCCTCTTCATCGCGGTAACCTAGTGGTTAAGATGTCTGACACTCTGCTACTACTAGCCCTCCACCACTGGGTCGCTGTGGCCAAGTGGTTAAAATAGCTGCATTCTACCACCACTAGCCCTCCCCCTCTTGATCGCGGTAACCTAGTGGTTAATATGTCGGACATTCTACCACCACTAGCCCTCCCCCTCTTGATCGCGGTAACCTAGTGGTTATGATGTCTGACATTCTACCACCACTAGCCCTCCCCCTCTTCATCGCGGTAACCTAGTGGTTAAGATGTCTGACACTCTGCTACTACTAGCCCTCCACCACTGGGTCGCTGTGGCCAAGTGGTTAAAATAGCTGCATTCTACCACCACTAGCCCTCCCCCTCTTGATCGCGGTAACCTAGTGGTTAATATGTCGGACATTCTACCACCACTAGCCCTCCACCTCCTGATCGCGGTAACCTAGTGGTTAAGATGTCTGACATTCTACCACCACTAGCCCTCCACCTCCTGATCGTGGTAACCTAGTGGTTATGATGTCTGACATTCTACTACCACTAGCCCTCCCCCTCTTGATCGCGGTAACCTAGTGGTTAAGATGTCTGACATTCTACCACCACTAGCCCTCCACCTCCTGATCGCGGTAACCTAGTGGTTATGATGTCTGACATTCTACTACCACTAGCCCTCCCCCTCTTGATCGCGGTAACCTAGTGGTTAAGATGTCTGACATTCTACCACCACTAGCCCTCCACCTCCTGATCGCGGTAACCTAGTGGTTATGATGTCTGACATTCTACCACCACTAGCCCTCCACCTCCTGATCGCGGTAACCTAGTGGTTAAGATGTCTGACATTCTACTACTACTATCCCTCATGGTCACTGCCCACTGGTTCGAGGACTGGTTCGTAGGACGGTCGTCAGTTACTAAAATAAAGTTCATTAAATATTTTAAGTTTCATCCAAAAATAAAGGGAAATAAGCAGGGAATGACATGGTTTTATTGACAGGTTATAATGACTATCAGGACACTTTTTATATAAAATCAATGCTGTAAATGATAACATTTAAGACTTAAAGCGTGGTTGGCGTGACATGGTTTCAAATATAAAAACAAAACATATAATCATAATTGTGATTATTAATAAGTAGCAAGAAACTAACACACATAACAGAACAAACCACGTTTTAAATTAAAAAAAAAAAAAAGAAAAAAATATAACTCACTATATAATTTTTTTGATGATGTCACTATATCTGATGATATCACTATATATGATGATATCACTATATCTGATGATATCACTTTATCTGATGATATCACTATATCTGATGATATCACTATATCTGATGATATCACTGTATCTGATGATATCACTATATCTGATATCACTTTATATGATGATGTCACTATATGTGATGATATCACTATATCTGATGATATCACTATATGTGATGATATCACTATATCTGATATCACTTTATCTGGTGATGTCACTATATCTGATGATGTCACTATATCTGGTGATGTCACTATATCTGATGATGTCACTATATCTGATGATGTCACTATATCTGATGATGTCACTATATCTGATGATATCACTATATGTGATGATATCACTATATCTGATGATATCACTATATGTGATGATATCACTATATCTTATGATATCACTATATCTGATGATATCACTATATATGATGATGTCACTATATCTGATGATGTCACTATATATGATGATGTCACTATATCTGATGATGTCACTATATCTGATGATGTCACTATATCTGATGATGTCACTATATCTGATATCACTATATGTGATGATATCACTATATGTGATGATATCACTATATCTGATGATATCACAATATCTAATCATATCACTATATCTGATCATATCACTATATCTGATGATATCACTATATCTGATATCACTTTATCTGGTGATGTCACTATATCTGATGATGTCACTATATCTGATGATATCACTATATCTGATGATATCACTATATCTGATATCACTTTATCTGGTGATGTCACTATATATGATGATGTCACTATATCTGATGATATCACTATATCTGATATCACTATATGTGATGATATCACAATATCTGATCATATCACTATATCTGATCATATCACTATATCTGATCATATCACTATATCTGATATCACTTTATCTGGTGATGTCACTATATCTGATGATGTCACTATATCTGATGATGTCACTATATCTGATGATGTCACTATATCTGATGATATCACTTTATCTGATGATGTCACTATATCTGATGATATCTATATATCAGATGATGTCACTATATCTGATATCACTTTATCTGATGATATCACTATATCTGATAATATCACTATATTTTATGATATTACAATATTTGATTATATCACTGTATCTGATATCACTATATGTGATGATATCACTATATCTGATATCATTATATCTTATGATATCACTATATGTGATGATATCACTATATCTGATGATATCACAATAGCTGATCATATCACTATATATGATGATATCACTATATCTTATGATATCACTATATCTGATGATATCACAATATCTGATGATATCACAATATCTGATGATATCACTTTATCTTATGATATCACTATATCTGATGATATCACTATATCTGATGATATAACTATATCTGATGATATCACTATATATGATGATATCACAATATCTGATGATATCACAATATCTGATAATATCACTATATCTGATGATATCACTATATCTGATGATGTCACTATATCTGATATCACTATATGTGATAATGTCACTATATATGATATCACTATATCTGATGATATCACTATATGTGATAATGTCACTATATATGATATCACTATATCTGATGATATCACTATATCTGATGATATCACTATATCTGATATCACTTTATCTGGTGATGTCACTATATCTGATGATATCACTATATCTGATATCACTATATCTGATGTTATATAACTATATCTGATGATATCACTATATCTGATGATATAACTATATCTGATAATATCACAATATCTGATGATATCACTATATCTGATGATATCACTATATCTGATATCACTATATCTGATGATATCACTATATCTGATGATATAACTATATCTGATGATATCACTATATCTGATATCACTATATCTGATGATGTCACTATCTCTGATGATATCACTATATCTTATGATATCACTACATCTGATGACATAGCTTGTTTCGTAATTGCTTGTGGTTAGATAAACTGTTTCTACTTTAAGGACGTAATTCTACTTAAGCGGTTTCGCACCGACAGTTTAGCATGATGACATTTATACATCTTTATTTACAGAAACGAATTAATCTTTAACAGGCAGTAACTAATAATCCGGCTTTACGCGCTTCACTGATAAAGCCGATGAAATATAGAACGTTGACGCCTGAGTGACTTGCATATTATATTTTATGATGCAGCATAATCGGAAAAGTTTAAATCACATGCGCACATAACATTTACGTTCGTGTCATTATCGTTATTTTTAAGAACAGGGATGCTTTTTTAATATCTATACAACATTTAAGTAGGTGCATAATTTTGTGCATGGTAAAAATAACTACATTGTACCTGTAAATATATCTCAGCTGAGAATAAGTAAGTCCTAACTGTACGACTCCTATCGAGATACAAATGTACTCTGCATTCTGCTGTATGTTTTTTGTTTTTATTTTGTAAATGAAGCATTTACTGTGGTGTCTAGTTAATAGTTAAATGCAAACAGACATCTATTTGAAGCGTGTAATTAACCACGATTTGTTACAGGCTATGGCTGTACGGGGTTGTATCGATACTAGATTGAAGCGTGTTATTAACCACGATCTGTTACAGGATATGGCTGTACGGGGTGTAACAATACTAGGTTGAAGCGTGTTATTAACCACGATCTGTTACAGGCTATGGCTGTACGGGGTTGTATCGATACTAGTTTGAAGCGTGTTATTAACCACGATCTGTTACAGGCTATGGCTGTACGGGGTTGTATCGATACTAGATTGAAGCGTGTAATTAACCACGATCTGTTACAGGCTATGGCTGTACGGGGTTGTATCGATACTAGGTTGAAGCGTGTTATTAACCACGATCTGTTACAGGCTATGGCTGTACGGGGTTGTATCGATACTAGGTTGAAGCGTGTTATTAACCATGATCTGTTACAGGCTATGGCTATACGGGGTGTAACGATACTAGGTTGAAGCGTTTTATTAACCACGATTTGTTACAGGCTATGGCTGTACGGGGTTGTATCGATACTAGATTGAAGCGTGTTATTAACCACGATCTGTTACAGGCTATGGCTGTACGGGTTGTATCGATACTAGATTGAAGCGTGTTATTAACCACGATATGTTACAGGCTATGGCTGTACGGGGTTGTATCGATACTAGATTGAAGCGTGTTATTAACCACGATCTGTTACAGGCTATGGCTGTACGGGGTTGTATCGATACTAGGTTGAAGCGTGTTATTAACCATGATCTATTACAGGCTATGACTGTACGGGGTTGTACTGATACTAGTTGAAGCGTGTTATTAACCACGATCTGTTTAAGGCTCTCTGTCAATTACTGTTGATAAACTTCTAATATTATAATGTAATTATAAAATGTAATGTGCATGGTGTGTCAAGTGTGTATGAAGTGTGAGAGTGTATTTTATGACTTACCTCCCCCTTCCTCTTTAAAGGATTACCTCCCTTTACCCCTATGTTGTACTAGCTTTTCATTTCATTTTTTCCCTAATTATCATAGCAACTCTAAATTAATTTTGTAAGTTTACTTTGGCCATCTAGTGGAGAGAATTAATATAGGCTTTGCCTGTTATTTTATCCACATTGACTTGTAACATCTTATGTCAATAAAAATTTGTTGAAATGAAAATGATCTGTTTAAGGCGATGACTGTACATGGTTGTAATAGTAGTATGTACTGATGTTTACGTGACTAGTTGATGCCTTCTGTGGTTTTGACAAGTTATTCACCATAGATGGATTTGTATCATGGCAATCCAAGGTTGTGCTCCCGATAAAAACGTGTTTGAAGACGAAACCTTTGTATTTCAGACATCGAAACTTATACTTCAATAGCTTGACTTGGACACATAATATGAGCTATTTACTTTTTTAACATTAGAGTTTTCCCCACAACACTGCGTAATCACCTGAATCAGTGGTGCGCCCAGGGTATAGCCACAGATTGTGTCCCAGTTACGTTTTGTACATATTGCACACCTGAATGCATACTCCCTATCCGGGTACGTCCTATAATTCACTAACAGCTTCATTGTCAATTTTTTGTCATTTAGTCCTTAATAATACTCGAATCTCGTATTTCTCCGACACAATCGTTGTAGTGTGTCTGCCGTACCCAGGTAATACCTATCGTAGACTGCCCTGGATACAGCACCACCGACACAGGTATGCCTTTATAATACTCGGAAGATTTCTGTCACGTAAGATAAGTCAGTAATTATATTCCTCACTCTTTAAGTTAAATCAGTAAGATTTCTTCAACACATGTTATGTCCGTCAGACTTCCAACATCGATCAAAACGTACGTATATACCACGTGTCGCCGTTTTGTATACTAACAATGACACGTGTCGCCGTGGTGTTGTGTATACCACCAATGACACGTGTCGCCGTGGTGCTGTGTATACTACCAATGACACGTGTCGCCGTTGTGTCGTGTATACTACCAATGACACGTGTCGCCGTGGTGTTGTATATACTACATGTACCAATGACACGTGTCGCCGTGGTGTTGTGTATACTACCAATGCCACGTGTCGCCGTGGTGTTGTGTATACTACCGATGACACGTGTCGCTGTGGTGTTGTGTATACTACCAATGACACGTGTCGCCGTGGTGTTGTGTATACTACCGATGACATGTGTCGCCGTGGTGCTGTGTATACCATCTATAACTATATACTTGAGCATGACGTGGGAATCAAGCCTCACAGGAATGAAACTGTAAATAGGCTATAAAGCTCCTTTTACTTGATATTTTGATCTGGGAATGTTTTATGCCTACCCTCTTGTCTATATTACCGAGTTAATTTTTTATTTATGATTAATAAAGTTTTGGTAAGCACATTAAAGATTCTCGAATCGTTTTATCTTTACATATTCAATCGTCTGCTGATATATACTGAAACTTGGTACATAATTACTCTAGCGGCATTGTAACGTCTCAACTCTCGTCAGGAAGGTTGCATTATCGTTCAACCCACTGGGAGCTCGAGGGAGCTGATGGGTAAAGTCATCTCGCTCCGAAAGGCGGTTACGGTATTGGTAGTTCCAACTTAGAAATGTTTTAGCCAGATAAGTATAGACCCCTACACTGGTAACCGCTGTAGTGTTGATCAGATATAAAGATACACACTACTTGATGACTTTATATTTACTTATAAATACAAACTGATAACTAGGATGTTTTATGATACTACACAGGCTACAATCTACAACTGTAAGCAGGGTCAGCCATATAGAGGCGGGCGCCCTGTACTAATCGCTCCGTCCGTCCGTCCGTCCGTCCGTCCGAAACACATTAGTTTCCGCTCCAAACCACTATTACATGTCATATTATATGGATAAAACTTTACATGTGATTGACCATTAAACCAAACCTCTATAAGGGGTGTGTTGCATTGTCCACCGAAGATCGAGGTCTCAAACTCAGGGTTTGTGGAATCTCTTTATGGTGAACTTCTGGAAGTCCTGTCCGTCCCGAGATTATGTGGTAGTACCCTAGTGAGATAACGTGGTAATACACTAGTGAAATAATGTGGTAATACCCTAGTGAGATAATGTGGTAATACCTTAGTGAGATAATGTGGTAATACCCTAGTGACATAATGTGGTAATACCCTATTGAGATAATGTGGTAATACCCTAGTGAGATAATGTGGTAATACCCTAGTGAGATAATGTGGTAATACCCTAGTGAGATAATGTGGTAATACCCTAGTGAGATAATGTGGTAATACCCTAGTGAGATAATGTGGTAATACACTAGTGAGATAATGTGGTAATACCCTAGTGAGATAATGTTGTAATACCCTAGTGAGATAATGTGGTAATACCCTAGTGAGATAATGTGGTAATACACTAGTGAGATAACGTGGTAATACACTAGTGAGATAATGTGGTAATACCCTAGTGAGATAATGTTGTAATACACTAGTGAGATAATGTGGTAATACCCTAGTGAGATAACGTGGTAATACCCTGGTGAGATAATGTGGTAATACCCTAGTGAGATAATGTGGTAATACCCTAGTGAGATAATGTGGTAATACCCTAGTGAGATAATGTGGTAATACCCTAGTGAGATAATGTGGTAATACACTAGTAAGATAATGTGGTAATACCCTAGTGAGATAATGTGGTAATACACTAGTGACATAATGTGGTAATACCCTAGTGAGATAACGTGGTAATACCCTGGTGAGATAATGTGGTAATACACTAGTGAGATAATGTGGTAATACACTAGTGAGATAACGTGGTAATACACTAGTGAGATAATGTGGTAATACCCTAGTGAGATAATGTGGTAATACCCTAGTGAGATAACGTGGTAATACACTAGTGAGATAATGTGGTAATACCCTAGTGAGATAATGTGGTAATACCCTAGTGAGATAATGTGGTAATACACTAGTGAGATAATGTGGTAATACCCTAGTGAGATAATGTGGTAATACACTAGTGACATAATGTGGTAATACCCTAGTGAGATAATGTGGTAATACACTAGTGAGATAACGTGGTAATACACTAGTGAAATAATGTGGTAATACCCTAGTGAGATAATGTGGTAATACCTTAGTGAGATAATGTGGTAATACCCTAGTGAGATAATGTGGTAATACACTAGTGAAATAATGTGGTAATACCCTAGTGAGATAATGTGGTAATACCCTAGTGAGATAATGTGGTAATACACTAGTGAGATAATGTGGTAATACCCTAGTGACATAATGTGGTAATACCCTAGTGAGATAATGTGGTAATAAACTAGTGAGATAATGTGGTAATACACTAGTGAGATAATGTGGTAATACCCTAGTGACATAATGTGGTAATACACTAGTGAGATAATGTGGTAATACCCTAGTGACATAATGTGGTAATACCCTAGTGACATAATGTGGTAATACACTAGTGAGATAATGTGGTAATACACTAGTGAGATAACGTGGTAATACACTAGTGAGATAATGTGGTAATACCCTAATGAGATAATGTGGTAATACCCTAGTGAGATAATGTGGTAATACCCTAGTGAGATAAGGTGGTAATACCCTAGTGAGATAACGTGGCAATACCCTAGTGAGATAATGTGGTAATACCCTAGTGAGATAATGTGGTAATACACTAGTGGGATAATGTGGTAATACACTAGTGAGATAATGTGGTAATACACTAGTGAGATAATGTGGTAATACCCTAGTGAGATAACGTGGTAATACACTAGTGAGATAACGTGGTAATACCATACCTTAGTTTAGTGAGATAATGTAGTAATACCCTAGTGTGATAATGTGGTAATACCCTAGTGACATAATGTGGTAATACCCTAGTGAGATAATGTGGTAATACCCTAGTGAGATAACGTGGTAATACCTTAGTGAGATAATGTGGTAATACACTAGTGAGATAACGTGGTAATACCCTAGTGAGATAATGTGGTAATACCCTAGTGAGATAATGTGGTAATACCCTAGTGAGATAATGTGGTAATACCCTAGTGAGATAACGTGGTAATACCCTAGGGAGATAATGTGGTAATACCCTAGTGAGATAATGTGGTAATACACTAGTGAGATAACGTGGTAATACCGTAGTGAGATAATGTGGTAATACCCTAGTGAGATAATGTGGTAATACCTTAGTTTATTGAGATTATGTGGTAATACCTTAGTGGGATAATGTGGTAATACCCTAGTGGGATAATGTGGCAATACCCTAGTGAGATAACGTGGTAATACCTTAGTTTAGTGAGATAATGTAGTAATACCCTAGTGTGATAATGTGGTAATACCCTAGTGACATAATGTGGTAATACCCTAGTGAGATAATGTGGTAATACCCTAGTGAGATAATGTGGTAATACCCTAGTGGGATAATGTGGTAATACACTAGTGAGATAATGTGGTAATACCCTAGTGAGATAATGTGGTAATACCCTAGTGACATAATGTGGTAATACACTAGTGAGATAATGTGGTAATACGCTAGTGAGATAACGTGGTAATACACTAGTGAGATAATGTGGTAATACCCTAGTGAGATAATGTGGTAATACCCTAGTGAGATAATGTGGTAATACACTAGTGAGATTATGTGGTAATACACTAGTGAGATAATGTGGTAATACCCTAGTGACATAATGTGGTAATACCCTAGTGAGATAATGTGGTAATACACTAGTGAGATAATGTGGTAATACACTAGTGAGATAATGTGGTAATACCCTAGTGAGATATTGTGGTAATACCCTAGTGACATAATGTGGTAATACCCTAGTGAGATAATGTGGTAATACCCTAGTGAGATATTGTGGTAATACCCTAGTGACATAATGTGGTAATACCCTAGTGAGATAATGTGGTAATACACTAGTGAGATAATGTGGTAATACCCTAGTGAGATAACGTGGTAATACACTAGTGAGATAACGTGGTAATACCATACCTTAGTTTAGTGAGATAATGTAGTAATACCCTAGTGTGATAATGTGGTAATACCCTAGTGACATAATGTGGTAATACCCTAGTGAGATAATGTGGTAATACCCTAGTGAGATAACGTGGTAATACCTTAGTGAGATAATGTGGTAATACACTAGTGAGATAACGTGGTAATACCCTAGTGAGATAATGTGGTAATACCCTAGTGAGATAATGTGGTAATACCCTAGTGAGATAATGTGGTAATACCCTAGTGAGATAACGTGGTAATACCCTAGGGAGATAATGTGGTAATACCCTAGTGAGATAATGTGGTAATACACTAGTGAGATAACGTGGTAATACCGTAGTGAGATAATGTGGTAATACCCTAGTGAGATAATGTGGTAATACCTTAGTTTATTGAGATTATGTGGTAATACCTTAGTGGGATAATGTGGTAATACCCTAGTGGGATAATGTGGCAATACCCTAGTGAGATAACGTGGTAATACCTTAGTTTAGTGAGATAATGTAGTAATACCCTAGTGTGATAATGTGGTAATACCCTAGTGACATAATGTGGTAATACCCTAGTGAGATAATGTGGTAATACCCTAGTGAGATAATGTGGTAATACCCTAGTGGGATAATGTGGTAATACACTAGTGAGATAATGTGGTAATACCCTAGTGAGATAATGTGGTAATACCCTAGTGACATAATGTGGTAATACACTAGTGAGATAATGTGGTAATACGCTAGTGAGATAACGTGGTAATACACTAGTGAGATAATGTGGTAATACCCTAGTGAGATAATGTGGTAGTACCCTAGTGAGATAATGTGGTAATACACTAGTGAGATTATGTGGTAATACACTAGTGAGATAATGTGGTAATACCCTAGTGACATAATGTGGTAATACCCTAGTGAGATAATGTGGTAATACACTAGTGAGATAATGTGGTAATACACTAGTGAGATTATGTGGTAATACCCTAGTGAGATATTGTGGTAATACCCTAGTGACATAATGTGGTAATACCCTAGTGAGATAATGTGGTAATACCCTAGTGAGATATTGTGGTAATACCCTAGTGACATAATGTGGTAATACCCTAGTGAGATAATGTGGTAATACACTAGTGAGATTATGTGGTAATACACTAGTGAGATAATGTGGTAATACCCTAGTGACATAATGTGGTAATACCCTAGTGAGATAATGTGGTAATACACTAGTGAGATAATGTGGTAATACACTAGTGAGATAATGTGGTAGTACCCTAGTGAGATAATGTGGTAATACACTAGTGAGATAATGTGGTAATACCCTAGTGAGATAATGTGGTAATACACTAGTGAGATAATGTGGTAATACCCTAGTGACATAATGTGGTAATACACTAGTGAGATAATGTGGTAGTACCCTAGTGAGATAATGTGGTAATACACTAGTGAGATAATGTTGTAATACCCTAGTGACATAATGTGGTAATACCCTAGTGAGATAATGTGGTAATACCCTAGTGAGATAATGTGGTAATACCCTAGTGAGATAATGTGGTAATACCCTAGTGAGATAATGAGGTAATACCCTAGTGAGATAATGTGGTAATACACTAGTGAGATAATGTGGTAATACACTAGTGAGATAATGTGGTAATACACTAGTGAGATAATGTGGTAATACCCTAGTGAGATAATGTGGTAATACACTAGTGAGATAATGTTGTAGTACCCTAGTGAGATAATGTGGTAATACCCTAGTGAGATAACGTGGTAATACCCTAGTGAGATAATGTGGTAATACCCTAGTGAGATAATGTGGTAATACACTAGTGAGATAATGTGGTAATACACTAGTGAGATAACGTGGTAATAACCTAGTGAGATAATGTTGTAATACCCTAGTGAGATAATGTGGTAATACCCTAGTGACATAATGTGGTAATACCCTAGTGGGATAATGTGGTAATACCCTAGTGACATAACGTGGTAATACACTAGTGAGATAATGTGGTAATACCCTAGTGAGATAATGTGGTAGTACCCTAGTGAGATAATGTGGTAATACACTAGTGAGATTATGTGGTAATAAACTAGTGAGATAATGTGGTAATACCCTAGTGACATAATGTGGTAATACCCTAGTGAGATAATGTGGTAATACACTAGTGAGATAATGTGGTAATACACTAGTGAGATAATGTGGTAATACCCTAGTGAGATATTGTGGTAATACCCTAGTGACATAATGTGGTAATACCCTAGTGAGATAATGTGGTAATACCCTAGTGAGATATTGTGGTAATACCCTAGTGACATAATGTGGTAATACCCTAGTGAGATAATGTGGTAATACACTAGTGAGATTATGTGGTAATACACTAGTGAGATAATGTGGTAATACCCTAGTGACATAATGTGGTAATACCCTAGTGAGATAATGTGGTAATACACTAGTGAGATAATGTGGTAATACACTAGTGAGATAATGTGGTAGTACCCTAGTGAGATAATGTGGTAATACACTAGTGAGATAATGTGGTAATACCCTAGTGAGATAATGTGGTAATACACTAGTGAGATAATGTGGTAATACCCTAGTGACATAATGTCGTAATACACTAGTGAGATAATGTGGTAGTACCCTAGTGAGATAATGTGGTAATACACTAGTGAGATAATGTTGTAATACCCTAGTGACATAATGTGGTAATACCCTAGTGAGATAATGTGGTAATACCCTAGTGAGATAATGTGGTAATACCCTAGTGAGATAATGTGGTAATACCCTAGTGAGATAATGAGGTAATACCCTAGTGAGATAATGTGGTAATACACTAGTGAGATAATGTGGTAATACACTAGTGAGATAATGTGGTAATACACTAGTGAGATAATGTGGTAATACCCTAGTGAGATAATGTGGTAATACCCTAGTGACATAATGTGGTAATACCCTAGTGGGATAATGTGGTAATACCCTAGTGACATAACGTGGTAATACACTAGTGAGATAATGTGGTAATACCCTAGTGACATAACGTGGTAATACACTAGTGAGATAATGTTGTAGTACCCTAGTGAGATAATGTGGTAATACCCTAGTGAGATAACGTGGTAATACCCTAGTGAGATAATGTGGTAATACCCTAGTGAGATAATGTGGTAATACACTAGTGAGATAATGTGGTAATACACTAGTGAGATAACGTGGTAATAACCTAGTGAGATAATGTTGTAATACCCTATTGAGATAATGTGGTAATACCCTAGTGACATAATGTGGTAATACCCTAGTGGGATAATGTGGTAATACCCTAGTGACATAACGTGGTAATACACTAGTGAGATAATGTGGTAATACCCTAGTGAGATAATGTGGTAATACCCTAGTGACATAATGTGGTAATACCCTAGTGGGATAATGTGGTAATACACTAGTGAGATAATGTGGTAATACACTAGTGAGATAATGTGGTAATACCCTAGTGAGATAATGTGGTAATACACTAGTGAGATAATGTGGTAATACACTAGTGGGATAATGTGGTAATACCCTAGTGAGATAATGTGGTAATACCCTAGTGAGATAATGTGGTAGTACCCTAGTGAGATAATGTGGTAATACACTAGTGAGATAATGTGGTAATACCCTAGTGAGATAATGTGGTAGTACCCTAGTGAGATAATGTGGTAATACACTAGTGAGATAATGTGGTAATACCCTAGTGAGATAACGTGGTAATACCCTAGTGAGATAATGTGGTAATACACTAGTGTGATAATATGGTAATACCCTAGTGACATAATGTGGTAATACACTAGTGAGATAATGTGGTAATACCCTAGTGACATAATGTGGTAATACACTAGTGAGATAATGTGGTAATACACTAGTGAGATAATGTGGTAATACCCTAGTGAGATAATGTGGTAATACCCTAGTGAGATAATGTGGTAATACACTAGTGAGATAATGTGGTAATACCCTAGTGACATAATGTGGTAATACACTAGTGAGATAATGTGGTAATACCCTAGTGACATAATGTGGTAATACACTAGTGAGATAATGTGGTAATACACTAGTGAGATAATGTGGTAATACCCTAGTGACATAATGTGGTAATACACTAGTGAGATAATGTGGTAATACACTAGTGAGATAATGTGGTAATACCCTAGTGAGATAATGTGGTAATACCCTAGTGAGATAATGTGGTAATACCCTAGTGAGATAATGTGGTAATACCCTAGTGAGATAATGTGGTAATACACTAGTGAGATAATGTGGTAATACACTAGTGAGATAATGTGGTAATACCCTAGTGAGATAACGTGGTAATACACTAGTGAGATTATGTGGTAATAACCAAGTGAGATAATGTGGTAATACCTTAGTTTATTGAGATTATGTGGTAATACCCTAGTGAGATAATGTGGTAATACCTTAGTTTATTGAGATAACGTGGTAATACCTTAGTGGGATAATGTGGTAATACCCTAGTGAGATAATGTGGTAATACCTTAGTTTATTGAGATAACGTGGTAATACCTTAGTGGGATAATGTGGTAATACCCTAGTGAGATAATGTGGTAATACCTTAGTTTATTGAGATTATGTGGTAATACACTAGTGAGATTATGTGGTAATACCCTATTGAGATAACGTGGTAATACCCTGGTGAGATAACGTGGTAATACCCTAGTGAGATAATGTGGTAATACCCTAGTGAGATAATGTGGTAATACCTTAGTTTAGTGAGATAACGTGGTAATACACTAGTGAGATAACGTGGTAATACCTTAGTTTAGTGAGATAACGTGGTAATACACTAGTGAGATAACGTGGTAATACCTTAGTTTATTGAGATAATGTGGTAATACACTAGTGAGATAACGTGGTAATACCTTAGTTTAGTGAGATAATGTGGTAATACACTAGTGAGATAACGTGGTAATACCTTAGTTTAGTGAGATAACGTGGTAATACCTTAGTTTAGTGAGATAATGTGGTAATACACTAGTGAGATAATGTGGTAATACCCTAGTGAGATAACGTGGTAATACCTGAGTTTAGTGAGATAACGTGGTAATACCTTAGTTTAGTGAGATAATGTGGTAATACCCTAGTGAGATAATGTGACAACACCTTTCTGTTACAATTCGTCTGAAATGTGATTTGTAAAAACATTATTGGTCATCAAAGATCGTTCCTGGTCATCAAAGATCGCGCCTGGTCAATACTGATCATTCCTGGTTAACAAAGATCGTTCTTGGTCATTAACGAATTATAAATTAAATTGGCATGAATACGTTTTACGTACATATTGTAATGACATGGTAGATGATAACTACGTTTTTGCTTTATTTTTCAGGAAAGTGTTGATGAAATCTATCCAGAGTGGAATACATGGATTAACACATCGAAATTGTTAAGGGATTTATATAGTCCACAGCCATATGTTAGTCACAACCAGGTGTAAATCTGTGACACAACCAGTTGTAAATCTGTGACACAACCAGGTGTAAATCTGTGACACAACCAGTTGTAAATCTATGACACAACCAGGTGTAATTTTGTGCCACAGCCAGGTGTAAATCTGTGACACAACCAGGTGTAAATCTATGACACAACCAGGTGTAAATCTGTGACACAACCAGGTGTAAGTCTGTGACACAACCAGGTGTTAATCTGTGACACAACCAGGTGTAAATCTGTGACACAACCAGGTGTAAATCTGTGACACAACCAGGTGTAAATCTGTGACACAACCAGGTGTAACTCTGTGACACAACCAGGTGTAACTCTGTGACACAACCAGGTATAGATCTGTGAAAAAACCAAGTGTAAATCTTTGTCATAGCTTGATGAAAGTGTGACCGAAGCGCTCATCAAGGTCGCTACTGTGTTGTACTATTGACACAAGATGTTCACTTGTATAATCACCTTTCATGGTGTAGTATATGATTAACAAACGTTATTGTGATTTCTGAGGAAATATAAAAAAAAATGCAAGAGACAACGTATGACGTCACTGGACAGCCTATTATGACCTCTGGTCACGTGGCTTATAACGTCACAGCAGAGGGCGCCAATACCACTGACCAACATGGCGGAGGGGAGGAGCCATATTACTTCCAGGTAGGTCATACTCTCCTCATTCTCTGATTTACAATGATATTTAAACGGGCCCTTCAAACGGGCCCTTAAAACAATATCGCAAGTAAGACCTAGAAAATATATAACTTATGGAGCTTCAAACGGGCCCTTAAAACAATATCGCAAGTAAGACCTAGAAAATATATAGCTTATGGAGCTTCAAACGAGCCCTCAAAACAATATCGCGAGTAAGACCTAGAAAATATATAACTGATGGAGCTTCAAACGAGCCCTCAAAACAATATCGCAAGTAACACCTAGAAAATATATAACTTATGGAGCTTCAAACAAGCCCTCAAAACAATATCGAAAGTAGAACTAGAAAATAAATAACTTATGGAGCTTCAAACAAGCCCTCAAAACGATATCGCATGTAAGACCTAGAACATATATAACTTATGGAGCTTCAAACGAGTCCTCAAAACAATATCGCAAGTGAGACCTAGAAAATATATAACTGATGGAGCTTCAAACGAGCCCTCAAAACAATATCGCAAGTTACACCTAGAAAATATATAACTTATGGAGCTTCAAACAAGCCCTCAAAACAATATCGAAAGTAGAACTAGAAAATAAATAAATTATGGAGCTTCAAACGGGCCCTCAAAACGATATCGCATGTAAGACCTAGAACATATATAACTTATGGAGCTTCAAACGAGTCCTCAAAACAATATCGCAAGTGAGACCTAGAAAATATATAACTGATGGAGCTTCAAACGAGCCCTCAAAACAATATCGCAAGTAACACCTAGAAAATATATAACTTATGGAGCTTCAAACAAGCCCTCAAAACAATATCGCAAGTAAGACCTAGAAAATATATAGCTTATGGAGCTTCAAACAAGACCTCAAAACAATATCGCGAGTAAGACCTAGAAAATATATAACTGATGGAGCTTCAAACGAGCCCTCAAAACAATATCGCAAGTAACACCTAGAAAATATATAACTTATGGAGCTTCAAACAAGCCCTCAAAACAATATCGAAAGTAGAACTAGAAAATAAATAACTTATGGAGCTTCAAACAAGCCCTCAAAACGATATCGCATGTAAGACCTAGAACATATATAACTTATGGAGCTTCAAACGAGTCCTCAAAACAATATCGCAAGTGAGACCTAGAAAATATATAACTGATGGAGCTTCAAACGAGCCCTCAAAACAATATCGCAAGTAACACCTAGAAAATATATAACTTATGGAGCTTCAAACAAGCCCTCAAAACAATATCGAAAGTAGAACTAGAAAATAAATAAATTATGGAGCTTCAAACGGGCCCTCAAAACGATATCGCATGTAAGACCTAGAAAATAAATAACTTATGGAGCTTCAACCGAGTCCTCAAAACAATATCGCAAGTGAGACCTAGAAAATATATAACTGATGGAGCTTCAAACGAGCCCTCAAAACAATATCGCAAGTAACACCTAGAAAATATATAACTTATGGAGCTTCAAACGAGCCCTCAAAACAATATCGCAAGTAAGACCTAGAAAATATATAGCTTATGGAGCTTCAAACAAGCCCTCAAAACAATATCGAAAGTAGAACTAGAAAATAAATAAATTATGGAGCTTCAAACGGGCCCTCAAAACGATATCGCATGTAAGACCTAGAAAATATATAACTTATGGAGCTTCATCCGAGTCCTCAAAACAATATCGCAAGTGAGACCTAGAAAATATATAACTGATGGAGCTTCAAACGAGCCCTCAAAACAATATCGAAAGTAGAACTAGAAAATAAATAAATTATGGAGCTTCAAACGGGCCCTCAAAACAATATCGCATGTAAGACCTAGAACATATATAACTTATGGAGCTTCAAACGAGTCCTCAAAACTATATCGCAAGTGAGACCTAGAAAATATATAACTTATGGAGCTTCAAACGAGTCCTCAAAACAATATCGCAAGTGAGACCTAGAAAATATATAACTGATGGAGCTTCAAACGAGTCCTCAAAACAATATCGCAAGTGAGACCTAGAAAATATATAACTTATGGAGCTTCAAACGAGCCCTCAAAACAATATCGCAAGTGAGACCTAGAAAATAAATAACTTATGGAGCTTCAAACGAGTCCTCAAAACAATATCGCAAGTGAGACCTAGAAAATATATAACTTATGGAGCTTCAAACGAGCCCTCAAAACAATATCGCAAGTGAGACCTAGAAAATATATAACTGATGGAGCTTCAAACGAGTCCTCAAAACAATATCGCATGTAAGACCTAGAACATATATAACTTATGGAGCTTCAAACGAGCCCTCAAAACAATATCGCAAGTGAGACCTAGAAAATAAATAACTTATGGAGCTTCAAACGAGCCCTCAAAACAATATCGCAAGTAAGACCTAGAAAATATATAACTGATGGAGCTTCAAACGAGCCCTCAAAACAATATCGCAAGTGAGACCTAGAAAATATATAACTTATGGAGCTTCAAACGAGTCCTCAAAACAATATCGCATGTAAGACCTAGAACATATATAACTTATGGAATTTCAAACGAGCCCTCAAAACAATATCGCAAGTGAGACCTAGAAAATAAATAACTTATGGAGCTTCAAACGAGCCCTCAAAACAATATCGCAAGTAAGACCTAGAAAATATATAACTGATGGAGCTTCAAACGGGCCCTCAAAACAATATCGCATGTAAGACCTAGAAAATATATAGCTTATGGAGCTTCAAACAAGACCTCAAAACAATATCGCGAGTAAGACCTAGAAAATATATAACTGATGGAGCTTCAAACGAGCCCTCAAAACAATATCGCAAGTGAGACCTAGAAAATATATAACTTATGGAGCTTCAAACAAGCCCTCAAAACAATATCGAAAGTAGAACTAGAAAATAAATAACTTATGGAGCTTCAAACAAGCCCTCAAAACGATATCGCATGTAAGACCTAGAACATATATAACTTATGGAGCTTCAAACGAGCCCTCAAAACAATATCGCAAGTAACACCTAGAAAATATATAACTTATGGAGCTTCAAACAAGCCCTCAAAACAATATCGAAAGTAGAACTAGAAAATAAATAAATTATGGAGCTTCAAACGGGCCCTCAAAACGATATCGCATGTAAGACCTAGAAAATATATAACTTATGGAGCTTCAACCGAGTCCTCAAAACAATATCGCAAGTGAGACCTAGAAAATATATAACTGATGGAGCTTCAAACGAACCCTCAAAACAATATCGCAAGTAACACCTAGAAAATATATAACTTATGGAGCTTCAAACAAGCCCTCAAAACAATATCGAAAGTAGAACTAGAAAATAAATAAATTATGGAGCTTCAAACGGGCCCTCAAAACAATATCGCATGTAAGACCTAGAACATATATAACTTATGGAGCTTCAAACGAGCCCTCAAAACAATATCGCAAGTGAGACCTAGAAAATATATAACTGATGGAGCTTCAAACGAGCCCTCAAAACAATATCGCAAGTGAGACCTAGAAAATATATAACTTATGGAGCTTCAAACGAGTCCTCAAAACAATATCGCAAGTGAGACCTAGAAAATATATAACTGATGGAGCTTCAAACGAGTCCTCAAAACAATATCGCAAGTGAGACCTAGAAAATATATAACTGATGGAGCTTCAAACGAGCCCTCAAAACAATATCGCAAGTGAGACCTAGAAAATAAATAACTTATGGAGCTTCAAACGAGTCCTCAAAACAATATCGCAAGTGAGACCTAGAAAATATATAACTTATGGAGCTTCAAACGAGCCCTCAAAACAATATCGCAAGTGAGACCTAGAAAATATATAACTGATGGAGCTTCAAACGAGTCCTCAAAACAATATCGCATGTAAGACCTAGAACATATATAACTTATGGAGCTTCAAACGAGCCCTCAAAACAATATCGCAAGTGAGACCTAGAAAATAAATAACTGATGGAGCTTCAAACGAGCCCTCAAAACAATATCGCAAGTAACACCTAGAAAATATATAACTGATGGAGCTTCAAACGAGCCCTCAAAACAATATCGCAAGTGAGACCTAGAAAATATATAACTTATGGAGCTTCAAACGAGTCCTCAAAACAATATCGCATGTAAGACCTAGAACATATATAACTTATGGAGCTTCAAACGAGCCCTCAAAACAATATCGCAAGTGAGACCTAGAAAATAAATAACTTATGGAGCTTCAAACGAGCCCTCAAAACAATATCGCAAGTAAGACCTAGAAAATATATAACTGATGGAGCTTCAAAGGGGCCCTCAAAACAATATCGCATGTAAGACCTAGAACATATATAACTTATGGAGCTTCAAACGAGCCCTCAAAACAATATCGCAAGTGAGACCTAGAAAATAAATAACTTATGGAGCTTCAAACGAGCCCTCAAAACAATATCGCAAGTAAGACCTAGAAAATATATAACTTATGGAGCTTCAAACGAGCCCTCAAAACAATATCGCAAGTAAGACCTAGAAAATAAATAACTTATGGAGCTTCAAACGGGCCCTCAAAACAATATCGCAAGTAAGACCTAGAAAATAAATAACTTATGAAGCTTCAAACGAGCCCTCAAAACAATATCGCAAGTGAGACCTAGAAAATAAATAACTTATGGAGCTTCAAACGAGTCCTCAAAACAATATCGCAAGTGAGACCTAGAAAATAAATAACTTATGGAGCTTCAAACGGTTACTCCTGTTACTGTGATCGGAACTAGAGCCCAGTTCCATCAACTCTCATGAAACACAACTATAGGCACTGTCAAATATTTGGATGATGTGTAGAAAAAAACAACTATTAGACAAAATCAAGATTCCAACGCAACTATGGGATCTAGTTCCTGGTTTTGCTTTTCTTAAATGGAACTAGAACCTAGTTTCATTATTCTTCATATTGATCGTAAACTAATATAGTTTATAGATACAATATGTATTAAACAGCAATTTTTCATCAAGGTCATTCCATTATTACAACAATTAACAAGTACTAATTGTATTGGGGGACCATTACAGAATTCCATCAAACCCCCGCAGTTCGGTCCGAAGTGTCAAAATACATGTACAAACAAAATTTCATGAAAATCGGACGATATTTAAATTTCGCCCAATCAGAGGCCAGGATATGACGGCCATTCGAGCGAAATCGGATAATATCTAAATTTCGACCACTCGGTAGCCAGTATTTATTGATTTGATGCAGTTAAATTCATTCTTTCGGCATATTGTATCTCTTACTTAATTGAAAAAGTGCGGCATATGTTTTGTTACGTCATCTTTAACCACTACTGTTGATTTTAACTACTTCTCTATTTTTTTGTTCATCATTAACACACTTTACTATGATATATGAAAATTTGTATTGATATCTTATGTCAACGACAGAACGAATAACGCTAGTATATTACATGTAATCGAAATAACATTGAGACTGTTCTATTGCTATCAGAATGCACAGTTAAATAAGTATTCAGATGTCACATCGGTTAAAAATAGTTTTAATGTTAGAACTCCTGAACGGTAACTAATCCTGCTTCCTCTGAAATGGAACTTGGTTTTAAGTTTATAATGCCAACTGAACGTTTTGTTTTTGTCTGAAAAATTGACTCCCTTGATGTTATATCGCGTCCTGATGTCACAGCTAAATTAACATACAATCTCCTCATATCTCATTACCTTTTATTGGCAGCTGTTTCGTCGTTTTCATTGAGATTTTGGTATTAACGGCATTATCTGTATTCACGAGAAGGAGACGCGCTCAAGGTTATTTAATGACAGTTGTTAAGCATGTTTTCATTGTCGTTATAGCACCAGCCGAAGAATCAAAGTCTCTGTCAGCTATACAGTACACAATGTACGGCTCCGTGATTCTACCTTGTCAGCTGTACGGTGCACACTGTACGGCTCCGTGATTCTACCTTGTCAGCTATACAGTACACAATGTACGGCTCCGTGATTCTACCTTGTCAGCTATACGGTACATTGTACAAACTGTACGCCTCGGCGATTCTACCTCGTCAGCTGTACGGTATAAACTGTATGGCTCGGTGATTCTACCTCGTCAGCTGTACGGTACAAACTGTACGGTTCGGTGATTCTACTTTGTCAGCTATACTGTACAAACTGTACGGCTCGGTGATTCTACCATGTCAGCTATACGGTACAAACTGTACGGCTCGGTGATTCTACCTTGTCAGCTATACGGTATATTGTACAAACTGTACGCCTCGGCGATTCTACCTCGTCAGCTGTACGGTACAAACTGTACGGCTCGGTGATTCTACCTTGTCAGGTACATTGTATACTGTACAAACTATACGGCTCGGTGATTCTACCTTGTCAGCTATACGGTACAAACTGTGCGGCTCCGTGATTCTACCTTGTCAGATATACGGTACAAACTGTACGGCTCCGTGATTCTACCTTGTCAGATATACGGTACAAACTGTACGGCTCCGTTATTCTACCTTGTCAGATATACGGTACAAACTGTGCGGCTCCGTGATTCTACCTTAGACTGTTAGACTGGAGCCTGGGTTATCGTTGTCCATGTTGGACTGCGGCCTGGGTTATCGTTGTACATGTTAGAGTGGAGCCTGGGTTATTGTTGTACATGTTAGACTGGAGCCTGGGTTATTGTTGTCCATGTTAGACTGGAGCCTGGGTTATTGTTGTCCATGTTAGAGTGGAGCCTAGGTTATCGTTGTACATGTTAGACTGGAGCCTGGGTTATCTTTGTCCATGTTAGACTGGAGCCTGGGTTATTGTTGTCCATGTTAGACTGGAGCCTCGGTTATTGTTGTCCATGTTAGACTGGAGCCTGGGTTATTGTTGTCCATGTTAGACTGGAGCCTGGGTTATTGTTGTACATGTTAGACTGGAGCCTGGGTTATCTTTGTCCATGTTAGACTGGAGCCTGGGTTATTGTTGTCCGTGTTAGACTGGAGCCTGGGTTATCTTTGTCCATGTTAGACTGGAGCCTGGGTTATTGTTGTACATGTTAGACTGGAGCCTGGGTTATCTTTGTCCATGTTAGACTGGAGCCTGGGTTATCGTTGTCCATGTTAGACTGGAGCCTGGGTTATTGTTGTCCATGTTAGACTGGAGCCTAGGTTATTGTTGTCCGTGTTAGACTGGAGCCTGGGTTATCTTTGTCCATGTTAGACTGGAGCCTGGGTTATTGTTGTCCGTGTTAGACTGGAGCCTGGGTTATCTTTGTCCATGTTAGACTGGAGCCTGGGTTATCGTTGTACATGTTAGACTGGAGCCTGGGTTATTGTTGTACATGTTAGACTGGAGCCTGGGTTATTGTTGTCCATGTTAGACTGGAGCCTGGGTTATCGTTGTACATGTTAGACTGGAGCCTGGGTTATTGTTGTACATGTTAGACTGCAGCCTGGGTTATCTTTGTCCATGTTAGACTGGAGCCTGGGTTATCGTTGTCCATGTTAGACTGGAGCCTGGGTTATTGTTGTCCATGTTAGACTGGAGCCTAGGTTATTGTTGTCCGTGTTAGACTGGAGCCTGGGTTATCTTTGTCCATGTTAGACTGGAGCCTGGGTTATTGTTGTCCGTGTTAGACTGGAGCCTGGGTTATCGTTGTACATGTTAGACTGGGGCCTGGGTTATCGTTGTACATGTTAGACTGGGGCCTGGGTTATCGTTGTACATGTTAGACTGGGGCCTGGGTTATCGTTGTACATGTTAGACTGGAGCCTGGGTTATCGTTGTACATGTTAGACTGGGGCCTGGGTTATCGTTGTACATGTTAGACTGGAGCCTGGGTTATAGTTGTACATGTTAGACTGGAGCCTAGGTTATTGTTGTCCGTGTTAGACTGGAGCCTGGGTTATCGTTGTACATGTTAGACTGGAGCCTAGGTTATAGTTGTCCATGTTAGACTGGAGCCTGGGTTATCGTTGTCCATGTTAGACTGGGGCCTGGGTTATCGTTGTACATGTTAGACTGGGGCCTGGGTTATCGTTGTACATGTTAGACTGGAGCCTGGGTTATCGTTGTACATGTTAGACTGGGGCCTGGGTTATCGTTGTACATGTTAGACTGGAGCCTGGGTTATAGTTGTACATGTTAGACTGGAGCCTAGGTTATTGTTGTCCGTGTTAGACTGGAGCCTGGGTTATCGTTGTACATGTTAGACTGGAGCCTAGGTTATAGTTGTCCATGTTAGACTGGAGCCTGGGTTATCGTTGTCCATGTTAGACTGGGGCCTGGGTTATCGTTGTACATGTTAGACTGGAGCCTGGGTTATCGTTGTCCATGTTAGACTGGGGCCTGGGTTATCGTTGTACATGTTAGACTGGAGCCTGGGTTATCGTTGTCCATGTTAGACTGGGGCCTGGGTTATAGTTGTCCATGTTAGACTGGAGCCTTGGTTATCGTTGTACATGTTAGACTGGAGCCTGGGATACTGTTGTACATGTTAGACTGGAGCCTGGGTTATCGTTGTCCATGTTAGACTGGGGCCTGGGTTATCGTTGTACATGTTAGACTGGAGCCTGGGTTATAGTTGTCCATGTTAGACTGGAGCCTTGGTTATTGTTGTACATGTTAGACTGGAGCCTGGGTTATCGTTGTACATGTTAGACTGGAGCCTGGGTTATCGTTGTACATGTTAGACTGGAGCCTGGGTTATAGTTGTACATGTTAGACTGGAGCCTGGGTTATAGTTGCCCATGTTAGACTGGAGCCTGGGTTATTGTTGTCTATGTTAGACTGGAGCCTGGGTTATTGTTGTCCGTGTTAGACTGGAGCCTGGGTTATCGTTGTACATGTTAGACTGGAGCCTAGGTTATAGTTGTCCATGTTAGACTGGAGCCTGGGTTATTGTTGTCTATGTTAGACTGGAGCCTGGGTTATTGTTGTCCGTGTTAGACTGGAGCCTGGGTTATCGTTGTACATGTTAGACTGGAGCCTAGGTTATAGTTGTCCATGTTAGACTGGAGCCTGGGTTATTGTTGTACATGTTAGACTGGAGCCTGGGTTATAGTTGTCCATGTTAGACTGGAGCCTGGGTTATCGTTGCCCATGTTAGACTGGAGCCTGGGTTATAGTTGTCCATGTTAGACTGGAGCCTGGGTTATAGTTGCCCATGTTAGACTGGAGACTGGGTTATAGTTGTACATGTTAGACTGGAGCCTCGGTTATCGTTGTACATGTTAGACTGGAGCCTGGGTTATAGTTGTCCATGTTAGACTGGAGCCTGGGTTATCGTTGCCCATGTTAGACTGGAGCCTGGGTTATCGTTGTACATGTTAGACTGGAGCCTGGGTTATCGTTGTACATGTTAGACTGGAGCCTGGGTTATCGTTGTACATGTTAGACTGGAGCCTGGGTTATAGTTGTACATGTTAGACTGGAGCCTGGGTTATAGTTGTACATGTTAGACTGGAGCCTGGGTTATTGTTGTACATGTTAGACTGGAGCCTGGGTTATCGTTGTACATGTTAGACTGGAGCCTGGGTTATAGTTGTACATGTTAGACTGGAGCCTGGGTTATTGTTGTCTATGTTAGACTGGAGCCTGGGTTATCGTTGTACATGTTAGACTGGAGCCTGGGTTATAGTTGTACATGTTAGACTGGAGCCTGGGTTATAGTTGTACATGTTAGACTGGAGCCTGGGTTATTGTTGTCTATGTTAGACTGGAGCCTGGGTTATCGTTGTACATGTTAGACTGGAGCCTGGGTTATCGTTGTACATGTTAGACTGGAGCCTGGGTTATTGTTGTACATGTTAGACTGGAGCCTGGGTTATTGTTGTCCATGTTAGACTGGAGCCTGGGTTATCGTTGTACATGTTAGACTGGAGCCTGGGTTATTGTTGTACATGTTAGACTGGAGCCTGGGTTATTGTTGTACATGTTAGACTGGAGCCTGGGTTATAGTTGTCCATGTTAGACTGGAGCCTGGGTTATTGTTGTCCATGTTAGACTGGAGCCTGGGTTATTGTTGTCCGTGTTAGACTGGAGCCTGGGTTATCGTTGTACATGTTAGACTGGGGCCTGGGTTATCGTTGTACATGTTAGACTGGAGCCTGGGTTATTGTTGTCCATGTTAGACTGGAGCCTGGGTTATCGTTGTCCATGTTAGACTGGAGCCTGGGTTATCGTTGTCCATGTTAGACTGGAGCCTGGGTTATCGTTGTCCATGTTAGACTGGAGCCTAGGTTATAGTTGTACATGTTAGACTGGAGCCTGGGTTATTGTTGTACATGTTAGACTGGAGCCTAGGTTATCGTTGTCCATGTTAGACTGGAGCCTGGGTTATTGTTGTCTATGTTAGACTGGAGCCTAGGTTATCGTTGTCCATGTTAGACTGGAGCCTGGGTTATAGTTGTCTATGTTAGACTGGAGCCTGGGTTATAGTTGTCTATGTTAGACTGGAGCCTAGGTTATCTTTGTCCATGTTAGACTGGAGCCTGGGTTATTGTTGTCCATGTTAGACTGGAGCCTGGGTTATCGTTGTCCGTGTTAGACTGGAGCCTGGGTTATTGTTGTCTATGTTAGACTGGAGCCTAGGTTATCTTTGTCCATGTTAGACTGGAGCCTGGGTTATCGTTGTACATGTTAGACTGGAGCCTGGGTTATTGTTGTCCATGTTAGACTGGAGCCTGGGTTATTGTTGTCCATGTTAGACTGGAGCCTGGGTTATTGTTGTACATGTTAGACTGGAGCCTGGGTTATCGTTGTACATGTTAGACTGGGGCCTGGGTTATAGTTGTACATGTTAGACTGGAGCCTGGGTTATTGTTGTCTATGTTAGACTGGAGCCTGGGTTATTGTTGTCTATGTTAGACTGGAGCCTGGGTTATAGTTGTACATGTTAGACTGGAGCCTGGGTTATCGTTGCCCATGTTAGACTGGAGCCTGGGTTATAGTTGTCCATGTTAGACTGGAGCCTGGGTTATCGTTGTCCATGTTAGACTGGAGCCTGGGTTATTGTTGTCTATGTTAGACTGGAGCCTAGGTTATTGTTGTACATGTTAGACTGGAGCCTGGGTTATAGTTGTACATGTTAGACTGGAGCCTGGGTTATCGTTGTACATGTTAGACTGGAGCCTGGGTTATAGTTGTCCATGTTAGACTGGAGCCTGGGTTATAGTTGTACATGTTAGACTGGAGCCTGGGTTATCGTTGTCCATGTTAGACTGGAGCCTGGGTTATCGTTGTACATGTTAGACTGGAGCCTGGGTTATCGTTGTACATGTTAGACTGGAGCCTGGGTTATTGTTGTCTATGTTAGACTGGAGCCTGGGTTATAGTTGTCCATGTTAGACTGGAGCCTGGGTTATTGTTGTACATGTTAGACTGGAGCCTGGGTTATCGTTGTACATGTTAGACTGGAGCCTGGGTTATAGTTGTCCATGTTAGACTGGAGCCTGGGTTATTGTTGTCTATGTTAGACTGGAGCCTAGGTTATTGTTGTCCGTGTTAGACTGGAGCCTAGGTTATAGTTGTCCATGTTAGACTGGAGCCTGGGTTATTGTTGTCCGTGTTAGACTGGAGCCTGGGTTATTGTTGTCCGTGTTAGACTGGAGCCGGGTTATTGTTGTCCATGTTAGACTGGAGCCTGGGTTATTGTTGTCCGTGTTAGACTGGAGCCTGGGTTATTGTTGTCCGTGTTAGACTGGAGCCTGGGTAATCGTTGTCCATGTTAGACTGGAGCCTGGGTTATCGTTGTACATGTTAGACTGGAGCCTGGGTTATCGTTGTCCATGTTAGACTGGAGCCTGGGTTATAGTTGTCCATGTTAGACTGGAGCCTGGGTTATCGTTGTCCATGTTAGACTGGAGCCTGGGTTATAGTTGTCCATGTTAGACTGGAGCCTGGGTTATCGTTGTACATGTTAGACTGGAGCCTGGGTTATCGTTGTACATGTTAGACTGGAGCCTGGGTTATAGTTGTCCATGTTAGACTGGAGCCTGGGTTATAGTTGTCCATGTTAGACTGGAGCCTGGGTTATAGTTGTCTATGTTAGACTGGAGCCTGGGTTATAGTTGTCCATGTTAGACTGGAGCCTGGGTTATCGTTGTCTATGTTAGACTGGAGCCTGGGTTATTGTTGTACATGTTAGACTGGAGCCTGGGTTATTGTTGTACATGTTAGACTGGAGCCTGGGTTATAGTTGCCCAAGTTAGACTGGAGCCTGGGTTATTGTTGTACATGTTAGACTGGAGCCTGGGTTATTGTTGTCCGTGTTAGACTGGAGCCTGGGTTATAGTTGTCCATGTTAGACTGGAGCCTGGGTTATAGTTGTCCATGTTAGACTGGAGCCTGGGTTATTGTTGTCTATGTTAGACTGGAGCCTGGGTTATCGTTGTCCATGTTAGACTGGAGCCTGGGTTATTGTTGTCCGTGTTAGACTGGAGCCTGGGTTATAGTTGTCTATGTTAGACTGGAGCCTGGGTTATCGTTGTACATGTTAGACTGGAGCCTGGGTTATCGTTGTACATGTTAGACTGGAGCCTGGGTTATAGTTGTACATGTTAGACTGGAGCCTGGGTTATAGTTGTCCATGTTAGACTGGAGCCTGGGTTATTGTTGTCTATGTTAGACTGGAGCCTGGGTTATCGTTGTACATGTTAGACTGGAGCCTGGGTTATTGTTGTCTATGTTAGACTGGAGCCTAGGTTATCGTTGTACATGTTAGACTGGAGACTGGGTTATAGTTGTACATGTTAGACTGGAGCCTGGGTTATTGTTGTCCGTGTTAGACTGGAGCCTGGGTTATCGTTGTACATGTTAGACTGGAGACTGGGTTATAGTTGTACATGTTAGACTGGAGCCTGGGTTATTGTTGTCCGTGTTAGACTGGAGCCTGGGTTATCGTTGTACATGTTAGACTGGAGCCTGGGTTATCGTTGTACATGTTAGACTGGAGCCTGGGTTATCTTTGTCCATGTTAGACTGGAGCCTGGGTTATCGTTGTACATGTTAGACTGGAGACTGGGTTATAGTTGTACATGTTAGACTGGAGCCTGGGTTATTGTTGTCCGTGTTAGACTGGAGCCTGGGTTATCGTTGTACATGTTAGACTGGAGCCTGGGTTATCGTTGTACATGTTAGACTGGAGCCTGGGTTATCGTTGTCCATGTTAGACTGGAGACTGGGTTATAGTTGTCCATGTTAGACAGGAGACTGGGTTATTGTTGTCTATGTTAGACTGGAGACTGGGTTATTGTTGTCCATGTTAGACTGGAGCCTGGGTTATCGTTGTCCATGTTAGACAGGAGACTGGGTTATTGTTGTCTATGTTAGACTGGAGACTGGGTTATAGTTGTCCATGTTAGACTGGAGACTGGGTTATAGTTGTACATGTTAGACTGGAGCCTGGGTTATTGTTGTCCATGTTAGACTGGAGCCTGGGTTATAGTTGTCCATGTTAGACTGGAGCCTTGGTTATCGTTGTACATGTTAGACTGGAGCCTGGGTTATTGTTGTCTATGTTAGACTGGAGCCTGGGTTATTGTTGTCTATGTTAGACTGGAGCCTGGGTTATTGTTGTCTATGTTAGACTGGAGCCTGGGTTATTGTTGTCTATGTTAGACTGGAGCCTGGGTTATTGTTGTCCATGTTAGACTGGAGCCTGGGTTATTGTTGTCTATGTTAGACTGGAGCCTGGGTTATTGTTGTCCATGGTAGACTGGAGCCTGGGTTATTGTTGTCCATGTTAGACTGGAGCCTGGGTTATTGTTGTCCATGTTAGACTGGAGCCTGGGTTATTGTTGTCTATGTTAGACTGGAGCCTGGGTTATTGTTGTCCATGTTAGACTGGAGCCTGGGTTATTGTTGTCTATGTTAGACTGGAGACTGGGTTATAGTTGTCCATGTTAGACTGGAGCCTGGGTTATTGTTGTCCATGTTAGACTGGAGACTGGGTTATTGTTGTACATGTTAGACTGGAGACTGGGTTATAGTTGTCCATGTTAGACTGGAGCCTGAGTTATTGTTGTCCATGTTAGACTGGAGCCTGGGTTATTGTTGTCTATGTTAGACTGGAGACTGGGTTATAGTTGTCCATGTTAGACTGGAGACTGGGTTATCGTTGTCCATGTTAGACTGGAGCCTGGGTTATTGTTGTCCATGTTAGACTGGAGCCTGGGTTATCGTTGTCCATGTTAGACTGGAGCCTGGGTTATCGTTGTCCATGTTAGACTGGAGCCTGGGTTATCGTTGTCCATGTTAGACTGGAGCCTAGGTTATAGTTGTACATGTTAGACTGGAGCCTAGGTTATCGTTGTCCATGTTAGACTGGAGCCTGGGTTATCTTTGTCCATGTTGGACTGGGGCCTGGGTTATCGTTGTACATGTTAGACTGGAGCCTGGGTTATAGTTGCCCAAGTTAGACTGGAGCCTGGGTTATTGTTGTCTATGTTAGACTGGAGCCTAGGTTATAGTTGTACATGTTAGACTGGAGCCTGGGTTATCGTTGTACATGTTAGACTGGAGCCTGGGTTATAGTTGTACATGTTAGACTGGAGCCTGGGTTATTGTTGTACATGTTAGACTGGAGCCTGGGTTATCGTTGTCCATGTTAGACTGGAGCCTGGGTTATAGTTGTACATGTTAGACTGGAGCCTGGGTTATTGTTGTACATGTTAGACTGGAGCCTGGGTTATTGTTGTCTATGTTAGACTGGAGCCTGGGTTATCGTTGTCCATGTTAGACTGGAGCCTGGGTTATCGTTGTCCATGTTAGACTGGAGCCTGGGTTATTGTTGTCCATGTTAGACTGGAGCCTGGGTTATTGTTGTCTATGTTAGACAGGAGCCTGGGTTATCGTTGTCCATGTTAGACTGGAGCCTGGGTTATCGTTGTACATGTTAGACTGGAGCCTGGGTTATAGTTGCCCATGTTAGACTGGAGCCTGGGTTATCTTTGTCCATGTTAGACTGGAGCCTGGGTTATCGTTGTACATGTTAGACTGGAGCCTGGGTTATCTTTGTACATGTTAGACTGGAGCCTAGGTTATCTTTGTCCATGTTAGACTGGAGCCTGGGTTATCGTTGTACATGTTAGACTGGAGCCTGGGTTATAGTTGCCCATGTTAGACTGGAGCCTGGGTTATCGTTGTCCATGTTAGACTGGGGCCTGGGTTATCGTTGTCCATGTTAGACTGGAGCCTGGGTTATCGTTGTACATGTTAGACTGGAGCCTTGGTTATTGTTGTACATGTTAGACTGGAGCCTGGGTTATCGTTGTCCATGTTAGACTGGAGCCTGGGTTATCGTTGTCCATGTTAGACTGGAGCCTGGGTTATTGTTGTCCATGTTAGACTGGAGCCTGGGTTATTGTTGTACATGTTAGACTGGAGCCTGGGTTATTGTTGTACATGTTAGACTGGAGCCTGGGTTATTGTTGTACATGTTAGACTGGAGCCTGGGTTATCGTTGTACATGTTAGACAGGAGCCTCGGTTATCGTTGTCCATGTTAGACTGGAGCCTGGGTTATCGTTGTACATGTTGGACTGGGGCCTGGGTTACTGTTGTACATGTTAGACTGGAGCCTGGGTTATCGTTGTCCATGTTAGACTGGAGCCTGGGTTATCTTTGTACATGTTAGACTGGAGCCTGGGTTATCGTTGTCCATGTTAGACTGGAGCCTGGGTTATCGTTGTCCATGTTAGACTGGAGCCTGGGTTATCTTTGTCCATGTTAGACTGGAGCCTGGGTTATCGTTGTCCATGTTAGACTGGAGCCTGGGTTATCGTTGTACATGTTAGACTGGAGCCTTGGTTATTGTTGTCCATGTTAGACTGGAGCCTGGGTTATTGTTGTCCATGTTAGACTGGAGCCTGGGTTATTGTTGTCCATGTTAGACTGGAGCCTGGGTTATTGTTGTCCGTGTTAGACTGGAGCCTGGGTTATTGTTGTCTATGTTAGACTGGAGCCTAGGTTATCGTTGTCCATGTTAGACTGGAGACTGGGTTATCGTTGTCCATGTTAGACTGGAGCCTGGGTTATCGTTGTACATGTTAGACTGGAGCCTGGGTTATCGTTGTACATGTTAGACTGGAGCCTGGGTTATCGTTGTACATGTTGGACTGGGGCCTGGGTTATCGTTGTCCATGTTAGACTGGAGCCTAGGTTACTGTTGTACATGTTAGACTGGAGCCTGGGTTATCGTTGTCCATGTTAGACTGGAGCCTGGGTTATCGTTGTCCATGTTAGACTGGAGCCTGGGTTATCGTTGTACATGTTAGACTGGAGCCTGGGTTATCGTTGTACATGTTAGACTGGAGCCTCGGTTATCGTTGTCCATGTTAGACTGGAGCCTGGGTTATCGTTGTACATGTTAGACTGGAGCCTGGGTTATAGTTGCCAATGTTAGACTGGAGCCTGGGTTATTGTAATCTAACATATAGTCTAACATGGACATCGTTGTCCATGTTAGACTGGAGCCTGGGTTATCGTTGTACATGTTGGACTGGGGCCTGGGTTACTGTTGTACATGTTAGACTGGAGCCTGGGTTATCGTTGTCCATGTTAGACTGGAGCCTGGGTTATCTTTGTACATGTTAGACTGGAGCCTGGGTTATCGTTGTCCATGTTAGACTGGAGCCTGGGTTATCGTTGTCCATGTTAGACTGGAGCCTGGGTTATCTTTGTCCATGTTAGACTGGAGCCTGGGTTATCGTTGTCCATGTTAGACTGGAGCCTGGGTTATCGTTGTACATGTTAGACTGGAGCCTTGGTTATTGTTGTCCATGTTAGACTGGAGCCTGGGTTATTGTTGTCCGTGTTAGACTGGAGCCTGGGTTATTGTTGTCCATGTTAGACTGGAGCCTGGGTTATTGTTGTCCGTGTTAGACTGGAGCCTGGGTTATTGTTGTCTATGTTAGACTGGAGCCTAGGTTATCGTTGTCCATGTTAGACTGGAGACTGGGTTATCGTTGTCCATGTTAGACTGGAGCCTGGGTTATCGTTGTACATGTTAGACTGGAGCCTGGGTTATCGTTGTACATGTTAGACTGGAGCCTGGGTTATCGTTGTACATGTTGGACTGGGGCCTGGGTTATCGTTGTCCATGTTAGACTGGAGCCTAGGTTACTGTTGTACATGTTAGACTGGAGCCTGGGTTATCGTTGTCCATGTTAGACTGGAGCCTGGGTTATCGTTGTCCATGTTAGACTGGAGCCTGGGTTATCGTTGTACATGTTAGACTGGAGCCTGGGTTATCGTTGTACATGTTAGACTGGAGCCTCGGTTATCGTTGTCCATGTTAGACTGGAGCCTGGGTTATCGTTGTACATGTTAGACTGGAGCCTGGGTTATAGTTGCCCATGTTAGACTGGAGCCTGGGTTATTGTTGTCCATGTTAGACTGGAGCCTGGGTTATCGTTGTCCATGTTAGACTGGAGCCTGGGTTATTGTTGTCCATGTTAGACTGGAGCCTGGGTTATTGTTGTCCATGTTAGACTGGAGCCTGGGTTATTGTTGTCCGTGTTAGACTGGAGCCTGGGTTATTGTTGTCTATGTTAGACTGGAGCCTAGGTTATCGTTGTCCATGTTAGACTGGAGACTGGGTTATCGTTGTCCATGTTAGACTGGAGCCTGGGTTATCGTTGTACATGTTAGACTGGAGCCTGGGTTATCGTTGTACATGTTAGACTGGAGCCTGGGTTATCGTTGTACATGTTGGACTGGGGCCTGGGTTATCGTTGTCCATGTTAGACTGGAGCCTAGGTTACTGTTGTACATGTTAGACTGGAGCCTGGGTTATCGTTGTCCATGTTAGACTGGAGCCTGGGTTATCGTTGTCCATGTTAGACTGGAGCCTGGGTTATCGTTGTACATGTTAGACTGGAGCCTGGGTTATCGTTGTACATGTTAGACTGGAGCCTCGGTTATCGTTGTCCATGTTAGACTGGAGCCTGGGTTATCGTTGTACATGTTAGACTGGAGCCTGGGTTATAGTTGCCCATGTTAGACTGGAGCCTGGGTTATTGTAATCTAACATATAGTCTAACATGGACATCGTTGTCCATGTTAGACTGGAGCCTGGGTTATCGTTGTACATGTTGGACTGGGGCCTGGGTTACTGTTGTACATGTTAGACTGGAGCCTGGGTTATCGTTGTCCATGTTAGACTGGAGCCTGGGTTATTGTTGTACATGTTAGACTGGAGCCTGGGTTATCGTTGTCCATGTTAGACTGGAGCCTGGGTTATTGTTGTCCATGTTAGACTGGAGCCTGGGTTATAGTTGTCCATGTTAGACTGGAGCCTGGGTTATCGTTGTCCATGTTAGACTGGAGCCTGGGTTATCGTTGTCCATGTTAGACTGGAGCCTGGGTTATCGTTGTCCATGTTAGACTGGAGCCTGGGTTATCTTTGTCCATGTTAGACTGGAGCCTGGGTTATCGTTGTCCATGTTAGACTGGAGCCTGGGTTATCGTTGTACATGTTAGACTGGAGCCTGGGTTATCGTTGTCCATGTTAGACTGGAGCCTAGGTTATTGTTGTCTATGTTAGACTGGAGCCTGGGTTATCGTTGTACATGTTAGACTGGAGCCTGGGTTATCGTTGTACATGTTAGACTGGAGCCTGGGTTATCGTTGTCCATGTTAGACTGGAGCCTGGGTTATTGTTGTCCATGTTAGACTGGAGCCTGGGTTATAGTTGTCCATGTTAGACTGGAGCCTGGGTTATCGTTGTACATGTTAGACTGGAGCCTGGGTTATCGTTGTACATGTTAGACTGGAGCCTTGGTTATTGTTGTCCATGTTAGACTGGAGCCTGGGTTATAGTTGTACATGTTAGACTGGAGCCTGGGTTATCGTTGTACATGTTAGACTGGAGCCTGGGTTATCGTTGTACATGTTAGACTGGAGCCTGGGTTATTGTTGTACATGTTAGACTGGAGCCTGGGTTATCGTTGTACATGTTAGACTGGAGCCTGGGTTATCGTTGTACATGTTAGACTGGAGCCTGGGTTATCGTTGTACATGTTAGACTGGAGCCTGGGTTATTGTTGTCCATGTTAGACTGGAGCCTGGGTTATAGTTGTCCATGTTAGACTGGAGCCTGGGTTATCGTTGTACATGTTAGACTGGAGCCTGGGTTATCGTTGTACATGTTAGACTGGAGCCTGGGTTATCGTTGTACATGTTAGACTGGAGCCTGGGTTATCGTTGTCCATGTTAGACTGGAGCCTGGGATACTGTTGTACATGTTAGACTGGAGCCTGGGTTATCGTTGTACATGTTAGACTGGAGCCTGGGTTATCGTTGTACATGTTAGACTGGAGCCTGGGTTATCGTTGTACATGTTAGACTGGAGCCTGGGTTATAGTTGTCCATGTTAGACTGGAGCCTGGGTTATCGTTGTATATGTTAGACTGGAGCCTGGGTTATCTTTGTACATGTTAGACTGGAGCCTGGGTTATTGTTGTCTATGTTAGACTGGAGCCTGGGTTATTGTTGTACATGTTAGACTGCAGCCTGGGTTATCGTTGTCCATGTTAGACTGGAGCCTGGGTTATCGTTGTACATGTTAGACAGGAGCCTCGGTTATCGTTGTCCATGTTAGACTGGAGCCTGGGTTATCGTTGTACATGTTGGACTGGGGCCTGGGTTACTGTTGTACATGTTAGACTGGAGCCTGGGTTATCGTTGTCCATGTTAGACTGGAGCCTGGGTTATCTTTGTACATGTTAGACTGGAGCCTGGGTTATCGTTGTCCATGTTAGACTGGAGCCTGGGTTATCGTTGTCCATGTTAGACTGGAGCCTGGGTTATCTTTGTCCATGTTAGACTGGAGCCTGGGTTATCGTTGTCCATGTTAGACTGGAGCCTGGGTTATCGTTGTACATGTTAGACTGGAGCCTTGGTTATTGTTGTCCATGTTAGACTGGAGCCTGGGTTATTGTTGTCCATGTTAGACTGGAGCCTGGGTTATTGTTGTCCATGTTAGACTGGAGCCTGGGTTATTGTTGTCCGTGTTAGACTGGAGCCTGGGTTATTGTTGTCTATGTTAGACTGGAGCCTAGGTTATCGTTGTCCATGTTAGACTGGAGACTGGGTTATCGTTGTCCATGTTAGACTGGAGCCTGGGTTATCGTTGTACATGTTAGACTGGAGCCTGGGTTATCGTTGTACATGTTAGACTGGAGCCTGGGTTATCGTTGTACATGTTGGACTGGGGCCTGGGTTATCGTTGTCCATGTTAGACTGGAGCCTAGGTTACTGTTGTACATGTTAGACTGGAGCCTGGGTTATCGTTGTCCATGTTAGACTGGAGCCTGGGTTATCGTTGTCCATGTTAGACTGGAGCCTGGGTTATCGTTGTACATGTTAGACTGGAGCCTGGGTTATCGTTGTACATGTTAGACTGGAGCCTCGGTTATCGTTGTCCATGTTAGACTGGAGCCTGGGTTATCGTTGTACATGTTAGACTGGAGCCTGGGTTATAGTTGCCCATGTTAGACTGGAGCCTGGGTTATTGTAATCTAACATATAGTCTAACATGGACATCGTTGTCCATGTTAGACTGGAGCCTGGGTTATCGTTGTACATGTTGGACTGGGGCCTGGGTTACTGTTGTACATGTTAGACTGGAGCCTGGGTTATCGTTGTCCATGTTAGACTGGAGCCTGGGTTATCTTTGTACATGTTAGACTGGAGCCTGGGTTATCGTTGTCCATGTTAGACTGGAGCCTGGGTTATCGTTGTCCATGTTAGACTGGAGCCTGGGTTATCTTTGTCCATGTTAGACTGGAGCCTGGGTTATCGTTGTCCATGTTAGACTGGAGCCTGGGTTATCGTTGTACATGTTAGACTGGAGCCTTGGTTATTGTTGTCCATGTTAGACTGGAGCCTGGGTTATTGTTGTCCATGTTAGACTGGAGCCTGGGTTATTGTTGTCCATGTTAGACTGGAGCCTGGGTTATTGTTGTCCGTGTTAGACTGGAGCCTGGGTTATTGTTGTCTATGTTAGACTGGAGCCTAGGTTATCGTTGTCCATGTTAGACTGGAGACTGGGTTATCGTTGTCCATGTTAGACTGGAGCCTGGGTTATCGTTGTACATGTTAGACTGGAGCCTGGGTTATCGTTGTACATGTTAGACTGGAGACTGGGTTATCGTTGTACATGTTGGACTGGGGCCTGGGTTATCGTTGTCCATGTTAGACTGGAGCCTAGGTTACTGTTGTACATGTTAGACTGGAGCCTGGGTTATCGTTGTCCATGTTAGACTGGAGCCTGGGTTATCGTTGTCCATGTTAGACTGGAGCCTGGGTTATCGTTGTACATGTTAGACTGGAGCCTGGGTTATCGTTGTACATGTTAGACTGGAGCCTCGGTTATCGTTGTCCATGTTAGACTGGAGCCTGGGTTATCGTTGTACATGTTAGACTGGAGCCTGGGTTATAGTTGCCCATGTTAGACTGGAGCCTGGGTTATTGTTGTCCATGTTAGACTGGAGCCTGGGTTATCGTTGTCCATGTTAGACTGGAGCCTGGGTTATTGTTGTCCATGTTAGACTGGAGCCTGGGTTATTGTTGTCCATGTTAGACTGGAGCCTGGGTTATTGTTGTCCGTGTTAGACTGGAGCCTGGGTTATTGTTGTCTATGTTAGACTGGAGCCTAGGTTATCGTTGTCCATGTTAGACTGGAGACTGGGTTATCGTTGTCCATGTTAGACTGGAGCCTGGGTTATCGTTGTACATGTTAGACTGGAGCCTGGGTTATCGTTGTACATGTTAGACTGGAGCCTGGGTTATCGTTGTACATGTTGGACTGGGGCCTGGGTTATCGTTGTCCATGTTAGACTGGAGCCTAGGTTACTGTTGTACATGTTAGACTGGAGCCTGGGTTATCGTTGTCCATGTTAGACTGGAGCCTGGGTTATCGTTGTCCATGTTAGACTGGAGCCTGGGTTATCGTTGTACATGTTAGACTGGAGCCTGGGTTATCGTTGTACATGTTAGACTGGAGCCTCGGTTATCGTTGTCCATGTTAGACTGGAGCCTGGGTTATCGTTGTACATGTTAGACTGGAGCCTGGGTTATAGTTGCCCATGTTAGACTGGAGCCTGGGTTATTGTAATCTAACATATAGTCTAACATGGACATCGTTGTCCATGTTAGACTGGAGCCTGGGTTATCGTTGTACATGTTGGACTGGGGCCTGGGTTACTGTTGTACATGTTAGACTGGAGCCTGGGTTATCGTTGTCCATGTTAGACTGGAGCCTGGGTTATCTTTGTACATGTTAGACTGGAGCCTGGGTTATCGTTGTCCATGTTAGACTGGAGCCTGGGTTATCGTTGTCCATGTTAGACTGGAGCCTGGGTTATCTTTGTCCATGTTAGACTGGAGCCTGGGTTATCGTTGTCCATGTTAGACTGGAGCCTGGGTTATCGTTGTACATGTTAGACTGGAGCCTTGGTTATTGTTGTCCATGTTAGACTGGAGCCTGGGTTATTGTTGTCCATGTTAGACTGGAGCCTGGGATATTGTTGTCCATGTTAGACTGGAGCCTGGGTTATTGTTGTCCGTGTTAGACTGGAGCCTGGGTTATTGTTGTCTATGTTAGACTGGAGCCTAGGTTATCGTTGTCCATGTTAGACTGGAGACTGGGTTATCGTTGTCCATGTTAGACTGGAGCCTGGGTTATCGTTGTACATGTTAGACTGGAGCCTGGGTTATCGTTGTACATGTTAGACTGGAGCCTGGGTTATCGTTGTACATGTTGGACTGGGGCCTGGGTTATCGTTGTCCATGTTAGACTGGAGCCTAGGTTACTGTTGTACATGTTAGACTGGAGCCTGGGTTATCGTTGTCCATGTTAGACTGGAGCCTGGGTTATCGTTGTCCATGTTAGACTGGAGCCTGGGTTATCGTTGTACATGTTAGACTGGAGCCTGGGTTATCGTTGTACATGTTAGACTGGAGCCTCGGTTATCGTTGTCCATGTTAGACTGGAGCCTGGGTTATCGTTGTACATGTTAGACTGGAGCCTGGGTTATAGTTGCCCATGTTAGACTGGAGCCTGGGTTATTGTTGTCCATGTTAGACTGGAGCCTGGGTTATCGTTGTCCATGTTAGACTGGAGCCTGGGTTATCGTTGTACATGTTAGACTGGAGCCTTGGTTATTGTTGTACATGTTAGACTGGAGCCTGGGTTATCGTTGTCCATGTTAGACTGGAGCCTGGGTTATCGTTGTCCATGTTAGACTGGAGCCTGGGTTATTGTTGTCCATGTTAGACTGGAGCCTGGGTTATCGTTGTCCATGTTAGACTGGAGCCTGGGTTATTGTTGTACATGTTAGACTGGAGCCTGGGTTATTGTTGTCCATGTTAGACTGGGGCCTGGGTTATCGTTGTCAATGTTATACTGGAGCCTGGGTTATCGTTGTCCATGTTAGACTGGAGCCTTGGTTATTGTTGTCCATATTAGACTGGAGCCTGGGTTATCGTTGTCCATGTTAGACTGGAGCCTGGGTTATCGTTGTCCATGTTAGACTGGAGCCTGGGTTATCGTTGTACATGTTAGACTGGAGCCTAGGTTATCGTTGCCCATGTTAGACTAAAGCCTGGGTTATCTTTGTACATGTTAGACTGGAGCCTGGGTTATCGTTGTACATGTTAGACTGGAGCCTGGGTTATCGTTGTCCATGTTAGACTGGAGCCTGGGTTATTGTTGTCCATGTTAGACTGGAGCCTGGGTTATTGTTGTCCATGTTAGACTGGAGCCTGGGTTATCGTTGTACATGTTAGACTGGAGCCTGGGTTATCGTTGTACATGTTAGACTGGAGCCTTGGTTATTGTTGTCCATGTTAGACTGGAGCCTGGGTTATCTTTGTACATGTTAGACTGGAGCCTGGGTTATTGTTGTACATGTTAGACTGGAGCCTGGGTTATCGTTGTCCATGTTAGACTGGAGCCTGGGTTATAGTTGTACATGTTAGACTGGAGCCTGGGTTATCGTTGTACATGTTAGACTGGAGCCTGGGTTATCGTTGTACATGTTAGACTGGAGCCTGGGTTATCGTTGTCCATGTTAGACTGGAGCCTGGGTTATCGTTGTACATATTAGACTGGAGCCTGGGTTATCGTTGTACATGTTAGACTGGAGCCTGGGTTATCGTTGTACATGTTAGACTGGAGCCTGGGTTATCGTTGTCCATGTTAGACTGGAGCCTGGGTTATAGTTGTCCATGTTAGACTGGAGCCTGGGTTATCGTTGTCCATGTTAGACTGGAGCCTGGGTTATCGTTGTACATGTTAGACTGGGGCCTGGGTTATCGTTGTACATGTTAGACTGGAGCCTGGGTTATCGTTGTACATGTTAGACTGGAGCCTGGGTTATCGTTGTACATGTTAGACTGGAGCCTGGGTTATCGTTGTCCATGTTAGACTGGAGCCTGGGTTACTGTTGAACATGTTAGACTGGAGCCTGGGTTATCGTTGTACATGTTAGACTGGAGCCTGGGTTATCGTTGTACATGTTAGACTGGAGCCTGGGTTATCGTTGTACATGTTAGACTGGAGCCTGGGTTATAGTTGTCCATGTTAGACTGGAGCCTGGGTTATCTTTGTACATGTTAGACTGGAGCCTGGGTTATTGTTGTCTATGTTAGACAGGAGCCTGGGTTATTGTTGTACATGTTAGACAGGAGCCTGGGTTATTGTTGTACATGTTAGACTGGAGCCTGGGTTATCTTTGTCCATGTTAGACTGGGGCCTGGGTTATTGTTGTCCATGTTAGACTGGAGCCTGGGTTATCTTTGTACATGATAGACTGGAGCCTGGGTTATCGTTGTACATGTTAGACAGGAGCCTGGGTTATCGTTGTACATGTTAGACTGGAGCCTGGGTTATCGTTGTCCATGTTAGACTGGAGCCTGGGTTATCGTTGTCCATGTTGGACAGGAGCCTAGGTTATAGTTGTCCATGTTAGACTGGAGCCTGGGTTATCGTTGTACATGTTAGACTGGAGCCTGGGTTATTGTTGTACATGTTAGACTGGAGCCTGGGTTATTGTTGTACATGTTAGACTGGAGCCTGGGTTATTGTTGTACATGTTAGACTGGAGCCTGGGTTATCGTTGTACATGTTAGACTGGAGCCTGGGTTATTGTTGTACATGTTAGACTGGAGCCTGGGTTATCGTTGTACATGTTAGACTGGAGCCTGGGTTATCGTTGTACATGTTAGACTGGAGCCTGGGTTATCGTTGTCCATGTTAGACTGGAGCCTGGGTTATCGTTGTACATGTTAGACTGGAGCCTGGGTTATCGTTGTCCATGTTGGACTGGGGCCTGGGTTATCGTTGTCCATGTTAGACTGGAGCCTGGGTTACTGTTGTCCATGTTAGACTGGAGCCTGGGTTATCGTTGTCCATGTTAGACTGGAGCCTGGGTTATCGTTGTACATGTTAGACTGGAGCCTGGGTTATCGTTGTCCATGTTGGACTGGGGCCTGGGTTATCGTTGTCCATGTTAGACTGGAGCCTGGGTTACTGTTGTACATGTTAGACTGGAGCCTGGGTTATCGTTGTCCATGTTAGACTGGAGCCTGGGTTATCTTTGTACATGTTAGACTGGAGCCTGGGTTATCGTTGTCCATGTTAGACTGGAGCCTGGGTTATTGTTGTCTATGTTAGACTGGAGCCTGGGTTATCGTTGTCCATGTTAGACTGGAGCCTGGGTTATCGTTGTCCATGTTAGACTGGAGCCTGGGTTATCGTTGTACATGTTAGACTGGAGCCTGGGTTATCGTTGTACATGTTAGACTGGAGCCTGGGTTATCGTTGTACATGTTGGACTGGGGCCTGGGTTATCGTTGTCCATGTTAGACTGGAGCCTTGGTTACTGTTGTACATGTTAGACTGGAGCCTGGGTTATCGTTGTCCATGTTAGACTGGAGCCTGGGTTATCTTTGTACATGTTAGACTGGAGCCTGGGTTATCGTTGTCCATGTTAGACTGGAGCCTGGGTTATCGTTGTCCATGTTAGACTGGAGCCTGGGTTATCTTTGTCCATGTTAGACTGGAGCTTGGGTTATCGTTGTCCATGTTAGACTGGAGCCTGGGTTATCGTTGTACATGTTAGACTGGAGCCTTGGTTACTGTTGTCCATGTTAGACTGGAGCCTGGGTTATCGTTGTCCATGTTAGACTGGAGCCTGGGTTATTGTTGTCCGTGTTAGACTGGAGCCTGGGTTAACGTTGTCCATGTTAGACTGGAGCCTGGGTTATCGTTGTCCATGTTAGACTGGAGCCTGGGTTATTGTTGTCCATGTTAGACTGGAGCCTGGGTTATCGTTGTCCATGTTAGACTGGAGCCTGGGTTATTGTTGTACATGTTAGACAGGAGCCTGGGTTATAGTTGTCCATGTTAGACTGGAGCCTGGGTTATCGTTGTCCATGTTAGACTGGAGCCTGGGTTATTGTTGTACATGTTAGACTGGAGCCTGGGTTATTGTTGTACATGTTAGACTGGAGCCTGGGTTATTGTTGTCCATGTTAGACTGGAGCCTGGGTTATCTTTGTCCATGTTAGACTGGAGCCTGTGTTATCGTTGTACATGTTAGACTGGAGCCTGGGTTATCGTTGTACATGTTAGACTGGAGCCTGGGTTATTGTTGTCCGTGTTAGACTGGAGCCTGGGTTATTGTTGTCTATGTTAGACTGGAGCCTAGGTTATTGTTGTCTATGTTAGACTGGAGCCTGGGTTATCGTGGTCCATGTTAGACTGGAGCCTGGGTTATTGTTGTCCATGTTAGACTGGAGCCTGGGTTATCTTTGTACATGTTAGACTGGAGCCTGGGTTATCTTTGTACATGTTAGACTGGAGCCTGGGTTATCGTTGTCCATGTTAGACTGGAGCCTGGGTTATCGTTGTCCATGTTAGACTGGAGCCTGGGTTATCGTTGTCCATGTTAGACTGGAGCCTGGGTTATCGTTGTACATGTTAGACTGGAGCCTGGGTTATCGTTGTCCATGTTAGACAGGAGCCTGGGTTATAGTTGTCCATGTTAGACTGGAGCCTGGGTTATCGTTGTCCATGTTAGACTGGAGCCTGGGTTATCGTTGTCCATGTTAGACTGGAGCCTGGGTTATCTTTGTACATGTTAGACTGGAGCCTGGGTTATCGTTGTACATGTTAGACTGGAGCCTGGGTTATCGTTGTACATGTTAGACTGGAGCCTGGGTTATCGTTGTACATGTTGGACTGGGGCCTGGGTTATCGTTGTCCATGTTAGACTGGAGCCTTGGTTACTGTTGTACATGTTAGACTGGAGCCTGGGTTATCGTTGTCCATGTTAGACTGGAGCCTGGGTTATCTTTGTACATGTTAGACTGGAGCCTGGGTTATCGTTGTCCATGTTAGACTGGAGCCTGGGTTATCGTTGTCCATGTTAGACTGGAGCCTGGGTTATCTTTGTCCATGTTAGACTGGAGCTTGGGTTATCGTTGTCCATGTTAGACTGGAGCCTGGGTTATCGTTGTACATGTTAGACTGGAGCCTTGGTTATTGTTGTCCATGTTAGACTGGAGCCTGGGTTATCGTTGTCCATGTTAGACTGGAGCCTGGGTTATTGTTGTCCGTGTTAGACTGGAGCCTGGGTTATCGTTGTCCATGTTAGACTGGAGCCTGGGTTATCGTTGTCCATGTTAGACTGGAGCCTGGGTTATTGTTGTCCATGTTAGACTGGAGCCTGGGTTATCGTTGTCCATGTTAGACTGGAGCCTGGGTTATTGTTGTACATGTTAGACTGGAGCCTGGGTTATAGTTGTCCATGTTAGACTGGAGCCTGGGTTATCGTTGTCCATGTTAGACTGGAGCCTGGGTTATTGTTGTACATGTTAGACTGGAGCCTGGGTTATTGTTGTACATGTTAGACTGGAGCCTGGGTTATTGTTGTCCATGTTAGACTGGAGCCTGGGTTATCTTTGTCCATGTTAGACTGGAGCCTGTGTTATCGTTGTACATGTTAGACTGGAGCCTGGGTTATCGTTGTACATGTTAGACTGGAGCCTGGGTTATTGTTGTCCGTGTTAGACTGGAGCCTGGGTTATTGTTGTCTATGTTAGACTGGAGCCTAGGTTATTGTTGTCTATGTTAGACTGGAGCCTGGGTTATCGTTGTCCATGTTAGACTGGAGCCTGGGTTATTGTTGTCCATGTTAGACTGGAGCCTGGGTTATCTTTGTACATGTTAGACTGGAGCCTGGGTTATCTTTGTACATGTTAGACTGGAGCCTGGGTTATCGTTGTCCATGTTAGACTGGAGCCTGGGTTATCGTTGTCCATGTTAGACTGGAGCCTGGGTTATCGTTGTCCATGTTAGACTGGAGCCTGGGTTATCGTTGTACATGTTAGACTGGAGCCTGGGTTATCGTTGTCCATGTTAGACTGGAGCCTGGGTTATCGTTGTACATGTTAGACTGGAGCCTGGGTTATCGTTGTCCATGTTAGACTGGAGCCTGGGTTATCGTTGTCCATGTTAGACTGGAGCCTGGGTTATCGTTGTCCATGTTAGACTGGAGCCTGGGTTATCGTTGTACATGTTAGACTGGAGCCTGGGTTATCGTTGTCCATGTTAGACAGGAGCCTGGGTTATCGTTGTCTATGTTAGACTGGAGCCTGGGTTATAGTTGTCTATGTTAGACTGGAGCCTGGGTTATAGTTGTCCATGTTAGACTGGAGCCTGGGTTATCGTTGTCCATGTTAGACTGGAGCCTGGGTTATCGTTGTCCATGTTAGACTGGAGCCTGGGTTATCTTTGTACATGTTAGACTGGAGCCTGGGTTATCGTTGTCCATGTTAGACAGGAGCCTGGGTTATAGTTGTACATGTTAGACCGGAGCCTGGGTTATCTTTGTCCATGTTAGACTGGAGCCTGGGTTATTGTTGTCCGTGTTAGACTGGAGCCTGGGTTATTGTTGTCTATGTTAGACTGGAGCCTAGGTTATCGTTGTCCATGTTAGACTGGAGCCTGGGTTATCGTTGTCCATGTTAGACTGGAGCCTGGGTTATAGTTGTACATGTTAGACTGGAGCCTGGGTTATCTTTGTCCATGTTAGACTGGAGCCTGGGTTATTGTTGTCCGTGTTAGACTGGAGCCTGGGTTATTGTTGTCTATGTTAGACTGGAGCCTTGGTTATTGTTGTACATGTTAGACAGGAGCCTGGGTTATTGTTGTACATGTTAGACTGGAGCCTGGGTTATTGTTGTCTATGTTAGACTGGAGCGTAGGTTATTGTTGTCTATGTTAGACTGGAGCCTTGGTTATTGTTGTACATGTTAGACTGGAGCCTGGGTTATTGTTGTCTATGTTAGACTGGAGCCTGGGTTATCGTTGTACATGTTAGACAGGAGCCTGGGTTATCGTTGTACATGTTAGACTGGAGCCTGGGTTATCGTTGTATATGTTAGACTGGAGCCTGGGTTATCGTTGTACATGTTAGACTGGAGCCTGGGTTATAGTTGTCCATGTTAGACTGGAGCCTGGGTTATCGTTGTACATGTTAGACTGGAGCCTGGGTTATTGTTGTACATGTTAGACTGGAGCCTGGGTTATCGTTGTATATGTTAGACTGGAGCCTGGGTTATCGTTGTCCATGTTAGACTAGAGCCTGGGTTATCGTTTTCCATGTTAGACTGGAGCCTGGGTTATAGTTGTACATGTTAGACTGGAGCCTGGGTTATTGTTGTCCATATTAGACTGGAGCCTGGGTTATCGTTGTACATGTTAGACTGGAGCCTGGGTTATAGTTGTACATGTTAGACTGGAGCCTGGGTTATTGTTGTCCGTGTTAGACTGGAGCCTGGGTTATTGTTGTCCATGTTAGACTGGAGCCTGGGTTATAGTTGTCTATGTTAGACTGGAGCCTGGGTTATTGTTGTACATTTTAGACTGGAGCCTCGGTTATCGTTGTACATGTTAGACTGGAGCCTGGGTTATTGTTGTCCATATTAGACTGGAGCCTGGGTTATCGTTGTACATGTTAGACTGGAGCCTGGGTTATAGTTGTACATGTTAGACTGGAGCCTGGGTTATCGTTGTACATGTTAGACTGGAGCCTGGGTTATTGTTGTCCATGTTAGACTGGAGCCTGGGTTATCGTTGTACATGTTAGACTGGAGCCTGGGTTATTGTTGTCTATGTTAGACTGGAGCCTGGGTTATTGTTGTACATGTTAGACTGGAGCCTGGGTTATCGTTGTACATGTTAGACTGGAGCCTGGGTTATCGTTGTACATGTTAGACTGGAGCCTGGGTTATCGTTGTACATGTTAGACTGGAGCCTGGGTTATAGTTGTACATGTTAGACTGGAGCCTGGGTTATTGTTGTCCATGTTAGACTGGAGCCTGGGTTATCGTTGTACATGTTAGACTGGAGCCTGGGTTATCGTTGTCCATGTTAGACTGGAGCCTGGGTTATTGTTGTACATGTTAGACTTGAGCCTGGGTTATTGTTGTCTATGTTAGACTGGAGCCTGGGTTATAGTTGTCCATGTTAGACTGGAGCCTGGGTTATCGTTGTACATGTTAGACTGGAGCCTGGGTTATCGTTGTCCATGTTAGACTGGAGCCTGGGTTATAGTTGTCCATGTTAGACTGGAGCCTGGGTTATTGTTGTACATGTTAGACTGGAGCCTGGGTTATCGTTGTCCATGTTAGACTGGAGCCTGGGTTATCGTTGTACATGTTAGACTGGAGCCTGGGTTATCGTTGTACATGTTAGACTGGAGCCTGGGTTATAGTTGTCTATGTTAGACTGGAGCCTGGGTTATTGTTGTCCATGTTAGACAGGAGCCTGGGTTATCGTTGTCCATGTTAGACTGGAGCCTGGGTTATTGTTGTCCATGTTAGACTGGAGCCTGGGTTATAGTTGTCCATGTTAGACTGGAGCCTGGGTTATCGTTGTCCATGTTAGACAGGAGCCTGGGTTATAGTTGTACATGTTAGACTGGAGCCTGGGTTATCGTTGTCCATGTTAGACTGGAGCCTGGGTTATCGTTGTCCATGTTAGACTGGAGCCTGGGTTATCGTTGTCCATATTAGACTGGAGCCTGGGTTATCGTTGTACATGTTAGACTGGAGCCTGGGTTATCGTTGTCCATGTTAGACTGGAGCCTGGGTTATCGTTGTCCATGTTAGACTGGAGCCTGGGTTATCTTTGTCCATGTTAGACTGGAGCCTGGGTTATTGTTGTCCGTGTTAGACTGGAGCCTGGGTTATCGTTGTACATGTTAGACTGGAGCCTGGGTTATTGTTGTTCATGTTAGACTGGGGCCTGGGTTATCGTTGTACATGTTAGACTGGAGCCTGGGTTATTGTTGTACATGTTGGACTGGAGCCTGGGTTATCTTTGTCCATGTTAGACTGGAGCCTGGGTTATTGTTGTACATGTTAGACTGGAGCCTGGGTTATCTTTGTCCATGTTAGACTGGAGCCTGGGTTATTGTTGTCCGTGTTAGACAGGAGCCTGGGTTATCGTTGTCCATGTTAGACTGGAGCCTGGGTTATCGTTGTCCATGTTAGACTGGAGCCTGGGTTATCGTTGTACATGTTAGACTGGAGCCTGGGTTATAGTTGTCCATGTTAGACTGGAGCCTGGGTTATAGCTGTCCATGTTAGACTGGAGCCTGGGTTATCGTTGTCCATGTTAGACTGGAGCCTGGGTTATAGTTGTACATGTTAGACTGGAGCCTGGGTTATCGTTGTACATGTTAGACAGGAGCCTGGGTTATAGTTGTCCATGTTAGACTGGAGCCTGGGTTATAGTTGTACATGTTAGACTGGAGCCTGGGTTATCGTTGTACATGTTAGACTGGAGCCTGGGTTATCGTTGTACATGTTAGACTGGAGCCTGGGTTATTGTTGTACATGTTAGACTGGAGCCTGGGTTATTGTTGTCCATGTTAGACTGGAGCCTGGGTTACTGTTGTACATGTTAGACAGGAGCCTGGGTTATCGTTGTCCATGTTAGACTGGAGCCTGGGTTATCGTTGTCCATGTTAGACTGGAGCCTGGGTTATCGTTGTCCATGTTAGACTGGAGCCTGGGTTATCGTTGTACATGTTAGACTGGAGCCTGGGTTATAGTTGTCCATGTTAGACTGGAGCCTGGGTTATCGTTGTACATGTTAGACTGGAGCCTGGGTTATCGTTGTACATGTTAGACTGGAGCCTGGGTTATCGTTGTACATGTTAGACTGGAGCCTGGGTTATCGTTGTACATGTTAGACTGGAGCCTGGGTTATCGTTGTCCATGTTAGACTGGAGCCTGGGTTATTGTTGTACATGTTAGACAGGAGCCTCGGTTATCGTTGTACATGTTAGACTGGAGCCTGGGTTATTAATGTCCATGTTAGACTGGAGCCTGGGTTATTGTTGTACATGTTAGACAGGAGCCTCGGTTATCGTTGTCCATGTTAGACTGGAGCCTGGGTTATTGTTGTACATGTTAGACTGGAGCCTGGGTTATTGTTGTCCATGTTAGACTGGAGCCTGGGTTATTGTTGTCCATGTTAGACTGGAGCCTGGGTTATTGTTGTACATGTTAGACTGGAGCCTGGGTTATTGTTGTACATGTTAGACTGGAGCCTGGGTTATAGTTGTCCATGTTAGACTGGAGCCTGGGTTATTGTTGTCCATGTTAGACTGGAGCCTGGGTTATCGTTGTCCATGTTAGACTGGAGCCTGGGTTATAGTTGTCCATGTTAGACTGGAGCCTTGGTTATTGTTGTACATGTTAGACTGGAGCCTGGGTTATCGTTGTACATGTTAGACTGGAGCCTGGGTTATCGTTGTACATGTTAGACTGGAGCCTGGGTTATCGTTGTCCATGTTAGACTGGAGCCTGGGTTATCGTTGTCCATGTTAGACTGGAGCCTGGGTTATCGTTGTACATGTTAGACTGGAGCCTGGGTTATCGTTGTACATGTTAGACTGGAGCCTGGGTTATAGTTGTCTATGTTAGACTGGAGCCTGGGTTATAGTTGTACATGTTAGACTGGAGCCTGGGTTATTGTTGTCCATGTTAGACTGGAGCCTGGGTTATTGTTGTCCATGTTAGACTGGAGCCTGGGTTATTGTTGTCCATGTTAGACTGGAGCCTGGGTTATAGTTGTCTATGTTAGACTGGAGCCTGGGTTATAGTTGTACATGTTAGACTGGAGCCTGGGTTATTGTTGTCCATGTTAGACTGGAGCCTGGGTTATAGTTGTCTATGTTAGACTGGAGCCTGGGTTATTGTTGTCCATGTTAGACTGGAGCCTGGGTTATTGTTGTCCATGTTAGACAGGAGCCTGGGTTATCGTTGTCCATGTTAGACTGGAGCCTGGGTTATTGTTGTCCATGTTAGACTGGAGCCTGGGTTATAGTTGTCCATGTTAGACTGGAGCCTGGGTTATCGTTGTCCATGTTAGACAGGAGCCTGGGTTATAGTTGTACATGTTAGACTGGAGCCTGGGTTATCGTTGTCCATGTTAGACTGGAGCCTGGGTTATCGTTGTCCATGTTAGACTGGAGCCTGGGTTATCGTTGTCCATATTAGACTGGAGCCTGGGTTATCGTTGTACATGTTAGACTGGAGCCTGGGTTATCGTTGTCCATGTTAGACTGGAGCCTGGGTTATCGTTGTCCATGTTAGACTGGAGCCTGGGTTATCTTTGTCCATGTTAGACTGGAGCCTGGGTTATTGTTGTCCGTGTTAGACTGGAGCCTGGGTTATCGTTGTACATGTTAGACTGGAGCCTGGGTTATTGTTGTTCATGTTAGACTGGGGCCTGGGTTATCGTTGTACATGTTAGACTGGAGCCTGGGTTATTGTTGTACATGTTGGACTGGAGCCTGGGTTATCTTTGTCCATGTTAGACTGGAGCCTGGGTTATTGTTGTACATGTTAGACTGGAGCCTGGGTTATCTTTGTCCATGTTAGACTGGAGCCTGGGTTATTGTTGTCCGTGTTAGACAGGAGCCTGGGTTATCGTTGTCCATGTTAGACTGGAGCCTGGGTTATCGTTGTCCATGTTAGACTGGAGCCTGGGTTATCGTTGTACATGTTAGACTGGAGCCTGGGTTATAGTTGTCCATGTTAGACTGGAGCCTGGGTTATAGCTGTCCATGTTAGACTGGAGCCTGGGTTATCGTTGTACATGTTAGACTGGAGCCTGGGTTATCGTTGTACATGTTAGACTGGAGCCTGGGTTATTGTTGTACATGTTAGACTGGAGCCTGGGTTATTGTTGTCCATGTTAGACTGGAGCCTGGGTTACTGTTGTACATGTTAGACAGGAGCCTGGGTTATCGTTGTCCATGTTAGACTGGAGCCTGGGTTATCGTTGTCCATGTTAGACTGGAGCCTGGGTTATCGTTGTCCATGTTAGACTGGAGCCTGGGTTATCGTTGTACATGTTAGACTGGAGCCTGGGTTATAGTTGTCCATGTTAGACTGGAGCCTGGGTTATCGTTGTACATGTTAGACTGGAGCCTGGGTTATCGTTGTACATGTTAGACTGGAGCCTGGGTTATCGTTGTACATGTTAGACTGGAGCCTGGGTTATCGTTGTACATGTTAGACTGGAGCCTGGGTTATCGTTGTCCATGTTAGACTGGAGCCTGGGTTATTGTTGTACATGTTAGACAGGAGCCTCGGTTATCGTTGTACATGTTAGACTGGAGCCTGGGTTATTAATGTCCATGTTAGACTGGAGCCTGGGTTATTGTTGTACATGTTAGACAGGAGCCTCGGTTATCGTTGTCCATGTTAGACTGGAGCCTGGGTTATTGTTGTACATGTTAGACTGGAGCCTGGGTTATTGTTGTCCATGTTAGACTGGAGCCTGGGTTATTGTTGTCCATGTTAGACTGGAGCCTGGGTTATCGTTGTCCATGTTAGACTGGAGCCTGGGTTATTGTTGTACATGTTAGACTGGAGCCTGGGTTATCGTTGTCCATGTTAGACTGGAGCCTGGGTTATCGTTGTCCATGTTAGACTGGAGCCTGGGTTATTGTTGTACATGTTAGACAGGAGCCTCGGTTATCGTTGTCCATGTTAGACTGGAGCCTGGGTTATCGTTGTACATGTTAGACAGGAGCCTCGGTTATCGTTGTCCATGTTGGACTGGAGCCTGGGTTATCGTTGTACATGTTAGACAGGAGCCTGTGTTATCGTTGTACATGTTAGACTGGAGCCTCGGTTATTGTTGTCCATGTTAGACTGGAGCCTGGGTTATTGTTGTCCATGTTAGACTGGAGCCTGGGTTATCGTTGTCCATGTTAGACTGGAGCCTGGGTTATTGTTGTACATGTTAGACTGGAGCCTGGGTTATCGTTGTCCATGTTAGACTGGAGCCTGGGTTATCGTTGTCCATGTTAGACTGGAGCCTGGGTTATTGTTGTACATGTTAGACAGGAGCCTCGGTTATCGTTGTCCATGTTAGACTGGAGCCTGGGTTATCGTTGTACATGTTAGACAGGAGCCTCGGTTATCGTTGTCCATGTTAGACTGGAGCCTGGGTTATCGTTGTACATGTTAGACAGGAGCCTGGGTTATCGTTGTACATGTTAGACTGGAGCCTGGGTTATCGTTGTACATGTTAGACAGGAGCCTCGGTTATCGTTGTCCATGTTAGACTGGAGCCTGGGTTATCGTTGTCCATGTTAGACTGGAGCCTGGGTTATTGTTGTACATGTTAGAATGGAGCCTGGGTTATCGTTGTACATGTTAGAATGGAGCCTGGGTTATCGTTGTACATGTTAGACTGGAGCCTGGGTTATCGTTGTACATGTTGGACTGGGGCCTGGGTTATTAATGTCCATGTTAGACTGGAGCCTGTGTTATTGTTGTACATGTTAGACAGGAGCCTCGGTTATCGTTGTCCATGTTAGACTGGAGCCTGGGTTATTGTTGTACATGTTAGACTGGAGCCTGGGTTATCGTTGTACATGTTAGACTGGAGCCTGGGTTATTGTTGTCCATGTTAGACTGGAGCCTGGGTTATCGTTGTACATGTTAGACTGGAGCCTGGGTTATCGTTGTACATGTTAGACTGGAGCCTGGGTTATCGTTGTACATGTTAGACTGGAGCCTAGGTTATCGTTGTACATGTTAGACTGGAGCCTGGGTTATCTTTGTACATGTTAGACTGGAGCCTAGGTTATCGTTGTACATGTTGGACTGGAGCCTGGGTTATCGTTGTACATATTAGACTGGAGCCTGGGTTATAGTTGTCCATGTTAGACTGGAGCCTGGGTTATCGTTGTACATGTTAGACTGGAGCCTGGGTTATCGTTGTCCATGTTAAACTGGAGCCTGGGTTATTGTTGTACATGTTAGACTGGAGCCTGGGTTATCTTTGTCCATGTTAGACTGGAGCCTGGGTTATTGTTGTACATGTTGGACTGGAGCCTGGGTTATTGTTGTACATGTTGGACTGGAGCCTGGGTTATCGTTGTCCATGTTAGACTGGAGCCTGGGTTATTGTTGTACATGTTAGACTGGAGCCTGGGTTATAGTTGTACATGTTAGACTGGAGCCTGGGTTATTGTTGTACATGTTAGACTGGAGCCTGGGTTATCTTTGTCCATGTTAGACTGGAGCCTAGGTTATAGTTGTACATGTTAGACTGGAGCCTGGGTTATTGTTGTACATGTTAGACTGGAGCCTGGGTTATTGTTGTACATGTTAGACTGGAGCCTGGGTTATCGTTGTCCATGTTAGACTGGAGCCTGGGTTATCTTTGTCCATGTTAGACTGGAGCCTGGGTTATTGTTGTCCGTGTTAGACTGGAGCCTGGGTTATTGTTGTCCTTGTTAGACTGGAGCCTGGGTTATCGTTGTACATGTTAGACTGGAGCCTGGGTTATTGTTGTACATGTTAGACTGGAGCCTGGGTTATTGTTGTCCATGTTAGACTGGAGCCTGGGTTATCGTTGTACATGTTAGACTGGAGCCTGGGTTATAGTTGTCCATGTTAGACTGGAGCCTTGGTTATTGTTGTCCATGTTAGACTGGAGCCTGGGTTATTGTTGTCCATGTTAGACTGGAGCCTGGGTTATCGTTGTCCATGTTAGACTGGAGCCTGGGTTATTGTTGTACATGTTAGACTGGAGCCTGGGTTATAGTTGCCCATGTTAGACTGGAGTCTGGGTTATCGTTGTACATGTTAGACTGGAGCCTGGGTTATTGTTGTACATATTAGACTGGGGCCTGGGTTATAGTTGCCCATGTTAGACTGGAGTCTGGGTTATCGTTGTACATGTTAGACTGGAGCCTGGGTTATCGTTGTACATATTAGACTGGAGCCTGGGTTATAGTTGTCCATGTTAGACTGGAGCCTGGGTTATCGTTGTCCATGTTAGACTGGAGACTGGGTTATCGTTGTCCATGTTAGACTGGAGCCTGGGTTATCGTTGTCCATGTTAGACTGGAGACTGGGTTATCGTTGTACATGTTAGACTGGAGCCTGGGTTATCGTTGTACATTTTAGACTGGAGCCTCGGTTATCGTTGTACATGTTAGACTGGAGCCTGGGTTATAGTTGTCCATGTTAGACTGGAGCCTGGGTTATCGTTGTACATGTTAGACTGGAGCCTGGGTTATTGTTGTACATGTTAGACTGGAGCCTCGGTTATCGTTGTACATGTTAGACTGGAGCCTGGGTTATAGTTGCCCATGTTAGACTGGAGCCTGGGTTATCGTTGTACATGTTAGACTGGAGCCTGGGTTATCGTTGTACATGTTAGACTGGAGCCTGGGTTATAGTTGTCCATGTTAGACTGGAGCCTCGGTTATCGTTGTACATGTTAGACTGGAGCCTGGGTTATCGTTGTACATGTTAGACTGGAGCCTGGGTTATCGTTGTACATGTTAGACTGGGGCCTGGGTTATTGTTGTACATGTTAGACTGGAGCCTGGGTTATTGTTGTCTATGTTAGACTGGAGCCTGGGTTATCTTTGTCCATGTTAGACTGGAGCCTGGGTTATCGTTGTCCATGTTAGACTGGGGCCTGGGTTATCGTTGTCCATGTTAGACTGGAGCCTGGGTTATCGTTGTACATGTTAGACTGGGGCCTGGGTTATTGTTGTACATGTTAGACTGGAGCCTGGGTTATCGTTGTCCATGTTAGACTGGAGCCTGGGTTATCTTTGTACATGTTAGACTGGAGCCTGGGTTATTGTTGTACATGTTAGACTGGAGCCTGGGTTATTGTTGTCCATGTTAGACTGGAGACTGGGTTATAGTTGTCCATGTTAGACTGGAGCCTGGGTTATAGTTGTCCATGTTAGACTGGAGCCTCGGTTATAGTTGTCCATGTTAGACTGGAGCCTGGGTTATCGTTGTACATGTTAGACTGGAGCCTGGGTTATAGTTGTCCATGTTAGACTGGAGCCTCGGTTATCGTTGTACATGTTAGACTGGAGCCTGGGTTATCGTTGTACATGTTAGACTGGAGCCTGGGTTATAGTTGTCCATGTTAGACTGGAGCCTGGGTTATAGTTGTACATGTTAGACTGGAGCCTGGGTTATAGTTGTCCATGTTAGACTGGAGCCTCGGTTATCGTTGTACATGTTAGACTGGAGCCTGGGTTATCGTTGTCCATGTTAGACTGGAGCCTGGGTTATCGTTGTCCATGTTAGACAGGAGCCTGGGTTATCGTTGTCCATGTTAGACTGGAGCCTGGGTTATCGTTGTCCATGTTAGACTGGAGCCTGGGTTATCGTTGTCCATGTTAGACTGGAGCCTGGGTTATAGTTGTACATGTTAGACTGGAGCCTGGGTTATAGTTGTCTATGTTAGACTGGAGCCTGGGTTATTGTTGTCCATGTTAGACTGGAGCCTGGGTTATTGTTGTACATGTTAGACTGGAGCCTGGGTTATCGTTGTACATGTTAGACTGGGGCCTGGGTTATCGTTGTACATGTTAGACTGGAGCCTGGGTTATAGTTGTCCATGTTAGACTGGAGCCTGGGTTATCGTTGTACATGTTAGACTGGAGCCTGGGTTATTGTTGTCCATGTTAGACAGGAGCCTGGGTTATCGTTGTCCATGTTAGACTGGAGCCTGGGTTATAGTTGTCCATGTTAGACTGGAGCCTGGGTTATAGTTGTCCATGTTAGACTGGAGCCTGGGTTATCGTTGTCCATGTTAGACTGGAGACTGGGTTATCGTTGTCCATGTTAGACTGGAGCCTCGGTTATCGTTGTCCATGTTAGACTGGAGACTGGGTTATCGTTGTACATGTTAGACTGGAGCCTGGGTTATCGTTGTACATTTTAGACTGGAGCCTCGGTTATCGTTGTACATGTTAGACTGGAGCCTGGGTTATAGTTGTCCATGTTAGACTGGAGCCTGGGTTATCGTTGTACATGTTAGACTGGAGCCTGGGTTATTGTTGTACATGTTAGACTGGAGCCTGGGTTATCGTTGTACATGTTAGACTGGAGCCTCGGTTATCGTTGTACATGTTAGACTGGAGCCTGGGTTATCGTTGTCCATGTTAGACTGGAGCCTGGGTTATCGTTGTACATGTTAGACTGGAGCCTGGGTTATCGTTGTCCATGTTAGACTGGAGCCTGGGTTATCGTTGTACATGTTAGACTGGAGCCTGGGTTATAGTTGTCCATGTTAGACTGGAGCCTCGGTTATCGTTGTACATGTTAGACTGGAGCCTGGGTTATTGTTGTACATGTTAGACTGGAGCCTGGGTTATCGTTGTCCATGTTAGACTGGAGCCTCGGTTATCGTTGTCCATGTTAGACTGGAGCCTGGGTTATCGTTGTACATGTTAGACTGGGGCCTGGGTTATTGTTGTACATGTTAGACTGGAGCCTGGGTTATTGTTGTCTATGTTAGACTGGAGCCTGGGTTATCTTTGTCCATGTTAGACTGGAGCCTGGGTTATCGTTGTCCATGTTAGACTGGGGCCTGGGTTATCGTTGTCCATGTTAGACTGGAGCCTGGGTTATCGTTGTACATGTTAGACTGGGGCCTGGGTTATTGTTGTACATGTTAGACTGGAGCCTGGGTTATCGTTGTCCATGTTAGACTGGAGCCTGGGTTATCTTTGTACATGTTAGACTGGAGCCTGGGTTATTGTTGTACATGTTAGACTGGAGCCTGGGTTATCTTTGTACATATTAGACTGGAGCCTGGGTTATAGTTGTCCATATTAGACTGGAGCCTCGGTTATTGTTGTCCATGTTAGACTGGAGCCTCGGTTATAGTTGTCCATGTTAGACTGGAGCCTAGGTTATAGTTGTCCATGTTAGACTGGAGCCTGGGTTATCGTTGTCCATGTTAGACTGGAGACTGGGTTATTGTTGTCCATGTTAGACTGGAGCCTGGGTTATCGTTGTCCATGTTAGACTGGAGCCTCGGTTATTGTTGTCCATGTTAGACTGGAGCCTAGGTTATAGTTGTCCATGTTAGACTGGAGCCTGGGTTATCGTTGTCCATGTTAGACTGGAGACTGGGTTATTGTTGTACATGTTAGACTGGAGCCTAGGTTATAGTTGTCCATGTTAGACTGGAGACTGGGTTATTGTTGTACATGTTAGACTGGAGCCTGGGTTATCTTTGTCCATGTTAGACTGGAGCCTGGGTTATAGTTGTCCATGTTAGACTGGAGCCTAGGTTATAGTTGTCCATGTTAGACTGGAGCCTGGGTTATCGTTGTCCATGTTAGACTGGAGACTGGGTTATTGTTGTACATGTTAGACTGGAGCCTAGGTTATAGTTGTCCATGTTAGACTGGAGACTGGGTTATTGTTGTACATGTTAGACTGGAGCCTGGGTTATCTTTGTCCATGTTAGACTGGAGCCTGGGTTATAGTTGTCCATGTTAGACTGGAGCCTAGGTTATCGTTGTCCATGTTAGACTGGAGACTGGGTTATTGTTGTACATGTTAGACTGGAGCCTGGGTTATCGTTGTCCATGTTAGACTGGAGACTGGGTTATTGTTGTACATGTTAGACTGGAGCCTGGGTTATCGTTGTCCATGTTAGACTGGAGACTGGGTTATAGTTGTCCATGTTAGACTGGAGCCTGGGTTATTGTTGTACATGTTAGACTGGAGCCTGGGTTATCGTTGTCCATGTTAGACTGGAGACTGGGTTATTGTTGTACATGTTAGACTGGAGCCTAGGTTATAGTTGTCCATGTTAGACTGGAGACTGGGTTATTGTTGTACATGTTAGACTGGAGCCTGGGTTATCTTTGTCCATGTTAGACTGGAGCCTGGGTTATAGTTGTCCATGTTAGACTGGAGCCTAGGTTATAGTTGTCCATGTTAGACTGGAGCCTGGGTTATCGTTGTCCATGTTAGACTGGAGCCTAGGTTATTGTTGTCCATGTTAGACTGGAGCCTGGGTTATAGTTGTCCATGTTAGACTGGAGCCTGGGTTATCGTTGTCCATGTTAGACTGGAGACTGGGTTATCGTTGTCCATGTTAGACTGGAGCCTGGGTTATCGTTGTCCATGTTAGACTGGAGACTGGGTTATCGTTGTACATGTTAGACTGGAGCCTGGGTTATCGTTGTACATTTTAGACTGGAGCCTCGGTTATCGTTGTACATGTTAGACTGGAGCCTGGGTTATAGTTGTCCATGTTAGACTGGAGCCTGGGTTATCGTTGTACATGTTAGACTGGAGCCTGGGTTATTGTTGTACATGTTAGACTGGAGCCTGGGTTATAGTTGTCCATGTTAGACTGGAGCCTGGGTTATCGTTGTACATTTTAGACTGGAGCCTGGGTTATCGTTGTCCATGTTAGACTGGAGCCTGGGTTATCGTTGTACATGTTAGACTGGAGCCTGGGTTATAGTTGTCCATGTTAGACTGGAGCCTGGGTTATCGTTGTACATGTTAGACTGGAGCCTGGGTTATTGTTGTACATGTTAGACTGGAGCCTGGGTTATCGTTGTACATGTTAGACTGGAGCCTCGGTTATCGTTGTACATGTTAGACTGGAGCCTGGGTTATCGTTGTCCATGTTAGACTGGAGCCTGGGTTATCGTTGTACATGTTAGACTGGAGCCTGGGTTATCGTTGTCCATGTTAGACTGGAGCCTGGGTTATCGTTGTACATGTTAGACTGGAGCCTGGGTTATAGTTGTCCATGTTAGACTGGAGCCTCGGTTATCGTTGTACATGTTAGACTGGAGCCTGGGTTATTGTTGTACATGTTAGACTGGAGCCTGGGTTATCGTTGTCCATGTTAGACTGGAGCCTCGGTTATCGTTGTCCATGTTAGACTGGAGCCTGGGTTATCGTTGTCCATGTTAGACTGGAGCCTCGGTTATCGTTGTACATGTTAGACTGGAGCCTGGGTTATCGTTGTCCATGTTAGACTGGAGCCTGGGTTATCGTTGTCCATGTTAGACTGGAGCCTGGGTTATCGTTGTCCATGTTAGACTGGAGCCTCGGTTATCGTTGTCCATGTTAGACTGGAGCCTGGGTTATAGTTGTCCATGTTAGACTGGAGCCTCGGTTATCGTTGTACATGTTAGACTGGAGCCTGGGTTATCGTTGTACATGTTAGACTGGAGCCTTGGTTATTGTTGTCCATGTTAGACTGGAGCCTGGGTTATTGTTGTCCATGTTAGACTGGAGCCTGGGTTATCGTTGTACATGTTAGACTGGAGCCTGGGTTATTGTTGTACATGTTAGACTGGAGCCTGGGTTATCGTTGTCCATGTTAGACTGGAGCCTGGGTTATCGTTGTCCATGTTAGACTGGAGCCTGGGTTATTGTTGTACATGTTAGACAGGAGCCTCGGTTATCGTTGTCCATGTTAGACTGGAGCCTGGGTTATCGTTGTACATGTTAGACAGGAGCCTCGGTTATCGTTGTCCATGTTAGACTGGAGCCTGTGTTATCGTTGTACATGTTAGACAGGAGCCTGGGTTATCGTTGTACATGTTAGACTGGAGCCTGGGTTATCGTTGTACATGTTAGACAGGAGCCTCGGTTATCGTTGTCCATGTTAGACTGGAGCCTGGGTTATCGTTGTACATGTTAGACAGGAGCCTCGGTTATCGTTGTACATGTTAGACTGGAGCCTGGGTTATCGTTGTACATGTTAGACAGGAGCCTCGGTTATCGTTGTCCATGTTAGACTGGAGCCTGGGTTATCGTTGTCCATGTTAGACTGGAGCCTGGGTTATTGTTGTACATGTTAGAATGGAGCCTGGGTTATCGTTGTACATGTTAGAATGGAGCCTGGGTTATCGTTGTACATGTTAGACTGGAGCCTGGGTTATCGTTGTACATGTTGGACTGGGGCCTGGGTTATCGTTGTACATGTTAGACTGGAGCCTGGGTTATCGTTGTACATGTTAGACTGGAGCCTGGGTTATCGTTGTACATGTTAGACTGGAGCCTGGGTTATCGTTGTACATGTTGGACTGGGGCCTGGGTTATCGTTGTACATGTTAGACTGGAGCCTGGGTTATCGTTGTACATGTTAGACTGGAGCCTGGGTTATTGTTGTCCATGTTAGACTGGAGCCTGGGTTATTGTTGTCCATGTTAGACTGGAGCCTGGGTTATCGTTGTACATGTTAGAATGGAGCCTGGGTTATCGTTGTACATGTTAGAATGGAGCCTGGGTTATCGTTGTACATGTTAGACTGGAGCCTGGGTTATTGTTGTTCATGTTAGACTGGAGCCTAGGTTATCGTTGCCCATGTTAGACTGGAGCCTGGGTTATCGTTGTACATGTTAGACTGGGGCCTGGGTTATCGTTGTACATGTTAGACTGGAGCCTAGGTTATCGTTGTCCATGTTAGACTGGAGCCTGGGTTAGCTTTGTCCATGTTAGACTGGAGCCTGGGTGTGATCGCTGTCTATGTTAGATTGACATTCTAAAGTGATGATGCAATTGGCCATTCATCCCATACAGGAAAGTTGTCGTGTGATATCGACTTCGAGTTTGATTTTTTTCGACTTAAGTCTGATATACGACAATTACCGTGTTAACATGTTGTAGCACAGACTGGTCAAATTAACAGGTATTACACCTCCCTGTATCTCACGCTGTCCACGTGGACAGAAACACACCAGTTTTAGCGAACAGCAATTTAACGATGTCAAGGAAACTTTAATTTCATTCAAACGATTTAGGCTTTTTATGGGGATAAAACTGTACAAATAAAGTAAATTACGTGCTAGCATTGTCCGCTAGGGCGATAACTGTTTAGTATTGGTGGATTAAGAACAGTCGGTTGTCAGAGGGGTTCCGAATAGAATTACAATATCACTTACACAATAGTCACGCCAAGTGAATGGCGTTAACGGCCGTTTACAGTCAGTATAACGAGTGTGATGATTATTTTATTGGTACAAAGACGTACGAAACAGGGCAACTTTTATACTAAATTAAACATTTAATCAAGCTCCTCGCCATAACTATTGAAATTATTGTCAAACATGCAAATGAAAAGCTTATTGTTTTCGTATGATAACTCCAACTTTATATATTTAATTTCCACAGACCCTAAAGGCCAATGGCGGAACTGATAACAACTATCTGCTTTATATAATACAATTACAAATATATTAGTACACAGGCAAAATTTCTTTACGTCAATTTCAGGTCAAGATCTTTTCATGTCATAATTCACCTGAATTTTAGGTCATTTTCAGGTCAATTTCAGGTCAAGGTTTTTTCAGGTCAAATTGACATGAAGACATTTTGCCTGTGTAATAATAACATTAAATAGTTACAATAAGTGTCTGGGAAAGTACGTGTACCTGTTTATGTTGTTTCTTAAAACTTGACAGAAGGTGGCACACAATGTCTGTACCGAAGGTGATCATGGTAGAATTTAAATATATGTTGATTCTCATAAAAACGGCCGAATTTATACAAAATGAGTATGCTAAATAAATGATAAATCAACTGTTCGCACTATGTCTAAGATTTCGTCTAGGTACATGATGAGATTCAAGATAGACTACATACGAACAGTCAAACAGCTGTTGATACATTTAAAGAAGAAAACAATGCCTCAATATTTCCGTTCAAAGCCTTCAAACATCTGTACGAGATTGGTTGTCAAATATTCTTTTAGCTTTGAAACAAAAAAAAATCTTGGCAGTACGTCGGATAGACAACAAGAAAACATTAACCCTCGGGGTGAGCATTTCTATGCCTCATCCTGAGGGTGGGGGAGATTCTACCGGTTTATATACAATCACCTTACCACTAGAACTTAAAACTAGTCGGGGCTTCGTCATGTTTCCAGAGTTATAAAGATATATAACTTACTTAAGGACTGCCTCTAAGCTTAATAGTACGATAGGATAGCAACTAGGGCCTGTCAACTCTAGAAATAGTGTTTACAGCGTATTGTATAAAGTTACGGGATTTGTGTACCCAAGAATGTAGGAGAATTAGAGTGTACCGAAATATAGATATACGGAGTTCCCTTCTGTTAATGTGTCTAGATGGACAAAGCGTCTAGGTGGTGCTATGTGTCTAGGTGGACTGAGCGTCTAAATGGTGCTATTGTCTAGGTGGTGCTATGTGTCTAGGTGGACTAAGCGTCTAGGTGGTGCTATGTGTCTAGGTGGTGCTATGTGTCTTGGTGGACTAAGCGTCTAGGTGGTGCTATGTGTCTAGGTGGACTAAGCGTCTAGGTGGTGTTATGTGTCTAGGTGGACTAAGCGTCTAGATGGTGCTATGTGTCTAGGTGGACTAAGTGTCTAGGTGGTGCTATGTGTCTAGGTGGTGCTATGTGTCTTGGTGGACTAAGCGTCTAGATGGTGCTATGTGTCTAGGTGGTGTTATGCGTCTAGGTGGACTAAGCGTCTAGGTGGTGCTATGTGTCTAGGTGGTGCTATGTGTCTTGGTGGACTAAGCGTCTAGATGATGCTATGTGTGTAGGTGGTGCTATATGTCTAGGTGGTGCTATGTGTCTAGGTGATGCTAGGTGGTGCTATGTGTCTAGGTGATGCTAGGTGGTTCTATGTGTCTAGGTGATGATATGTGTGTAGGTGGTGCTAGGTGTGTAGGTGGTGCTATGTGTGTAGGTGGTGCTATGTGTCTAGGTGATGCTATGTGTGTAGGTGATGCTAGGTGTGTAGGTGGTGCTATGTGTGTAGGTGGTGCTATGTGTCTAGGTGGTGCTATGTGTGTAGGTGGTGCTAGGTGTGTAGGTGGTGCTATGTGTGTAGGTGGTGCTATGTGTGTAGGTGATGCTATGTGTGTAGGTGATGCTAGGTATGTAGGTGGTGCTATGTGTCTAGGTGGTGCTATGTGTCTAGGTGATGCTATGTGTCTAGGTGATGCTATGTGTGTAGGTGATGCTATGTGTGTAGGTGGTGCTATGTGTCTAGGTGGTTCTATGTGTGTAGGTGGTGCTAGGTGTGTAGGTGGTGCTATGTGTGTAGGTGGTGCTATGTGTCTAGGTGATGAAATGTGTGTAGGTGATGCTAGGTGTGTAGGTGGTGCTATGTGTGTAGGTGGTGCTATGTGTGTAGGTGGTGATATATGTCTAGGTGGTGCTATGTGTCTAGGTGATGCTATGTGTGTAGGTGGTGCTATATGTCTAGGTGGTGCTATATGTCTAGGTGGTTCTATGTGTCTAGGTGGTTCTATGTGTGTAGGTGGTGCTAGGTGTGTAGGTGGTGCTATGTGTCTAGGTGGTGCTATATGTGTAGGTGGTGATATGTGTCTAGGTGGTGATATGTGTCTAGGTGGTGCTATGTGTGTAGGTGATGCTAGGTGTGTAGGTGGTGCTATGTGTGTAGGTGGTGCTATGTGTGTAGGTGGTGCTATGTGTCCAGGTGGTGCTATGTGTCTAGGTAGTGATATGTGTCTAGGTGATGCTAGGTGGTGCTATGTGTCTAGGTGGTGCTATGTGTCTAGGTGGTGCTATATGTCTAGGTGGTGCTATGTGTCTAGGTGGTGCTAGGTGTGTAGGTGGTGCTAGGTGTGTAGGTGGTGCTAGGTTTGTAGGTGGTGCTATGTGTCTAGGTGGTTCTATGTGACTAGGTGATGCTAGGTGGTGCTATGTGTCTAGGTGGTGCTAGGTGTGTAGGTGGTGCTAGGTGTGTAGGTGGTGCTATGTGTCTAGGTGGTTCTATGTGACTAGGTGATGCTAGGTGGTGCTATGTGTCTAGGTGGTGCTATGTGTCTAGGTGGTGCTACATTTGTATGTGTCTAGGTGATGCTTTGTGTCTAGATATTATTCCTATATCTAAAACTTTTTATTCGAGTTAATTGTGTAAATAACTTATGTTTGGTAATTCATAAATGTCCCAAGAGAGGATGCATGTATACTTAAGTTTGATATTGAGTCGATCGGTTATACCAGTCAGTTTAGAACTAGATTAGCTTACAGTGAGTTATGGTGGTTAGTACTCAGTCAGATTGATATATAAAGTGTGTGTTCGTAAACAGACCTGCTTTATACAAGGCAGTGTGACGTCATGTGTACATATGTAAATCTAGGTCGCATACAAGTAAATGTCACGCCCTCAAAGTGAGAATTGAGGTATCAACCTCAATATCCTGCTCATAGTCCTCATCAACCTGCATCTCTCGAATTAATGTGATGTAATTTTTTTCGCAGCAGACATCTATCATAAAAAATATCAATATTTGGAGCAAGGCCTAGAATATAAACACCATATGTTGGAGAAGCAGTGGTGTTACTTTCAAGAAAGGGAAAGTTCAAGATCGGAAAATCCAAATCGTCATATATACGTATAGCTTAGAAGTAAGGGTATGTTGACCACGTTTGTCATCGTTTAAGTAAAGAGGGAGGTAAGCAGCTATAGACTGAAATAATGATGGTGAATAAACGCTAAGGTCGCTCACTAACTTTTAACGCGCGGTTGTATCCCGTTTGTTATGAATTCTTCATAGATCAGTCACGATTAAGATCCATTGTTTCTTTGTGACTCGACAGCACGAGGGGTCATCTTAGGTCAGCTGTTGTATTGAGATGGGTTGTGTCCGTGTGTAGGGTCCCTGCTCTTATGTTATGCTGTGGACGTGCTGTGGACGTGCTGTGGACAGTACATTGTGTTTGAGTGTGACCCATAGTTGACCAGGAGAGATGTGACACGACTATTTACTGTATTTATAGAACATCGTCTATTTAATCTCCCTATTTACCAATAATCTGTAGCGGTGCTCTCACAGATTGACAATTTGGACATGCTTTTTGCTTATTATCTCTTTCAATCAGTGTTTAGGATTTATCCCCGGGGTCCTTCGTAAGTCAAAAGCTGCATGTGTGTAGACGGTTACCGGAATGGGTCGTGTGTAGACGGTACCGGAATGGTCCGTGTGTAGACAGTTACCGGAATGGTTCGTGTGTAGACGGTTACCGGAATGGTTCGTGTGTAGACGGTTACCGGAATGGTTCGTGTGTAGACGGTTACCGGAATGGTCCGTGTGTAGATGGTTACCGGAATGGTTCGTGTGTAGACGGTTACCGGAATGGGTCGTGTGTAGATGGTTACCGGAATGGGTCGTGTGTAGACGGTTACCGGAATGGTCCGTGTGTAGATGGTTACCGGAATGGTTCGTGTGTAGACGGTTACCGGAATGGGTCGTGTGTAGACGGTTACCGGAATGGTTCGTGTGTAGACGGTTACCGGAATGGGTCGTGTGTAGATGGTTACCGGAATGGGTCGTGTGTAGACGGTTACCGGAATGGTTCGTGTGTAGATGGTTACCGGAATGGGTCGTGTGTAGATGGTTACCGGAATGGTCCGTGTGTAGACAGTTACCGGAATGGTTCGTGTGTAGATGGTTACCGGAATGGTTCGTGTGTAGATGGTTACCGGAATGGGTCGTGTGTAGATGGTTACCGGAATGGTTCGTGTGTAGACGGTTACCGGAATGGGTCGTGTGTAGATGGTTACCGGAATGGTCCGTGTGTAGATGGTTACCGGAATGGTTCGTGTGTAGACGGTTACCGGAATGGGTCGTGTGTAGATGGTTACCGGAATGGTTCGTGTGTAGACGGTTACCGGAATGGGTCGTGTGTAGATGGTTACCGGAATGGTCCGTGTGTAGACGGTTACCGGAATGGGTCGTGTGTAGATGGTTACCGGAATGGTTCGTGTGTAGATGGTTACCGGAATGGTTCGTATGTAGATGGTTACCAGAATGGTTCGTGTGTAGATGGTTACCGGAATGGGTCGTGTGTAGATTGTTACCGGAATGGTTCGTGTGTAGATGGTTACCGGAATGGTTCGTGTGTAGATGGTTACCGGAATGGTTCGTGTGTAGATGGTTACCGGAATGGTTCGTGTGTAGATGGTTACCGGAATGGGTCGTGTGTAGATTGTTACCGGAATGAGTCGTGTGTAGATGGTTACCGGAATGGTTCGTGTGTAGATGGTTACCGGAATGGTTCGTGTGTAGATGGTTACCGGAATGGGTTGTGTGTAGATGGTTACCGGAATGGTTCGTGTGTAGATGGTTACCGGAATGGGTCGTGTGTAGATGGTTACCGGAATGGGTCGTGTGTAGACGGTTACCGGAATGGTCCGTGTGTAGATGGTTACCGGAATGGTTCGTGTGTAGACGGTTACCGGAATGGGTCGTGTGTAGACGGTTACCGGAATGGTTCGTGTGTAGACGGTTACCGGAATGGTTCGTGTGTAGATGGTTACCGGAATGGGTCGTGTGTAGATGGTTACCGGAATGGTCCGTGTGTAGACAGTTACCGGAATGGTTCGTGTGTAGATGGTTACCGGAATGGTTCGTGTGTAGATGGTTACCGGAATGGGTCGTGTGTAGATGGTTACCGGAATGGTTCGTGTGTAGACGGTTACCGGAATGGGTCGTGTGTAGATGGTTACCGGAATGGTCCGTGTGTAGATGGTTACCGGAATGGTTCGTGTGTAGACGGTTACCGGAATGGGTCGTGTGTAGATGGTTACCGGAATGGTTCGTGTGTAGACGGTTACCGGAATGGGTCGTGTGTAGATGGTTACCGGAATGGTCCGTGTGTAGACGGTTACCGGAATGGGTCGTGTGTAGATGGTTACCGGAATGGTTCGTGTGTAGATGGTTACCGGAATGGTTCGTGTGTAGATGGTTACCAGAATGGTTCGTGTGTAGATGGTTACCGGAATGGGTCGTGTGTAGATGGTTACCGGAATGGTTCGTGTGTAGATGGTTACCGGAATGGTTCGTGTGTAGATGGTTACCGGAATGGTTCGTGTGTAGATGGTTACCGGAATGGTTCGTGTGTAGATGGTTACCGGAATGGGTCGTGTGTAGATTGTTACCGGAATGAGTCGTGTGTAGATGGTTACCGGAATGGTTCGTGTGTAGATGGTTACCGGAATGGTTCGTGTGTAGATGGTTACCGGAATGGGTCGTGTGTAGATGGTTACCGGAATGGTCCGTGTGTAGACGGTTACCGGAATGGGTCGTGTGTAGATGGTTACCGGAATGGGTCGTGTGTAGACGGTTACCGGAATGGTCCGTGTGTAGATGGTTACCGGAATGGTTCGTGTGTAGACGGTTACCGGAATGGGTCGTGTGTAGACGGTTACCGGAATGGTTCGTGTGTAGACGGTTACCGGAATGGGTCGTGTGTAGATGGTTACCGGAATGGGTCGTGTGTAGACGGTTACCGGAATGGTTCGTGTGTAGATGGTTACCGGAATGGGTCGTGTGTAGATGGTTACCGGAATGGTCCGTGTGTAGACAGTTACCGGAATGGTTCGTGTGTAGATGGTTACCGGAATGGTTCGTGTGTAGATGGTTACCGGAATGGTTCGTGTGTAGATGGTTAGCGGAATGGGTCGTGTGTAGATGGTTACCGGAATGGTTCGTGTGTAGACGGTTACCGGAATGGTTCGTGTGTAGATGGTTACCGGAATGGTTCGTGTGTAGATGAAGAATATTACTATATTGCACGATACAAAACTGGTGCTATCAACCTTTGGCCGACCGAGTCGTAGATCCTAATGTGTTTCTTCTGATCACTATTACATTCCTCCATTTGATATGGCACATCAAGGCGGGTACCACATCATGTATGGAACTGCATGTGGTAACAGAGACATCATGACGGTGCCAAATGTGGTAACAGAGACATCATGACGGTTGCCACATGTGGTAACAGAGACAACATGACAGTTGCCACATGTGGTAACAGAGGCATCACGACGGATGCCACAGTAGTTGACAGGAGTCATCACGACGGATGTCACAGTAGGTGACAGGAGTCATCACGACGGATGCCACAGTACTTGACAGGAGTCATCACGACGGATGTCACAGTAGGTGACGGGAGACATCACGACGGATGCCACAGTAGGTGACAGGAGTCATCACGACGGATGCCACAGTACTTGACAGGAGTCATCACGACGGATGTCACAGTAGGGGACGAGAGACATCATGACGGATGTCACAGTAGTTGACAGGAGTCATCACGACGGATGCCACAGTAGGTGACAGGAGACATCATGACGGATGTCACAGTAGTTGACAGGAGTCATCACGACGGATGCCACAGTAGGTGACGGGAGATATTATGACAGATGCCACAGTAGTTGACGGGAGTCATCACGACGGAGGCCACAGTAGTTGACAGGAGTCATCACGACGGATACCACAGTAGGTGACGGGAGATATTATGACAGATGCCACAGTAGTTGACGGGAGTCATCACGACGGATGCCACAATAGTTGACGGGAGTCATCACGACGGATGCCACAGTAGTTGAGGGGAGTCATCACGACGGATGCCACAGTAGGTGACAGGAGATATTATGACAGATGTCACAGTAGGTGACAGGAGTCATCAAGACGGATGCCACAGTAGGTGACAGGAGACATCATGACGGAAGTCACAGTAGGTGACGGGAGACATCATGACGGATGTCACAGTAGGTGACGGGAGATATTATGACAGATGTCACAGTAGGTGACAGGAGACATCATGACGGATGTCACAGTAGGTGACAGGAGACATCATGACGGAAGTCACAATAGGTGATAGGAGACATCATGACGGAAGTCGCAGTAGGTGACAGGAGACATCATGACGGATGTCACAGTAGGTGACGGGAGATATCATGACGGATGCGCTCTTTCTGTCAGCTGGTCTGTTACAGAAAACCTTGCCGATCCTAGTTTTTTGTTCTTTCACTGTTTACCGTATTGTGCTTGTTTTATGTTTAGAATTCCCGCATGTTCTTACAAGGCATGGTTTTCTATTAGAATCTGTCATGGGGGGGGGGGGGGGTAGGGGGGGGCAAAGGAGCTGAGTCCGGTGGAGGCGGCTGTCACGTGCTAACGACATTGCTGTGTTTACTTAGACACATCCGTCTCCCGTCAGAGACACATACGTCTCCTTGTCATAGACACATCCGTCTCCCTGTCAGAGACACATCCGTCTCCCTGTCAGAGACACATCCGTCTCACTGTCAAAGACACATCCGTCTCCCTGTCAGAGACACATCTGTCTCCCCGTCAGAGACACATCCGTCTCCTTGTCAGAGACACATCTATCTCCCTGTCAGAGACACATCCGTCTCCTTGTCAGAGACACATCTGTCTCCTGTCAAAGACACATCCGTCTACCTGTCAGAGACACATCTGTCTCCCTGTCAAAGATACATTTATCTCCCTGTCAGAGACACATCTATCTCCCTGTCAGAGACACATCTGTCTCCTGTCAAAGACACATCCGTCTCCCTGTCAGAGACACATCTGTCTCCCTGTCAGAGAGACATCTGTCTCCCTGTCTGAGACACATCCGTCTCCCTGTCAAAGACACATCCGTCTCCCTGTCAGAGACACATCTGTCTCCCTGTCAAAGACACATCCGTCTCCCTGTCAGAGACACATCCGTCTCCCTGTCAGACACACATCCGTCTCCCTGTCAAAGACACATCCGTCTCCCTGTCAGAGACACATCTGTCTCCCTGTCAGACACACATCTGTCTCCCCGTCAGAGACACATCCGTCTCCCTGTCAAAGACACATCTGTCTCCCTGTCAGACACACATCCGTCTCCCTGTCAGAGACACATCCGTCTCCCTGTCAGAGACACATCCGTCTCCCTGTCAAAGACACATCCGTCTCCCTGTCAGAGACACATCTGTCTCCCTGTCAGAGACACATCTGTCTCCCTGTCAGACACACATCTGTCTCCTCGTCAGAGACACATCCGTCTCCCTGTCAAAGACAAACCTGTCTCCTGTCAAAGACACATCCGTCTCCCTGTCAGAGACACATCCGTCTCCCTGTCAGAGACACATCTGTCTCCTGTCAAAGACACATCCGTCTCCCTGTCAGAGACACATCTGTCTCCCTGTCAGAGACACATCTGTCTCCCTGTCAGAGACACATCCAACTCCCTGTCTGAGACACACACGTCTCCCTGTCAAAGACACATCCGTCTCCCAGTCAAAGACACATCCGTCTCCCTGTCAAAGACACATTCGTCTCCCTGTCTGAGACATATCTGTCTCCCTGTCAAAGACACATCTATCTCCCTGTCTGAGACACATCCGTCTCCCTGTCAAAGACACATCTGTCTCCCTGTCAGACACACATCTGTCTCCCCGTCAGAGACACATCCGTCTCCCTGTCAAAGACACATCTGTCTCCTGTCAAAGACACATCCGTCTCCCTGTCAGAGACACATCCGTCTCCCTGTCAGAGACACATCTGTCTCCTGTCAAAGACACATCCGTCTCCCTGTCAGAGACACATCCGTCTCCCTGTCAAAGACACATCCAACTCCCTGTCTGAGACACATCCGTCTCCCTGTCAAAGACACATCCGTCTCCCCTGTCAAAGACACATCTGTCTCCCTGTCAGAGACACATCCGTCTCCCTGTCTGAGACACATCCGTCTCCCTGTCAAAGACACATCTATCTCCCTGTCAAAGACACATCTGTCTCCCTGTCAGACACACATCTGTCTCCCTGTCAGACACACATCTGTCTCCCCGTCAGAGACACATCTGTCTCCCTGTCAAAGACACATCCGTCTCCCTGTCAAAGACACATACGTCTCCCTGTCAAAGACACATCTGTCTCCCTGTCAAAGACACATCCGTCTCCCTGTCAGAGGCACATCTGTCTCCTCGTCAGAGACACATCCGTCTCCCTGTCAAAGACAAACCTGTCTCCTGTCAAAGACACATCCGTCTCCCTGTCAGAGACACATCCGTCTCCCTGTCAGAGACACATCTGTCTCCTGTCAAAGACAAATCCGTCTCCCTGTCAGAGACACATCTGTCTCCCTGTCAGAGACACATCTGTCTCCCTGTCAGAGACACATCCAACTCCCTGTCTGAGACACACACGTCTCCCTGTCAAAGACACATCCGTCTCCCAGTCAAAGACACATCCGTCTCCCTGTCAAAGACACATTCGTCTCCCTGTCTGAGACATATCTGTCTCCCTGTCAAAGACACATCTATCTCCCTGTCTGAGACACATCCGTCTCCCTGTCAAAGACACATCTGTCTCCCTGTCAGACACACATCTGTCTCCCCGTCAGAGACACATCCGTCTCCCTGTCAAAGACACATCTGTCTCCTGTCAAAGACACATCCGTCTCCCTGTCAGACACACATCCGTCTCCCTGTCAGAGACACATCTGTCTCCTGTCAAAGACACATCCGTCTCCCTGTCAGAGACACATCCGTCTCCCTGTCAAAGACACATCCAACTCCCTGTCTGAGACACATCCGTCTCCCTGTCAAAGACACATCCGTCTCCCCTGTCAAAGACACATCTGTCTCCCTGTCAGAGACACATCCGTCTCCCTGTCTGAGACACATCCGTCTCCCTGTCAAAGACACATTTATCTCCCTGTCAAAGACACATCTGTCTCCCTGTCAGACACACATCTGTCTCCCCGTCAGAGACACATCCGTCTCCCTGTCAGAGACACATCCGTCTCCCTGTCAAAGACACATCCGTCTCCCTGTCAAAGACACATCTATCTCCCTGTCAAAGACACATCTGTCTGCCTGTCAGACACATATCTGTCTCCCCGTCAGAGACACATCTGTCTCCCTGTCAAAGACACATCCGTCTCCCTGTCAAAGACACATCCGTCTCCCTGTCAAAGACACATCCGTCTCCCTGTCAGAGACACATCTGTCTCCCTGTCAAAGACACATCCGTCTCCCTGTCAGAGACACATCCGTCTCCCTGTCAGAGACACATCTGTCTCCCTGTCAAAGACACATCCGTCTACCTGTCAGAGACACATCTGTCTCCCTGTCAGAAACGCATCCGTCTCCCTGTCAAAGACACATCCGTCTCCCTGTCAGAGACACATCTGTCTCCCTGTCAGAGACACATCCGTCTACCTGTCAGAGACACATCTGTCTCCCTGTCAAAGACACATCTGTCTCCCTGTCAGACACACATCTGTCTCCCCGTCAGAGACACATCCGTCTCCCTGTCAAAGACACATCTGTCTCCTGTCAAAGACACATCCGTCTCCCTGTCAGAGACACATCCGTCTCCCTGTCAGAGACACATCTGTCTCCTGTCAAAGACACATCCGTCTCCCTGTCAGAGACACATCCGTCTCCCTGTCAAAGACACATCCAACTCCCTGTCTGAGACACATCCGTCTCCCTGTCAAAGACACATCCGTCTCCCCTGTCAAAGACACATCTGTCTCCCTGTCAGAGACACATCCGTCTCCCTGTCTGAGACACATCCGTCTCCCTGTCAAAGACACATCTATCTCCCTGTCAAAGACACATCTGTCTCCCTGTCAGACACACATCTGTCTCCCCGTCAGAGACACATCCGTCTCCCTGTCAGAGACACATCCGTCTCCCTGTCAAAGACACATCTGTCTCCCTGTCAGACACACATCTGTCTCCCCGTCAGAGACACATCTGTCTCCCTGTCAAAGACACATCCGTCTCCCTGTCAAAGACACATACGTCTCCCTGTCAAAGACACATCTGTCTCCCTGTCAAAGACACATCCGTCTCCCTGTCAGAGGCACATCTGTCTCCTCGTCAGAGACACATCCGTCTCCCTGTCAAAGACAAACCTGTCTCCTGTCAAAGACACATCCGTCTCCCTGTCAGAGACACATCCGTCTCCCTGTCAGAGACACATCTGTCTCCTGTCAAAGACAAATCCGTCTCCCTGTCAGAGACACATCTGTCTCCCTGTCAGAGACACATCTGTCTCCCTGTCAGAGACACATCCAACTCCCTGTCTGAGACACACACGTCTCCCTGTCAAAGACACATCCGTCTCCCAGTCAAAGACACATCCGTCTCCCTGTCAAAGACACATTCGTCTCCCTGTCTGAGACATATCTGTCTCCCTGTCAAAGACACATCTATCTCCCTGTCTGAGACACATCCGTCTCCCTGTCAAAGACACATCTGTCTCCCTGTCAGACACACATCTGTCTCCCCGTCAGAGACACATCCGTCTCCCTGTCAAAGACACATCTGTCTCCTGTCAAAGACACATCCGTCTCCCTGTCAGAGACACATCCGTCTCCCTGTCAGAGACACATCTGTCTCCTGTCAAAGACACATCCGTCTCCCTGTCAGAGACACATCCGTCTCCCTGTCAAAGACACATCCAACTCCCTGTCTGAGACACATCCGTCTCCCTGTCAAAGACACATCCGTCTCCCCTGTCAAAGACACATCTGTCTCCCTGTCAGAGACACATCCGTCTCCCTGTCTGAGACACATCCGTCTCCCTGTCAAAGACACATCTATCTCCCTGTCAAAGACACATCTGTCTCCCTGTCAGACACACATCTGTCTCCCCGTCAGAGACACATCCGTCTCCCTGTCAGAGACACATCCGTCTCCCTGTCAAAGACACATCCGTCTCCCTGTCAAAGACACATCTATCTCCCTGTCAAAGACACATCTGTCTGCCTGTCAGACACATATCTGTCTCCCCGTCAGAGACACATCTGTCTCCCTGTCAAAGACACATCCGTCTCCCTGTCAAAGACACATCCGTCTCCCTGTCAAAGACACATCCGTCTCCCTGTCAGAGACACATCTGTCTCCCTGTCAAAGACACATCCGTCTCCCTGTCAGAGACACATCCGTCTCCCTGTCAGAGACACATCTGTCTCCCTGTCAAAGACACATCCGTCTACCTGTCAGAGACACATCTGTCTCCCTGTCAGAAACGCATCCGTCTCCCTGTCAAAGACACATCCGTCTCCCTGTCAGAGACACATCTGTCTCCCTGTCAGAGACACATCCGTCTACCTGTCAGAGACACATCTGTCTCCCTGTCAAAGACAAATCTGTCTCCCTGTCAGACACACATCTGTCTCCCCGTCAGAGACACATCTGTCTCCCTGTCAAAGACACATCTGTCTCCTGTCAAAGACACATCCGTCTTCCTGTCAGAGACACATCTGTCTCCCTGTCAGAGACACATCTGTCTTCTGTCAAAGACACATCCATCTCCCTGTCAGAGACACATCTGTCTCCCAGTCAAAGACACATCCAACTTCCTGTCTGAGACACATCCGTCTCCCTGTCAAAGACACATCCGTCTCCCTGTCAAAGACACGTCCGTCTCCCTGTCAGAGACACATCCGTCTCCCTGTCTGAGACACATCCGTCCACCTGTCAAAGACACATCTATCTCCCTGTCAAAGACACATCTGTCTCCCTGTCAGACACACATCTGTCTCCCCGTCAGAGACACATCCGTCGCCCTGTCAGAGACACATCTGTCTCCCTGTCAAAGACACATCCGTCTCCCTGTCAGAGACACATCCGTCTCCCTGTCTGAGACACATCCGTCCACCTGTCAAAGACACATCTATCTCCCTGTCAAAGACACATCTGTCTCCCTGTCAGACACACATCTGTCTCCCCGTCAGAGACACATCCGTCGCCCTGTCAGAGACACATCTGTCTCCCTGTCAAAGACACATCCGTCTCCCTGTCAAAGACACATCCGTCTCCCTGTCAGAGACACATCTGTCTCCCTGTCAAAGACACATCCGTCTCCCTGTCAAAGACACATCCGTCTCCCTGTCAAAGACACATCCGTCTCCCTGTCAGAGACACATCTGTCTCCCTGTCAAAGACACATCCGTCTACCTGTCAGAGACACATCTGTCTCCCTGTCAAAGACACATCCGTCTCCCCGTCAGGGACACATCTGTCTCCCTGTCAGAGACGCATCCGTCTCCCCGTCAGGGGCACGCGTGCCGAGACGGACACTGATTGGTGTTTTAGAGGTGGAATTAAGTAGAACTTTGTTTCTTCGATAGTACAAAATGACCGCCAAATACTGGCGCCTGAGTGGTCGAAATTTAGATATTATCCGATTTCGCTCAAATTTGGTATGTACGTATGTGACTCTACGAATAAAGCCGTAACTTTGGTTTAGCGATTCAACAAAATGGCCGTCACTGCCTGGTCTCTGATTGGTCAAAATTTAAATATCGTCTGATTTTCATGAAATTTGGTTTGCACATGTATTTCAGCACTGCGGTTCAAACTGCTGCGGTTTGGGTGACTTCTGTAATGGTCCACCATTAAAATAAGTACTTATTCTTCTTCTTCTTCCGCCGTTTCTTGTCCGATCATTTTCTGCTGAATTGTTCTTTGGATTCCGTTGAAACTTCACATGAGTATTGACGTGGGTGCGTCGTTGATCCAAACAGGGCAGTTGCGCATCTAAAATGGCTGCTACATGTGTATACCGGCTTCTGATTGGTCGAAAATGAGTATAGTCCGATTTCGCTCAAATTTGAAATGTAGATGTGTTATGACTTCATAAACAATAACGTAACTTTGCTTTTTCGATAATTCGATTTTGCTCAAATTTGGTATGTACATATGTTACAACTCTACTGTCGACGATGTTTTGACACTTGTATTGACGATGTTTTGACACTATTTTGACTATAGACGATGTTTTATCGCTATTTTGACTATAAACGATGTTTTGACATTATTTTGACTATGGACGATGTTTTGATTCTATTTTGACTGTGGGCTATGTCTTGACACTATTTTGACTATGGACGATGTTTTGACACGTTTTTGACTATGGACAATGTTTTGATACTATTTTGACTATAGACAATGTTTTATCACTATTTTGACTGTGGACGATGTTTTGACACTATTTTGACTATGGACGATGTTTTGACACTTTTTGACTGTGGGCTGTGTTTTGACACTATTTTGACTGTGTGCTATGTTTTGACACTATTTTAACTGTGGGCTATGTTTTTACACTATTTTGACTGTGAGCTATGTTTTGACACTATTTTGACTATGGACGATGTTTTGACACTTTTTTTTACTGGGGGCTATGTTTTGACACTATTTTAACTGTGGGCTATGTTTTGACACTATTTTGACTGTCAGCTATGTTTTGACACTATTTTGACTGTGGGCTATGTTTTGACACTATTTTGACTGTGAGCTATGTTTTGACACTATTTTGACTGTGAGCTATGTTTTGACACTATTTTGACTGTGGGCTATGTTTTGATACTATTTTGACTATAGACGATGTTTTATCACTATTTTGACTGTGGACGATGTTTTATCACTATTTTGACTGTGGACGATGTTTTGACACTATTTTGACTATGGACGATGTTTTGACACTTTTTGACTGTGGGCGGTGTTTTGACACTATTTTGACTGTGGGCTATGTTTTGACACTATTTTGACTGTGGGCTATGTTTTGACACTATTTTGACTGTGGGCTATGTTTTGAGTGTGGTGACTGTGAGGTTTTTCTCTGTACATCAGTCCTTTGCTTTTCGTGTAATCCATTATTTGGTATGTATGATTTTACGAGCGCTGTGTGCCGGTGATAGACTACGTTGTATACTAAATAATTGATTACGTATATCGTAGTTACTCGTACACGTGTCACGAAGTTTTCATTTTATATTCTCTTTGTCTAAAACTAATATCAGCTAATGTTCTGCTGTTAATTACTACAAGGCCTGGTCGGTAGCGATGACACTTGTTTCCGACAGGGGCGTGAATGTCGGTCTTAATTGCATGGTGCAGTGAGCTTCAACAATGACTTAATTGTTGCGAATTTCTCGGTTTCAAGAAGAATGCTGTGACGAAAAAAATGCATTCTTCTCCGTCCCCGAGTATCTGTAGAGCTATCTTTCTACACAATGTCTCCTTCCTACTGTGGTATACACTTGTTCAGACTTACATCCCCGAGGATCTGTAGAGCTAACTTTCTACTCCATGTCTTCGTCCTACTGTAGTATATATAGACTCGTTCAGACTTACATCCCCGAGTATCTGTAGAGCTTGCTATCTACTTTAGGTCTCCTTAGTACTGTGGTATATGACACACTTTACAAACAAAATACAGGACCATGTTATCAAAACATGACACCATAAACATGTTGCTGTTGCAAAATTGATCACTTCAGCTTAAACCACTTGGCAATGACATGGCTCCTCAAACTATGCTTTGCTGGATAACGTCACCTACAGTCATACTTCTGACAACAGCGTGGTGACATACGGGAACATTTACACGTTCATTGTCGAGACCCATTCTCCGTCCTTGTCGAGGCCCATTCTCTGTCCTTGTCGAGGCCCAATTCTCCGTCCTTGTCGAGGCCCATTCTCCATCCTTGTCGAGGCCCGTTCTCCGTCCTTGTCGAGGCCCATTCTCCGTCCTTGTCGAGGCCCGTTCTCCGTCCGTGTCGAGGCCCGTTCTCCGTCCTTGTCGAGGACCATTCTCCGTCCTTGTCGAGGACAATTCTCCGTCCTTGTCGAGGCCCATTCTCCATCCTTGTCGAGGCCCGTTCTCTGTCCTTGTCGAGGCCCAATTCTCCGTCCTTGTCGAGGCCCATTCTCCATCCTTGTCGAGGCCCGTTCTCTGTCCTTGTCGAGGAGTATTCTCCGTCCTTGTCGAGGCCCATTCTCCGTCCTTATCCAGGCCCATTCTCCGTCCTTGCCGAGGCCCATTCTCCGTCCTTATCCAGGCCCATTCTCCGTCCTTGTCGAGGCCCATTCTCCGTCCTTATCCAGGCCCATTCTCCGTCCTTGTCGAGGCCCGTTCTCCGTCCTTGTCGAGGCCCGTTTTCCGTCCGTGTCGAGGCCCGTTCTCCGTCCTTGTCGAGGCCCATTCTCCGTCCTTATCCAGGCCCATTCTCCGTCCTTGTCGAGGCCCATTCTCCGTCTTTGTCGAGGACCATTCTCCGTCTTTGTCGAGGCCCGTTCTCCGTCTTTGTCGAGGCCCATTCTCCGTCCTTGTCGAGGTCCATTCTCCGTCCTTATCCAGTTCCATTCTCCGTCCTTGTCGAGGCCTATTCTCCGTCTTTGTCGAGGCCCATTCTCCGTCCTTGTCGAGGCCCATTCTCCGTCCTTATCCAGGTCCATTCTCCGTCCTTGTCGAGGCCCATTCTCCGTCTTTGTCGAGGACCATTCTCCGTCTTTGTCGAGGTCCATTCTCCGTCTTTGTCGAGGTCCATTCTCCGTCTTTGTCGAGGTCCATTCTCCGTCTTTGTCGAGGTCCATTCTCCGTCCTTGTCGAGGCCCGTTCTCCGTCTTTGTCGAGGCCAATTCTCCGTCCTTGTCGAGGTCCATTCTCCGTCTTTGTCGAGGTCCATTCTCCGTCTTTGTCGAGGCCCATTCTCCGTCCTTGTCGAGGCCTGTTCTCCGTCCGTCCTTGTCGATGCCTGTTCTCCGTCCGTTTGTCGAGGCCCGTACTCCGTCCTTGTCGAGGCCCATTCTCCGTCCTTGTCGAGGTCCATTCTCCATCCTTGTCGAGGACAATTCTCCGTCTTTGTCGAGGCTTGTTCTCCGTTCTTGTCGTGGCCCATTCTCCGTCCTTGTCGAGGACAATTCTCCGTCCTTGTCGAGGCCTGTTCTCCGTTCTTGTCGAGGCCCGTACTCCGTCCCTGTCGAGGACAATTCTCCGTCCTTGTCGAGGCCTGTTCTCCGTTCTTGTCGTGGCCCATTCTCCGTCCCTGTCGAGGTCCATTCTCGTCCATGTCGAGGCCCATTCTCTATCCTTGTCGAGGCCTGTTTTCTATCCTTGTCGAGGTCCATTCTCCGTACTTGTCGAGGCCCTTTCTCCGTCCTTGCCGAGGCCCGTTCTCTGTCCCTGTCGAGGCCCATTTTCCGTCCTTGTCGAGGCCCATTCTCCGCCTGTACAGGTCTGTCGCAATGACACAATCAGGTAGCCATAACCAGAGCCAGCTCGCCTCGGGGCCATCTACATTCCTGTGTGGTGGAATAGTGCTGTCGAATCTTTGACAATCATAACAGCTGCCAGGGACACACGAGTCATGTTTTTTAATCGTTTTTTACTTTGCAACATTGAATTTATGATTGAAATGAGTGAGTCATATTATGAGGACATGTGTTATACAGTAAGGCATTGTCAGCTTACATAGTACAGTTACATGTACGGTCTAATATAGTCCAGGAAACGAGTCAGGATTGTGTGTAATATAGTCCGGGAAACGAGTCAGGATTGTATGTAATATAGTCCGGGAAACGGGTCAGGATTGCGTGTAATATAGTCCGGGAAACGAGTCGGGATTGTGTGTAATATAGTCCGGGAAACAAGTTGGGATTGTGTGTAATATAGTCCGGGAAACGAGTTGGGATTGTGTGTAATATAGTCCGGGAAACGAGTCGGGATTGTGTGTAATATAGTCCGGGAAACAAGTCGGGATTGTGTGTAATATGGTGCGGGAAACGAGTCAGGATTGTGTGTAATATAGTCCGGGAAACAAGTCGGGATCGTGTGTAATATAGTCCGGAAAAAAAGTCGGGATTATGTGTAATATAGTCCGGGAAACAAGTCGGGATTGTGTGTAATATAGTCCGGGAAACAAGTCGAGATTATGTGTAATATAGTCCGGGAAACAAGTCGGGATTGTGTGTAATATAGTCCGGGAAACAAGTCGGGATTGTGTGTAATATAGTCCGGGAAACGAGTCCGGATTGTGTATAATATAGTCCGGCAAACAAGTCGGGATTGTGTGTACTATAGTCTGGGAAACAAGTCAGGATTGTGTGTAATATAGTCCGGGAAACAAGTTGGGATTGTGTGTAATATAGTCCGGGAAACAAGTCGGGATTGTGTGTAATATAGTCCGGAAAACAAGTCGGGATTGTGTGTTATAGTCCGGGAAACAAGTTGAGATTGTGGGTAATATAGTCCGGGAAACAAGTCGGGATTGTGTGTATTATATCCCGGGAAACAAGTCAGGATAGTGTGTAATATAGTCCGGGAAACGGGTCAGGATTGTGTGTAATATAGTCCGGGAAACAAGTCGGGATTGTGTGTAATATAGTCCGGGATACGGGTCAGGATTGTGTGTAATATAGTCCGGAAACGAGTTGGGATTGTGTGTAATATAGTCCGGGAAACGGGTCAGAATTGTGTGTAATATAGTCCGGGAAACGAGTTGGGATTGTGTGTGTTATAGTCCGGGAAACAAGTCGGGATTGTGTGTAATATAGCCCGGGAAACGAGTCGGGATTGTGTGTAATATATTCCGGCAAACGAGTTGGGATTGTGTGTAATATAGTGCGGGAAACCATTCAGGATTATGTGTAATATAGTCCGGGGAGCGAATCAGGATTGGGAGTTAAATTTGTTTTAGATAAAACAGTTGTGTACATAACTATGCCCTTTCTCTTCTTCCGTCGAGATTCGTTTAATTCAAACGATTTTTTGTTCAATTGTAAAAAAAAAGGGATTGGGCATCATGCCATGTTGGATAATAAAAGCCCGAACGTTACGTCAAAACTTTCCAATGGTTCAGACATTTCTTTCCGCGATAAATCAAGAGCAGGTGCTTTAAGTCGGCAGCGAAACACGAACACAAAACATGATCTGTACGAAACACGAGAATACACTGTAAGCTGAACGAAACCCGAGTAAATCTTAATGTATATCCATAATCTGTTTCGCAACGATCCACACATTTTTCAAATATTCACGTGATATTTCTTTATTCTTTTCGGATTACAGGTATGATTGAAAAGGGAATTTGATTACAATTCTATCTTATTTTTTAAAAAAATCTTGTTTATTTCGGTTCTCGTTCTTTGGCTATCTGGTACTCTAACTACACCTCAAAGTGTTATGACGAGCTTACAATTTACTTGCAACGCTATTTGAAATTTTAATATGGAAATGATTAAAGTTAATGTTTAAGGACGTTTTGAAAGTATTTAATAGTGGTAAGTAAAAACGGATCCGACAGGTTGTTTATAGGTTGTGTTTAGTCTCCTATGACCATTGTACCTTCTGTACCTACGTACTATATCCTGTTTATGGGGAGTTAACACTGATAATTAGTAGACTTACAGGACTTGTAATACGTAAGACGTTAAGATCGTCTGGGATATGTGATTCTCGTGTAATACAATGATGCGCTGTTTGTAAGTTACCAACATAAGAAGCTACGTCATCCTTTGATGTTACATTCTCTAGACCGGCGCAGTAAAATTGATGAATTTTAAAAAAATATTTTTTGTTATTTTTTAAAACTGAATTATACCCTACGGCGTATAATACTTTGTTAGTCTTACACTCCGCCCGGCAGCTGTGACCGCGAATTCTAAAAACGAAGTTATTGACCTAAAATCTTTAAGAATCTGGAAAATGTAAATATTCCCGTTCAATTGGTTATACCTGGTTGCAGCAAACGAATACAGTCAAACCTGCTCTAACGACCGCCTGTCTATAACGACTGCCTGTCTATAACGACCGATTTTCAGATTCCCCGTGAGATTTCACTATATATAACGACCATCTGTATAACGACCACCTGTCTAATGTGGCCAGCGACCGGTAATTTTGGAACGACGGTCGCTAGTTCGTTCTGTATGGGTATGTAATTATTTGAAAAAATAACGTGAAAGACCAGTTTATACAAGAATTGAATGTAAGGTAGATAACTCTTCAAACATGTCATGTTACTGATTTAAGAAAAAAAAAAGAATACCTTCATATTTTGGATGTGAAAAATACAAAATTGTTGTGTAAATTTAGATTTGTAATCATAAATTACCAATTGAAACTGGCAGGTGGGAAAATATAGATAGAACTGAAGGATGTGTAAATTGTGTAGAAGTAATGGAATTGTTGATGAGTTTCATTACAAATTGGAATGTCCAGAATTTAATATACAAAGACGAAATTTACTTGGCATATACTACTGTGAAAGAGTTAATACTTTGAAATATTCTTCTGTGATGAATTGTTCAAGCACAAGAAAGCTTAGAAATATATGTAAGCTTATCAAATGTGTTAATGATAAAGTCTGTTCTCCTGAAAAAGTGTAAATCCAAAACTCTAATTTATATCTGTTCCATACTGTTATTAACACACAAACAAAATATTGTACTAGTATGTATGTTATGTATTCTCTGTACCATTAAGTTGGTTTGTTTGAGAAATAAATGAATCTTGAATCTTGAATCAATATCAAACATGTTTCACAAGTATCACAATATTTTATCAATTTCAACGGGAAATCATTAACTAGTCTCAATATATGGTTGTTTAAACGACTTACATATGATACATAGAGACTTTTCAGTGGTTTCCCATTAAATATTTAATATATTTCAATATTTCAATATGTTTTTGTATTATATTTTATGGTGTGCGTAAATTTGCAGCACCAGTGAAATCCTTTTTTAAAAGGCTGCCATACGAGTGAAATATATTTGATATTTAACGGTAAACCATTGAACTTTCATTTTATTTCATTTTCGAGATTCATACAGTGTTAAAATGTGTGGTCACAGCGGACCTGGGCGGAGTGCTTCAGGCTTTCAGATTATCATTCCGCCACGGGATATAGTCCTGTCTTAAATGAATCGTAACAAATATAAACAACAACTTCGTTTAAACATTTATTAGTTTCAAAATACTATGAAGGTTTTAAATTTCATTACACCATGCATAATGATTGTATCATTGAACAATGCAAAAAAACGTTACTATACACTTTATCATCATTATAGACTTTATCATCACTATAAAACTTATATCATCATTATCAAACTTATTTCATCACTAAAGCACTTATATCATCACTATCAAACTTATATCATCACTATAGACGTTATCATCACTATAAAACGTATATCATCACTATAAACTTATATCAGCACTATAAACTTATATCAGCACTATAAACTTATATCAGCACTATAAACTTATATCAGCACTATACACTTATATCATCACTATAAAACTTATATCATCACTATAAAACTTATATCATCACTATGAAACTTATATCATCACTATCAAACTTATATCATCACTATAGACTTTATCATCACTATCAAACTTATATCATCAATATAAAACTTATATCATCACTATCAAACTTATATCATCACTATAAACTTATATCAGCATTATAAACTTGTATCATCACTATAAAACATATATCATCACTATCAAACTTATATCATCACTATAGACTTTATCATCATTATCAAACTTATATCAGCACTATAAACTTATATCAGCACTATAAACTTATATCATCACTATAGACATTATCATCACTATCAAAATTATATCATCACTATAGACTTTATCATCACTATAAATTTTATATCATCACTATAAAACTTATATCATCACTATAAAACTTATATCAGCACTATACACTGATATCATCACTATAAAACTTATATCATCAATATAAAACTTATATCATCAGTATAAAACTTATATCATCACTATAGATTTTATCATCATTATCAAACTTATATCATCACTATAGACTTTATCATCACTATAAAATTATATTATCTCTATAAAACGTATATCATCACTATAAACTTATATCATCACTATAGACTTTATCATCAATATAAAACTTATATCATCAGTATAAAACTTATATCATCACTATAGACTTTATCATCACTATGAAATTATATTATCTCTATAAAACGTATATCATCACTATAAACTTATATCATCACTATAGACTTTATCATCATTATCAAACTTATATCATCACTATAGACTTTATCATCACTATCAAACTTATATCATCACTATAAAACTGATATCATTACTATAAAACTTATATCAGCACTATAAACTTATATCATCACTATACACTGATATCATCACTATAAAACATATATCATCAATATAACACTTATATCATCACTATCGAACTTATATCATCACTATCAAACTTATATCATCACTATAGACTTTATCATCACTATAGACTTTATCATCACTATAAAACGTATATCATCATTATAAACTTATATCATTACTATAGACTTATATCATCACTTTAGACTTAATCATCACTATAAAACTTATATCATCATTATAAACTTATATCATTACTATAGACTTATATCATCACTTTAGACTTTATCATCACTATAAAACTTATATCATTATTATAAACTTATATCATCACTATACACTTATATCATCACTTTAGACTTTATCATCACTATAAAACTTTTATCATCATTATAAACTTATATCATTACTATAGACTTATATCATCACTTTAGACTTAATCATCACTATAAAACTTATATCATCAATATAAAACTTATATCATCAGTATAAAACTTATATCATCACTATCAAACTTATATCATCACTATCAAACTTATATCATCACTATAGACTTTATCATCACTATCAAACTTATATCATCACTATAGACTTTATCATCATTATAAAACTTATATCAGCACTATAGACTTATATCATCACTATAGACATTATCATCACTATCAAACTTATATCATCACTATACACTTTATCATCACTATCAAACTTATATCATCACTATACTCTTTATCATCACTATCAAACTTATATCATCACTATACACTTTATCATCACTAACAAACTTATATCATCACTATACACTTTATCATCACTATCAAACTTATATCATCACTATAGACTTTATCATCACTATCAAACTTATATCATCACTATACACTTTATCATCACTATCAAACTTATATCATCACTATCAAACTTATATCATCACTACAAAGCTCAAGACATCATTTACAAATACAGAAATAGAAGCATGCCAAATCATCTGTTCTAAATGTATGTACAGATCTCACAGATTTGTTCACTTTTTCAGAGTAAGATAATTAATACAGTGCGTGTCATAATTATACGTAAGACCGAGCAGTCAATTATAATGTTTCATTATACATTCAGCAAATTTCTATATATGAAAGTCATACAATGGTAAAAGCACGTGGTGTGCGGACAAAGAGCTGCATTTAAAATGATTATTATAAAAAATAAACATCCGGGATTGGGATTAAATTCATGTCGTTGGTTACACGAAGTTTCTAAAATTACAGAAAACATTTCGACAAAAAATGAAGCTAGTGTCACCACCTCCTCTCCGATTCTCACCCGAGAAAGCATATTTTATGTCATAAGACTTGAAACAAAGTTATCAAATAAACGGTGACGTGCTAAATATCAAATAAACGGTGACGTGCTAAATATCAAATAAACGGTGACGTGCTAAATATCAAATAAACGGTGACGTGCTAAATATCAAATACGCGGTGACGTGCTAAATATCAAATAAACGGTGACGTGCTCAATATCAAATAAACGATGACGTGCTAAATATCAAATAAACGATGACGTGCTAAATATCAAAAACGCGGTGACGTGCTAAATATCAAATAAACGGTGACGTGCTCAATATCAAATAAACGGTGGCGTGCTAAATATCAAATAAACGGTGACGTGCTGAATATCAAATAAACGGTGACGTGCTAAATATCAAATAAACGGTGACGTGCTAAATATCAAATAAACGGTGACGTGCTCAATATCAAATACGCGGTGACGTGCTAAATATCAAATAAACGGTGACGTGCTAAATATCAAATAAACGGTGACGTGTTGAATATCAAATAAACGGTGACGTGCTCAATATCAAATACGCGGTGACGTGCTAAATATCAAATAAACGGTGACGTGCTAAATATCAAATACGCGGTGACGTGCTAAATATCAAATACGCGGTGACGTGCTAAATATCAAATAAACGGTGACGTGCTTAATATCAAATAAACGGTGACGTACTAAACATCAAATACACGGTGACGTGCTTAATATCAAATAAACGGTGACGTGCTTAATATCAAATAAACGGTGACGTGCTTAATATCAAATAAACGGTGACGTGCTGAATATCAAATAAACGGTGACATGCTTGATATCCAATGAACGGTGACGTGCTAAATATCAAAAACGCGGTGACGTGCTAAATATTAAATAAACGTTGACGTGCTAAATATCAAATAAACGGTGACGTGCTAAATATCAAATGAACGGTGACGTGCTAAATATCAAAAACGCGGTGACGTGCTAAATATCAAATAAACGATGACGTGCTCAATATCAAATAAACTGTGTCGTGCTAAACATCAAATACGCGGTGACGTGCTAAATATCAAATGAACGGTGACGTGCTAAATATCAAACAAACGGTGACGTGCTAAATATCCAATAAACGGTGGCGTGCTAAATATCAAATAAACGGTGACGTGCTCAATATCAAACAAACGGTGACGTGCTAAATATCAAATAAACGGTGACGTGCTAAATATCAAATAAACGGTGACGTGCTAAATATCAAATACGCGGTGACGTGCTAAATATCAAACAAACGGTGACGTGCTAAATATCAAATAAACGGTGACGTGCTAAATATCAAATAAACGGTGACGTGCTAAATATCAAATACGCGGTGACGTGCTGAATATCAAATAAACGGTGACGTGCTAAATATCAAATAAACGGTGACGTGCTCAATATCAAATAAACGGTGGCGTGCTAAATATCAAATAAACGGTGACGTGCTCAATATCAAATAAACGGTGACGTGCTAAATATCAAATAAACGGTGACGTGCTAAATATCCAATAAACGGTGACGTGCTAAATATCCAATAAACGGTGACGTGCTTAATATCCAATAAACGGTGACGTGCTAAATATCAAATAAACGGTGACGTGCTCAATATCCAATAAACGGTGACGTGCTAAATATCAAATACGCGGTGACGTGCTGAATATCAAATTAACGGTGACGTGCTAAATATCAAATAAACGGTGACGTGCTCAATATCAAATAAACGGTGGCGTGCTAAATATCAAATAAACGGTGACGTGCTAAATATCAAATACACGTTGACGTGCTTAATATCCAATAAACGGTGACGTGCTAAATATCAAATTAACGGTGACGTGCTAAATATCAAATAAACGGTGACGTGCTCAATATCAAATAAACGGTGGCGTGCTAAATATCAAATAAACGGTGACGTGCTAAATATCAAATAAACGGTGACGTGCTAAATATCAAATACGCGGTGACGTGCTAAATATCAAATAAACGGTGACGTGCTAAATATCAAATAAACGGTGACGTGCTCAATATCAAATAAACGGTGGCGTGCTAAATATCAAATAAACGGTGACGTGCTAAATATCAAATAAACGGTGACGTGCTAAATATCAAATAAACGGTGGCGTGCTAAATATCAAATAAACGGTGACGTGCTAAATATCAAATTAACGGTGACGTGCTAAATATCAAATAAACGGTGACGTGCTAAATATCAAATAAACGGTGGCGTGCTAAATATCAAATAAACGGTGACGTGCTAAATATCAAATTAACGGTGACGTGCTAAATATCAAATAAACGGTGACGTGCTCAATATCAAATAAACGGTGGCGTGCTAAATATCAAATAAACGGTGACGTGCTAAAAAGTCTGTCAAATAAATATAAATGTCAAATAATATAAATACGTGTTTAAATTGTTTATATTTACATTTGCCCTGCAACCCAGCAGAAATGATTTTCATAAAAGTATAAAACATGCATGAGAATGTAGCACGTGGTTTACTTATTACGTCATAGATCAAGCTTGTTCAATGAGAGTCGTGTTGCTTCGCTTCGAATTACATGGAGAACGCTCCCGCGTCAAACGTTCAAATAACGAATCATTATCAGTGGCGCTAATTTTATTTAAACTGGACTGTCCCGCCAATGTCGTTTAAATGACGACGCATATGCAAACTAATTATTAGAAATTATATCAATGAAATTAAGCAATTGTTATATACACCTAATGTAGTAAAAGTGTAAATATGAAGATGGAAAGTCAGTTTCTTTTTTTAACTTAAATTGTGCTATAAAAGGTCAGCGGATGTATACATATTTAGCATGAAGCCCTAGCGGGCCTTATTACATTAACACTAGAAACAGCAAATCTAATGAACAAAATTAATGTATTTTTTTTTCAAAAAAAGGAAGAAAATTTCAAGGTTCCATCGCATCAAGAACATGTCAGAGATGTTTTAATGCGTTCGTTGTTTCATTCCAGCGGGAGCGGATAATCTTTGACAGCTGTATTTTCACAGCCATCATAATTGGTAACCTGATCGTGCTTCTTGCGGTATGGATGTCGAGGAAAAAACGGAGGTCACGCATGACGTTCTTTATCCAACAACTAGCTATAGCCGGTACGTATCATACAACTAGCTATCACTGGTACGTTTTTATCATACAACTAGTTATCACCGGTACGTATCATACATTTAGCTATAACCGGTACGTATCATACAACTAGTTATCACCTGTACATATTTATCATACAACTAGCTATCACTGGTACGTATTTATCATACAACTAGCTATCACTGGTACGTATTTATCATTCAACTAGCTATCACTGGTACGTATTTATCATACAACTAGCTATCACTGGTACGTATTTATCATACAACTAGTTATCACTGGTACGTATTTATCATACAACTAGCTATCACCGGTACGTATTTATCATACAACTAGCTATCACCGGTACGTATTTATCATACAACTAGTTATCACTGGTACGTATTTATCATACAACTAGCTATCACTGGTACGTATTTATCATACAACTAGCTATCACCGGTACGTATTTATCATAAAACTAGCTATCACCGGTACGTATTTATCATACAACTAGCTATCACTGGTACGTATTTTTCATACAACTAGCTATCACCGGTACGTATTTATAATACAACTAGTTATCACTGGTACGTATTTATCATACAACTAGCTATCACTGGTACGTATGTATCATACAACTAGCTATCACTGGTACGTATTTATCATACAACTAGTTATCACTGGTACGTTTTTATCATACAACTAGCTATCACTGGTACGTATTTATCATACAACTAGCTATCACCGGTACGTATTTATCATACAACTAGCTATCACCGGTACGTATTTATCATACAACTAGCTATCACTGGTATGCATTTATCAATAACTAGTTATCACTGGTACGCATTTATCTTACAACTAGCTATCACCGGTACGTATTTATCATACAACTAGCTATCACCGGTACGTATTTATCATACAACTAGTTATCACTGGTACGTATTTATCATACAACTAGCTATCACTGGTACGTATGTATCATACAACTAGCTATCACTGGTACGTATTTATCATACAACTAGTTATCACTGGTACGTTTTTATCATACAACTAGCTATCACTGGTACGTATTTATCATACAACTAGCTATCACCGGTACGTATTTATCATACAACTAGCTATCACTGGTACGTATTTATCATACAACTAGCTATCACCGGTACGTATTTATCATACAACTAGTTATCACTGGTACGTATTGATCATACAACTAGCTATCACTGGTATGCATTTATCAATAACTAGTTATCACTGGTACGTATTGATCATACAACTAGCTATTACTGGTACGTATTTATCATATAATTAGTTATCAATACTATAGTAAGTTTTGCCCGATCATATTCTATATTATCCTCGATGTTTCAGACCTTCTAGTTGGGTTGTTCGGTGTGCTACCTGATCTGATGCTGATGGTGTACGGGAAATGGGAAGGCGGTGACCCTGTGTGTAAGATTGTCAAATATTTACAGGTATGTCCACTATTTATACATGTAGTGATGCTGTGTAATCGTAACCACCTGTTACCAAACGAAACGCTATGACAGTTAGGCTGTTGTTTAATGCTGATAATGCAAACGTAAAACTTTATTGGTTTATTGAGAGTTAGAGTCTATAACTTTTTAGTACAGAATGTGATGACGCACAACTTTTGTGTTGTACTGATTACGATGACGTAAAACATTTATGTGATACGGATATTGGCGACGTTTTCTGTAGCTGTTGTTTTGTATTGATATTTATTGTATACTTAGTAATAAATACGGGTTTTTTGCGTATGCATTTTGGCGCCAAAACTACCATCCCGTAATTGTCACCCATGCATTATTGATTCAGTAATGCACCCCAAAACCCGTATTGGCCCTCTTCGCGGAACACCTTTAGATTTTACGTCTCATCAAACCATTCGGGTCTCTCAGGTTTTAACCTAGCTGCTGTGTTACAAGCAAAACAATGGTATACAATAAATTGACGAAAACATACCACAATATTGACCCAAGGGCCGAAGGCGCGAGGGCCAATGTTAAGGTTGAGGTTGTACAGGGCGTGGTGACGTTATACATTGTGTTATATGTACAGTATACGCTGATTGAGTGTTATGTTGTACAGGGCGTGGTGACGTTATACATTGTGTTATATGTACAGTATACGCTGATTGAGTGTTATGTTGTACAGGGCGTGGTGACGTTATACACTGTGTTATATGTACAGTGTACGGTGATTGGGTGTTATGTTGTACAGGGCGTGCTGACGTTATACATCGTGTTATATGTACAGTGTACGGTGATTGAGTGTTATGTTGTACAGGGCGTGGTGACGTTATACATCGTGTTATATGTACAGTATACGCTGATTGAGTGTTATGTTGTACAGGGCGTGGTGACGTTGTACATTGTGTTATATGTACAGTATACGCTGATTGAGTGTTATGTTCTACAGGGCCTGGTGACGTTATACATTCTGTTATATGTACAGTGTACGGTGATTGAGTGTTATGTTGTACAGGGCGTGGTGACGTTATACATTGTGTTATATGTACAGTGTACGGTGATTGAGTGTTATGTTGTACAGGACGTGATGACGTTATACATTGTGTTATATGTACAGTGTACGGTGATTGAGTGTTATGTTGTACAGGGCGTGGTGACGTTATACATTGTGTTATATGTACAGTGTACGGTGATTAAGTGTTATGTTGTACAGGGCGTGGTGACGTTATACATTGTGTTATATGTACAGTGTACGATGATTGGGTGATATGTTGTACAGGGCGTGGTGACGTTATACATTGTGTTATATGTACAGTGTACGGTGATTGGGTGTTATGTTGTACAGGGCATGATGACGTTATACACTGTGTTATATGTACAGTGTACGCTGATTGAGTGTTATGTTGTACAGGGCGTGGTGACGTTATACATTAGGTTATATGTACAGTGTACGCTGATTGAGTGTTATGTTGTACAGGGCGTGATGACGTTATACACTGTGTTATATGTACAGTGTACGGTGATTGATGAGTGTTATGTTGTACAGGGCGTGATGACGTTATACATTGTGTTATATGTACAGTGTATGATGATTGAGTGTCATGTTGTACAGGGCGTGGTGACGTTATACATTGTGTTATATGTACAATGTACGGTGATTGAGTGTCATGTTGTACAGGGCGTGATGACGTTATACACTGTGTTATATGTACAGTGTACGGTGATTGAGTGTTATGTTGTACAGGGCGTGATGACGTTATACATTGTGTTATATGTACAGTGTACAGTGATTGAGTGTTATGTTATACAGGGCATGGTGACGTTATACATCGTGTTATATGTACAGTGTACAGTGATTGAGTGTTATGTTATACAGGGCATGGTGACATATGGCTCCACCTATATGTTGGTGGCCCTGAGCGTGGACAGGTGGGATGCTGTCGCTCGTCCGATAGATGGCATCACTAATGCAAGTAAGTCAGACGTTTCTTTTATGTTGAAGCCTCGGTTATGATTAAGAAAAGAATGTCATTGAATATGTGGTTCTTTTTAAGACAGATCTGTGAGAAATTAGGTCATTGGTTGTATTTAGGACAGAGCTATAGAAAATTAGGTCATTGGTTGTATTTAGGACAGAGCTGTGAGAAATTAGGTCATTGGTTGTATTTAGGACAGAGCTGTAGAAAATTAGGTCATTGGTTGTATTTAGGACAGAGCTGTAGAAAATTAGATCTTTGGTTGTATTTGGGACAGAGCTATAGAAAATTAGGTCATTGGTTGTATTTAGGACAGAGCTGTGAGAAATTAGGTCATTAGTTGTATTTAGGACAGAGCTTTAGAAAATTAGGTCAATGGTTGTATTTAGGACAGAGCTGTGAGAAATTAGGTCATTGGTTGTATTTAGGACAGAGCTATAGAAAATTAGGTCATTGGTTGTATTTAGGACAGAGCTATAGAAAATTACGTCATTGGTTTAATTTTGGAGAGCTGTGGAATTTTAGCAACGGAAGGGGAACAACTCTTGCTAACTTGAAACATCTTTTCGGTTCTGGGTTTTCGGAATGTCCTATCCGCGTGTTTAAAACTAGTACATTACATTAACTATCGGACTGCAGCGTATTTTGTTGGATTGCAGATTTCCGGTGTAAGGTCCTCACCATCTCGGCCTGGGCCGTGGCTGCGCTGTTCTCACTGCCAATGTTCCTGTTTGAGGATGTCGACGGACAATGTGCAATTAATTATTTCACGATGTGGCAGTGGCAGGTGTGTATGAGATAATTACAAAATCAGTTAATAATAAACATGTACTTTTATATCCTGAAAAATGATCAAGTATTCATTACACCTTGAGCTTCACTCCGCCCTCGTCTTAAGTCGGAATGGTCAGCTTTCTGTAACGTCACGACGTCGATACCGCTCATTGTAAGTCATAAACAACCTAACATGTCAGGTAACTAGGCACGACATAAACAACCTAACATGTCAGGTAACTAGGCACGACATAAACAACCTAACATGTCAGGTAACTAGGCACGACATAAACAACCTAACACGTCAGGTTACTAGGCACGTCATAAACAACCTAACATGTCAGGTAACTAGGCACGACATAAACAACCTAACATGTCAGGTAACTAGGCACGACATTCACAACCTAACATGTCAGGTAACTAGGCACGACATTCACAACCTAACATGTCAGGTAACTAGGCACGACATAAACAACCTAACATGTCAGGTTACTAGGCACGACATAAACAACCTAACATGTCAGGTTACTAGGCACGACATAAACAACCTAACATGTCAGGTTACTAGGCACGACATAAACAACCTAACATGTCAGGTAACTAGGCACGACATAAACAACCTAACATGTCAGGTTACTAGGCACGACATAAACAACCTAACATGTCAGGTAACTAGGCACGACATAAACAACCTAACATGTCAGGTAACTAGGCACGACATAAACAACCTAACATGTCAGGTTACTAGGCACGACATAAACAACCTAACATGTCAGGTTACTAGGCACGACATAAACAACCTAACATGTCAGGTAACTAGGCACGACATAAACAACCTAACATGTCAGGTTACTAGGCACGACATAAACAACCTAACATGTCAGGTTACTAGGCACGACATAAACTACAGTTTACAGGTGTGTGTACCTGTATTTTTAACAATTGTTCCCTCTCGAGCTTTACATGCGTCTACTGATATTCTGTATACCAATGCGTCCTTCTCCAGCTGTACGTGGTCCTGATCGCCGTGGCGGTGTTCTTCATTCCAACCTTCATCATTATCTACTGTTACGGAGCCATCATCCACATCCTGCTGCAGAAAACGTTCGAGAGTACCTCAGTAACCAAAAAAGACGATCGAGAAGATCTTGCTCCGAGAAATGGTAAATTTTCAGTTTTCCATAAACTTTATTGTTTGTAGAATTTTCATCATGGCCCCAATTTCAATCTGATTTATTTTTCAACATACTTTATAAAGAATTGACAAACTGTATCCGATACATCGTTGGAAACCCACGGTACACTTCTCTGACGTTTGCATGCCGTGGGCCAGAATCAATAGAAACTCTCGTTTCCCCGAATAGAAGTTTATTCGGAGATTTCGACCAATCAGAATGGTCGTTTCTCGTGACACTTTGTTAGAACCACGCCCAGTATATTTCTGTAGACATGATGCCGATGTCAATCTCCTTATAGTAAGACCTTATATTTTAATCACAATCGACACAATTAAAACACAATCAACAGGTTTTGTGGAAAGGTGGTGCTACAAAGTAAACGGGATACCCCGGCTTGATGTCCCGGCGGGATGTATTCACGGATGAAACTATCGATATGATTGGCTACTATTTTAGTACGAAAACGAGAGTTTCCATTGATTTTGGCCCACGGTATGCAAACGTCAAACCGTGGATTTCAAACGATGTATCCGATAGGAAAATATATGTCATGTTCTAACGTCCTGTGTTTATTTTACTGTCACACTGCACGTTTTGATCAGAACAGTTTATCTGGGTACTTATAATGTTATAATATAGTATGGATATTAATAAACAGTAGATGATAACTTAACAAGTATTTGGTAAGGGAAATGAAATAAAAGGTACACTGTACCTTCAGGCGTAATGAAGAAACACATGATGGCAGAAGGGCTTAGTGCTCGATACAACATACAACATGTATACAACAACTCTAATTTTCATTTGTTTTACAAAATACAGAATTACAACCGAAAGTGAATCGTACAAAAACAACTCTTTATCAATTATGTGGTCCATGCTTCAGAAGAGTTCATAACTGCTCAATTGTATGTTCCATGATCAAATTTTTGTCTTAGCAAATTGAAAATGACAAGGAGAGCAAGTCTAATCCGCGTGACGCTACACTATAACATGTACAATGTACGTACACTACTTAATTAACGTTAAGACCCCGCAGGGAGATAGTTCCATAGCGATCTCCACTTAACCACGCATGGGTTGCTTTCTACAGGAAATGTGAAATTAACCTGTATTACCTCTGGGTCGTTAATACCTCGACGGAACATCCTCTTCAAGTAATAGATCATTTTCAGAAGATTTCTGGGATTGTTTTTATCTATTAAGTAAAGGACACCACCCGGGTGTCCCCAGGATGACCCCTCAGTACCCGGATGTCCCCAGGATGACCCTTCAGTACCCGGATGTCCCCAGGATGACCCCTCAGTACTGACTGTTTATCCCGTACACTGTTGACATATCCGTTGTCCTTATGGGATTCTATTGTACCAACCCATTTCAATAGATAATATTAAAGAATGAGCTGATAATCGCATTTGGGTGATGAGGTTCCTATAATCATATGGTTTACATAGATATGACTGGAGAGAAACTTTGTCCACCAAGTGCCTTTACAGTGTACATTTAGATGCTGTGCTAAAAAAGCCGATCATATCTTGTTGTCACTGATATAAATTCGTTGTTTAGCAATAGTAATAAAATAGTTGACATTCACTTCCTCTTGCCGGCTCACTTTATTTTACTCACTCTCAAATAGATAACCAAAGTACATGTATTTGGTTACGTAGATTTCTTGGATATGTAGTCAGTAAAACAATAGAAGTAGTAGTATTTAGCGCTAGCTTATAGCGTTTTGGATAGTTAGCGCTAGCTTATAGCGTGTTTGGTAGTTAGCGCTAGCATATAGCGTGTTTAGTAGTAAGCGCTAGCTTATAGCGTGTTTAGTAGTCAACTCTAGCTTATAGCGTGTTTAGTAGTTAGCGCTAGCTTATAGCGTGTTTGGTAGTTAACGCTAGCTTTTAGCGTGTTTAGTAGTTAGCGCTAGCTTATAGCGTGTTTGGTAGTTAACGCTAGCTTATAGCGTGTTAAGTAGTTAACGCTAGCTTATAGCGTGTTTAGTAGTTAGCGCTAGCTTATAGCGTGTTTGGTAGTTAACGCTAGCTTATAGCGTGTTTAGTAGTTAGCGCTAGCTTATAGCGTGTTTGGTAGTTAACGCTAGCTTTTAGCGTGTTTAGTAGTTAGCGCTAGCTTATAGCGTGTTTGGTAGTTAACGCTAGCTTATAGCGTGTTAAGTAGTTAACGCTAGCTTATAGCGTGTTAAGTAGTTAGCGCTAGCTTATAGCGTGTTTAGTAGTCAACTCTAGCTTATAGCGTGTTTAGTAGTTAGCGCTAGCTTATAGCGTGTTTAGTAGTCAACTCTAGCTTATAGCGTGTTTGGTAGTCAACGCTAGCTTATAGCGTGTTTAGTAGTCAACGCTAGCTTATAGCGTGTTTAGTAGTCAACGCTAGCTTATAGCGTGTTAAGTAGTTAACGCTAGCTTATAGCGTGTTTGGTAGTTCACGCTAGCTTATAGCGTGTTTGGTAGTTCACGCTAGCTTATAGCGTGTTTAGTAGTCAACACTAGCTTATAGCGTGTTTAGTAGTTAGCGCTAGCTTATAGCGTGTTTAGTAGTCAACGCTAGCTTATAGCGTGTTTAGTAGTCAACGCTAGCTTATAGCGTGTTTGGTAGTTAACGCTAGCTTATAGCGTGTTTAGTAGTTAGCGCTAGCTTATAGCGTGTTTGGTAGTTAGCGCTAGCTTATAGCGTGTTAAGTAGTTAACGCTAGCTTATAGCGTGTTTGGTAGTTAACGCTAGCTTATAGCGTGTTTGGTAGTTAACGCTAGCTTATAGCGTGTTTAGTAGTTAACGCTACCTTATAGAGTGTTAAGTAGTTAACGCTAGCTTATAGCGTGTTAAGTAGTTAACGCTACTTATACAGTGTTTAGTAGTAAACGCTAGCTTATAGCGTGTTAAGTAGTTAACGCTAGCTTATAGCGTGTTTGGTAGTTAACGCTAGCTTATAGAGTGTTTGGTAGTTAACGCTAGCTTATAGCGTGTTTGGTAGTCAACGCTAGCTTATAGCGTGTTTGGTAGTTAACGCTAGCTTTTAGCGTGTTTAGTAGTTAACGCTAGCTTATAGCGTGTTTGGTAGTTAACGCTAGCTTATAGCGTGTTTGGTAGTCAACGCTAGCGTGTTTAGTAGTTAACGCTAGCTTATAGCGTGTTTGGTAGTTAACGCTAGCTTATACCGTGTTAAGTAGTTAACGCTAGCTTATAGCGTGTTTAGTAGTTAACGCTAGCTTATAGCGTGTTTGGTAGTTAACGCTAGCTTATAGCGTGTTTGGTAGTTAACGCTAGCTTATAGCGTGTTTGGTAGTCAACGCTAGCGTGTTTAGTAGTTAACGCTAGCTTATAGCGTGTTTGGTAGTTAACGCTAGCTTATAGCGTGTTTAGTAGTTAACGCTAGCTTATACCGTGTTTGGTAGTCAACGCTAGCGTGTTTAGTAGTTAACGCTAGCTTATAGCGTGTTTAGTAGTTAACGCTAGCTTATAGCGTGTTTGGTAGTCAACGCTAGCGTGTTTAGTAGTTAACGCTAGCTTATAGCGTGTTTAGTAGTTAACGCTAGCTTATACCGTGTTAAGTAGTTAACGCTAGCTTATACCGTGTTTGGTAGTTAACGCTAGCTTATAGCGTGTTTAGTAGTTAACGCTAGCTTATAGCGTGTTTGGTAGTTAACGCTAGCTTATAGCGTGTTTGGTAGTCAACGCTAGCGTGTTTAGTAGTTAACGCTAGCTTATAGCGTGTTTGGTAGTTAACGCTAGCTTATACCGTGTTAAGTAGTTAACGCTAGCTTATAGCGTGTTTAGTAGTTAACGCTAGCTTATAGCGTGTTTGGTAGTTAACGCTAGCTTATAGCGTGTTTGATAGTCAACGCTAGCTTATAGCGTGTTTGGTAGTTAACGCTAGCTTATAGCGTGTTTAGTAGTTAACGCTAGCTTATAGCGTGTTTGGTAGTTAACGCTAGCTTATAGCGTGTTTGGTAGTTAACGCTAGCTTATAGCGTGTTTAGTAGTCAACTCTAGCTTATAGCGTGTTTAGTAGTTAGCGCTAGCTTATAGCGTGTTTGGTAGTTAACGCTAGCTTTTAGCGTGTTTAGTAGTTAACGCTAGCTTATAGCGTGTTAAGTAGTTAACGCTACTTATACAGTGTTTAGTAGTAAACGCTAGCTTATAGCGTGTTAAGTAGTTAACGCTAGCTTATAGCGTGTTTGGTAGTTAACGCTAGCTTATAGAGTGTTTGGTAGTTAACGCTAGCTTATAGCGTGTTTGGTAGTCAACGCTAGCTTATAGCGTGTTTGGTAGTTAACGCTAGCTTTTAGCGTGTTTAGTAGTTAACGCTAGCTTATAGCGTGTTTGATAGTCAACGCTAGCTTATAGCGTGTTTGGTAGTTAACGCTAGCTTTTAGCGTGTTTGGTAGTTAACGCTAGCTTATAGCGTGTTTGGTAGTTAACGCTAGCTTATAGCGTGTTTGATAGTCAACGCTAGCTTATAGCGTGTTTGGTAGTTAGCGCTAGCTTATAGCGTGTTTAGTAGTTAGCGCTAGCTTATAGCGTGTTTGGTAGTTAACGCTAGCTTATAGCGTGTTTGGTAGTTAACGCTAGCTTATAGCGTGTTTGGTAGTTAACGCTAGCTTATAGCGTGTTTGGTAGTTAGCGCTAGCTTATAGCGTGTTTAGTAGTTAACGCTAGCTTATAGAGTGTTTGGTAGTTAACGCTAGCTTATAGCGTGTTTGGTAGTCAACGCTAGCTTATAGCGTGTTTGGTAGTTAGCGCTAGCTTATAGCGTGTTTAGTAGTTAGCGCTAGCTTATAGCGTGTTTAGTAGTTAACGCTAGCTTATAGCGTGTTTGGTAGTTAACGCTAGCTTATAGCGTGTTTGGTAGTTAACGCTAGCTTATAGCGTGTTTGATAGTCAACGCTAGCTTATAGCGTGTTTGGTAGTTAACGCTAGCTTTTAGCGTGTTTAGCAGTTAGCGCTAGCTTATAGCGTGTTTGGTAGTTAACGCTAGCTTATAGCGTGTTTAGTAGTTAACGCTAGCTTATAGCGTGTTTAGTAGTTAGCGCTAGCTTATAGCGTGTTTGGTAGTTAACGCTAGCTTATAGCGTGTTTGGTAGTTAACGCTAGCTTATAGCGTGTTTAGTAGTTAACGCTAGCTTATAGCGTGTTTGGTAGTTAACGCTAGCTTATAGCGTGTTTAGTAGTTAACGCTAGCTTATAGCGTGTTTAGTAGTTAACGCTAGCTTATAGCGTGTTTGGTAGTTAACGCTAGCTTATAGCGTGTTTAGTAGTTAACGCTAGCTTATAGCGTGTTTAGTAGTTAACGCTAGCTTATAGCGTGTTAAGTAGTTAACGCTAGCTTATAGCGTGTTTAGTAGTTAACGCTAGCTTATAGCGTGTTTGGTAGTTAACGCTAGCTTATAGCGTGTTTAGTAGTTAACGCTAGCTTATAGCGTGTTTGGTAGTTAACCCTACTTATACCGTGTTTAGTAGTTAACGCTAGCTTATAGCGTGTTTAGTAGTTAACGCTAGCTTATAGCGTGTTTGGTAGTTAACGCTACTTATACCGTGTTTAGTAGTTAACGCTACTTATACCGTGTTTAGTAGTTAACGCTAGCTTATAGCGTGTTAAGAAGTTGCCAGTACCTACATATTAACTGAAGTAGCTACTGTAAATATTTACTTAATGTCTTTACTTGCTTTATAAATAGCAGGATGTTGTAGTTACTGTTTAATTTTTTGATGTATGTTTTTATAAACCAATCCTTATCTCCCAGATAACAAACTGAATTGTTCCGGTTTTTACACAACTAGTGGTGTTTTTTACAGGTTTTAGTTCCCAAAAACCCCCGCGACTGTTACGGAAGGGTAAACGGAGGGCTTTGTCTCAAAGTTCAAGAGGAATCATACCCCAGGCTAAAATTCGTACTATAAAGATGACAACGGGCATTGTGATAGGTACGTATGTCAGTAAGTTACACTATATACCACAGCGTCAACATACAATGACAAAATATACCACAGTGTCAACATACAATGACAAAATATACCACAGTGTCAACATACAATGACATAATATACCACATCGTCAACAGTGACATAATATACCACAGCGTCAACAAACAGTGACATAATATACCACAGCGTCAACAAACAGTGACAAAATATACCACATCGTCAACAGACAAGATAAAATATACCACAGCGTCAACACACAATGACAAAATATACCACATCGTCAACAGACAAGATAAAATATACCACAGTGTCAACATACAATGACAAAATATACCACATCGTCAACAATGACAAAATATACCACAGCGTCAACAGACAAGATAAAATATACCACAGCGTCAACACACAGTGACATGATATACCACAGCGTCAACACACAGTGACAAAATATACCACAGCGTCAACACACAGTGACATGATATACCACAGCGTCAACACACAGTGACAAAATATACCACAGCGTCAACACACAGTGACCAAATATTCCACAACGTCAACACACAGAGACGAAATATACCACAGCGTCACCACACAGTGACGAAATATACCACAGCGTCAACACACAGTGACATGATATACCACAGCGTCACCACACAGTGACGAAATATACCACAGCGTCAACACACAGTGACATGATATACCACAGCGTCAACACACAGTGACGAAATATACCATAGCGTCAACACACAGTGACGAAATATTCCACAGCGTCAACACACAGTAACAAAATATACCACATCGTCAACACACAGTGACAAAATATAGCACAGCGTCAACACACAGTGACGAAATATACCATAGCGTCAACACACAGTGACGAAATATTCCACAGCGTCAACACACAGTGACAAAATATACCACATCGTCAACACACAGTGACAAAATATACCACAGCGTCAAGACACTGTGACCAAATATACCACAGCGTCAACACACAGTGACGAAATATACCACAGCGTCAACACACAGTGACAAAATATAGCACAGCGACGACACACAGGATAAAATATAACACAGCGACGACACACAGGAGAAAATATGACACAGCGACGACACACAGTGACAAAATATACCACAGCGTCAACATACAATGACAAAATATACCACGGATTGAACGTCCATGATCATTACTTAATGGTTTGTTTTAGTGTTTATTCTATCCTTGAGTCCGTATTTCAGTGTTTATTCTATACTGGAGTCCATATTTCAGTATTTATTCTATACTGGAGTCCCTATTTCAGTGTGTATTCTGTACTGGAGTCCCTATTTCAGTGTGTATTCTATACTGGAGTCCCTATTTGTTTTCAGTGTTTATTCTATACTGGAGTCCCTATTTCAGTGTTTATTCTATACTGGAGTCCCTATTTCAGTGTGTATTCTGTACTGGAGTCCCTATTTGTTTTCAGTGTGTATTCTGTACTGGAGTCCCTATTTGTTTTCAGTGTTTATTCTATACTAGAGTCCCTATTTGTATGAAGTGTTTATTCTATGCTGGAGTCCCTATTTCAGTGTTTATTCTATACTGGAGTCCCTATTTCAGTGTGTATTCTGTACTGGAGTCCCTATTTGTTTTCAGTGTTTATTCTATACTAGAGTCCCTATTTGTATGAAGTGTTTATGCTATACTGGGGTCCCTATTTGTTTTCAGTGTTAATTCTATGCTGGAGTCCCTATTTGTTTTCAGTGTTTATTCTTTACTGGAGTCCCTATTTGTTTTCAGTGTTTATTCTATACTAGAGTCCCTATTTGTATTCAGTGTTAGTTCTATACTGGAGTCCCTATTTCAGTGTGTATTCTGTACTGGAGTCCCTATTTGTTTTCAGTGTTTATTCTATACTAGAGTCTCTATTTGTTTTCAGTGTTAATTCTATGCTGGAGTCCTTATTTGTTTTCAGTGTTGATTCTATACTGGAGTCCCTTTTGTTTTCAGTGTTTATTCTATGCTAGAGTCCCTATTTGTTTTCAGTGTTGATTCTATACTGGAGTCCCTTTTGTTTTCAGTGTTTATTCTATGCTGGAGTCCCTATTTGTTTTCAGTGTTTATTCTATGCTGGAGCCCCTACTTCATTGTAAACCTGGTGGCAGTGTTTGGACACCTAGACTTTAGTAGCCAGCTGGTGATAGGGATAAACGGCTTTATCCAGAGCTTGGCGCCCCTCAACAGTGCCCTTAATCCTGTTATCTACGGCATCTTCAGTTCCAGGACGTGTCACCACCTAATGTAAGTTAGTCCACAATCAGGCACATTGCTGTCGTTGTTTAATATATACAATCATCATCAGACAGATTATCACAGTCCCCGAATCTTACCTTCCTTGACAGTTTTGCCAGTTTTTTGATAGGACTACAGTTTTGCGATTTTTTTTATAGGACTACAGTTTTGCCAGTTTTTTATAGGACTACAATTTTGACAGTTTTTGGATAAAAATACAGTTTTGCAAAATATTGGATAATATTACAGTTTTGCCAAATTTTGGATAAGATTACAGTTTTGCCAGTTTTTTTTATAGGACTGCAATTTTGCCAGTTTTTTTATAGGACTACAAGTTTGCCAGTTTTTGGATAAAATTAGTTTTGCCAAATTTTGGATAACATTAGTTTTGCCAGTTTTTTTTTTATAAAATTACAGTTTTGCCAGTTTTTGGATAAGATAACTGTTTTGCCAGTATTTCGATAAGATTACAGTTTTGCCAGGTTTTTTTTTTTTATAAAATTACAGTTTTGCTAGTTTTTGGATAGGATTAATTTCTTGCAACGTAACAATCCATGATCAAGTCAAAATTAGTGCTCAATCGAAAAGTTGGAATTAAAATTGACCAATGAAGTTGAAATAACAAGGTTATGAGTTAACCAATGGGGTTGACAAAACTAGGTTCTGAGTTTCCCAATGGGATTGAAATAGTAGGTTATGCGTGAACCAATGGGATTGAAATAACTAGCTTATGAGTGAACCAATGGGATTGAAATAACTAGCTTATGAGTGAACCAATGGGATTGAAATAGCTAGGTTATGAGTGAACCAATAGAGTTGAGACAGCTTGGTGGTGGTGAACCAATTTGACTGAGAGGTAGATACATGTACATGTAGGTTATGCGTGAACCAATGGGATTGAGAGAGCTGGTTAGGAGTGAACCAATGGGATTGATAGAGCTGGTTAGGAGTGAACCAATGGGATTGATAGAGCTGGTTAGGAGTGAACCAATGGGATTGAGAGAGCTGGTTAGGAGTGAACCAATGGGATTGAGAGAGCTGGTTAGGAGTGAACCAATGGGATTGATATAGCTTGTTAGGAGGGATGTGATATTTGGGCTTTTATTTCAGTTTGATTGTTTGTAAAGTCTACAATGTAGCTCCCTTCCGTACGTGTATTTTTCAGAGATGAGAACTAGAAGTCGTAAGTGACCACCAGTAATAAAAAAATATATTCTAGCTATATCTATATTATTATATATCTGTATATTTATGTTTAAAAAGACCTAGTGTTGGATTAAAAAAGACAATGCTATTTCCTTTAAACCGTTCACTTCTTATGAGGTTCTTATATTTGAAGAAAGCATATGCAATGATGACGTCAGCAATACTATAAATAGTTTTTTTTACTAGAAAATTGTCATGAAAGGGAGACACGCTAATTGTTTATGACGTCATAGTATTGATGACGTAATCATCTCATGTGCTTACAAATATAAACAGTCTCCGGAAGAACCTCAAGAACCGGAAGGTGAAAGGCCTGGAAACCACACAACCCTGTCTTCGTTGTATATTTGCTATATTATATATTAGGCCTATAATAGTATATGTATCCTTCAACTGCCGTCATATCTAACACGCATGTTAGCCAGACTTGCTGAGTGAATCCAAAGTGCTTAACGTCGCGTATGCTAACGGTAATTAGTGCCACTCATATCAACATAATAGTGTATAACCTATAGTAATGTTATCATAATACATAGTAGGAATATACTCAACACTGTGTAGTAACTTTGTTTATCAGCAGTCGACATCTATCACAACAATCTCGATAATCAGAGTAACCCCTAGAATAACGAATCAACTGCGACATGTAAACACCACAGGTCGGAGAAGTATGTCACGTTCATCGTATGGCTTAGTAGTAAGCTGTCCGTGCTGGTCATTGTTTAGGTAGAGGTCGAGGTAAGCAGCTGATGTAGATGAGTCTGTTGTGATCTTAATTTCAAGTTCAGATGGTTGTATACCATCGACTTGGTCAGCAAACTTCTAATTGGTTATAGACAACACATCGTCGATATATCTGCAAGTGAAACTAAATGATTTGGCTACCTGCCTGATTAGCTCTTCCACAAATGAAAACAAGAACAAGTCGGTTAAGAGTGGAACACAGTCTGTTTCCATGGGAATGCCGATAGTGGAAAATCTTCCCTCAAACTAAACATAAATATTGTCAACCAGAGATTGATAATGTATCTTCTTCGGTATATTCATGTATATTCATATTTCATCTTAGCTTACATGTATGTTGTGTTTTTCTCAAAGTATGTTCCAAGATAGCTCACTTCCATAAATTTGTATCGTCGCCCGCCTTTCTTGGAAAAGAAAGCTTTCATAACGAGTATTCGACGACGCTCTTTAGGTTTTGTACGTGATATGGTAGTGTACAGGGTGGAAAAATCAAATGTTTTGATAGAAATTTTAAGAGCAAAAATTTAGGAAGAGATGCTCAAGAGTTTTTCAAAATCAACATCCCGTTAAATTCTGGAGTATACAGTGCCACAATATAAATGGTATTACGAATGGAAGTAAGAGGTTGTGGTAATGGCTTGGTCGAGCAATTAGCAGATTCAGCGTTAAAACGTTACTTATAAGGATCCTTGTGTAGTTTCGGTATCCAATAAAGACGAGGTAGGTCAGCGTCTGGCTCATTAACCGGTATATTGAAAAGATTGCAACACTGAAGAATGGTAAGATAATATTTCATCTTTCGAAACGAAGGTCAAGGTGTACGTAGGGTTACCTTGGTTACCAAACAGGCCTGGTTCTTTTTGCAAGTAATAAATGTAGGAGCGTTTACAAGATGACGTAACACATACATATGCTGCAGCTTTTAAATTTAGTAATGAATACAATATGCCGAAACAAATGAATTAAACTGCATCATACAGCTGGGACTCGTCAGTGATGCTAGGGACCAAAAGGTTAGAATCAAAAATATTTAAACTAATGTAGAAGCAGAAGGATCAGGTGCGAATAGGAAAAACCCATTTAATTTATGAATTTAGAAGTTATTAGATACTTTGTCTAAAGACAAAACAACATACAAGTACGTATGGTGTAGATCGTTGAGTGTTGTTTGGACATCGTGGTCAAGAAACATCGACTTGTGCTTGGTTTTCATTTTGTAACGTAAACTGCTTATTCTTTTCTGGATAGTGGACTGAATGGGTTTCACCCACTCTGAAGAAGAACCCCATTCAGCATGTTCTCATTTAGCCCATTGTCTGACATAATCTTCCATAGAGTCCATACGAATCTTAAAATTCACATTCCACTTGATGGATGGGATCTCTCGATACTTACGATTTTTCATGGAAAGCTCCCGTAGCTTTATGTTGGGGATGATATTCATATTGCCGGTTACAATGTGCCCAGCTGGGCAATAGCAATATGGGGAAGAAGAACATAAACATGCTGAAGAAGGGGTCATTCTAAGGTCATCTAGATTCAACTGTTGCAGTCTTTGCTTATAACTGAAAAGTACATGTGCATTAGGTGCAGAATAAGTGTAGGACAAGTATCGAGCAAGTTTAAAATTTACATTTAATGAATCAAAAGGAAATGTGTATGCGTGGTACCAAGAGTGTGCTCCTGTCATTTCAGAACCTTCAGCTACAGAGGACACTTGCGGAAGACGTGTCCATGTTGTAAGTGGTGCCTGAAGGAGCCGCATGTGTTGATCCCTCGGTGGAGCCACACCGACGTGTCCTATAGCACGTGTCGCCAGACCATCACCCCAGACAAGAGTACCGACATCATCAAACCATCGGACAGCACCGAGCTGTGTGACTTAGTCGTCACCACGGACATGCTTGAGAGGCCTAATAGATGTTGATTATCAAATAAAGCGCCCGACAGACCCTGGTGGCCACGTGATCTCTGGTTGTTCGTCTGTGGGACTGTTCTTTCATAGTGTGGTGTATTTTTTGTAATTTTGAACAAGGCATGGTATTCTCAAGTATTGTAAGAAAAGCATGGTGTCTAACTTGTAGTAACTTTGAAATGTAGTGTAATATATCCTTTGTCGGACCATACCCTGTGATATCAATTAGAACGGATCCATAAACACGGGATGACAAACTACATTATTAATTGTGTGTTTACCGAGCGGATGCCCTGTACTAGCAAGGTTTTATCATCACCAAACAGTTACGTTGTAAATTTTGTTTAAAGACATTTGATCTGAACATTTACTAAACAATTAAACATGTATATTGCATCATGAATTAATATAATGTCCTTGTGAAATGTACAGAGAACAATTTTATAATGGTCTGTTTGTTAGACAAGCGTTCATTGGTTGGTTTACTTGCGAGACAAGTGTTCATTGGTTGGTTTACTTGCGAGACAAGCGTTCATTGGTTGGTGTACTTGCGAGGCAAGCGTTCATTGGTTGGTTTACTTGCGAGACAAGCGTTCATTGGTTGGTTTACTTGCGAGACAAGCGTTCATTGGTTGGTGTACTTGCGAGATCAATTGGTTACATGTCCCTAACTAGTAAAGATTCCATTGGTTAATTGAAGTTGTTAACGGAATAAGTTTTCTTTTGTTTGTTACCAAACGAAACCTTTTTAACTGACGTTTTGCTGGTTTATACAGTTTTATAGTGTTTAATGTTATAATTTAGTTTTGTATCCTCGTAATATTGAATTGTAGCACTACTCATATTTTGATAAAGTCAAATAACTGTCAGCTTATCATCGTTCCGCGTCGACACGCTATTCTATCATTACGTCTGTAACTGGTATCTACGGTGGGGTGTACATTGCGATCATTGTTAGTTACTGTTTGTTATTTTCACTACTTTCGAGAGGAAAGTTAATATGAAATGTACAATTAATGAGAAAACTGTCATATTTCCTTTTCTACAATTGTTGAACTTAATAAGATTCTCTATAGGTGTGAATTAGTCGTAAAGTGAACAGGTCGACATGACCTATATCTACTGACACTGGTGGATATGGTTGTTTAACTTTGACATTTCATTTGTTGTCAAGTTGTGTTTGTGACAAAATACAATGTTGGAATCTTACAAGGTTCACGATCATTGGGAAAGGATCAAGTCAGTTCATAATTCATATGTCTACAGCTGTAAGACCGACTTGTTCCAATAGTTACATAATTGTTTATAAGAACGTGACTGACTATCATTGTTTATAGGACCGTGACTGACTATCATTGTTTATAGGACCATTAACGACTATAATTGTTTATAGGGTCGTTAATGACTAAAATTGTTTATAGGGTCGTTAACGACTATAATTGTTTATAGGGTCGTTAACGACTATAATTGTTTATAGGACCGTTAACGACTATAATTGTTTATAGGACCGTTAACGACTATCATTGTTTATAGGACCGTTAACGACTATCATTGTTTATAGGGTCGTTAACGACTATAATTGTTTATAGTACCGTTAATGGCTATAATTGTTTATAGGGCCGTTAATGACTATAATTGTTTATAGGGCCGTTAATGACTATAATTGTTTATAGGGCCGTTAATGACTATAATTGTTTATAGGGCCGTTAATGACTATAATTGTTTATAGGGCCGTTAATGACTATAATTGTTTATAGGGCCGTTAATGACTATAATTGTTTATAGGACCGTTAACGGCTATCATTGTTTATAGGACCGTTAATAACTATAATTGTCTATAGGACCATGACTGACTATCATTGTTTATAGGACCGTTAATGACTATCATTGTTTATAGTACCGTTAATGACTATCATTGTTTATAGGACCGTGACTGACTATCATTGTTAATAGGACCGTGACTGACTATCATTGTTTATAGGACCGTTAACGACTATAATTGTTTATAGGGTCGTTAATGACTATAATTGTTTATAGGACCGTTAATGACTATCATTGTTTATAGTACCGTTAATGACTATCATTGTTTATAGTACCGTTAACGACTATAATTGTTTATAGGACCGTTAACGACTATAATTGTTTATAGTACCGTTAATGACTATCATTGTTTATAGTACCGTTAATGACTATAATTGTTTATAGGACCGTTACAGTGTAACGACTATAATTGTTTATAGGACAATGAATGAATGACTATAATTGTTTATAGGACAATGAATGACTATAATTGTTTATAGGACAATGTATGACTATAATTGTTTATAGGACCGTTAACGACTATAATTGTTTATAGGACAATGAATGTACACTTCTGGAGTGTCGCCTTGCTGTCTACGTTACGACAATCACTACCGTCCCTGTGTGGTTTTTGTCTGATCTGGAATATGACACATATCGCTGTTGTGTTTGACAGCATTGCTGTACTGTCACTTTCACATATATTAACTTTATATTTTCAGATACTGATAAGCGCTTCATTTTTGCGAGATATTATTTTAGCTTTGTTAGTTCGGATTCCCTGAGAACAGTTTTGTCTAAATCGCTAATTCAATAAAACACAATGTAATCGGGGAAAAAGCCTTCAAGCATGGCTCAAAGAACGAAGGTACTACTGTTTACTGCTTGCTGGGAGTATTTCCTTGTATACATGTATAGCTAGGTAATATCTAAAGACCGAAAAAACATGTAACACCCTTTCACATGGCTCTCCGAATTACCCTGAACACCTGAGGTACCACAGGGCCCGTGAGGGTGAAAACAACCAGATTTTAGTCGTCATTAAATATTCTTATTACTTGACATGGACATTATAACCCTTATGTTTATATGTGTCAGATCCAGTTACATCGTACGTGTTTTTATCTATCTTGTAGTATGAATTATGATAAATGTAATATGTGGTTAACTTACAATGTAATATGTTGTCAACTTACAATGTAATTTGTGGTCAACTTACAATGTAATATGTTGTCAACTTACAATGTAATATGTTGTCAACTTAAATGTAATATGTTGTCAACTTACAATGTAATATGTTGTCAACTTACAATGTAATATGTTGTCAACTTACAATGTAATATGTTGTCAACTTACAATGTAATATGTTGTCAACTTACAATGTAATTTGTTATCAACTTACAATGCAATATGTTGTCAACTTACAATGTAATATGTTGTCAACTTACAATGTAATATGTTGTCAACTTACAATGTAATATGTTGTCAACTTACAATGTAATTTGTGGTTAACTTACAATGTAGTATTTTGTCAACTTACAATGTAATATGTTGTCAACTTACAAATTAATGTAATTTTTGTCAACTTACAATGCAATATGTTGTCAACTTACAATGTAATATGTTGTCAACTTACAATGTAATATGTTGTCAACTTACAATGTAATTTGTTGTCAACTTACAAAGTCAAATGTTGTTATCTTATAATGTAATAATTGCCATGTTGTATAGCGGTCATCCGTCCGCACTCCAGATATATTACTGTTCAGAGCTTTTTGTTTATAGTGTATTCTATGCGTCCTCGTGCCTTGCTGTCGTCGCCGACGTTATATCCCAGTTTAAGAGTAGTAACGAAAGTCAATTTAACAACACACACGTCCGTGTTCTGTAAAAAGCCTTCTTTATCAAGCTTTGGTACTATACATAATACTCGGATTACATATTTCTGCAGCTTGTCTGTATTAGAAATGCTCTCTACTTAGGTCACACAGCGTTAGAAGAGGTGTCATTTAGGTAAATCTTCCTTTAGTATACATAATATGTATTCCTTATAAAAAATGTTCATGCAAATTGACAAACATATTAAATAATCCTTATTGTTGATGGAGATCAAATAATATTATATGTCATGTACAATTTTACTGAAAAAACGGCCATTTAGCTGTGTCCCATGTTTGACTGCGCTACACGACCATTTAGCTGTGCCACACGTTTGACTGCGCTACACGACCATTTTACTGTACCACATGTTTGACTGCGCTACACGACCATTTAGCTGTGCCACACGGTTGACTGCGCTACACGACCATTTAGCTGTGCCACACGTTTGACTGCGCTAAACGACCATTTTACTGTGCCACAAGTTTGACTGCGCTACACGACCATTTAGCTGTGGTACATGTTTGACTGCGCTACACGACCATTTAACTGTGGCACGCTACACGACCATTTAGCTGTGCTACATGTTTGACTGCGCTACACGACCATTTAGCTGTGGCACGCTACATGACCATTTAGCTGTGCCACATGTTTGACCGCACTTCACGACCATTTAACTGTGCCACATGTTTGACTGCGCTACACGACCATTTAACAGTACCACATGTTTGACCGCGCTACACGACCATTTAACAGTACCACATGTTTGACCGCACTACACGACCATTTAACTGTACCACATGTTTGACTACGCTACACGACCATTTAACTGTACCACATGTTTGACCGCACTCCACGACCATTTAACTGTACCACATGTTTGACTACGCTACACGACCATTTAACTGTACCACATGTTTGACTGCGCTACACGACCATTTAACTGTACCACATGTTTGACTACGCTACGCGACCATTTAACTGTACCACATGTTTGACTGCGCTACACGACCATTTAACTGTACCACATGTTTGACTGCGCTACACGACCATTTAGCTGTGCTACATGTTTGACTTCGCTACACGACCATTTTACTGTACCACATGTTTGACTGCGCTACCCGACCATTTAGCTGTACCACATGTTTGACTGCGCTACACGACCATTTAGCTGTGCTACATGTTTGACTGCGCTACACGACCATTTAGCTGTGCTAAATATTTGACTGCGCTACACAACCTTTTGGCTGTGCTACATGTTTGACTTCGCTACACGACCATTTAACTGTACCACATGTTTGACTTCGCTACGCGACCATTTAACTGTACCACATGTTTGACTTCGCTACACGATCATTTGACTGTGCCATATGTTTGACTACGCTACACGACCTTTTAGCTGTGCTACATGTTTGACTGTGCTACACGACCATTTAGCTGTGCTACATGTTTGACTTCGCTACGCGACCATTTAACTGTACCACATGTTTGACTGCGTTACACGACCATTTAACTGTACCACATGTTTGACTGCGCTGCACGACCTTTTGGCTGTGCCACATGTTTGACTTCGCTACACGACCATTTAACTGTGCCACATGTTTGACTGCGCTACACGACCATTTAACTGTACCACATGTTTGACCGCACTACACGACCATTTAGCTGTGCCACACGTTTGACTGCGCTACACGACCATTTATCTGTACCACATGTTTGACTGCACTACACGACCATTTAGCTGTGCCACACGTTTGACTGCGCTACAAGACCAATTTACTGTGCCACATGTTTGACTGTGCTACACGACCATTTTACTGTGCCACATGTTTGACTTCGCTACACGACCATTTAGCTGTACCATATGTTTGACTTCGCTACACGACCATTTAACTGTACCACATGTTTGACTTCGCTACACGACCATTTAGCTGTGCCACATGTTTGACTTTGCTACAAGACCATTTAGCTGCACCACATGTTTGACTGTGCTACACGACCATTTAGCTGTGCCACATGTTTGACTACGCTACACGACCATTTAGCTGTGCCACATGTTTGACTGTGCTACACGGCCATTTAACTGTGTCACATGTTTGACCGCACTTGACTACCATTTAACTGTGCCACATATTTGACTGCGCTTCACGACCATTTTACTGTACCACATGTTTGACTGTGCTACGCGACCATTTAACTGTACCACATGTTTGACTACGCTACACGACCATTTAGCTGTGCCACATGTTTAACTTCGCTACACGACCATTTAACTGTGCCACATGTTTGACTGCGCTACACGACCATTTAACTGTACCACATGTTTGACCGCACTACACGACCATTTAGCTGTGCCACACGTTTGACTGCGCTACACGACCATTTATCTGTACCACATGTTTGACTGCACTACACGACCATTTAGCTGTGCCACACGTTTGACTGCGCTACAAGACCAATTTACTGTGCCACATGTTTGACTGTGCTACACGACCATTTTACTGTGCCACATGTTTGACTTCGCTACACGACCATTTAGCTGTACCATATGTTTGACTTCGCTACACGACCATTTAACTGTACCACATGTTTGACTTCGCTACACGACCATTTAGCTGTGCCACATGTTTGACTTTGCTACAAGACCATTTAGCTGCACCACATGTTTGACTGTGCTACACGACCATTTAGCTGTGCCACATGTTTGACTACGCTACACGACCATTTAGCTGTGCCACATGTTTGACTGTGCTACACGGCCATTTAACTGTGTCACATGTTTGACCGCACTTGACTACCATTTAACTGTGCCACATATTTGACTGCGCTTCACGACCATTTTACTGTACCACATGTTTGACTGTGCTACGCGACCATTTAACTGTACCACATGTTTGACTACGCTACACGACCATTTAACTGTACCACATGTTTGACTGTGCTACACGACCATTTAACTGTACCACATGTTTGACTGTGCTACACGACCATTTAACTGTACCACATGTTTGACTGTGCTACACGACCATTTAACTGTACCACATGTTTGACTGTGCTACACGACCATTTAACTGTACCACATGTTTGACTGCGCTACACGACCATTTAACTGTACCACATGTTTGACTGCGCTACAAGACCATTTTACTGTACCACATGTTTGACCACACTTCACGACCATTTAGCTATGCCACATGTTTGACCGCACTTCACGACCATTTAGCTGTGCCACATGTTTGACCGCACTTCACGACCATTTAGATGTGCCATGCTTTTCCATTAACTGCGCTGCATGGCCATTCAATTCTATCACGCCATAATCAAGTCATTTTTCTGTGTCAAAGAGATAATACAAATAGTGGCATTCAACATTTACATGGCATTTTCGTATCAATTCAAATACGTACATTGTAATCTCGTAGCAGTTCAAACACATTGTAATCTCGTGATATTTCAAACATCTATATTGTACTCACGTGGCAGTTCAAACACTTATATTGTAATCTCGTAGCAGTTCAAACACATTGTAATATCGTGATATTTCAAACATCTATATTGTACTCACGTGGCAGTTCAAACAATTACATTGTAATCACGTGACAGTTCAAACACTTACATTGTAATCACGTGACAGTTCAAACACATTAAAATCACATGGCTGTTCAACATTTTCCAAAATGCCAATGGCGTTCCAAGATTTCGTTATTTAACCTAATGCCTGTAATGTGTGGATTACCATAATGCCTGTAATGTGTGAGTGACGTAGAAGTGACGGAAGTGACGTAGAAGTGACGGAAGTGACATGGAAGTGACGGCGTCATCTGTCTCACGTACATCCGGCTATCACATATTTTTAATATGTCAAACTGTGAAAATAAAAACATTAAGGGCAACTGTGGTGTTTATGTTGTTGTTTGTGAAAATAAAGAGTACAGAGGTGCTAGCGCTTCCGGTATTACATTATCCAGTTATTAACACATAAACGGACAAAAACGCCAGCAACTCTTGTTTTTGTCAACCCATGACACTGGTCCGCCCACAATTGGAGTTCGCCGCAAGTATGTGGACCCCATACAATGTGAAAGATATCGAATCAATGGAGAGAGTGCAAAGGACGGCGACAACGCTGATTCCTGGTCTCAAACACCGACCATATAGTGACCGTCAGAAGAAGCTGGGAATTCCAACACCCGCATATAGAAGCCTGAGGGGAGATGTAATAAACGTTACAAAATAATGAACAATTTTCATGTCTTGTAAAACCGAGTTTCGTGATGTAATACTTACCATAACTTAGGTATACATATCGTTTCCACAATTCCGCGATGAGGTCTTCAAAGACGTGATGGACATGGCCAGACTTTGAGCATACTCAAAACAAACGTGGCGAGGACGTGGTCGAATTAGCTGTTTATTTAGAGAACACTCGTTTTTTTTGTGTCATTCCTTCATAACATAAAACAAGTTAATCCTTCAGGATATCAAAACAACAAATGAGAACCAAAAGACCCGGCAAGGCCTTTTGTCATCTGTCCCGACAAGCTTCTCCACAAATCCAGCCCGGCATGAAAACAAAAACAAGTCAGTCAGGAGTGGGGCACAGCCTGCTCCCATGGGAATACCAACAGCCTGCCGGAAAACCGTTGCTCCTAACTCAACAAAAAAATCGTCGACCAGGAATTCCATCATCCTCACTATATCTTCTTCAGTATATTTCCTCTTAGTTTTTGTCTTGTTTTTTACAAAGTATGCTCCAAGATAACTCACTTCCATATATTTGTATCGTCGTCTGCCTTTCTTGGAAAAGAAAGCTCTCATAACAAGAGATCGAAGACGTTCCTTCAATTTTGTATGAGGTATGGTAGTGTACAGGGTGGAAAAATTAAATGTTTTGACCGAAAAGACACCTTCCAGAAGGGGGTGTTCAAGATTGGTCAAAAGATTTTCAAAATCCACATCCCATTAATTCCACTTCTGGAGTATACAGTGTCACAATACGACTGGAGCCCTGATTTTATGGTACAAGGAATGGTAGTAAGGAGTTTTAATAATGGCTTGGTCGAGCATTTAGCAGAGCCAGCGATAAAACGTTGCTTATAAGGACCCTGTGTAGTTTCGGTATCCAATAAAGACGAGGTAGGTCAGCGTCTTGCTACCTAGGTAGCCCTACTTGAAATACATTGACTTATTTTAGTACGATATCCCGAAAAGGAACATTTTAAACTTTTAATATAACTGTAAAAGTATATGTCGTAACAAACGGAATTACAGAATATCTAAGCACCTTTGAGAAAAACAGCATTTTCAAAACACATTAAAATGCTATTGTAATATCTTTGCATTTTTCTGAAACTAAAAATGCATTGTTAAGACACGTTTGAATGCTCGAACAAATTTCTTTTTCTTTTTTTTACACCTTAAAAAAGAACAGAAATATTAACCGTTGTTGTATTATTTTTTTAAAGTTCTTTTGGTTTTTTTTCAGTATGCTTGAAAATTTTCCTGATGAATCACTTTTCGTCATTTTAAAATTTCCATTCATGACCCTAGTCATAATTGTATTCCAAACCTCGCAGTTGAAGGTCCAATTGATTAAAAAATATTATTAATGATAATCTTCGATAATCCTTCTTGTTTTTATTACTGTTATGCAGTGTTTATTTACCAAATTTGAATTCCAAAAATGTGGTTTTTAGATTAATATATACCATATGTATAAAGTAATACCAAGTATAGAGCGTCAGTTTGACGCCTGCATAAAAGAGTCATTCCAACTACAGTACGGGGAGAGGAAGGGGTGACGGGGAGAGACTAGGGTGACGGGGAGAGGCTGGGGTGACGGGGAGAGGAAGGGGTGACGGGGAGAGACTAGGGTGACGGGGAGAGGCTGGGGTGACGGGGAGAGACTGGGGTGACGGGGAGAGGGAGGGGTGACGGGGAGAGACTAGGGTGACGGGGAGAGGCTGGGGTGACGGGGAGAGACTGGGGTGACGGGGAGAGGGAGGGGTGACGGGGAGAGACTGGAGTGACGGGGAGAGGCTGGGGTGACGGGGAGAGGGAGGGGTGACGGGGAGAGACTGGAGGGACGGGGAGAGGCTGGAGTGACGGGGAGAGGAAGGGGTGACGGGGAGAGACTAGGGTGACGGGGAGAGGCTGGGGTGACGGGGAGAGGGAGGGGTGACGGGGAGAGGGAGGGGTGACGGGGAGAGACTGGGGTGACGGGGAGAGACTGGGATGACGGGGAGAGGGAGGGGTGACGGGGAGAGACTGGAGTGACGGGGAGAGACTGGGGTGACGGGGAGAGGTTTGGGTGATGGGGAGAGGCTGGGGTGACGAGGAGAGACTGGGGTGACGGGGAGAGGCTGGGGTGACGAGGAGAGACTGGGGTGACGGGGAGGGGCTGGGATGACGGGGAGAGGCTGGGTTGACGGGGAGAGGCTGGGGTGACGGGGAGAGGCTGGGGTGACGAGGAGAGGCTGGGGTGACGGGGAGAGGTTTGGGTGATGGGGAGAGGCTGGGTTTACGGGGAGAGACTGGGGTGACGGGGTAAGACTGGGGTGACGGGGAGGGGCTGGGGTGACGGGAGAGGCTGGGGTGACGAGGAGAGGCTGGGGTGACGAGGAGAGACTGGGGTGACGGGGAGAGGCTGGGTTGACGGGGAGAGGCTGGGGTGACGGGGAGAGGCTTGGGTGATGGGGAGAGGCTGGGGTGACTGGGAGAGGCTGTGGTGATGGAGAGAGGCTGGGGTGACGGGGAGAGGCTGGGGTGACGAGGAGAGACTGGGGTGACGGGGAGGGGCTTAGGTGACGGGGAGAGGCTGGGGTGACGGGGAGAGGCTGGGGTGACGGGGAGAGGCTGGGGTGACGGGGAGAGGCTTGGTTGACGGGGAGAGGCTGGGGTGACGGGGAGAGGCTGGGGTGACGGGGAGAGGCTGGGGTGACGAGGAGAAGCTGGAGTGACGGTCGGGGAGAGGCTGGGATGATGGGGAGAGACTGAAGGGTAAGGAGAGACTGGGGTGACGGGGAGAGACTGGGCTGACTGGGAGAGAATGTGCTGACGGGGAGAGGCTGAAGTGACAAGAAGATGCTAGGAGGACGGGGAGAGTCTTAGGTGACGGGGAGAGGCTGGGGTGACGGGGAGGGTCTTGGGTGACGGGTAGAGGCTGGGGTGACGGGGAGAGTCTTGGGTGACGGGGAGAGGCTGGGGTGACGGAGAGAGGACTGGGGTGGCGGGTAGAGTCTTTGATGACGGGGAGAGGCTGAGGTGACGGGTACAGACTGGGTGACGTGGAGATGCTGGGGTTACGGGGAGAGGCTTGGGTGACGGGGATAGGCTGGGGTGACGGACTTGGGGTGGCAGAGAGAGGTATGGGTCACGGGTAGAGGTATGGGTCACAGGTAGAGTTATGGGTCACGGGTAGAGGTATGGGTCACAGGTAGAGGTATGGGTCACGGGAAGAGGTACGGGTCACGGGTAGAGTTATGGGTCACGGGTAGAGTTATGGGTCACGGGTAGAGTTATGGGTCACGGGTAGAGTTATGGGTCACGGGTAGAGTTATGGGTCACGGGTAGAGGTATGGGTCACGGGTAGAGGTATGGATCACGGGTAGAGTTATGGGTCACGGGTAGAGGTATGGGTCACGGGTAGAGTTATGGGTCACGGGTAGAGTTATGGGTCACGGGTAGAGGTATGGGTCACGGGTAGAGTTATGGGTCACGGGTAGAGGTATGGGTCACGGGTAGAGGTATGGGTCACGGGTAGAGGTATGGGTCACGGGTAGAGGTATGGGTCACGGGTAGAGATATGGGTCACAGGTAGATGTATGGGTCACGGGTAGAGGTATGGGTCACAGGTAGAGGTATGGGTCACGGGTAGAGATATGGGTCACGGGTAGAGGTATGGGTCACGGGTAGAGGTATGGGTCACGGGTAGAGGTATTGGTCACGGGTAGAGGTATGGGTCACAGGTAGAGGTATGGGTCACGGGTAGAGGTATGGGTCACGGGTAGAAGTATGGGTCACGGGTAGAGGTATGGGTCACGGGTAGAGGTATGGGTCACGGGTAGAAGTATGGGTCACGGGTAGAGTTATGGGTCACGGGTAGAGGTATGGGTCACAGGTAGAGGTATGGGTCACGGGTAGAGGTATGGGTCACGGGTAGAGGTATGGGTCACAGGTAGAGGTATGGGTCGCGGGTAGAAGTATGGGTCACGGGTAGAGTTATGGGTCACGGGTAGAGGTATGGGTCACAGGTAGAGGTATGGGTCACGGGTAGAGGTATGGGTCACGGGTAGAGGTATGGGTCACAGGTAGAGGTATGGGTCGCGGGTAGAAGTATGGGTCACGGGTAGAGGTATGGGTCGCGGGTAGAAGTATGGGTCACGGGTAGACGTATGGGTCACAGGTAGAGGTATGGGTCACAGGTAGAGGTATGGGTCACAGGTAGAGGTATGGGTCACGGGTAGAGGTATGGGTTACAGGTAGAGGTATGGGTCACAGGTAGAGGTATGGGTCACAGGTAGAGGTATGGGTCACAGGTAGAGGTATGGGTCACGGGTAGAGGTATGGGTCACGGGTAGAGGTATGGGTCACGGGTAGAGGTATTGGTCACGGGTAGAGGTATGGGTCACGGGTAGAGGTATGGGTCACGGGTAGAGGTATGGGTCACGGGTAGAAGTATGGGTCACAGGTAGAGGTATTGGTCACGGGTAGAAGTATGGGTTACAGGTAGAGGTATGGGTCACAGGTAGAGGTATGGGTCACAGGTAGAGGTATGGGTTACAGGTAGAGGTATGGGTCACAGGTAGAGGTATGGGTCACGGGTAGAGGTATGGGTCACGGGTAGAGGTATGGGTCACGGGTAGAAGTATGGGTCACAGGTAGAGGTATTGGTCACGGGTAGAAGTATGGGTTACAGGTAGAGGTATGGGTCACAGGTAGAGGTATGGGTCACAGGTAGAGGTATGGGTCACAGGTAGAGGTATTGGTCACGGGTAGAAGTATGGGTTACAGGTAGAGGTATGGGTCACAGGTAGAGGTATTGGTCACGGGTAGAGGTATGGGTTACAGGTAGAGGTATGGGTCACAGGTAGAGGTATGGGTCACAGGTAGAGGTATGGGTCACAGGTAGAGGTATGGGTCACGGGTAGAGGTACGGGTCACGGGTAGAGGTATTGGTCACGGGTAGAGTTATGGGTCACGGGTAGAGGTATGGGTCACGGGTAGAGTTATGGGTCACGGGTAGAGTTATGGGTCACGGGTAGAGGTATGGGTCACGGGTAGAGTTATGGGTCACGGGTAGAGGTATGGGTCACGGGTAGAGGTATGGGTCACGGGTAGAGGTATGGGTCACGGGTAGAGGTATGGGTCACGGGTAGAGATATGGGTCACAGGTAGAGGTATGGGTCACGGGTAGAGGTATGGGTCACAGGTAGAGGTATGGGTCACGGGTAGAGGTATGGGTCACGGGTAGAGGTATGGGTCACGGGTAGAGGTATGGGTCACGGGTAGAGGTATGGGTCACAGGTAGAGGTATGGGTCGCGGGTAGAAGTATGGGTCACGGGTAGAGGTATGGGTCGCGGGTAGAAGTATGGGTCACGGGTAGAGGTATGGGTCACAGGTAGAGGTATGGGTCACAGGTAGAGGTATGGGTCACAGGTAGAGGTATTGGTCACGGGTAGAGGTATGGGTCACGGGTAGAGGTATGGGTCACGGGTAGAGGTATGGGTCACGGGTAGAGGTACGGGTCACGGGTAGAGGTATGGGTCACGGGTAGAGTTATGGGTCACGGGTAGAGGTATGGGTCACGGGTAGAGGTACGGGTCACGGGTAGAGGTATGGGTCACGGGTAGAGTTATGGGTCACGGGTAGAGTTATGGGTCACGGGTAGAGGTATGGGTCACGGGTAGAGTTATGGGTCACGGGTAGAGGTATGGGTCACGGGAAGAAGCAGAGGTCACGGGGAAAGGTTGTGGTGACGGGGGTTTATTCCAAACAATTCAATTATATAATTAAGAAAAACAGACGCAATTTTTTCAAACTGTATTGTTTTAATAGTCAATGCAAATTTTGTTCATTTGCCAATCATAGCCTATCATACACCTGAATAATATTGAATAAAATCTTTTACCATTCGAAAGATTAATTCCCCATGATATTTTGACAGAAGGAAAATAATACTGAGAGAAAGAAATCGAAGAAAAACATGGTGTTTTCACTTTGGTGAAAATTGAAGTAGCACCTTTTGATTGTATTTCTTGCGTATTTTAGGTACGAGTTATACATTGTATAGAGAATATACAATGTACAAATGTATGTGTAATATAATGATACCCTTTCTAAACCGACACTTTGTTCTGGAGACAGCAAGATATCTGCCATAATATGTTGTATAGACTATGCATATATGTGAAGGAGTATAGCGACAGGCGCTCCGCCAATAGGGCGTCCCTATTTAGCGGAGGGAAGCCGACGTTTCTGGAGAGGCACCACCGACCAATGTCTGTCCCATGTGGGTCCTCAGTCGTTGGCCAGTGTTCGGACCCTTGGCAGGGGTTGCGGTACCGAAACACACCTCACGTTCCCTGACGTTAAATCCAAAGAATGCCTGTTTCCTTTTACCCCTGTTGGTCTAGTCCACCATCCACCCTTTAAGACACGTCGTATAAGGAAATTGTGGATATCTAAAACCTTGGTGTAAACTCATTTGCATATATATTGCCTTGTGTCAGATAAGAAAAATATGTTTTATTAAAAACTGCAAATGATACTACATATCACGTTAATTTTAAAATCAACTAACTTCACTTTTCTGTTGAATTGCTGAGTCTGAAATGTCGGTTTAACATATTTAAGTTTCAAATTAATTAAGTTTTGACTTAAAGTATTGCCTTCAGTGTTATCTCCCCTGTCGCATCCTCCGAACGTAGGGTGTACGTTTGACTATTACTGTAACTAGTATCTCCCCTACGCAAGGTTGTTCATACAAACAAACAAATAAAAAGATTTAGATCATTTTGAGATATAAAATCTACACATTTTTCTTCTACCGTACAATCGGCTATTCTAAATGAAACAGATTTCTACAACACTGTGTCGGTGAGATTTCGATCGTTTAAAAAACCTGATATGCCGTCATGACGTGTCGCGAAAACATTCATGGGTTGTCACGTGAACACAGTTCTCATTTCGAAGTTTTCACTCTCATAATAAACCTGCTTGAGCGCTGTTAACCAATCAGAGATGACCGTTAAAGCCTGGTTCTTGACCTTGTGATATTGAAAAAATTGTAGTGACGCAGATTATGAATATTTTGCTGATGATGATAAATGGTTCAATGATAACAAACAAATAATCAGGGGTCAAGTGATTTATCATTTTATAAATAGAAATTAATTTGTGCTTATGACGCCTAGATTCTAATTTACCCATGCCTGTTTCTTGATACAGATTATAATGTGAAGTACCACTTCACGCGGATGTACCTGACAGTAGTATCTGATGATGTTTTGAGAATCTGATAGACTGGTCCCGTCTCTAAAATAGTTTTAACACATATCAAATTATTTCAAAAATAAACGAACACTTTTGACTACTCGGATGAGCTAATAGTTAAATTCAGTAGAGAACTTCTTAATTAAAACTTAGGGACTGCCAGTATCTGAATCGGATATACTCCATATCCTGGGATTGCGATCACCTTCACTCTCTACACTCCTGGAAATATATCATGGCAAAGCTGAAGACTCAATGTGCGCCACCTTGTTGATGGGGCAAGAAGACTGGTTCAAACCTTTGATGTACACCAAAAGAATCTCGTGGTCACATAATGGCAAAAATTACAGGCTTTGAAGTTGGTTGCAGCTTCGGTATAATCTTCAAAGGACAGGCATGCAGCCAAGCGATTGGTCAGGTTTTTAACCTGAGCGTGCCATCAGTTTTGCCCAAGGCGAGATCACTTTACATTTACTTGTTGTTCTCGTCGACTGAAAGGTCTCCCGTGTTTTTTAATTGTCAGTCATTTTCATAACAAAGAGTTTGTGTCCAGCATTTTGCTGCATTTTCTTGCTTCTGTTATTGTTGGAAGAAAGACGTCTTAAGCAATCTGTGAGATGGTAGTTCTGTGTGTGTGATGTTATACTGGGGGGGGGGATAGTTCTGTGGGTGTGATGTTATACTGGGGGGGGGGATAGTTCTGTGGGTGTGATGTTATACTGGGGGGGATAGTTCTGTGGGTGTGATGTTATACTGGGGGGGATAGTTCTGTGGGTGTGATGTTATACTGGGGGGGGGGGGGTAGTTCTGTGGGTGAGATGTTATACTGGGGGGGATAGTTCTGTGGGGTGAGATGTTATACTGGGGGGGGATCGTTCTGTGGGTGAGATGTTATACTGGGGGGGGGATAGTTCTGTGGGTGTGATGTTATACTGGGGGGGGGGATAGTTCTGTGGGTGTGATGTTATACTGGGGGGGGGGTAGTTCTGTGGGTGTGATGTTATACTGGGGGGGGATAGTTCTGTGGGTGTGATGTTATACTGGGGGGGGGGGATAGTTCTGTGGGTGTGATGTTATACTGGGGGGATAGTTCTGTGGGGTGAGATGTTATACTGGGGGGGGGGGATAGTTCTGTGGGGTGAGATGTTATACTGGGGGGGGATAGTTCTGTGGGTGAGATGTTATACTGGGGGGGGGGGATAGTTCTGTGGGGTGAGATGTTATACTGGGGGGGATAGTTCTGTGGGTGAGATGTTATACTGGGGGGGGATAGTTCTGTGGGGTGAGATGTTATACTGGGGGGGATAGTTCTGTGGGTGAGATGTTATACTGGGGGGGGGGATAGTTCTGTGGGTGTGATGTTATACTGGGGGGGGGGATAGTTCTGTGGGTGTGATGTTATACTGGGGGGGATAGTTCTGTGGGTGTGATGTTATACTGGGGGGGATAGTTCTGTGGGTGTGATGTTATACTGGGGGGGATAGTTATACTGGGGGGTGATGTTATACTGGGGGGGATAGTTATACTGGGGGGGTGATGTTATACTGGGGGGGGGGGATAGTTATACTGGGGGGGTGATGTTATACTGGGGGGGATAGTTATACTGGGGGGTGATGTTATACTGGGGGGGGGGATAGTTCTGTGTGTGAGATGTTATACTGGGGGGGATAGTTATACTGGGGGGGGTGATGTTATACTGGGGGGGGATAGTTATACTGGGGGGGATAGTTATACTGGGGGGTGATGTTATACTGGGGGGGATAGTTATACTGGGGGGGTGATGTTATACTGGGGGGGGGTAGTTATACTGGGGGGGTGATGTTATACTGGGGGGGGGGGATAGTTATACTGGGGGGGGGATAGTTATACTGGGGGGGGGATAGTTCTGTGTGTGAGATGTTATACTGGGGGGGGATAGTTATACTGGGGGGGTGATGTTATACTGGGGGGGATAGTTATACTGGGGGGGTGATGTTATACTGGGGGGGATAGTTATACTGGGGGGGTGATGTTATACTGGGGGGGATAGTTATACTGGGGGGTGATGTTATACTGGGGGGGGATAGTTATACTGGGGGTGATGTTGTACTGGGGGGGATAGTTCTGTGTGTGAGATGTTATACTGGGGGGGGGGATAGTTCTGTGTGGTGAGATGTTATACTGGGGGGGGTAGTTCTGTGGGTGTGATGTTATACTGGGGGGGGATAGTTCTGTGGGTGTGATGTTATACTGGGGGGATATTTCTGTGTGTGTGATGTTATACTGGGGGGGGGATAGTTCTGTGTGTGTGATGTTATACTGGGGGGGATAGTTCTGTGGGTGTGATGTTATACTGGGGGGGGGGTAGTTCTGTGTGTGTGATGTTATACTGGGGGGGATAGTTCTGTGGGTGTGATGTTATACTGGGGGGGATAGTTCTGTGGGGTGAGATGTTATACTGGGGGGGGGATAGTTCTGTGGGGTGAGATGTTATACTGGGGGGGATAGTTCTGTGGGTGAGATGTTATACTGGGGGGGGGATAGTTCTGTGGGGTGAGATGTTATACTGGGGGGATAGTTCTGTGGGTGAGATGTTATACTGGGGGGGATAGTTCTGTGGGGTGAGATGTTATACTGGGGGGGGATAGTTCTGTGGGTGAGATGTTATACTGGGGGGGATAGTTCTGTGGGTGTGATGTTATACTGGGGGGGGGGGGGATAGTTCTGTGGGTGTGATGTTATACTGGGGGGGGGATAGTTCTGTGGGTGTGATGTTATACTGGGGGGGGATAGTTCTGTGGGTGTGATGTTATACTGGGGGGGGATAGTTATACTGGGGGGGGTGATGTTATACTGGGGGGGGGATAGTTATACTGGGGGGTGATGTTATACTGGGGGGGGGGGATAGTTATACTGGGGGGTGATGTTATACTGGGGGGGATAGTTATACTGGGTGGGTGATGTTATGCTGGGGGGGATAGTTCTGTGTGTGAGATGTTATACTGGGGGGGGATAGTTATACTGGGGGGGTGATGTTATACTGGGGGGGATAGTTATACTGGGGGGGGGGATAGTTATACTGGGGGGGTGATGTTATACTGGGGGGGATAGTTATACTGGAGGGGTGATGTTATACTGGGGGGGGGTAGTTATACTGGGGGGGTGATGTTATACTGGGGGGGGGGATAGTTATACTGGGGGGGTGATGTTATACTGGGGGGGGATAGTTCTGTGTGTGAGATGTTATACTGGGGGGGATAGTTATACTGGGGTGGTGATGTTATACTGGGGGGGATAGTTATACTGGGGGGGTGATGTTATACTGGGGGGGATAGTTATACTGGGGGGGTGATGTTATACTGGGGGGGATAGTTATACTGGGGGGTGATGTTATACTGGGGGGGGTAGTTATACTGGGGGGGTGATGTTGTACTGGGGGGGGATAGTTCTGTGTGTGAGATGTTATACTGGGGGGGGGATAGTTCTGTGTGGTGAGATGTTATACTGGGGGGGGTAGTTCTGTGGGTGTGATGTTATACTGGGGGGAGGGATAGTTCTGTGGGTGTGATGTTATACTGGGGGGGGGGTAGTTCTGTGGGTGTGATGTTATACTGGGGGGGGGATAGTTCTGTGGGTGAGATGTTATACTGGGGGGGGATAGTTCTGTGGGTGAGATATTATACTGGGGGGGGGGGGATAGTTCTGTGTGTGAGATGTTATACTGGGGGGGGGGGATAGTTCTGTGTGTGAGATGTTATACTGGGGGGGGATAGTTATACTGGGGGGGGGATAGTTCTGTGTGTGAGATGTTATACTGGGGGGGGTAGTTCTGTGGGTGTGATGTTATACTGGGGGGGATAGTTCTGTGGGTGTGATGTTATACTGGGGGGGGATAGTTCTGTGGGTGTGATGTTATACTGGGGGGGGATAGTTCTGTGTGTGAGATGTTATACTGGGGGGGGGGGATAGTTCTGTGGGTGAGATGTTATACTGGGGGGGGGGATAGTTCTGTGTGTGTGATGTTATACTGGGGGGGGATAGTTCTGTGTGTGTGATGTTATACTGGGGGGGGATAGTTCTGTGTGTGAGATGTTATACTGGGGGGGGGGACAGTTCTGTGTGTGTGATGTTATACTGGGGGGGGGGGGGGGATAGTTCTGTGTGTGAGATGTTATTCTGGGCGGGGGGATAGTTCTGTGTGTGAGATGTTATACTGGGGGGAGGGGGATAGTTCTGTGGGTGTGATGTTATACTGGGGGGGGATAGTTCTGTGTGTGAGATGTTATACTGGGGGGGATAGTTCTGTGTGTGTGATGTTATACTGGGGGGGAAAGTTCTGTGTGTGAGATGTTATACTGGGGGGGGGATAGTTCTGTGTGTGAGATGTTATACTGGGGGGGATAGTTCTGTGGGTGTGATGTTATACTGGGGGGGGGGATAGTTCTGTGTGTGAGATGTTATACTGGGGGGGGATAGTTCTGTGGGTGTGATGTTATACTGGGGGGGGGGGATAGTTCTGTGGGTGTGATGTTATACTGGGGGGGATAGTTCTGTGTGTGAGATGTTATACTGGGGGGGATAGTTCTGTGTGTGAGATGTTATACTGGGGGGGATAGTTCTGTGTGTGAGATGTTATACTGGGGGGGATAGTTCTGTGGGTGTGATGTTATACTGGGGGGGGGGGGGGTTAATTCTGTGTGTGAGATGTTATACTGGGGGGGATAGTTCTGTGTGTGAGATGTTATACTGGGGGGGGATAGTTCTGTGGGTGTGATGTTATACTGGGGGGGGATAGTTCTGTGTGTGAGATGTTATACTGGGGGGGGATAGTTCTGTGTGTGAGATGTTATACTGGGGGGGGATAGTTCTGTGGGGTGAGATGTTATACTGTGGGGGATAGTTCTGTGTGTGAGATGTTATACTGGGGGGGATAGTTCTGTGTGTGAGATGTTATACTGGGGGGGATAGTTCTGTGTGTGAGATGTTATACTGGGGGGGGGGATAGTTCTGTGTGTGAGATGTTATACTGGGGGGGGGATAGTTCTGTGTGTGAGATGTTATACTGGGGGGGGGGATAGTTCTGTGTGTGAGATGTTATACTGGGGGGGGATAGTTCTGTGTGTGAGATGTTATATTGGGGGGGATAGTTCTGTGTGTGAGATGTTATACTGGGGGGGGGATAGTTCTGTGGGTGAGATGTTATACTGGGGGGGGGATAGTTCTGTGTGTGAGATGTTATACTGGGGGGGATAGTTCTGTGTGTGAGATGTTATACTGGGGGGGGGATAGTTCTGTGTGTGAGATGTTATACTGGGGGGGGATAGTTCTATGTGTGAGATGTTATACTGGGGGGGGGATAGTTCTGTGGGTGTGATGTTATACTGGGGGGGGTTAATTCTGTGTGTGAGATGTTATACTGGGGGGGGATAGTTCTGTGTGTGAGATGTTATACTGGGGGGGATAGTTCTGTGTGTGAAATGTTATACTGGGGGGGGATAGTTATGTGGGTTTGATGTTATACTGGGGGGGGTTAATTCTGTGTGTGAGATGTTATACTGGGGGGTATAGTTCTGTGTGTGAGATGTTATACTGGGGGGGGGATAGTTCTGTGTGTGAGATGTTATACTGGGGGGGGGAGTTCTGTGGGTGAGATGTTATACTGGGGGGGGGATAGTTCTGTGGGTGTGATGTTATACTGGGGGGGGATAGTTCTCTGTGTGAGATGTTATACTGGGGGGGGGGATAGTTCTGTGTGTGAGATGTTATACTGGGGGGGGATAGTTCTGTGTGTGAGATGTTATACTGGGGGGCGGGGATAGTTCTGTGGGTGTGATGTTATACTGGGGAGGGGGTAGTTCTGTGTGTGAGATGTTATACTGGGGGGGGATAGTTCTGTGTGTGAGATGTTATACTGGGGGGGATAGTTCTGTGGGTGAGATGTTATACTGGGGGGGGATAGTTCTGTGTGTGAGATGTTATACTGGGGGGGGATAGTTCTGTGGGGTGAGATGTTATACTGGGGGGGATAGTTCTGTGTGGTGAGATGTTATACTGGGGGGGGATAGTTCTGTGTGTGAGATGTTATACTGGGGGGGGGGGTAGTTCTGTGTGTGAGATGTTATACTGGGGGGGGGATATTTCTGTGTGTGAGATGTTATACTGGGGGATAGTTCTGTGGGTGAGATGTTATACTGGGGGGGGATAGTTCTGTGTGTGAGATGTTATACTGGGGGGGGGGGATAGTTCTGTGTGTGAGATGTTATACTGGGGGGGGGGATAGTTCTGTGTGTGAGATGTTATACTGGGGGGGGGATAGTTCTGTGTGTGAGATGTTATACTGGGGGGGGATAGTTCTGTGGGTGTGATGTTATACTGGGGGGGATAGTTCTGTGGGTGTGATGTTATACTGGGGGGGGATAGTTCTGTGGGTGAGATTTTATACTGGGGGGGGGGGGATAGTTCTGTGTGTGAGATGTTATACTGGGGGGGATAGTTCTGTGGGTGAGATGTTATACTGGGGGGAATAGTTCTGTGTGTGAGATGTTATACTGGGGGGAGGGGGGATAGTTCTGTGGGTGTGATGTTATACTGGGGGGGGGGGTTAATTCTGTGTGTGAGATGTTATACTGGGGGGGGTAGTTCTGTGTGTGAGATGTTATACTTGGGGGGGGATAGTTCTGTGTGTGAGATGTTATACTGGGGGGGATAGTTCTGTGGGTGTGATGTTATACTGGGGGGGGGGTTAATTCTGTGTGTGAGATGTTATACTGGGGGGGGATAGTTCTGTGTGTGAGATGTTATACTGGGGGGGGATAGTTCTGTGTGTGAGATGTTATACTGGGGGGGGATAGTTCTGTGTGTGAGATGTTATACTGGGGGGGGATAGTTCTGTGTGTGAGATGTTATACTGGGGGGGGGATAGTTCTGTGGGTGTGATGTTATACTGGGGGGGGGATAGTTCTGTGTGTGAGATGTTATACTGGGGGGGGGATAGTTCTGTGTGTGTGATGTTATACTGGGGGGGGGATAGTTCTGTGTGTGAGATGTTATTCTGGGCGGGGGGATAGTGATGTGTGTGAGATGTTATACTGGGGGGAGGGGGATAGTTCTGTGGGTGTGATGTTATACTGGGGGGGGATAGTTCTGTGTGTGAGATGTTATACTGGGGGGGATAGTTCTGTGTGTGTGATGTTATACTGGGGGGGAAAGTTCTGTGTGTGAGATGTTATACTGGGGGGGGGATAGTTCTGTGTGTGAGATGTTATACTGGGGGGGGATAGTTCTGTGGGTGTGATGTTATACTGGGGGGGGGATAGTTCTGTGTGTGAGATGTTATACTGGGGGGGGATAGTTCTGTGGGTGTGATGTTATACTGGGGGGGGGATAGTTCTGTGGGTGTGATGTTATACTGGGGGGGATAGTTCTGTGTGTGAGATGTTATACTGGGGGGGGGGATAGTTCTGTGTGTGAGATGTTATACTGGGGGGGATAGTTCTGTGTGTGAGATGTTATACTGGGGGGGGATAGTTCTGTGGGTGTGATGTTATACTGGGGGGGGTTAATTCTGTGTGTGAGATGTTATACTGGGGGGGATAGTTCTGTGTGTGAGATGTTATACTGGGGGGGGATAGTTCTGTGGGTGTGATGTTATACTGGGGGGGGATAGTTCTGTGTGTGAGATGTTATACTGGGGGGGGGATAGTTCTGTGTGTGAGATGTTATACTGGGGGGGGGATAGTTCTGTGGGGTGAGATGTTATACTGTGGGGGATAGTTCTGTGTGTGAGATGTTATACTGGGGGGGATAGTTCTGTGTGTGAGATGTTATACTGGGGGGGGATAGTTCTGTGTGTGAGATGTTATACTGGGGGGGGGATAGTTCTGTGTGTGAGATGTTATACTGGGGGGGGATAGTTCTGTGTGTGAGATGTTATACTGGGGGGGATAGTTCTGTGTGTGAGATGTTATACTGGGGGGGGATAGTTCTGTGGGTGTGATGTTATACTGGGGGGGGGGGTTAATTCTGTGGGTGTGATGTTATACTGGGGGGGGGTAGTTCTGTGTGTGAGATGTTATACTGGGGGGGGATAGTTCTGTGTGTGAGATGTTATACTGGGGGGGATAGTTCTGTGGGTGAGATGTTATACTGGGGGGGGATAGTTCTGTGTGTGAGATGTTATACTGGGGGGGGATAGTTCTGTGGGGTGAGATGTTATACTGGGGGGGATAGTTCTTTGTGGTGAGATGTTATACTGGGGGGGGATAGTTCTGTGTGTGAGATGTTATACTGGGGGGGGTAGTTCTGTGTGTGAGATGTTATACTGGGGGGGGATATTTCTGTGTGTGAGATGTTATACTGGGGGATAGTTCTGTGGGTGAGATGTTATACTTGGGGGGGATAGTTCTGTGTGTGAGATGTTATACTGGGGGGGGGGGGGATAGTTCTGTGTGTGAGATGTTATACTGGGGGGGGGGGATAGTTCTGTGTGTGAGATGTTATACTGGGGGGGGATAGTTCTGTGTGTGAGATGTTATACTGGGGGGGGATAGTTCTGTGGGTGTGATGTTATACTGGGGGGGATAGTTCTGTGGGTGTGATGTTATACTGGGGGGGATAGTTCTGTGGGTGAGATTTTATACTGGGGGGGGGATAGTTCTGTGTGTGAGATGTTATACTGGGGGGGGATAGTTCTGTGGGTGAGATGTTATACTGGGGGGGAATAGTTCTGTGTGTGAGATGTTATACTGGGGGGAGGGGGGATAGTTCTGTGGGTGTGATGTTATACTGGGGGGGGGGGTTAATTCTGTGTGTGAGATGTTATACTGGGGGGGGGGTAGTTCTGTGTGTGAGATGTTATACTTGGGGGGGGATAGTTCTGTGTGTGAGATGTTATACTGGGGGGATAGTTCTGTGGGTGTGATGTTATACTGGGGGGGGGTTAATTCTGTGTGTGAGATGTTATACTGGGGGGGGATAGTTCTGTGTGTGAGATGTTATACTGGGGGGGGATAGTTCTGTGTGTGAGATGTTATACTGGGGGGGGATAGTTCTGTGTGTGAGATGTTAAACTGGGGGGGGGATAGTTCTGTGTGTGAGATGTTATACTGGGGGGGGGGGGTAGTTCTGTGGGTGTGATGTTATACTGGGGGGGGGATAGTTCTGTGTGTGAGATGTTATACTGGGGGGGGGATAGTTCTGTGTGTGTGATGTTATACTGGGGGGGGGATAGTTCTGTGTGTGAGATGTTATTCTGGGCGGGGGGATAGTGATGTGTGTGAGATGTTATACTGGGGGGAGGGGGATAGTTCTGTGGGTGTGATGTTATACTGGGGGGGGATAGTTCTGTGTGTGAGATGTTATACTGGGGGGGATAGTTCTGTGTGTGTGATGTTATACTGGGGGGGAAAGTTCTGTGTGTGAGATGTTATACTGGGGGGGGGGATAGTTCTGTGTGTGAGATGTTATACTGGGGGGGGATAGTTCTGTGGGTGTGATGTTATACTGGGGGGGGGGGATAGTTCTGTGTGTGAGATGTTATACTGGGGGGGGATAGTTCTGTGGGTGTGATGTTATACTGGGGGGGGATAGTTCTGTGGGTGTGATGTTATACTGGGGGGGATAGTTCTGTGTGTGAGATGTTATACTGGGGGGGGGATAGTTCTGTGTGTGAGATGTTATACTGGGGGGGATAGTTCTGTGTGTGAGATGTTATACTGGGGGGGATAGTTCTGTGGGTGTGATGTTATACTGGGGGGGGTTAATTCTGTGTGTGAGATGTTATACTGGGGGGGATAGTTCTGTGTGTGAGATGTTATACTGGGGGGGATAGTTCTGTGGGTGTGATGTTATACTGGGGGGGGATAGTTCTGTGTGTGAGATGTTATACTGGGGGGGGATAGTTCTGTGTGTGAGATGTTATACTGGGGGGGGGATAGTTCTGTGGGGTGAGATGTTATACTGTGGGGGATAGTTCTGTGTGTGAGATGTTATACTGGGGGGGGGATAGTTCTGTGTGTGAGATGTTATACTGGGGGGGGATAGTTCTGTGTGTGAGATGTTATACTGGGGGGGGGATAGTTCTGTGTGTGAGATGTTATACTGGGGGGGGATAGTTCTGTGTGTGAGATGTTATACTGGGGGGGATAGTTCTGTGTGTGAGATGTTATACTGGGGGGGGATAGTTCTGTGGGTGTGATGTTATACTGGGGGGGGGGTTAATTCTGTGTGTGAGATGTTATACTGGGGGGGGATAGTTCTGTGTGTGAGATGTTATACTGGGGGGGGATAGTTCTGTGGGTGTGATGTTATACTGGGGGGGGATAGTTCTGTGTGTGAGATGTTATACTGGGGGGGGGATAGTTCTGTGTGTGAGATGTTATACTGGGGGGGGGATTGTTCTGTGTGTGAGATGTTATATTGGGGGGGATAGTTCTGTGTGTGAGATGTTATACTGGGGGGGGGGATAGTTCTGTGGGTGAGATGTTATACTGGGGGGGGATAGTTCTGTGTGTGAGATGTTATACTGGGGGGGATAGTTCTGTGTGTGAGATGTTATACTGGGGGGGGATAGTTCTGTGTGTGAGATGTTATACTGGGGGGGGATAGTTCTATGTGTGAGATGTTATACTGGGGGGGGGATAGTTCTGTGGGTGTGATGTTATACTGGGGGGGGTTAATTCTGTGTGTGAGATGTTATACTGGGGGGGGATAGTTCTGTGTGTGAGATGTTATACTGGGGGGATAGTTCTGTGTGTGAAATGTTATACTGGGGGGGGGATAGTTATGTGGGTGTGATGTTATACTGGGGGGGGGGTTAATTCTGTGTGTGAGATGTTATACTGGGGGGTATAGTTCTGTGTGTGAGATGTTATACTGGGGGGGGGGATAGTTCTGTGTGTGAGATGTTATACTGGGGGGGATAGTTCTGTGTGTGAGATGTTATACTGGGGGGGATAGTTCTGTGGGTGTGATGTTATACTGGGGGGGGTTAATTCTGTGTGTGAGATGTTATACTGGGGGGGGGATAGTTCTGTGGGGTGAGATGTTATACTGTGGGGGATAGTTCTGTGTGTGAGATGTTATACTGGGGGGGGATAGTTCTGTGTGTGAGATGTTATACTGGGGGGGGATAGTTCTGTGTGTGAGATGTTATACTGGGGGGGGATAGTTCTGTGTGTGAGATGTTATACTGGGGGGGGATAGTTCTGTGTGTGAGATGTTATACTGGGGGGGATAGTTCTGTGTGTGAGATGTTATACTGGGGGGGGATAGTTCTGTGGGTGTGATGTTATACTGGGGGGGGGGTTAATTCTGTGTGTGAGATGTTATACTGGGGGGGGGATAGTTCTGTGTGTGAGATGTTATACTGGGGGGGGATAGTTCTGTGGGTGTGATGTTATACTGGGGGGGGATAGTTCTGTGTGTGAGATGTTATACTGGGGGGGGGATAGTTCTGTGTGTGAGATGTTATACTGGGGGGGGATAGTTCTGTGTGTGAGATGTTATATTGGGGGGGATAGTTCTGTGTGTGAGATGTTATACTGGGGGGGGATAGTTCTGTGGGTGAGATGTTATACTGGGGGGGGATAGTTCTGTGTGTGAGATGTTATACTGGGGGGGATAGTTCTGTGTGTGAGATGTTATACTGGGGGGGGGATAGTTCTGTGTGTGAGATGTTATACTGGGGGGGGATAGTTCTATGTGTGAGATGTTATACTGGGGGGGGATAGTTCTGTGGGTGTGATGTTATACTGGGGGGGGTTAATTCTGTGTGTGAGATGTTATACTGGGGGGGGGATAGTTCTGTGTGTGAGATGTTATACTGGGGGGGATAGTTCTGTGTGTGAAATGTTATACTGGGGGGGGGGGATAGTTATGTGGGTGTGATGTTATACTGGGGGGGGTTAATTCTGTGTGTGAGATGTTATACTGGGGGGTATAGTTCTGTGTGTGAGATGTTATACTGGGGGGGGGGATAGTTCTGTGTGTGAGATGTTATACTGGGGGGGGGGAGTTCTGTGGGTGAGATGTTATACTGGGGGGGATAGTTCTGTGGGTGTGATGTTATACTGGGGGGGGATAGTTCTCTGTGTGAGATGTTATACTGGGGGGGGGGATAGTTCTGTGTGTGAGATGTTATACTGGGGGGGGATAGTTCTGTGTGTGAGATGTTATACTGGGGGGCGGGGATAGTTCTGTGGGTGTGATGTTATACTGGGGGGGGGGTAGTTCTGTGTGTGAGATGTTATACTGGGGGGGGATAGTTCTGTGTGTGAGATGTTATACTGGGGGGGATAGTTCTGTGGGTGAGATGTTATACTGGGGGGGGATAGTTCTGTGTGTGAGATGTTATACTGGGGGGGGATAGTTCTGTGGGGTGAGATGTTATACTGGGGGGGATAGTTCTGTGTGGTGAGATGTTATACTGGGGGGGGGATAGTTCTGTGTGTGAGATGTTATACTGGGGGGGGGGGGGGTAGTTCTGTGTGTGAGATGTTATACTGGGGGGGGATATTTCTGTGTGTGAGATGTTATACTGGGGGATAGTTCTGTGGGTGAGATGTTATACTGGGGGGGGATAGTTCTGTGTGTGAGATGTTATACTGGGGGGAGGATAGTTCTGTGTGTGAGATGTTATACTGGGGGGGGGATAGTTCTGTGTGTGAGATGTTATACTGGGGGGGGGATAGTTCTGTGTGTGAGATGTTATACTGGGGGGGGGATAGTTCTGTGGGTGTGATGTTATACTGGGGGGGATAGTTCTGTGGGTGTGATGTTATACTGGGGGGGGATAGTTCTGTGGGTGAGATTTTATACTGGGGGGGGGGGATAGTTCTGTGTGTGAGATGTTATACTGGGGGGGGATAGTTCTGTGGGTGAGATGTTATACTGGGGGGGAATAGTTCTGTGTGTGAGATGTTATACTGGGGGGAGGGGGGATAGTTCTGTGGGTGTGATGTTATACTGGGGGGGGGGGGTTAATTCTGTGTGTGAGATGTTATACTGGGGGGGGGGGGGTAGTTCTGTGTGTGAGATGTTATACTTGGGGGGGGATAGTTCTGTGTGTGAGATGTTATACTGGGGGGGATAGTTCTGTGGGTGTGATGTTATACTGGGGGGGGGGGTTAATTCTGTGTGTGAGATGTTATACTGGGGGGGGATAGTTCTGTGTGTGAGATGTTATACTGGGGGGGATAGTTCTGTGTGTGAGATGTTATACTGGGGGGGGATAGTTCTGTGTGTGAGATGTTATACTGGGGGGGGATAGTTCTGTGTGTGAGATGTTATACTGGGGGGGGGATAGTTCTGTGGGTGTGATGTTATACTGGGGGGGGGATAGTTCTGTGTGTGAGATGTTATACTGGGGGGGGATAGTTCTGTGTGTGAGATGTTATACTGGGGGGGGGGGATAGTTCTGTGTGTGAGATGTTATACTGGGGGGGGGATAGTTCTGTGTGTGAGATGTTATACTGGGGGGGGGATAGTTCTGTGTGTGAGATGTTATACTGGGGGGGATAGTTCTGTGTGTGAGATGTTATACTGGGGGGGGGGATAGTTCTGTGTGTGAGATGTTATACTGGGGGGGGATAGTTCTATGTGTGAGATGTTATACTGGGGGGGGGGATAGTTCTGTGGGTGTGATGTTATACTGGGGGGGGGGGGGTTAATTCTGTGTGTGAGATGTTATACTGGGGGGGATAGTTCTGTGTGTGAGATGTTATACTGGGGGGGGGGATAGTTCTGTGTGTGAGATGTTATACTGGGGGGGGATAGTTCTGTGGGCGAGATGTTATACTGGGGGGGATAGTTCTGTGGGTGTGATGTTATACTGGGGGGGGATAGTTCTGTGTGTGAGATGTTATACTGGGGGGGGATAGTTCTGTGTGTGAGATGTTATACTGGGGGGGGATAGTTCTGTGTGTGAGATGTTATACTGGGGGGGGATAGTTCTGTGGGTGTGATGTTATACTGGGGGGGGATAGTTCTGTGTGTGAGATGTTATACTGGGGGGGGATAGTTCTGTGTGTGAGATGTTATACTGGGGGGGGGGGATAGTTCTGTGGGTGAGATGTTATACTGGGGGGGGATAGTTCTGTGTGTGAGATGTTATACTGGGGGGGATAGTTCTGTGGGGTGAGATGTTATACTGGGGGGGGGATAGTTCTGTGTGGTGAGATGTTATACTGGGGGGGATAGTTCTGTGTGTGAGATGTTATACTGGGGGGGATAGTTCCTTGTGTGAGATGTTATACTGTGTAACTATGGAACGAGCGACGCAGCCTTGCCCGAGAATGATAACACAATAATACACTGTGTACACTATCTACAAATTTATTTACACTATATATAACTGCTATACAATCGGGTTTACATATATCATACACTCACCGCACACACTATTACACCACATACAAATCAGTTAAGTCTTATCAATGTCTTTACACCTTCTCTTCTATAAATGCATTCCTCTGGAGTCCTCAGAAACCAGCCATGAATGTCCCAACATCATCCCGCACGACAGTGTTCGTGACATATGGGTTCACGTGGATAACTTCCACCACCTCTGAACTAGTGAGTATGCTTGTTCTCCATACTCAGGGTCCAACTGCAGGTAACACGCAGCTCCAATCAGTTGACCTGATCTTTCGAGGAAATCCGTCCTGAACTACATATTGGGTCCCCTTTACCACCGCTGTTTCATATGTATAAATGGTCCTGTTCTGACCAAATCTGAGTATATGTTGGTTGGTCTGTGTTGGTTCACCAGTAGGTCCAGGGTAAAAGCTGGTGTAAAATAAGAATAAAAATGTGACAGAAAATGTTGAAAAGCGTTCAAAAGTCTATGTCACTTATTTTTCCTCTAAAAATCTATTTCACTCATGCGCTTCCATACATTCAAAATTTGACCAAACTGAGATTTCCATACCAAAATTAGTATAAATTACTCAATATGAACACTAGATGTCGAATACAATAAATACACTACATATAGAATATCTAATACACAAACTAATACCAGAAATAACTATTAATTGATTGTGCGGGTCCACGAAACACAAATTATCAACATGTCGCCTAAAGGCCTCCATACCTACGGATAATGCATACACGCAAATAACAGAATATACGACTATTAGAACCTTCAGATAAGTTGCACATTATACATACATTATTATCATTCGATTACAACACATTCATAACAATTATAACACACCTAAACTATGTCTAAATGAAAAACACATCATAACAACTCAGTTACGCTTGAGTGGACCGCACCCGTGTCAATGCTCGACCGGTCTCCATCGGGTAAATAAACACATCCACATGGATAATATAAATAGAAATGAACAACTAGGGGTCAAACACTTACCACAGTCAGCTGTCTGTGCTTTCCATGAATGTTAGACTTTGTATGGTCACATACTCAAGCCGCTATCTCTTGGTGCGTTATCTGACCACCATAGCGTCATTGTTTCCTCCCCGGTCACTCTCGTGTATTTCCGTAAATACTTACCTGTGACGTCGGAATTATAGGTAGCACTCCACCAAATATCCGGGTAAATATATATCATATAAAAACCCATAACAAAATACTTAACAACATACTTACCAATTCCGTCAATATATATATGCGACCGTCACACATCCCCCCGCTTCAGATGAAATAGGTCACGATTTCACACAAATCAACGTCGCATAAGTTGACGAATATACACTGGAAACACCGTAGATCTCCCCGAACTACCGACAGCAACTTCCCATCTCTATATCCAATATAGGTATCTACACCCGGCTGAGATAATCCGCTCCTACGTTGTCACAACCTTTGATAGCTCGCAATCGAAATCGGTAAGGTTGCAACAACAGGGCCCATCTCATCAGCCTTCCGTTGGCTGTCCTCGTTCGGTTCAGATACGTCAAGGGTTGGTGATCTGTTTCCAGAATGAACTCGCGTCCGTACAGGTATGGTTCAAACTTCTGTATGCCCCAAACAATAGCCAAGCACTCACGCTCGATAATGGCATAATTCCTCTCGCGGGGAAGAAGTTTCCTGCTGGCATATGCTACTGGCATCGGCTTGCCCTGTTCCTCCTGTAGCAGTACTGCTCCAATACCTGTGTCGGATGCATCAGTCCTGAGAATGAAATCTTGATTCAAATCAGGTAGTTTCAATACTGGACTGCTTGTCAACATCTTCTTCAGAGACACAAATGCTTTATCCTGACTAGCGCTCCACTCCACCTTGTTTGGTAATCCTTTCTTGGTCAAATCACTAAATGGTATGGCAATGGTAGAGAAATTCGGAATGAATCTCCGATAGAAACTTGCCAGCCCAAGAAACGAGCGAACCTGCTTCTTCGTTTCTGGTCGGGGTGCTTCCTCTATTGCTTTAATTTTCTCTTGCTCTGGACGAAGTCGTTTGTCTCCTACGACATACCCTAGACAAGGCAATGACTTGAATCCTATGGAGCACTTGCTTGGTCGTGCCGTCAGTTTGGCCTTCCTTAAACGACGAAACAGTTCCTTTAACACCTCCAGATGTTGTTCCCAGGTTTCTGTGAAAATAAGGATGTCATCGATGAAATTGTCCAAACAATCCAATCCTGCTAACAGTTTCCTCATCATCCGACTAAACGTCGCGGGCGCATTCACCAATCCAAATGGCATAACTCGAAACTGAAACAGTCCTTGAGGTGTGCTAAATGCAGTCTTTGGTTTTGCCTCCTCAGCCATTGGTACTTGCCAGTACCCTTTGGACAAATCCAGTTTAGAGAAGTAAAGTGCTCCCGCTAGACGACCGAAGATGTTGTTCGTGTCTGGCATTGGTTCAGCGTCGAATACCGTAACGTAGTTCAACTTCCGGAAATCAATGCAGAATCTGTTACTGCCGTCCTTCTTTTTCACCATTACGACAGGTGCAGAATAAGGTGATTCAGATGGTTCGATAATATTCATGTCGATCATTTTCCTCACTTCTTCCATAATCACTTCCTTGGTGTTGTATGGCAATGGATATTGTTTCACTCGAACAGGCTCCGATGTAGTTGTATGTATGTCGTGCTGTGCCAAGTTGGTGTGCCCCGGCATGTCTGTTAGTACATCTTTGTATGACTTCAGCAAATCATGGACTTCTTCCAGCTGTGATGGTGTCAGCTCCTCGGCTATGTCGACATCATCTATACTTTCTTTGCCTGTCGTAGATGGAAGTGTTTCCAACTCCTGATTTCCTTCACCCTCTCCTTCATCCTCATGTAATACAGCTGTGGCAATACATCCTAGAATTCCATTGACTTCGGCTTTCTTGTCCTTGCTTTGCGGTTCCATATATTTCTTCAGAAGATTCACATGCATTGTCTTGATCTTTCCACCTCGATCTATCCGATAATCTGAAGGTCCAACTCTTTCCATTACATCAAATGGTCCACGCCACTGCATCAACAGTTTGTTGGCCTTGGTTGGCAACAACACTAAGACTTTGTCCCCTGCTTTCAGTTGTCTGATCTTCGCTTTCCTGTCGAAATATTTCTTTTGTTTTCCCTTTGCCTTCTTCAGATGTTCCGTAGCTATCTGACAGGTCTCCTCCAGTTTCTCTCTCAAGTCCATTACGTACTGATATGTTGACTTCACCTCGTCATCTTGCACATCTTTTGTCCATAACTCTTTCAAAATCATCATCGGTCCACGTACTGATCTTCCATATAGCAGTTCGAAGGGGGAAAAGCCCAAACTCTCCTGGGGAACTTCGCGGTATGCGAACAACAACGCATTGATGAACTTGTCCCAGTCCTTGGGTCGTTCCGCACTCATCCTCCGAAGCATTTGTTTCAGTGTGCCATTGAATCTTTCGACCAACCCATTACACATAGGGTGGTATGGTGTCGTTGTCAGTTGTCTCATGGATAGCAGTCGGGAAACTTCACGCATTACATCTGATGTAAATTGCGCTCCTTGATCTGTGAGCATTTCAGCAGGAACTCCAACTCTGCTAAAGATATCCACCAACGCTTCTGCTACTCTTTCAGTCTCTATGCCACGAAGTGCCACGGCCTCTGGATATGGTGTCGCATAATCCACTACCGTCAGGATATATCTATTTCCTCTGTCAGTTGCTGGTTGTATAGGCCCAATCAAATCAACAGCAATCCTCTTGAATGGCGTGTCTATTAGCGGCATATTGCCAAGTGGTGCAACAGGAACTCTCCCCTTTGAAATCGTTCGTTGGCATACGTCACACGACCTGCAATAGCGAGTCACGTCTGCTTGCACACCAGGCCAGAAGAATTCTGTAAGCACATGATCTGCCGTCCGTTTGGCTCCTAAATGACCTGCCATTATGGATGAATGAGCCAGGTTCAACACTGCCTGTCGGAATTTCTCTGGGACTATAAGTTGACGAAACTCCTTCCCATTTGCCACGCTTGGACTCTGAAACTTCCGGTACAGCAATCCCTTATGGTAGAATATTACAGAAAATCCTCCGTCCTGACGTTTGTGCTGGTCATTTGTCTTGACCACGTCCCTCAACCTTGACAAAGTATGGTCTCTTTTCTGCTCCTCCTTAATTTGGTCCAGATCCGCTATGTCAATACCCTCTTGTACTTGTAACGGACGATATTCCATCTGTCCCTTTTTCTTCTGAGCCCTTGTTTCTACAGCCTGTACCACGCTCTCTTCTCTTGTCCAGGTGTTGTCAGGCTGGTCAGGGGGTCTCGCTCCATCTATGTTACCAATGATTAAATCGTAGAGGGGTGTCTCCAGTACCCAGGCATTAACGGTCCCTTTTAGAAATGGCATATCTATATCCAGCTCAGCAACTGGAACTTGAATCTTGGATCCATCAGCTAATGAACACACTTGCTTGCGATCTGAAATCCTAGCTGGGTCCACTAGATCCTTTCTCACCACTACTCCGCTACAACCACTGTCTCTTAACACCGTAACAAACTGGTCACCAACACAACCTCTAACTATCGGCATGCCCTTGGTTCCAGGTATCTTTATGTTACATGATTCACTAAGAGTAGGAGGTCCCTGGTTTGAAACATACGAAGAATCCTTCTCTCCTGAATCAGCATGATTTCCTCTCCTGTTACCTCGACCTCGTGAAGCTCCTCTCCCTTTTCCTCTCGTTGACGGTTGTCTTCTTCGGTCCTGGTCTCTGGTATCGATGTCACCTACAACAGCAGCAACGCCTGAAGCTTTCTTACCACGGCATTCATACGACAAATGTCCGGGTTTACCACATGAATAGCACTTCCTTTCCTTAGATTGTACTGTTGTTGGCTTCCCACGATTGCTGTCTCCAGTATGTGCACCACTGGTCTGATGTTGTTTGGAATCCAACGGTTTCGATGGTTTCGTAGTCATCAAATTGTTCCTACTACCTCTGGCATCGGCAAATTGGTCTGCGAGTTGAGCCATATCATGAAGAGATGTAGGAATCCTTTCCTTCAAGAATAACGCCAAGTCCCTTCCACAACAGTATATGAACTGATCCCTGATTATTAGATCCTTGAGTTTCTCGTAAGTCTTCTCTGTTTTGGTCATCTCTACCCACCGCTCAAAATAACTATCAACACGCAATGAGAACTGAACAAAGGACTCTCCACTCTCTGGTCTGGCTGTACGAAATGCTTTCCTGAAGCCTTCTTCTGTCTTCTCAAACCGTTTGAGTAAAGCCTTTTTCAATTCATCAAAGTCGAGTGCCTGTTCAACTGGAAGCCGGGAAAAGACATCTAGAGCCTTACCCTTAAGCAAAGCACTTAAGTTAGCTCCCCAATTGGTCCGGTCCCACTTTTGAGCCACAGCATACCTCTCGAAACGTTGCAAATAGGAATCCATATTATCCTTAGTCTCTTCAAATGGAGGAAGTTTAGGTCCTCGTAACCCCGTTCCTTCTCGCACCGGTTGTCTACTACTCTGGGCCTGTTGTAATTCCAGCTGCATCCTATGATCTTCAGCTGCTCTCTCAAGATTCCTTGCTTCTCTTTCTTTTTCCAGTCTCGCTTGCTCCAATAACATCTCCTTCTGAAACTGCCTTTCCTTTTCTTTCTCTTCTATCTCTATCATTCTGTCCTTCCTAGCTTGTTCCCGTTCATCCCTTGCCTTAGCTTGCTCCTGAGTCACAAAACTGCGCAACTCCTGTCCCTGCAATCCCATCTCCTTTCCTGAAGACATTAATTCCTCTAACGTAGCCATTATACAACATACAACAGCCTACAATACAACAGTGTACATAAATACAAAAATAATACAACAGACTTACCTCTCTTCGTAGAAGTTGTATCTTGCCAAGGTAGCTTGTTTCTCCTCGTGGGGGTTGTACCTCGCACAGAGACTGACACGTACCTTACCTATCCCAAGTTGTGTAAATAACCACGACCCTGCCTGCTGTGTAGAAATGGGGAAATCCTAGCAATATCTAGCTCACCCAAGGAATACCTTTCCAGCATCAACTAATACACAGTGCATATCATGAAATCAATGCCCGAACAGACTAGCACCGGTCATCCCACCGCTGCCACCAAATTGTAACTATGGAACGAGCGACGCAGCCTTGCCCGAGAATGACAACACAATAATACACTGTGTACACTATCTACAAATTTATTTACACTATATATAACTGCTATACAATCGGGTTTACATATATCATACACTCACCGCACACACTATTACACCACATACAAATCAGTTAAGTCTTATCAATGTCTTTACACCTCCTCTTCTATAAATGCATTCCTCTGGAGTCCTCAGAAACCAGCCATGAATGTCCCAACATCATCCCGCACGACAGTGTTCGTGACATATGGGTTCACGTGGATAACTTCCACCACCTCTGAACTAGTGAGTATGCTAGTTCTCCATACTCAGGGTCCAACTGCAGGTAACACGCAGCTCCAATCAGTTGACCTGATCTTTCGAGGAAATCCGTCCTGAACTACATATTGGGTCCCCTTTACCACCGCTGTTTCATATGTATAAATGGTCCTGTTCTGACCAAATCTGAGTATATGTTGGTTGGTCTGTGTTGGTTCACCAGTAGGTCCAGGGTAAAAGCTGGTGTAAAATAAGAATAAAAATGTGACAGAAAATGTTGAAAAGCGTTCAAAAGTCTATGTCACTTATTTTTCCTCTAAAAATCTATTTCACTCATGCGCTTCCATACATTCAAAATTTGACCAAACTGAGATTTCCATACCAAAATTAGTATAAATTACTCAATATGAACACTAGATGTCGAATACAATAAATACACTACATATAGAATATCTAATACACAAACTAATACCAGAAATAACTATTAATTGATTGTGCGGGTCCACGAAACACAAATTATCAACATGTCGCCTAAAGGCCTCCATACCTACGGATAATGCATACACGCAAATAACAGAATATACGACTATTAGAACCTTCAGATAAGTTGCACATTATACATACATTATTATCATTCGATTACAACACATTCATAACAATTATAACACACCTAAACTATGTCTAAATGAAATACACATCATAACAACTCAGTTACGCTTGAGTGGACCGCACCCGTGTCAATGCTCGACCGGTCTCCATCGGGTAAATAAACACACACATGGATAATATAAATAGAAATGAACAACTAGGGGTCAAACACTTACCACAGTCAGCTGTCTGTGCTTTCCATGAATGTTAGACTTTGTATGGTCACATACTCAAGCCGCTATCTCTTGGTGCGTTATCTGACCACCATAGCGTCATTGTTTCCTCCCCGGTCACTCTCGTGTATTTCCGTAAATACTTACCTGTGACGTCGGAATTATAGGTAGCACTCCACCAAATATCCGGGTAAATATATATCATATAAAAACCCATAACAAAATACTTAACAACATACTTACCAATTCCGTCAATATATATATGCGACCGTCACATACTGGGGGGGGATAGTTCTGTGTGTGAGATGTTATACTGGGGGGGGGGATAGTTCTGTGGGTGAGATGTTATACTGGGGGGGGGGATAGTTCTGTGTGTGAGATGTTATACTGGGGGGGATAGTTCTGTGTGTGAGATGTTATACTGGGGGGGGGGATAGTTCTGTGTGTGAGATGTTATACTGGGGGGGGATAGTTCTGTGTGTGAGATGTTATACTGGGGGGGATAGTTCTGTGGGTGTGATGTTATACTGGGGGGGGGATAGTTCTGTGGGTGTGATGTTATACTGGGGGGGGATAGTTCTGTGGGTGAGATTTTATACTGGGGGGGGGGGTAGTTCTGTGTGTGAGATGTTATACTGGGGGGGGGGGATAGTTCTGTGTGTGAGATGTTATACTGGGGGGGGATAGTTCTGTGGGTGAGATGTTATACTGGGGGGGGGGGATAGTTCTGTGTGTGAGATGTTATACTGGGGGGGGATAGTTCTGTGGGTGTGATGTTATACTGGGGGGAGGATAGTTCTGTGGGGTGAGATGTCATACTGGGGGGGGGATAGTTCTGTGTGGTGAGATGTTATACTGGGGGGGGGGGATAGTTCTGTGGGTGTGATGTTATACTGGGGGGGGGGGATAGTTCTGTGGGGTGAGATGTTATACTGGGGGGGGGATAGTTCTGTGGGTGTGATGTTATACTGGGGGGGGGATAGTTCTGTGGGTGAGATGTTATACTGGGGGGGGGATAGTTCTGTGGGTGAGATGTTATACTGGGGGGGGGGATAGTTCTGTGTGGTGAGATGTTATACTGGGGGGGGAGGATAGTTCTGTGGGTGAGATGTTATACTGGGGGGGGATACTTCTGTGTGGTGAGATGTTATACTGGGGGGGGGATAGTTCTGTGTGGTGAGATGTTATACTGGGGGGGGATAGTTCTGTGTGGTGAGATGTTATACTGGGGGGGTAGTTCTGTGGGTGAGATGTTATACTGGGGGGGGATAGTTCTGTGTGGTGAGATGTTATACTGGGGGGGGGATAGTTCGTTGGGTGAGATGTTATACTGGGGGGGATAGTTCTGTGGGTGAGATGTTATACTGGGGGGGATAGTTCTGTGTGTGAGATGTTATACTGGGGGGGGGATAGTTCTGTGGGTGAGATGTTATACTGGGGGGGGATAGTTCTGTGGGTGAGATGTTATACTGGGGGGGATAGTTCTGTGTGTGAGATGTTATACTGGGGGGGGATAGTTCTGTGGGTGAGATGTTATACTGGGGGGGGTAGTTCTGTGGGTGTGATGTTATACTGGGGGGGGGATAGTTCTGTGGGTGTGATGTTATACTGGGGGGGGATAGTTCTGTGGGTGAGATGTTATACTGGGGGGGGGGATAGTTCTGTGTGTGTGATGTTATACTGGGGGGGGATAGTTCTGTGTGTGTGATGTTATACTTGGGGGGGATAGTTCTGTGGGTGAGATGTTATACTGGGGGGGATAGTTCTGTGTGGTGAGATGTTATACTGGGGGGGGGATAGTTCTGTGGGTGAGATGTTATACTGGGGGGGGGGATAGTTCTGTGTGGTGAGATGTTATACTGGGGGGGGGGATAGTTCTGTGGGTGAGATGTTATACTGGGGGGGGGGGTAGTTCTGTGGGTGAGATGTTATACTGGGGGGGGGGATAGTTCTGTGGGTGAGATGTTATACTGGGGGGGGGGATAGTTCTGTGTGTGTGATGTTATACTGGGGGGGGGGATAGTTCTGTGTGTGTGATGTTATACTGGGGGGTTAGTTCTGTGGGTGTGATGTTATACTGGGGGGGGGGATAGTTCTGTGTGGTGAGATGTTATACTGGGGGGGGGATAGTTCTGTGTGGTGAGATGTTATACTGGGGGGGATAGTTCTGTGGGGTGAGATGTTATACTGGGGGGGGGGATAGTTCTGTGTGTGAGATGTTATACTGGGGGGGATAGTTCTGTGGGTGAGATGTTATACTGGGGGGGATAGTTCTGTGTGTGAGATGTTATACTGGGGGGGGATAGTTCTGTGGGTGAGATGTTATACTGGGGGGGGGGATAGTTCTGTGTGTGAGATGTTATACTGGGGGGGGGGGATAGTTCTGTGGGTGTGATGTTATACTGGGGGGGGGGGATAGTTCTGTGGGTGAGATGTTATACTGGGGGGGGATAGTTCTGTGTGTGTGATGTTATACTGGGGGGGGATAGTTCTGTGTGTGAGATGTTATACTGGGGGGGGATAGTTCTGTGTGTGAGATGTTATACTGGGGGGGATAGTTCTGTGTGTGAGATGTTATACTGGGGGGGGATAGTTCTGTGTGTGAGATGTTATACTGGGGGGGGATAGTTCTGTGTGTGAGATGTTATACTGGGGGGGGATAGTTCTGTGTGTGAGATGTTATACTGGGGGGGATAGTTCTGTGTGTGAGATGTTATACTGGGGGGGGGGATAGTTCTGTGTGTGAGATGTTATACTGGGGGGGATAGTTCTATGTGTGAGATGTTATACTGGGGGGGGGATAGTTCTGTGGGTGTGATGTTATACTGGGGGGGGTTAATTCTGTGTGTGAGATGTTATACTGGGGGGGGATAGTTCTGTGTGTGAGATGTTATACTGGGGGGGGATAGTTCTGTGTGTGAGATGTTATACTGGGGGGGGATAGTTCTGTGGGTGTGATGTTATACTGGGGGGGGGGGTTAATTCTGTGTGTGAGATGTTATACTCGGGGGGGGGGATAGTTCTGTGTGTGAGATGTTATACTGGGGGGGGATAGTTCTGTGTGTGAGATGTTATACTGGGGGGGGGATAGTTCTGTGGGTGAGATGTTATACTGGGGGGGATAGTTCTGTGTGTGAGATGTTATACTGGGGGGGGATAGTTCTGTGTGTGAGATGTTATACTGGGGGGGGGATAGTTCTGTGGGTGAGATGTTATACTGGGGGGGATAGTTCTGTGGGTGTGATGTTATACTGGGGGGGATAGTTCTGTGGGTGTGATGTTATACTGGGGGGGGGGGGGGGGGATAGTTCTGTGGGTGTGATGTTATACTGGGGGGGGATAGTTCTGTGGGTGAGATGTTATACTGGGGGGGGATAGTTCTGTGGGTGAGATGTTATACTGGGGGGGGGATAGTTCTGTGGGTGAGATTTTATACTGGGGGGGATAATTCTGTGGGTGTGATGTTATACTGGGGGGGGGATAGTTCTGTGGGTGAGATGTTATACTGGGGGGGGATAGTTCTGTGGGTGAGATGTTATACTGGGGGGGGGGGATAGTTCTGTGGGTGAGATGTTATACTGGGGGGGATAGTTCTGTGGGTGTGATGTTATACTGGGGGGGTAGTTCTGTGGGTGTGATGTTATACTGGGGGGGATAGTTCTGTGGGTGTGATGTTATACTGGGGGGGATAGTTCTGTGGGTGTGATGTTATACTGGGGGGGATAGTTCTGTGTGTGAGATGTTATACTGGGGGGGGATAGTTCTGTGTGTGAGATGTTATACTGGGGGGGATAGTTCTGTGTGTGAGATGTTATACTGGGGGGGGGGATAGTTCTGTGTGTGAGATGTTATACTGGGGGGGGATAGTTCTGTGGGTGAGATGTTATACTGGGGGGGGGATAGTTCTGTGTGTGAGATGTTATACTGGGGGGGGATAGTTCTGTGGGGTGAGAGGTTATACTAGGGGGGGGATAGTTCTGTGTGTGAGATGTTATACTGGGGGGATAGTTCTATGTGTGAGATGTTATACTGGGGGGGGATAGTTCTGTGGGTGTGATGTTATACTGGGGGGGGGGGTTAATTCTGTGTGTGAGATGTTATACTGGGGGGGGATAGTTCTGTGGGTGAGATGTTATACTGGGGGGGGGGATAGTTCTGTGGGTGAGATGTTATACTGGGGGGGATAGTTCTGTGGGTGTGATGTTATACTGGGGGGGGGGGTAGTTCTGTGGGTGTGATGTTATACTGGGGGGGATAGTTCTGTGGGTGTGATGTTATACTGGGGGGGGGATAGTTCTGTGGGTGAGATGTTATACTGGGGGGGATAGTTCTGTGGGTGAGATGTTATACTGGGGGGGGGATAGTTCTGTGGGTGAGATGTTATACTGGGGGGGATAGTTCTGTGGGTGTGATGTTATACTGGGGGGGGGGGGGTAGTTCTGTGGGTGTGATGTTATACTGGGGGGGGGATAGTTCTGTGGGTGTGATGTTATACTGGGGGGATAGTTCTGGGGGTGTGATGTTATACTGGGGGGGGATAGTTCTGTGTGTGAGATGTTATACTGGGGGGGGGATAGTTCTGTGTGTGAGATGTTATACTGGGGGGGATAGTTCTGTGTGTGAGATGTTATACTGGGGGGGGGGATAGTTCTGTGTGTGAGATGTTATACTGGGGGGGGATAGTTCTGTGTGTGAGATGTTATACTGGGGGGGGGATAGTTCTGTGTGTGAGATGTTATACTGGGGGGGATAGTTCTGTGTGTGAGATGTTATACTGGGGGGGGGATAGTTCTGTGTGTGAGATGTTATACTGGGGGGGGATAGTTCTGTGGGTGTGATGTTATACTGGGGGGGAGGATAGTTCTGTGGCTGAGATGTTATACTGGGGGGGGGATAGTTCTGTGGGTGAGATGTTATACTGGGGGGGGGATAGTTCTGTGGGTGTGATGTTATACTGGGGGGGATAGTTCTGTGGGTGAGATGTTATACTGGGGGGGGATAGTTCTGTGGGTGAGATGTTATACTGGGGGGGGATAGTTCTGTGGGTGAGATGTTATACTGGGGGGGGGGATAGTTCTGTGGGTGTGATGTTATACTGGGGGGGGATAGTTCTGTGGGTGAGATGTTATACTGGGGGGGGGGATAGTTCTGTGGGTGAGATGTTATACTGGGGAGGGATAGTTCTGTGGGTGAGATGTTATACTGGGGGGGATAGTTCTGTGGGTGTGATGTTATACTGGGGGGGGGATAGTTCTGTGGGTGAGATGTTATACTGGGGGGGGGGATAGTTCTGTGGGTGAGATGTTATACTGGGGGGGGGGATAGTTCTGTGGGTGTGATGTTATACTGGGGGGGATAGTTCTGTGGGTGTGATGTTATACTGGGGGGGGGGATAGTTCTGTGGGTGTGATGTTATACTGGGGGGGGATAGTTCTGTGGGTGAGATGTTATACTGGGGGGGGATAGTTCTATGGGTGAGATGTTATACTGGGGGGGGGGATAGTTCTGTGGGTGAGATTTTATACTGGGGGGGATAGTTCTGTGGGTGTGATGTTATACTGGGGGGGGATAGTTCTGTGGGGTGAGATGTTATACTGGGGGGGATAGTTCTGTGGGTGAGATGTTATACTGGGGGGGGGGATAGTTCTGTGGGTGTGATGTTATACTGGGGGGGGATAGTTCTGTGGGTGTGATGTTATACTGGGGGGGATAGTTCTGTGGGTGTGATGTTATACTGGGGGGGATAGTTCTGTGGGTGTGATGTTATACTGGGGGGGGGATAGTTCTGTGGGTGTGATGTTATACTGGGGGGGGGATAGTTCTGTGGGTGAGATGTTATACTGGGGGGGGATAGTTCAGTGGGTGAGATGTTATACTGGGGGGGGGGATAGTTCTGTGGGTGAGATTTTATACTGGGGGGGGATAGTTCTGTGGGTGTGATGTTATACTGGGAGGGGGATAGTTCTGTGGGTGAGATGTTATACTGGGGGGGATAGTTCTGTGGGTGAGATGTTATACTGGGGGGGGATAGTTCTGTGTGTGAGATGTTATACTGGGGGGATAGTTCTGTGGGTGTGATGTTATACTGGGGGGGGGGGGTAGTTCTGTGGGTGTGATGTTATACTGGGGGGATAGTTCTGTGGGTGTGATGTTATACTGGGGGGGGGGTAGTTCTGTGGGTGTGATGTTATACTGGGGGGGATAGTTCTGTGTGTGAGATGTTATACTGGGGGGTGATAGTTCTGTGTGTGAGATGTTATACTGGGGGGGATAGTTCTGTGTGTGAGATGTTATACTGGGGGGGGATAGTTCTGTGTGTGAGATGTTATACTGGGGGGGGATAGTTCTGTGTGTGAGATGTTATACTGGGGGGGGGATAGTTCTGTGTGTGAGATGTTATACTGGGGGGGGATAGTTCTGTGGGGTGAGATGTTATACTAGGGGGGGATAGTTCTGTGTGTGAGATGTTATACTGGGGGGGATAGTTCTATGTGTGAGATGTTATACTGGGGGGGGATAGTTCTGTGGGTGTGATGTTATACTGGGGGGGGGGGTTAATTCTGTGTGTGAGATGTTATACTGGGGGGGATAGTTCTGTGGGTGAGATGTTATACTGGGGGGGGGGGGGATAGTTCTGTGGGTGAGATGTTATACTGGGGGGGATAGTTCTGTGGGTGTGATGTTATACTGGGGGGGGGGGGGTAGTTCTGTGGGTGTGATGTTATACTGGGGGGGATAGTTCTGTGGGTGTGATGTTATACTGGGGGGGGGGGATAGTTCTGTGGGTGAAAGTTATACTGGGGGGGATAGTTCTGTGGGTGAGATGTTATACTGGGGGGGGGATAGTTCTGTGGGTGAGATGTGATACTGGGGGGGATAGTTCTGTGGGTGTGATGTTATACTGGGGGGGTAGTTCTGTGGGTGTGATGTTATACTGGGGGGGATAGTTCTGTGGGTGTGATGTTATACTGGGGGGGATAGTTCTGTGGGTGTGATGTTATACTGGGGGGGGATAGTTCTGTGTGTGAGATGTTATACTGGGGGGGATAGTTCTGTGTGTGAGATGTTATACTGGGGGGGATAGTTCTGTGTGTGAGATGTTATACTGGGGGGGGGATAGTTCTGTGTGTGAGATGTTATACTGGGGGGGGATAGTTCTGTGTGTGAGATGTTATACTGGGGGGGGGATAGTTCTGTGTGTGAGATGTTATACGGGGGGGGGATAGTTCTGTGTGTGAGATGTTATACTGGGGGGGGGATAGTTCTGTGTGTGAGATGTTATACTGGGGGGGATAGTTCTATGTGTGAGATGTTATACTGGGGGGGGGGGATAGTTCTGTGGGTGTGATGTTATACTGGGGGGGGTTAATTCTGTGTGTGAGATGTTATACTGGGGGGGATAGTTCTGTGTGTGAGATGTTATACTGGGGGGGGATAGTTCTGTGTGTGAGATGTTATACTGGGGGGGGATAGTTCTGTGGGTGTGATGTTATACTGGGGGGGGTTAATTCTGTGTGTGAGATGTTATACTGGGGGGGGATAGTTCTGTGTGTGAGATGTTATACTGGGGGGGGGGATAGTTCTGTGTGTGAGATGTTATACTGGGGGGGGGATAGTTCTGTGGGTGAGATGTTATACTGGGGGGGGATAGTTCTGTGGGTGTGATGTTATACTGGGGGGGGATAGTTCTGTGTGTGAGATGTTATACTGGGGGGGGGATAGTTCTGTGTGTGAGATGTTATACTGGGGGGGATAGTTCTGTGTGTGAGATGTTATACTGGGGGGGGGGATAGTTCTGTGGGTGTGATGTTATACTGGGGGGGATAGTTCTGTGTGTGAGATGTTATACTGGGGGGGGATAGTTCTGTGTGTGAGATGTTATACTGGGGGGGGGATAGTTCTGTGAGTGAGATGTTATACTGGGGGGGGATAGTTCTGTGTGTGAGATGTTATACTGGGGGGGGATAGTTCTGTGGGGTGAGATGTTATACTGGGGGGGGATAGTTCTGTGTGGTGAGATGTTATACTGGGGGGGGGGATAGTTCTGTGTGTGAGATGTTATACTGGGGGGGATAGTTCTGTGTGTGAGATGTTATACTGGGGGGGGGGGATAGTTCTGTGGGGTGAGATGTTATACTGGGGGGGGATAGTTCTGTGGGTGAGATGTTATACTGGGGGGGGGATAGTTCTGTGTGTGAGATGTTATACTGGGGGGGATAGTTCTGTGTGTGAGATGTTATACTGGGGGGGGGATAGTTCTGTGTGTGAGATGTTATACTGGGGGGGGGATAGTTCTGTGTGTGAGATGTTATACTGGGGGGGATAGTTCTGTGGGTGTGATGTTATACTGGGGGGGGGGATAGTTCTGTGGGTGTGATGTTATACTGGGGGGGGGATATTTCTGTGGGTGAGATTTTATACTGGGGGGGGGGTAGTTCTGTGTGTGAGATGTTATACTGGGGGGGATAGTTCTGTGTGTGAGATGTTATACTGGGGGGGATAGTTCTGTGGGTGAGATGTTATACTGGGGGGGGGGGATAGTTCTGTGTGTGAGATGTTATACTGGGGGGGGGATAGTTCTGTGGGTGTGATGTTATACTGGGGGGGGGATAGTTCTGTGGGGTGAGATGTTATACTGGGGGGGATAGTTCTGTGTGGTGAGATGTTATACTGGGGGGGATAGTTCTGTGGGTGTGATGTTATACTGGGGGGGGGGATAGTTCTGTGGGGTGAGATGTTATACTGGGGGGGGGATAGTTCTGTGGGTGTGATGTTATACTGGGGGGGATAGTTCTGTGGGTGAGATGTTATACTTGGGGGGGGGGATAGTTCTGTGGGTGAGATGTTATACTGGGGGGGATAGTTCTGTGTGGTGAGATGTTATACTGGGGGGGGAGGATAGTTCTGTGGGTGAGATGTTATACTGGGGGGGGGATAGTTCTGTGGGTGTGATGTTATACTGGGGGGGGATAGTTCTGTGGGTGAGATGTTATACTGGGGGGGGGGGATAGTTCTGTGGGTGTGATGTTATACTGGGGGGGAGGATAGTTCTGTGGCTGAGATGTTATACTGGGGGGGGGATAGTTCTGTGGGTGAGATGTTATACTGGGGGGGGGATAGTTCTGTGGGTGTGATGTTATACTGGGGGGGATAGTTCTGTGGGTGAGATGTTATACTGGGGGGGGATAGTTCTGTGGGTGAGATGTTATACTGGGGGGGATAGTTCTGTGGGTGAGATGTTATACTGGGGGGGATAGTTCTGTGGGTGTGATGTTATACTGGGGGGGATAGTTCTGTGGGTGAGATGTTATACTGGGGGGGGGATAGTTCTGTGGGTGAGATGTTATACTGGGGGGGGGATAGTTCTGTGGGTGAGATGTTATACTGGGGGGGATAGTTCTGTGGGTGTGATGTTATACTGGGGGGGGATAGTTCTGTGGGTGAGATGTTATACTGGGGGGGGGATAGTTCTGTGGGTGAGATGTTATACTGGGGGGGGATAGTTCTGTGGGTGTGATGTTATACTGGGGGGGATAGTTCTGTGGGTGTGATGTTATACTGGGGGGGGGATAGTTCTGTGGGTGTGATGTTATACTGGGGGGGATAGTTCTGTGGGTGAGATGTTATACTGGGGGGGGATAGTTCTGTGGGTGAGATGTTATACTGGGGGGGGATAGTTCTGTGGGTGTGATGTTATACTGGGGGGGATAGTTCTGTGGGTGTGATGTTATACTGGGGGGGATAGTTCTGTGGGTGTGATGTTATACTGGGGGGGGATAGTTCTGTGGGTGTGATGTAATACTGGGGGGGGATAGTTCTGTGGGTGAGATGTTATACTGGGGGGGATAGTTCTGTGGGTGAGATGTTATACTGGGGGGGGATAGTTCTGTGGGTGAGATTTTATACTGGGGGGGGATAGTTCTGTGGGTGTGATGTTATACTGGGGGGGGGATAGTTCTGTGGGTGAGATGTTATACTGGGGGGGGATAGTTCTGTGGGTGAGATGTTATACTGGGGGGGGGGGATAGTTCTGTAGGTGAGATGTTATACTGGGGGGGATAGTTCTGTGGGTGTGATGTTATACTGGGGGGGGTAGTTCTGTGGGTGTGATGTTATACTGGGGGGGATAGTTCTGTGGGTGTGATGTTATACTGGGGGGGATAGTTCTGTGGGTGTGATGTTATACTGGGGGGGATAGTTCTGTGTGTGAGATGTTATACTGGGGGGGGGATAGTTCTGTGTGTGAGATGTTATACTGGGGGGGATAGTTCTGTGGGTGAGATGTTATACTGGGAGGGGGGATAGTTCTGTGTGTGAGATGTTATACTGGGGGGGGATAGTTCTGTGGGGTGAGATGTTATACAAGGGGGGGGGATAGTTCTGTGTGGTGAGATGTTATACTGGGGGGGGATAGTTCTGTGGGTGAGATGTTATACTGGGGGGGGGATAGTTCTGTGTGTGAGATGTTATACTGGGGGGGGGATAGTTCTGTGTGTGAGATGTTATACTGGGGGGGGATAGTTCTGTGGGTGAGATGTTATACTGGGGGGGGGATAGTTCTGTGTGTGAGATGTTATACTGGGGGGGGGATAGTTCTGTGTGTGAGATGTTATACTGGGGGGGGATAGTTCTGTGTGTGAGATGTTATACTGGGGGGGGATAGTTCTGTGTGTGAGATGTTATACTGGGGGGGGATAGTTCTGTGGGTGTGATGTTATACTGGGGGGGGATAGTTCTGTGGGTGAGATGTTATACTGGGGGGGGATAGTTCTGTGTGTGAGATGTTATACTGGGGGGGGGGATAGTTCTGTGGGTGAGATGTTATACTGGGGGGGATAGTTCTGTGGGTGAGATGTTATACTGGGGGGGGATAGTTCTGTGGGTGTGATGTTATACTGGGGGGGGGGGGATAGTTCTGTGGGTGAGATGTTATACTGGGGGGGGATAGTTCTGTGAGTGAGATGTTATACTTGGGGGGGATAGTTCTGTGTGTGAGATGTTATACTGGGGGGGGGGGATAGTTCTGTGGGGTGTGATGTTATACTGGGGGGGGATAGTTCTGTGGGTGAGATGTTATACTGGGGGGGATAGTTCTGTGTGTGAGATGTTATACTAGGGGGGGGGATAGTTCTGTGGGTGTGATGTTATACTGGGGGGGATAGTTCTGTGGGTGTGATGTTATACTGGGGGGGGATAGTTCTGTGGGTGTGATGTTATACTGGAGGGGGGATAGTTCTGTGGGTGTGATGTTATACTGGGGGGGGTAGTTCTGTGGGGTGTGATGTTATACTGGGGGGGGATAGTTCTGTGGGTGTGATGTTATACTGGGGGGGGGATAGTTATGTGGGTGAGATGTTATACTGGGGGGTGGATAGTTCTGTGGGTGTGATGTTATACTGGGGTGGATAGATCTGTGGGTGTGATGTTATACTGGGGGGGGGGATAGTTCTGTGGGTGTGATGTTATACTGGGGGGGGGGGGGGTGGGATAGTTCTGTGGGTGTGATGTTATACTGGGGGGGGGGATAGTTCTGTGGTGTGATGTTATACTGGGGGGGATAGTTCTGTGGGTGTGATGTTATACTGGGGGGGATAGTTCTGTGGGTGAGATGTTATACTGGGGGGGATAGTTCTGTGGGTGTGATGTTATACTGGGGGGGGATAGTTCTGTGGGTGAGATGTTATACTGGGGGGGGGATAGTTCTGTGGTTGAGATGTTATACTGGGGGGGGGGGGATAGTTCTGTGTGTGAGATGTTATACTGGGGGGGGATAGTTCTGTGGGGGAGATGTTATACTGGAGGGGGGGGATAGTTCTGTGTGTGAGATGTTATACTGGGGGGGGGTAGTTCTGTGGGTGAGATGTTATACTGGGGGGGGATAGTTCTGTGTGGTGAGATGTTATACTGGGGGGGGATAGTTCTGTGGGTGAGATGTTATACTGGGGGGGGGATAGTTCTGTGTGTGAGATGTTATACTGGGGGGGGGATAGTTCTGTGTGTGAGATGTTATACTGGGGGGGGGATAGTTCTGTGGGTGAGATGTTATACTGGGGGGGGGGATAGTTCTGTGTGTGAGATGTTATACTGGGGGGGGGATAGTTCTGTGTGTGAGATGTTATACTGGGGGGGGATAGTTCTGTGTGTGAGATGTTATACTGGGGGGGGATAGTTCTGTGTGTGAGATGTTATACTGGGGGGGGATAGTTCTGTGGGTGTGATGTTATACTGGGGGGGGGATAGTTCTGTGGGTGAGATGTTATACTGGGGGGGGATAGTTCTGTGTGTGAGATGTTATACTGGGGGGGGGGATAGTTCTGTGGGTGAGATGTTATACTGGGGGGGGATAGTTCTGTGGGTGAGATGTTATACTGGGGGGGGGATAGTTCTGTGGGTGTGATGTTATACTGGGGGGGGGGGGATAGTTCTGTGGGTGAGATGTTATACTGGGGGGGGATAGTTCTGTGAGTGAGATGTTATACTTGGGGGGGATAGTTCTGTGTGTGAGATGTTATACTGGGGGGGGGGATAGTTCTGTGGGGTGTGATGTTATACTGGGGGGGGATAGTTCTGTGGGTGAGATGTTATACTGGGGGGGATAGTTCTGTGTGTGAGATGTTATACTAGGGGGGGGGGATAGTTCTGTGGGTGTGATGTTATACTGGGGGGGATAGTTCTGTGGGTGTGATGTTATACTGGGGGGGGATAGTTCTGTGGGTGTGATGTTATACTGGAGGGGGGATAGTTCTGTGGGTGTGATGTTTATACTGGGGGGGGTAGTTCTGTGGGGTGTGATGTTATACTGGGGGGGGGATAGTTCTGTGGGGTGTGATGTTATACTGGGGGGGGGGATAGTTATGTGGGTGAGATGTTATACTGGGGGGGTGGATAGTTCTGTGGGTGTGATGTTATACTGGGGTGGATAGTTCTGTGGGTGTGATGTTATACTGGGGGGGGGATAGTTCTGTGGGTGTGATGTTATACCTGGGGGGGGGGTGGGATAGTTCTGTGGGTGTGATGTTATACTGGGGGGGGGATAGTTCTGTGGTTGTGATGTTATACTGGGGGGGATAGTCTGTGGTGTGATGTTATACTGGGGGGATAGTTCTGTGGGTGAGATGTTATACTGGGGGGGATAGTTCTGTGGGTGTGATGTTATACTGGGGGGGGGGGGATAGTTCTGTGGGTGAGATGTTATACTGGGGGGGGGGATAGTTCTGTGGTTGAGATGTTATACTGGGGGGGGATAGTTCTGTGAGTGAGATGTTATACTGGGGGGGGGATAGTTCTGTGGGGAGATGTTATACTGAGGGGGGGGATAGTTCTGTGTGTGAGATGTTATACTGGGGGGGGGGGGGTAGTTCTGTGGGTGAGATGTTATACTGGGGGGGGATAGTTCTGTGTGTGAGATGTTATACTGGGGGGGGATAGTTCTGTGTGTGAGATGTTATACTGGGGGGGGATAGTTCTGTGGGTGAGATGTTATACTGGGGGGGGGGATAGTTCTGTGGGTGTGATGTATACTGGGGGGGATAGTTCTGTGGGGAGAGTTATACTGGGGGGGGGATAGTTCTGTGTGTGAGATGTTATACTTGGGGGGGGATAGTTCTGTGGGTGTAATGTTATACTGGGGGGGGGATAGTTCTGTGTGTGAGATGTTATACTGGGGGGGGGATAGTTCTGTGTGTGAGATGTTATACTGGGGGGGGGTGAAGTTCTGTGTGTGAGATGATATACTGGGGGGGGATAGTTCTGTGTGTGAGATGTTATACTGGGGGGGGTAGTTCTGTGTGTGAGATGTTATACTGGGGGGGGATAGTTCTGTGGGTGAGATGTTATACTGGGGGGGATAGTTCTGTGGGTGTGATGTTATACTGGGGGGGGGATAGTTCTGTGGGTGAGATGTTATACTGGGGGGGGGATAGTTCTGTGTGTGAGATGTTATACTGGGGGGGGGATAGTTCTGTGGGTGAGATGTTATACTGGGGGGGGGATAGTTCTGTGTGTGAGATGTTATACTGGGGGGGGGGATAGTTCTGTGGGTGAGATTGTTATACTGGGGGGGATAGTTCTGTGTGTGAGATGTTATACTGGGGGGGGATAGTTCTGTGTGTGAGATGTTATACTGGGGGGGATAGTTCTGTGGTGAGATGTTATACTGGGGGGGGGATAGTACTGTGGGTGTGTTGTTATACTGGGGGGATAGTTCTGTGGGTGAGATGTTATACTGGGGGGGGGATAGTTCTGTGTGTGAGATGTTATACTGGGGGGGTGATAGTTCTGTGGGTGTGATGTTATACTGGGGGGGATAGTTCTGTGTGTGAGATGTTATACTGGGGGGGGATAGTTCTGTGTGTGAGATGTTATACTGGGGGGCGGGGGACAGTTCTGTGTGTGAGATGATATACTGGGGGGGATAGTTCTGTGTGTGAGATGTTATACTGGGGGGGGATAGTTCTGTGTGTGAGATGTTATACTGGGGGGGGATAGTTCTGTGTGTGAGATGTTATACGGGGGGGGGGATAGTTCTTGTGTGTGATGTTATACTGGGGGGGGATAGTTCTGTGTGTGAGATGTTATACTGGGGGGGGGATAGTTCTGTGGGTGAGATGTTATACTGGGGGGGGGATAGTTCTGTGGGTGTGATGTTATACTGGGGGGGGGATAGTTCTGTGTGGTGAGATGTTATACTGGGGGGGGGATAGTTCTGTGGGTGAGATGTTATAACTGGGGGGGGATAGTTCTGTGGGTGAGATGTTATACTGGGGGGGATAGTTCTGTGGGTGAGATGTTATACTGGGGGGGGATAGTTCTGTGAGTGAGATGTTATACTGGGGGGGGGGATAGTTCTGTGGGTGTTGATTTTATACTGGGGGGGGGATAGTTCTGTGGGTGTGATGTTATACTGGGGGGGGATAGTTCTGTGGTGTGATGTTATACTGGGGGGGGGATAGTTTCTGTGGGTGTGATGTTATACTGGGGGGGATAGTTCTGTGGGTGAGATGTTATACTGGGGGGGGATAGTTCTGTGGGTGTGATGTTATACTGGGGGGGATAGTTCTGTGGGTGAGATGTTATACTGGGGGGGGTAGTTCTGTGGGTGTGATGTTATACTGGGGGGGGGATAGTTCTGTGGGTGAGATGTTATACTGGGGGGGGATAGTTCTGTGGGTGTGATGTTATACTGGGGGGGGATAGTTCTGTGGGTGTGATGTTATACTAGGGGGGGATAGTTCTGTGGGTGAGATGTTATACTGGGAGGGGATAGTTCTGTGGGTGTGATGTTATACTGGGGGGGGATAGTTCTGTGGGTGAGATGTTATACTGGGGGGGGGATAGTTCTGTGGGTGTGATGTTATATTGGGGGGGGGGATAGTTCTGTGGTTGAGATGTTATACTGGGGGGGGGATAGTTCTGTGGGTGTGATGTTATACTGGGGGGGGGGTAGTTCTGTGGTTGAGATGTTATACTGGGGGGGGGATAGTTCTGTGGGTGTGATGTTATACTGGGGGGGGATAGTTCTGTGGGTGTGATGTTATACTGGGGGGGGATAGTTCTGTGGGTGTGATGTTATACTGGGGGGGATAGTTCTGTGGGTGTGATGTTATACTGGGGGGGGGGTGATAGTTCTGTGGATGTGATGTTATACTGGGGGGGGGATATTTCTGTGGGTGTGATGTTATACTGGGGGGGGATAGTTCTGTGGGTGTGATGTTATACTGGGGGGGATAGTTCTGTGGGTGTGATGTTATACTGGGTGGGGGATAGTTCTGTTGGTGTGATGTTATACTGGGGGGGGATAGTTCTGTGTGTGAGATGTATACTGGGGGGGGATAGTTCTGTGGGTGTGATGTTATACTGGGGGGATAGTTCTGTGGGTGTGATGTTATACTGGGGGGGATAGTTCTGTGGGTGTGATGTTATACTGGGGGGGGGGGGGTATATAAGTATGGTGGTGAGATGTTATACTGGGGGGGGTATATAAGTATGGTGGTGAGATGTTATACTGGGGGGGGGGGGTATATAAGTATGGTGGTGAGATGTTTATACTGGGGAGGGTATATAAGTATGGTGGTGAAGATGTTATACTGGGGGGGGGGTATATAAGTATGGTGGTGAGATGTTATACTGGGGGGGGTATATAAGTATGGTGGTGTGATGTTATACTGGGGGGGGGTATATAAGTATGGTGGTGAGATGTTATACTGGGGGGGTATATAAGTATGGTGGTGAGATGTTATACTGGGGAGGGTATATAAGTATGGTGGTGTGATGTTATACTGGGGGGGGGTATATAAGTATGGTGGTGAGATGTTATACTGGGGGGGGTATATAAGTATGGTGGTGAGATGTTATACTGGGGGGGGGTATATAAGTATGGTGGTGAGATGTTATACTGGGGGGGGTATATAAGTATGGTGGTGAGATGTTATACTGGGGAGGGGGTATATAAGTATGGTGGTGAGATGTTATACTGCGGGGGTGATATATAAGTATGTTGGTGAGATGTTATACGGGGGGGGGGTATATAAGTATGGTGGTGAGATGTTTATACTGGGGGGGTGATGATATATAGTATGGTGGTGAGATGTTATACTGGGGGGGGGGTATATAAGTATGGTGGTGAGATGTTATACTGGGGGGGGGTAATATAAGTATGGTGGTGAGATGTTATACTACTGGGGGGGGGGTATATAAGTATGGTGGTGTGATGTTATACTGGGGGGGGTATATAAGTATGGTGGTGAGATGTTATACTGGGGGGGGGGGGGGGTATATAAGTATGGTGGTGTGATGTTATACTGGGGGGGGGGGGTATATAAGTATGGTGGTGTGATGTTATACTGGGGGGGGTATATAAGTATGGTGGTGTGATGTTATACTGGGGGGGGTATATAAGTTATGGTGGTGAGATGTTATACTGGGGGGGGGGGTATCTAAGTATGGTGGTGAGATGTTATACTGGGGGGGGTATCTAAGTATGGTGGTGTGATGTTATACTGGGGGGGGTATATAAGTATGGTGGTGAGATGTTATACTGGGGGGGGGGTATATAAGTATGGTGGTGAGATGTTATACTGGGGGGGGGGTATCTAAGTATGGTGGTGAGATGTTATACTGGGGGGGGGGGGTATCTAAGTATGGTGGTGAGATGTTATACTGGGGGGGGGAGGGTATATAAGTATGGTGGTGAGATGTTATACTGGGGGGGGGTATATAAGTATGGTGGTGAGATGTTATACTGGGGGGGGTATATAAGTATGGTGGTGAGATGTTATACTGAGGGGGGGGTATATAAGTATGGTGGTGAGATGTTATACTGAGGGGGGGGTATATAAGTATGGTGGTGAGATGTTATACTGGGGGGGGGGTATATAAGTATGGTGGTGAGATGTTATACTGGGGGGGGGTATATAAGTATGGTGGTGAGATGTTATACTGGGGGGGGGTATATAAGTATGGTGGTGAGATGTTATACTGGGGGGGGGTATATAAGTATGGTGGTGTGATGTTATACTAGGGGGGGGGTATATAAGTATGGTGGTGAGATGTTAAACTGGGGGGGGGGAATATAAGTATGGTGGTGAGATGTTATACTGGGGGGGGGGTATATAAGTATGGTGGTGAGATGTTATACTGGGGGGGGGGTATTTAAGTATGGTGGTGAGATGTTATACTGGGGGGGGGGGGGTATATAAGTATGGTGGTGAGATGTTATACTGGGGGGGGGGGGGTATATAAGTATGGTGGTGAGATGTTATACTGGGGGGGTATATAGTATGGTGGTGAGATGTTATACTGGGGGGGTATATAAGTATGGTGGTGAGATGTTATACTGGGGGGGGGGGGGGTATATAAGTATGGTGGTGTGATGTTATACTTGGGGGGGGGGTATATAAGTATGGTGGTGAGATGTTATACTGGGGGGGTATATAAGTATGGTGGTGTGATGTTATACTGGGGGGGTATATAAGTATGGTGGTGAGATGTTATACTGGGGGGGGGTATATAAGTATGGTGGTGAGATGTTATACTGGGGGGGGGTATATAGTATGGTGGTGTGATGTTATACTGGGGGGGGTATATAAGTATGGTGGTGTGATGTTATACTGGGGGGGTATATAAGTATGGTGGTGAGATGTTATACTGAGGGTGGGGGTATATAAGTATGGTGGTGAGATGTTATACTGGGGGGGTATAAAAGTATGGTGGTGAGATGTTATACTGGGGAGGGGGGTATATAAGTATGGTGGTGTGATGTTATAACTGGGGAGTATATAAGTATGGTGTTGTGATGTTATACTGGGGGGGGGGTAATATAAGTATGGTGGTGTGATGTATGTATACTGGGGGGGGGGTATATAAGTATGGTGGTGTGATGTTATACTGGGGGGGGGGGGGTATATATGGTGGTGTGATGTTATACTGGGGGGGGGGGTATATAAGTATGGTGGTGTGATGTTATACTGGGGGGGGTATATAAGTATGGTGGTGTGATGTTATACTGGGGGGGGGTATATAAGTATGGTGGTGTGATGTTATACTGGGGGGGGTATATAAGTATGGTGGTGTGATGTTATACTGGGGGGGGGTATATAAGTATGGTGGTGAGATGTTATACTGGGGGGGGGAATATAAGTATGGTGGTGAGATGTTATACTGGGGGGGGTATATAAGTATGGTGGTGTGATGTTATACTGGGGGGGGGTATATAAGTATGGTGGTGTGATGTTATACCTGGGGGGGGGGGGTATATAAGTATGGTGGTGAGATGTTATACTGGGGGTTGGGGTATTTAAGTATGTGGTGAGATGTTACTGGGGGGGGTATATAAGTATGGTGGTGAGATGTTATACTGGGGGGGGGTATATAAGTATGGTGGTGTGATGTTATACTGGGGGGGGGTATATAAGTATGGTGGTGGATGTTAACTGGGGGGGGTATATAAGTATGGTGGTGAGATGTTATACTGGGGGGGGTATATAAGTATGGTGGTGTGATGTTATACTGGGGGGGGGGTATATAAGTATGGTGGTGTGATGTTATACTGGGGGGGGGTATATAAGTATGGTGG